>JAPDVR010000007.1:32405184-33605184 GCA_026230005.1 Gila orcuttii
TTAGATTTCCAAATACCTGTAGTCCTCCGACTCTCTGCCACAGGGAAAAGTGCAAGTCTGCTTAGAACCTGGCGCTAACGTTAGACGTGGCGCTAAGCATTTTTTATAAGTCTATTCTTATAAATATGAACGTTGCTGTGGAGCTTAGCATACGCACACTCGGAGTTCAAACCTGTGCATACTCACGTTTTATAAAGGAGGCCCCTGGTTTATCATCTCAGGTTTCTGCCAAATAAAAATTTCACAAAAAAGCTGGCAAAAATTGCCTATATCCAAAATTAAAATGATCTAATACGAAATATCAGTATACAAAACCCATTTACAAAACTGCTTTATTTCCCTACCATTTATATTATTACAAATATACAGCTTTTCAACTTTGTCAATGATGTTTTCAGGTATGATACAATGTGAAATTTGCATTACACAAAAATAAAAATATAAATTTATATATTAAAATTATATATAAAATTATAAATGTGACTGTTAAAAAATCTTTTTCAAATGGCAAAAGGAGCAAGAAATTATTTTACATGGGCGTAACATCAAGCCAGCCAGCCAACCAACATGTTTTTATTCGTTTTTTTGGCAGTCTCTTTCCAGAATACTCTGGGGTCACTTTACATGCCCCCTGGTCCAAAGATCTCCACACATTCAATGAGAATGGACTCCACTATTTGGTTCTGGTACACCATATTGACTTCCATGTTTCCTGATTCAAACTCGGGCCACATGAGAGTCGGTCCAAACACAATGCTGATGCCCTGGGTTGACATTAAGTTTTTCTTTGACTCCGTCAAGAGTCTGTAAAACAGAAAAACACAGGATCATTAATGTAATACGATAGCAATGAATGTAGTTTCTTGTGAAGATCCTTAATGGAAGAACTGACTATGGCGTGCAAGCACAAACATTTCCTCCAAGCTTAAAGTGTGCACGTTTCCTGTCATAAAAACCTACTCAGAACATTGGTGACGGACCATCGGCAGGGTGTTGTTGAGGACTTGTGCCTGGTCTTTGGAGGCATCTAAGCGCACTTTTAGCAGAATGTCTCTGAGCTGAGGTTTGGCTGTGGTGGAGAGACAATCAATACTGGGGTATCGGAGGACTCTTAGAAGGAGCCAGATTGGAGCCCTCTGGCTCTGTTATGGGTTGAGGCCTGGAAAGGGTGGGAGGGAGGGAGGGATTGTGGTGGAGGGCTGCCTTCCAAGTTGTCAACGGGATCCTGACTAAGAGGTGGGAAGCAGGCTTAACATTTTGAAGTAAACTTTGCATGGTTTTACAGCGTCCCAGTCCTGAAAGGTACTGATTAGGAGTGTGTTGGGTTTACTGCACTCACGTATATTGTACCGTAGTGTAACCGACGTCCTGTGCCATCTACATTTATGGTCACATCTATCAAAATAATGGTCTACAATTATGCAATGCAGTTCAACAATCTATAATCCCCGTGTTGTTGTCAAAATACTCACGCACAGGCTTCCTCAACTAGACACGTTCAGCTGTAAAGAGGTAATGATGGTGCTACATGTGACGTCCTTCCGCGTGTGTTATTAGGACTTTGGGAAGCCATTTCAGCTGAGAAACACAACTTAAGAGGCAGGCCAAGCGCTCTCAATAATTCCCCATTAATGTGTATAATTAACCTCGGCCATTTCGTTTCCCCTGTACATCACAGCTAGACGCTTGTCCTGCCATGAGCATTTTAACCTAATTAGCACACTATGATGTAAGGATCTCGGCTGCCATTGCTAATGGTCTGCTAATGATCTTAAGGAGAGAGACTTCATTTCCCGAAGTGATTTTTCAAAACATTAAATATGAAGCTTTTTGTTGAACCTTTTAGTGTTTTTTTGGTAATTATGCCACTGTGACACCACTATATACATGACCCCCACACCCCCCACCTTCACATTCATCCCTGCTATCAGTAATGCCAGATCGATTAAAATCATGATAGAAGCTTAATTACAGTCATTATCATTTTCAATTACAGTAGTATCACATATTGGGAAGTGCAATACAAAGACGCTTTTTAGCAGGCAAAAAAAAAAGAAATTCTGTTCTTCAGCCTGTAAACACACTGTCATCAAAGAGATGACTTGTCTTGAGTGGCATATTTAAATATGATATATCTAAATGATATAAAATGCACAATTTTTTTTTATTGAAATTCAAATGAAAATATATGTGCGCTTATGTGTTTTTTTTATTTTAAAACATTTATTAACAAAAAATATAAAATACATATAAAAAACGTGTAAACATATAACTAACTCGTAACTCTCTCTCTCTCTCTCTCTCTCTCTCTCTCTCTCCCTCTATATATATATATATATATATATATATATATAGAGAGAGAGAGAGAGAGAGAGAGAGAGAGAGAGTTTTTAATTTTTTTGTTCTAAAATAATATATGAAAACATTGTATATATGTCTATAAATTATTATTATTATTAAAATAAGTTTGTATTAACAATGTCTATCACCAAAAATGACCTAAGCATGCATAAATACAAAAACATGTATGAATATAAATAAATATATAAAATGCATTTAAAAAATATAAAAACACATTTATTTTTATATTTCTGTTTCTCTGTCTGTCTGTGTGTGTGTACCTGGTATTCCCTGTGTTATGGGGAACAAATGTCCCCACACGGATAGTAATACCAGTAATTTTTTACCATGTGTGGACATTTTTTTGGTCCCCATGAAGAAAACAGCTTATAAATCAAACAAAATAATTTTTTTTGAAATGTAAAAATACAAAAGGTTTTCTGTGAGTTTTGTGTTTAGGGATAGGTTTAGGGTTAGGGGAAAGAATATACAGTTTGTACAGTATAAAAATCATTACGACTATGTCCCCATAAAACATGGAAACCTGTGTGTATGTGTGTGTTTGTGTGTATGTGTGTGTTTATAATATATACCCCATTATCATTTTTAAAACAACACCTTGTGTTAAAATAATGTCTATCACCTACTTATCCCAAGATATGTAAGATAATGCATCTTTGTACACCTCATCTAAATGAACACATTCAGTAAAGAAATTTGTTGATTTGGAAAAGGGAAGGAAGCATTCTGGTCCTCAGTATCTGGGTATTTATGGCAAAATACACTCATTAAACCATCAGCTGACTTGGAGCCCGGTGAAGTTGCTCTGGTGTCTGGGTAAGGGCCAGGCTGTGGGCAGCTTGACCGGAGGTGACTGCGTTACGCTTGGTTGAATCTGACAAATCATTGATATCCCGTACATAAGCCGACGTGTACGGCTCAAGATGCCAATGGTTATTAATTAGCATCTCGTTTGCAAGCGGGGCATGACAGGAAATGGAGGATAGCGCACAATGCCGTCATTCCCTGCCTAGGAGGCCAGTGCTAATTGGGTCAGCCTAACTGGCTCCTGAAGAATCATGGGACGAATAATAAATTGAGGTGGGGTGGGGGTTACAGAATCGCTCCAAGCTTTAAACTGTGTCATTTTCGTGTTATAAGACGACGGCTTTGACTGAACTAATAAAAGAAAGGCGCGCTATTATCAGGTGGGCTTGAGCGTGACTTTGATTTTCCACTTACAATATTCAGATTTTTTTTTTTATTGTTTATTATTATTATTTCCTGTCTGCCCCATAAAAGGAAATAAATTGCTGTGCATATACAGTTGTTGTGCATTTCAAAATTTGCACAGCAGCACTTCTCTTCAATCTAATTTAAGAAACACCAAACATAGATGCGAAGATTTTTTTTTTTCTTGGCTTTCCTGATCAGAGGTTTCTCCAGGTTTCTTTCCCAGCACAAAGGCAAACAGAACCTTGAATTACTAACAAAAAACAAAACCTGTGGCCTTTTAAATCACTTGTGGTAAACGGGAAATATGAGCGGTGGTGACAAAACCTCCCACAAAAAATTGCATAAATAGCACTACTGAGCAAGTGTACTGTTAAGAAAATCTGGTTGCCTTGACCACATCATCACAATGCGAGCAACTGGTTATTGAATCCAGGCTCCACGGACCAAAAGAAAAAAAAAATGCACATTGGTTCCATGCGGGCATTGAAAGCGCCCACAACAAAGAGCTTTTGACTTTCACCACTTTTTAGATGAGCCAAGTCAGCGCAAAATATAACCTACAAAGGCATGACAGTAGGAGTTCAGAGAGACGCTTCAGTTAACTATACCTGTTTTAGAGGAGAACGACAGGAAGTGTATAGGCGAAAAGTGACATTTGAGCAGATATTGAGTAACAGCTGCCAAAGTTGCTTGACAAAACAAGCTAATTATGTATGCATTATTATCAATACTATTTTATGCACTGTACCATAAGCTACATGGCACCTATAACCTCATTGTTCTTTCTTCATCTTACTCCAGACTTCAAAATGACTACATTTGTCTTAGAAAACAGATACAACACACACTTTAACCTAATTCACTGTGACCACACATTCCTTGCCTTTATTCATGGGAAAGTCATCCTGATATTTAGAGAGGGAAACCAGTAGACAGAAACAAGTATGACTTAAGTGAGAATATAAAATAAACAGAACCACATCACTTGGCCAGGGTGTGGTACCCACAAAGCAAGGCACTGTGCTTTGGATTCGAAGCACTTTATTGCTCTAATAGTGAGAGAAAGGAGCAGCGAGAATGTCGCTGTGGAGAAGGAACAGACTTGGTGGCACTACAGGGATTTTCAGTGTCACCACAAGTTCCACTGTAACAGCTTTTTAGAAAGCAGAATAAAAGCTGAATGAATTTTGTAATGCCGCCATTCAGTGAATTTATGGTAATGCTATACCCTCGTGCCTGTGTGTAGATTTGACTACAGATTTGGAAACGCTGCAAAACCAACAGTGATTCCCAACTATGGGGGTACAGTACTTTGTTGAGGTTAGAGTGGCAGCTTGTGTAGATTTACATTCACAGTGAAATATATGTGTACATGTATCATCTGTAAAGACAGAAGAAACTACAAATTGCAAAAAAAAAAAAAAAAAAACCTGCAAATTGCAGAAAAAAGAAGATCTGCTGTAATTAAATATATAATAATAAAAGTACTACGACTACTACTACTACTAATAATATCAATATTAAATGGTAAACAATATGCAGAATAATATAATATAATACAATATAATGACAACCTTGATAGAGTTGCGGGGGTAAACAACACAAAGCTCAAAACACATTTACAATAATGACATATAATAATAATAATAATAATAATAAATACATATTGAATGTTAAACATTGAGAATAATGTTTAAAAATAAAATAATATATATATTTTTTTTCATTAGCTGTGGCAAATGCATTTGTAAAACTCATGACCAATACTGTAGAAGAGGAGGCAGCAAGTTTGTCTTGTAGCATGTTTACCAGAAAAAAAAAAAAAAATCATCAAGCTATATCAGGGAATCCAGACCTAGTTTTCTTCAGCACATTATCAGACTCTCCAAATATCATGTTCCTGTCTAGAAATCGACTGTCGTTCATTGAGTGTCTCTCTCTCAGTCACACATTAGTGTTTTCTGATTGGGAGACCTGGCATGGGCAACCCAACAGACTTTAGCACTAGTGCCAAAGGGCATGTTCCATTGGGGGAAGGGAGGGGAGGGGAGGGGGGGGCTCATCAATCTGAGATGAGTCCTGTGGCCCTCCTGTGCAGGGTGGTAAATGTGCAGAAGGGTAAAGTGGGATAGAACACCCCTCCTGGGAGATGGAGACTAGCCATATGGCCTTCTGGCTGTGCCAGTAGCGCTATCATGGACAAGGACTTGAGCGTTGACACACACACACACACACACACACACACACACACACACACACACACACACACACACATTATGGTTCATATTAAGTCCTCTGTTCATGTTGCATCCTGTTTACTGAGGCCTTTCGTAGAAGGTTTTCAGATTGGGCATTATTGTTGGTCTCACTGAAAAAAAAAAACTACTGAATGAAGAGAATGTCTTTGTAATTTATGGTAAAAATGGGAAGTTCCCTTTATAGTCTAGCTTGGTTTTGGTCAGTTAGCGGTGCAGAGCAGACACAACCTGTGATTGGTAACTTGGTAGATAGTCCTCAAAGGGATTGTTCACCCAAAAATGAAAATAAAATCATTATTTCCTTAATATAGAAAACTCTGTCACTATGTCCTTCATGAAGAAAGCCTAGCTAGGTCATTAGATAGTCATGTGAATGTCAGTCCTTTTGCAATTTCACAATGTAGACATGCTAAAATGAAAATTGAAATGCCTAATGAGAGCTCATATGTTGAGACGTGCAAAGAAACATGCTTTCAAACTAAGTCTTTTTCATTGAGCTTGACTATTATTAGTGAAAGGAGTGCAAGGTTTCACACCACAGAAGTTTGTGAAAAGTTTGCACAAACTTTCTGAAGCTATCAACAGATATCAATAAAGCTCAGATAATTAAAACAGACACTGAGAGGAAAATACAAAGATCTCACAATTGAACACAAATGGTCAACTTATTGTGTAAAATTTCTTACTCGTGACTTTCAACAAGAAAACTATCAACGTAGATGGTATCCACCCACCTAAAATGATTCAGAGGTCCCTAAAAAGTCCTGTGGGACCTACTATTTGGTGTTATGGATGGAGACATACCTCCTCAGGTGGTGGAAGAGCAGTTTCATGGTGTTGTGGTTGGGTTTGGGGAGCTGATGGATCAGTTTCTTCATGGCTTGAACCTTCTGTGTGGGCTCCTTAATTTCTGTTGGCAAGGAAGAGATGATGAAATGTTTTGATTTGAGTATTGCTCCTTCATTTGAACCTCTAGGTTCAGAGAGAAGTTAATGTCTTTTCCATCACTTTTTCATTAACATACCTCATCTAACATCAAAATTTTCCCTAATACTGGACCATTATCCCTCTCTCTATTAATTATATAGACATGCTCGAGAAGGCCACATGCAGAATGTGTCCCATTCCAAAATGCTGACTTACCAGACAGCTAATATGTACAGTAATTGAATAGATTACTCCATTTATCTGATTATTTCTTCTTACTTTTGGTATGTTTAATTGTTCATTATGTCTGTTTTAATTTTCTTTCTAACTTATGTATAGCATAATCACTTTTTAAGCTGCCAAAAAGGAGCAATCAGCATTTAGTCAAACAGTGTTATGCAGTTATAACCTTATGTAGTTATGAAGCTATGCAAATATATTTCATATAATTGCACGGTTATCTGACACTATTACACTCATCAGCAAAACTATTTTGATTCTATGCAATCAGTATCTCAATCAGTATCTCATGGATGGATGAAATTAAAGATGTTCTAGAAAAATAGGCCTGTCCATCTGTAAAATCAAAGCATATACACCCCTATAATGCCGTCATTTTGCAGGCAGGTTTTCAAGTTTCCTACATGAAAGCACATGCAAATAGTGCTAATGGTCCGCAATAGTCCACGTCCATTAAAAGCTGTTATGCTGTAACACAAGCTGTAACCGGTGACCTCCTGACCCTGCTGCTCTTTACATGTCAGATGGCTGATGACCTCATGGCAAACTCCTGAGAGGCACCAACCTGTGCGCTGACTGTTCTACATCAGAGTCAGTACCTGACCTTTGACCCTTTGAAGTTCTCTAAATCCATTATGATGGATATAGTAATGTAGCTGATTGTATTATTTCAAACACTGTTGATGTGAAGAAGATTGTATGGTAAAATAAGTAAAAGGGTAATTTATTGTTGACAAGAATCTGGAGGATTAGAGGGTATTTTAATAATCGAATCGATGCTTTTGATCAAATGTCATTATGGAACCTGAGCAGATGTTGAAATGGAGCTTTTACGGGGCCACCTGTGTGCACTCCAAACTCCCTCAGGTCAAATTTCACCAAAACGGATTTGTTTAAAAGAGTAAAAACGGACCTCCAAGATTATAAATCACAAGTTCTTTACATATATATACTACCATTCCAGAATTTGAGGTCGGTAAGATTTTTAATGTTTTGAAATTAAGTCTCTTATGATTACAAAGGCTGCATGTATTTGATTAAAATAGAGTAAAAAAAGAATACAATTTAAAATAATGGTTTTCTATTTTTAAATATTTATTCCTGTGATGGCAATTAAGTCATTACGCCAGTCTTCAGTGTCACGTGATCCTCCAGAAATTAATTTAATATGCTGATTTGGGGCTCAAGAAACATTACTTACTATTATCAACATTGCAAAACAGTTGTGCTGCTTAATATTTTTCTGAAAACTGAAAACTGAAATAGAAATATTTTGTAACAATCTAAAAGTCCTTACTGTCACAATTGATCAATTTATTCAAACAATTGTATTCTGACACATTTTGATGAATTAATCTTTTCATACTTAAGACATTCATATAGAATGCTTACGAATTCTACTTTAAATGACGTTTTCACAAAAATTGCTTCACACCATCAATTTAAACATGCATACATACAGGCATCTACAATATACTATTGACATTATATATTATACTTTTCATACGGGAGAGAAAGTTTTAATGCTGACCAAAGATGTTTTAAAGCATGCAATTTATTATAGATACCCATTAAGGTTAAAAATGCACCATCAAATGATACTGTACCTAATGCAACTCTATTGATTAAATATCATAGTAATAGAAAATTGCAATGCTATAAATCAATTATGCATGTCTACACATTTTGAACAGAGCAAAATCTTCCTCCCTCTAAGAAACATCACTGGTTATTCCTACTGAGGATGGCTAACAGCTACACCATGCTATTCATGGGATGTGCTATGGAAGGGAGCTGGCAGTAGTTATGCCCCCAGTCTACTGTACTGCCCAGGATGCCCCCTGGGCACTAATGGAGCAGATGTCTCCGTGTATACACCGCGCTGGCACAGGCTCGGCGAGCAGATGCCCCTGTCAGATGCCAGGTCTGTCAATTGAGAACAGACAGAGACCATGTTCTAGGACAGAGAGTGAATCTCTGACCCACTCCTCTAGGTACCACTAGCAGAGGGACACGGTTTTGTACTTTTTTATGGAGTAAGTTACAACGTTAGTCCTCAAAATCATGCAAATGATGATTATTATCTAAATAATAATGTTTTAACACAGTATTTTTAATGTCAATGCCACACAATTAGTGAAACAATGTGTGTTATGAACTATAAATCCTCACTACAGTTTTCATCAACATTCAGTCATTACTTTATTTAAGCAATATCTTTTTTATATGACTTTCTCTTCAAGCATTATCTCAGTGGAGGCCGTTAGCTTTCTTTTGGCTTTGACACTGCATGGCAGTCGGCCTGTAAAATATTTAATCTAGTCATTATTGCTGGCATTATTGCTGTCATTAATTACTTTGCCTTTGGTGGCTAGCATATTGGAGATGGTCCCTTGTCCTGTATTTTGGACAGATGGTGGGACAGTGTCATTAATATAAAACGCGTTCAAAATGCCTACACCCTAAATCAGCATGAATTCACCGTGGTAAGCATTACACTTACAGTGTTCTGATCAAAGGGGATTACTCTCAAAATGAAGGCAATGTTTTGATGAAGGCATGCAGTGGACATTCTTAGATCAAATCCATTATGCATGCATTTTTATTTTATTTTTATATTGTGAAAGTACAGGCACACAAGCTTATTTTTAAAAACTCTGATATAATAATATAATATCAAATCATATAATAAATACAATTACAATTTAGTATGTACTTTAATACTTCAAAATTATATGAAAAAAAAAGGTGCATGGATAAAAAAATATATTTTTATATATATATTATAATTTTAAAAATAGTGCACATTTAGCATTTTTTGTGCATACATTTTTTCATTATTACCGTACAGAGCTAAAATAAATCCTGATGAAACTGCCATTTAGAGATAAATCTGGTGTACTATTTTCAAAATTATTATTTTTTTTAATTATAGGTATCATTAGTAATTGCTGGCAAATGTGTTTTTCTGTTGTTAAATGACAAAACAGGATGTCAATTTTTTTATATTATACTTTAGATTAAACATTTTGTATGCACCAATGGCTGCACAAATGTGTCATTGCAGTGTAAACTCTATAAATCAAACTGAGAGTATCATTGTTTTGTGAAAAGAGCTGATGTTCAGTAAAGAATAGATGTACTTTTGGTTACAAAAATCTGTGAATATAATCCAATTACAAACAATGAGACCATCTTTACTGCAGTACAGCTTTGCTTCTCAGGATAAGCCCATCTGCGAGCTTTGTCTGCAGGCTTCTTTAAGCCCCGTCAAGGCAAATATTAGCACACTGCAAATAGTCCTGCAGGTTATGATTAAGATTTTAAATGTATCCCAATTGAATACTTTGCTTTATGAATAACAAAGTCTTAGAGGATCGGCGCTGTAATTTATTAAACATGAAAAACTTCTTGATGAAATATAGAGACTGGGAAGAGATTTATGCGTTTGAAACTATTTCTGCATGCTAGCTTTGCATGGCAATGAGGCCACGTTGCACAAATGAGGAAAGCTGCATAGAATGTAAAGACTTGTGATTCACAGGCTGAAGTTTGAAAGAGCATAACATCAGAATAGGCAAACAATTATGTTATGACAGATGTACTGTCTGACGCAGCTCTGATTGGTATTATTTCAGCACATTTCACACTACCATTGTGACAAGTTTCATATAAAATAATGTTAAAAGTCAAACTGGAAAATGTTACGATCTAGTTTTTTAAAACATGCAATTGGTCATCTTCAAATGTGATATAACGATACAGTCCATCTGAACGAACTTTCCAGATTACTACACAAACGTTGGATTGTGTGAGTGGGCCCGGAGAACAAAGCCGCCATTTGTCAACAAGTATGTCTTCACTTTGTATAACAAGGCGAGCTTGTCTATTGGACAGGTGGCAGGACAATGTCGCTAAGATACCAGGCAATATGAATAATAGATTTAGTCCATCGTGAGCCAAGAGCTGGTGCCTGCCACATCCACAACAGGCACTGAGTGAAAGAATGGAAAATTAGGCCAACTGTTCACCTGAGGATCCTGGGAAGCCCAAATGTTGATTTGCGGGAGTTAGCACATATTGTGCATAAACATACATTGCAAGTGAGAAGATGAAATGTGCTCAGAGCTTCTCACAAATCGTGAGAGAAGGGGCCGTTTAAATGTTGAGTGTGCCTGAAGATTACATATGAATAATTTGCCCAAACGTCCAATAAGCCTAAATGAGTTTGAGTTCCACAAAGACTTCCAGAAGCAGTCTGTGATTGGGCAGCTGTCCTAATTGAATGGATCCTTGTCCAAAGTACCGTTCCAGAGACCTTTAGTTAATACCACCCAAATAAAGGGCAGCCATGGTTAGAGAAGCTGCCCTCTTCTGACAGTGATGGACCAATACAGAAGACCTGAGCCACTCAAATGTCAGCAGGATTCACTGAAATTGCATGTCAGTGATCTGGTGAGATCAATGAAACAGGCTGTTGGACAGTTTCAGAAAATGAAATGTAAGACGAGCTGCAAGCTTCATTAAACCATTCCAGTATTACAGACAGGGGAGGAGCTTGGTAACCTACATACTAGAAATCAAGACTTTGTGCCAGCAAGTTACATTTCCCAAGTGTACAGTGTAAACAGTCCTGTTCTACAGCAGTAGACTTGTCTCGCATAAAAGGCAGCTAATACACACACACACACACACACACACACACACACACACATATATATATATATATATATATATATATATATATATATATGTCATACAGTACAAGGAATGGAAGGACATGTTTAGTCGAGTTATTGTAATATATAAATGAACTCATTGAATTCAAGTCAAAAAAGTAATATAAATTAGGTTACACTAATGATTTTTTTTAACCTATTCACAGTATACAGCACGACTAGTACAGTAAATGGTCTTAACGCATACTCTGTTTTGGGGAGACATGTTGCAGGTTGAACTAATTATACCTCCTGCTATTAGGGGCCTTTTACAGTAATAATTAGTTGTCTAAACACTATCTGTTAGTGATCAGGCTCATCTACTGATTAATTGGATACAAACAGTTTGCGGTGCTCTGGCCTACATGCGGCGCGAGTAAATATTTATTAGAAAATTACAACATCACCCCAGGCCTGTTCCCATTCTGTCTCACGCATATCTTCTTCCAGTGGGGATATTATAAGATGCAGTGCTAATAATGATAGCCCTGCGCTTATAACAGTGAGCACACTGGCCTTTTGGTCCTCAGATCAAGGTTCTGATATTATAAAATATTCATTGATTTAAACAAACTACAATGCTAAAATAAAACAAGTATGCCGTTTATAGGTTGATTTCCCTAAGCAGCGTAGACATAGTGACTCTGTAGCAGTAACAAAATATTGACAGGGAATTCTGGAAACCTATGTGAAAACAATCATGGTTTCTGGGATTCCGACTGGTCACGCTAACAATGCAAAAAAATAAATAATTACATTAAATTTGGAGGTGAGATCTAAATGGGTGACCTTCCAAAAATAATGCTTTATATTCGCTGTGTATCCTAAACCATGCCCTCCATGGGGCCACAAGGGAAAATTTTGAAGTCTAAAGTTTTGAGAAAATGATTTTCGAAAAAGTATTAATTTCGTTCTTTTTTTAATACTGCCCCCAAACTTTTGAATGGTAGTGTAAGTCTTTATACATGAAAATATATAGCTGTTTTTATATATAAATTAGTAAGGGGAGTTGAGTGTGCTCTAAACTGATCTTCCTTCATTCCTGTTCACAGTGTTTAGGACCATAAAGCTGCAATTGTTTCTACAATGTTCTGCACTCCCTATTTGCTCTATACTTACTCTCTATTTACATGCCCATATACGGCTTAGTACATAGTTTATCGCCACTCTGTATTTCACACGGCCACTAATCTGAAAGTGTTTGTTTTAAAACTAACAGGGCGTCAGAAATCGAACAAGTCGTAAAACAAAAGTGCAGGACAAATGTTGTTTCAAGCACAAAGGTACATCCATATATTTCAGAAGGTACGTGCCCTTCCAGAAGGTAGATTGCCCAAGAGAAACACACTGGCGTCAGCTGGACGCTCGAGATGAGGCCCAGAGTTTGCTCTGTGCTGCTGGAGGGAGGTTACATGTGACACTAAGGCCGATCTGGTGACAGTTTCTGTCTGGACCACAGGCCCTGACTTTGCCCTCTGGCCTGAGAAATTCCCCCATTCCCCAAACAGGGAGTTTGAATGATCTCAGCACCTCCCTGTCAAAGAGCGACCCCTTTTGGCTGACAGATCTGCAAGAATGCATCTAAGAGGGTCAATCCCAAATAACACAACTCAACCCAAGAGTGGCAAGCGGTTTAGCCATCCCTGGCTTAAATTACAGTTAGGAGGACCTAAGCTGTAAACTATGAATAAGAAATAACTTGACGTTGCCATGGAATACTTGAGCACATTTTAAGTATTCTGAAGTCGAACATCTCTGGGAAAGGTTAATCATTCCTTGTAATGCATTTTAAGGTTCTAATCCCAAATATTTATAGCAATAATACTGATTTGCTCATATCGATTTCACTACTTACTAATGGCTTCCACAAACAAGTCAAAAAAGCGAAAGGGAAACAGGGGCTCTGGCAGTTCACGGAAAAACATCTTTAGCGCTCCGGTGATGACATGGATGTCCTCCCATTGGCTGTCGCCCAAGTCAAGCTCCTCCTCTGGGGAAACAGAGAGACAGAGTCAGAGAAGCCAACAGAGAGAATTAAAACAACAGTCATTTGATGAGGAAATTAAAAAATGCTAATCATTATGTCAATGTTAATACGCCCCTTGAGAGTCGAGCACATTGTCCTGCCTGCATTTCACTGCATATCAAACCACACTGAAAATCCTTATCAAACAATTTGTGGCGCCTATTACAAACTAACTAATTCATACCTTTCAGCTAAGCCTTTAGAACTAAAACAATAATATGTCATTTAGATGAACACTGATGCAACTGTTGGCCTTAAACCAAGCACTGATAATAGATAATTACAGAATTAAACTCACCTTGGTCAACTAGGAAGCGTAGTTTCTGGATAACTGCCAAATTGCCACTCACCCTGTATATCCCATCAGCCTCCAGGCCTGTGAGGATGGGGTAAAGACATCTGTCTGTTAGTCAGCCAGGCATGTGATAAAAACAACATCCCCCTTTTTTTTTTTAAAGGATAATTTTTTGAGCCATACCTCGTTTTTCTACTTCGTCCACACACAACTTGACAAATCTGGGCACAGTGGTCCTTTCTCTTTCGCACAGGGTCAACATGTGACATCCAAACACTCGGTCTATGGAAAAACGTGTCAGTGAGAATATTTACAAATGTATAATGCTAAAGTAGGATTTTTACAATAAAGATTGTTTCAAAGCAGCTTTACAGTGATAACAGGAGGAAAATAATGCAACAGAGATTGTTTTGGCTGTACAGCAGATCTAGAAGAAAACAGTGTTATAGTCCAGCTTAAGTAAGTTCATTGATGGTTCCTTTCTGTTGTATTAAAAGTTATTAGTTAATTTATCTATATAGCCGCTCTGGAGAAAACAGTGATGTCATCATCCATCTCAGTTCAGTTCTCATACAATGGTATCAATGCAGGCAGATCAATAATATTGTTAAATATTAAGTGTCCCCAACTAAGCAAGCCGCAAGCCAAAAGCCAAAGGCGACAGTGGCAAGGAACCAGAACTCCATCAGGTGAGAGAATGGAGAAAAAAACTTGGGAGAAACCAGGCTCAGTCCCCCCCGGCCAACGAACGAACAATAATAATTAATAACATCATAAATGTAATTATCATTATTAATAATAATAATACCAATACAAAAATAAATATTAACATTATTAATAAAGTAATATTTATAATAATAATTATAGTAACAGTAGATAGTAACTATAGATTCAATGTATTTATTTAGTACTATTTATTGTGAAAAACAACAGCATTATTATTATTAATTAGAATTGTCAATTTAATGTGTTAATGTGGTACAATTAATTATGAAAAATAATGCATTAAATTGAACTTAGCATCTTAAAATTGTGTCACTCACTCACGGTGCAAGACTGAATTTTTTTTTTTTCATTTATTTTATGTTAATCATATAGAAAATAAATGTCAAATATGTTGACTTGGTATCCTCTTTTCAATTATTTACTCATCTGCCACCTCAATGTCTTAAATTATCTTCATTTGGGGGCTTTTTCAACAAATATCTAAAAAGTATCTGTGCTTAATTAATCAGCATATAATGTAATTAATTAGATGTTTAAAAAAATAAATTATTGACAGCTGCAGATAATAGCAATGAGTAATTACAAACTGCTTCGAAACTAATTACAGATTAAGAGGTGCAATATACAAGCAATATAATGTAAAGTGTGACCCAGGAATTTCACAGATGAAATGCAAAGTGAAATGTTTTGGGGCAGTCATATTTCAAAGATCAGAACGCTCCATAATGAGCAAAACTACAGTTGTAAGCGTAGAGGTGTAAATGTCCTCATCATTTGGCTTTTTGAGTTCATATAGGACCGGGCGAGCTGTCCCAGAGGCTTCTGGAACATCAAAGATGTCCTGCTCTCATTTCGGCACCCGCGAGTATGAGAGGAGATGGGGGAGAAGGGGGAGAAGTGGCGATGTGCTAAATGCATAAATGACTGCAAGCAAGCCACCTTTGCATACAAATGCGCATTCAGAACTTTCCAAGAGAAATATCTGGCAGGAGGGGCATTTTTTACATAAATTACTATTAAAAAGCATCGGTACAATATGGAACGTTCCTAATTTCAGATGGTTGTTTAGCAGGCTAGCTTGCCTTGGAGCTCTGCCAGCGATAACTGTGTTAGGAGCCACCTGCACTACTCTGTTAATCCCACAGTAGTTTTATTCATTCCCTTAATATTGTCCTCTTTGATCTACCATTTACCCCCACAGATACTACATTAAAGGGTCTTTTTGACACCAGAAGAAATTAAAGATATCATTACCTTTATCCGAGAGTTCCAAGTATGCTTAAAATATCCTTTAATGTTATGTTTGGTGTATGCCATGAATAAAATACATTAGTTACAGTCTTTAAGAATTCGCATCAGGGATTGCTTGTTGAACTGCAATAATGTGTAAATGAAAAAGACTGTCTTGCTACCTTTTCTTTTTTAACTGGGTCACAGTTGTGTTTAATATGGAAACCGTATGGAAGCCAAAATAAACGAATGTCCTAAGATTGCACATTCGTATGTCATCACGTAATATGTAACCTGCAATTGTGTAGCATGTAATTATGACTATTAACTGGGCTACAACTGGGCAGAGTTGTTAAATGAATAAGTAAAAATTGTTGGATTTTTGAAACTGATAGTTGGCAATGAGCATCACATTAATGTATGGAGCGCACATGTCAAATCTTTCACCTTTAATAATGCCTTTTTCCTGTAGCGTTTTCATGGAGGGCCGTCTGGAGATGAACTTCTTCAGTCTGTTCTTAACTCCATTCTTGTCCGCGCTGTCTGAGGCGCTGTAATTCAGCTTGAACACTGTGCGGGGGATCAGAGGAGACACAGGAACAATGCTGTCACTGAACACTCGCCACATTCTTTTGAGGCTGTCTTTGTGCAAGTCCTCCTCATGCAAATAAGACTGTCTCCTTTCTCCACATTGTTCAAAAGCACACCAGAAAAGCTACTTCAGTTGAAATATTCTCCAGTGTACGTGAATATCTAATTTCACAGCATTTATTTATTGATTCCGGCCAATGTTAGTGTCAATATTACACCATCTTGACAAGTCCAGTGATTAGTATGTGCCTAGCGAGTGTTCGGAGCTACTGCCCAGTATTCGGTACAGTAGTAAATGAATTCTCTTTGATACTCATTCAGGGCAGAAAATGCTGCAATTACCAATGACAGAAGCGCTTGGAGAGCTTGTAATTTATAATAATGATTGACAGAGAGCAGACTGAATCCATCTTACTCAACATCCCAGTGGAGTTCCAAACAGTCATATATATTGTCTGAAATTCAGCTTCTGTTGGTCTCTGTCTCATATGGTAAATGATGAGAAGAGATGTGGTAACGTGTCTGCATTTTATTATAGTTGTCACGTTATTTCAGAGGCGGATGATCTTTTTACAGTAACCTAACTGCATGTGGTCAAGGTGCTGCTGTGCTTCCTGTTCAGAATGTGAACACAGTTGCAGGAAGAAGTGATGAAAAAATGAATCATAAGAATGAATCGTGCAAAATCATGTCCAGGTCACATTTCACCCCCAAATCAAAAGGAATTATATTTTGCTTAAAAATAATGAAGCCTTTTTTTAAGGACCATTATGATTTTTATATGGTAGCATGACAAAGTATTGATTAATGACAATTAAAGGGGTTAGGGGTTTAGATGGTTCTAAAAAGAACATTATTTTGTGTATTTGGTTTAATGCAATGTGATTACGCGGTTTTAGTTTAAAAAAAAAGTCATTAATTTACACATACTGTAAATTATTGTTTCTCCTCTATGCCCCGCCTTTCTGAAACGCGTCGATTTTTACAAAGCTCATCGTTCTGAAAAGCGCGGTGTGCTCTGATTGGCCAGCGATCCAGTGCATTGTGATTGGCCCAAAAACCTTAAACGTGTGACGGAAATCTAAGGCCCCTTACCATATTTGAAACATCAGCTCCCAAAGCAATAATGATAGCTGATAATTTCGGTACTACCTTATCAATTCAAGCCCGAATCTGAACCGGAAAATGCAGATGACCAAGCAGATCGATCAACTTTGCAAGCGCGACTGGACCAGATCGTATCAGATTGGTAAGGTTATATTTTTATTGGGGACATAATTACTGATTATTATGACTTATACTCTGTCTTTTTGCGCGTCGCGCCGCGCTACGATGTGAGAACACTATGTAAACATAAAACCATGTCTGCATTTGTGATTATAGAAACGACAAACAAGCAAGCACTACTCTATACTGCTCAAAACTCGCGTTTGAATAGTCAAATTATTAAAATGTGAAAACATACAGGCTGTGTCTGTAAATTAGAAGCACCAGACTGTGACGTTACATGCGAAGATGGAATTGCCCCACTTTTTAGAATCAGCTTTGTGCGCAGCCTGCCTTGTATAGTTATTCTCTCAGGTTCTGGATACAATCCTCCGAAAATTTTAGTTGTACTGTTCTGGAACAGTGTTGTAAATAAAGCTTAAGCACTGTTTTCTAATTGTGCCCTCTTTTGGAAGGCCAAACAAAATAGTTTGGCTTTCGCAATGAAAAACACAGTGATTCCATGACATGGCGGCACCGGCGGCAACAATAATCATGACAATAATACAGCGAGAATAAAAGTTACGTCTTCTTTCTTTGCGTATACATTTGGGCGGTGTTATGAAACTCTGCCGCCACATACTGACGTTGATTTGTGGGGGCGTGTTTGAATGAAGCGTTTTAGGAAGGCGTGGCTGAGGCTTAACTTTTACAAAGAATATATTTTTAAGTTTGACACTTTGAGCTTTGTAACTCTGCAGATCTTATACATGCACTAACAGCTACGTAACACACTAAAGAAAAAGGAAAACAAGAAATCGCATCGTATGACCCCTTTAAGCACATTTTATTCATTTTGCTTTTGAGTTGTTGTTGTGGGTTTTTTTATTGAAAATGTGTAGGCTATATTCTTACACATCTATATCTATTCATTAGATTCTTGTTTTTGTGATATAATTTTTAACTGCATCTAAATACTAATTAACAGAAGTGAAAAAACATAAATAATCTTTTTTTATATTACAGTATTGAGAACTGCTTAACTGTCGTGAAAATAAATGCTAAAAAAAAAAAAAGAAAAAAAGTTACAATGCAAAAAAAACCTGATCCTAAAATGGGGTCCATTTTATTTAATAAAAAAAACAAACAATTCTTTGGATTTTGGGGTAAAATATGACCTACATTTCTTTTGGAGAAATAAAGTCTGTGAACAGATGGTCATCTGTACTGCTAACTCATTAATGTGGATATTAAACAGTGGTGAAGCAAGGCTGCAACCCCGACACACTCACTGTTTCTGAACTCTCTGTGCTGATTGCCAGTTATCACCTCTCTCACTCTCTCACACACTCACACACACGTGTTACTCACTGATGGAGCGTCTGTGTTCAGACTTGGTCTCTTTTGGTTTAGGTTTGGTGGCTTCACAGGTTGGTCTGGGCAAGCATTCTGTACTGTTGGATCTGTTTAGGGCCGCTCTACCACAGCTCTTGCCTCCAGCTCCACTCGACTAAACCACAACATCATATAAAAGATTTATCAGATAAAATATTTTTAAAATATAGTCCTTCATATAAAGTATTGGTAAAGATTTACTTCCCAAGTTCAGTCCATGTTAAAGTAAAAATGTGCAAAAAGCTATTTTGTCGTTTAAGAAATGCCATACCAGACTGTCCACTGCTTTCTTGAGGGCATCATGCCATTTACAGATGGTTGGAAAGTGATCTGCTTGCAGCAAAAACTCCTGACCAGTTAGGGTGGTTATCTGTTGGTAAAAGAGGGTTGAAATTGAACGCTCCCTGCCCTAACAGACCTGTGTATAAATGGAGTAATCAAACTGTACTACATCACAATCCTAAAATTGAAAAGAACAATTATTTTTGTAATTGTGTCTACCTTTTCCACACTATTGCCGATTTGGCATATTTGGTTTTAAGCTAAAATCTACAATAGTATGATATTTTATTGCTTGCATTTTCTTATCTTTCTTTCTGTATAACTATAATCAAAGAAATATTGGTTTTACATCAGAAGAAAAAAAGTATTTCAAAAGTTGGGGGCAGTTTTTTTTATTTTTAAAGAAATTAATACTTTTATTCAGAGAGGACACATTAAATTGCACAGAAGTGACAGTAAATACATTTATAATTTGAACAAAATAAATGTTTCTTGAGCAACAAATTAGCATATTAGACTGATTTCTGAAGGATCATGTGACACTGAAGACTACAGTAATGATGCTGAAAAATCAGCTTTGCCATCACTGGAATAAATTACATTTTAAAATATATTAACATAGAAAACAGTTATTTTACACAGTAACCCTATTTCAGAATAATATTGTTTTGAAGTGTTTTAACCTTGGTGAGCATAAGAAACTTATGAGAGAAATGTGGATTTGGTGAACACAAGAGACTTACCAACTCCAATCTTTTGAATGGTAATGTATAAGATAAATATATGATATATTAATAAATATTTTATTTATTTATTTAAATACCATTGCAAATCAATAATAAACATTATAGGAAGAAGTTAGATGAGAAATGAGAAATTTCAGATGACAAGTTATTAGTGTGATACCTGACCAAACATTAGACTTATTTCTCGAGACTGGCGTAACATCACATGGCACAGTCGCATAGAATAAGTGGCATTCCCAGAAGAATGCAAGCAAACACCAACGCTAAGGTCAGAATTGTCAAATACCGTTGCACAGAAGAGATACTTGTTATTTTAAAGAGAGCTGACACTGCATATTTCTAAAAACCTAAAATCATTTTAGAGTGGTCAGTCTCTAAAAATACCAGGCTAGATCACAGAACAAACCACAACCCCCCTCCCCCCATACAGTCACTACACATAGACGTCCAAAGTTTTCCCCGTTTAAAACAGACTTTTCTGACTTTGAGAGAGGGTGGCAGGGGGAATCACGCAGTCTCTTTGGGGATGGAGTGAATACAGAGGGAATGGTTAGGGGCACAATTCTTGTCAGAGTGTGTTTGCGATCCCTCTATTCTTCAGAGTGGAACATCCGAGAGAGCATGTTTGTTCTGAAGCTCCTTCTTTCCTGGAGGGTGCCTGCGGACATGACAGTAATAGTTTCGAGTGGGGTGGACTTGTTGGAATCCTCATTGGCGGTTTGAACGGGTGAAACAGACCCACTTTAATGAAGGATATTTGTGCTGCAGGTCATAAGAAACTTTGAGATGGCAGTTTCACATCTCTTTCTGGTTTTGCGAATACAACACATGAAGCTCGTGCAGTATCAGTGATCCCCTTTTATGCAGATTCGACAGATATTTTATACATGTGACACAACATTCTTTTTGGACATTCAAATTTAAATGAGCCACTGACGTATTGCCGCTCCACTTTGATTCAGAAGACAGCACAGTGATAATGTTTCACAACCCAGCACGCAATGTATCAAATAATTCAAATAGTATTTGAAAGCCAAACCAGCCTTAATAAATGCAACACCAAAGCTCGATTAAGTTAAACTGAAACACATTTTTTACGTCTTTCAAAATAGCTCATCCTATAAATCAAGCTGTTTCAAAACCAAACGTCACATTGGTCTTTGATTTCATGAAGATTATCTGAGAGGGTTCGCTGATGACTCATGAGTTCTGTCCCCTGTGTCTAAAAAAATGATAATCATCTTTCCAACTATCCATTGACATATTCACCAATACCTCTCTGGAATCAAGCTCTCATAATTTATGCCATGTTTCATCTCTGCATGTGGTGCTGCCCATGGAAAAGAAGGGCCCATAGATATAATGCCAATATTTTTAGTATGCGCACATATTTCTATGGACATTTAATGCTGTTATGGGCAGCTTACACAACAAATCTTATACTATTCATACTGCACTATTTATTTTACTGCTGCACAGGGCTTAATGCTGTATATTTTTTCAAAAATCATACTTTTTCTGCTCCAAACCGTTAACTCTCATTTATTTTGTATACTGTAGCTACATATATTTTCTTCTTACTTTACTGCCAGTGAAAATAACCCTGTATGGCTTGTTAGACAATATCAATCTTGTTAGTGTTGTTAAAAATAACAACAACCACAAAAAAATAATAACAATATTATATATATAAAATATATATGTTGAGAAAGAATATTATTGGTCAGGAAAAGTAGTAGAGTAGCTGGTTGGAAAACTGGGACTAGAGGAAAGTTTTGTGTTGTGTGAGTGGAAATAAGAAAAAGTACAACATATAAAAGCCCTATGCTTTTAATCATACTGTTTAATGAGGAGGAATTTGAATATCTGGGCTCTCACTTTGACTCTTCATTAATGTTTAATTATGCAGAGCAGTACAAAGACCAGAATGCCATTTGTGACTTAACATTTGTGTTTTGCTGTTAAATTAAACATTAATTTGAAAGCTACATAAAGACACAACTCAACTTTGAAGCACATTAGATAGTAGGGTTAATTATCTCCAATTTTCCACAACTCCTGAGATGGGTCTGGGTTAGAGATCTACTGGCTTCCCAGAGAAAACAAAAGCAAAATCAGAGGGAATGGAGGAAGATGCACTGCATTCCCCTAATGCTTTCTCACACACAATGTTTAATTCAATGGTTTAGGCTGCATTAAAAATATGAATAATAATAATGACAGAAACAAAATCTTCGTAAAGTGTTTCATGAGTGGCAATACTGTTACTGTAACTGTATTCACCAGATTGCAATTTTAAATGAGCGAGCTATTTCCGTAAAGGATTGAACCATCAGTCGATTTGATTAAAATTGTGAGTTGTAATTTGCAAATACAAAAGCTTCCTCAACTGAACAGCTGAATTGAAATTCAAAGTGAGAAATAACATCATAATGATCCATAAAAGTGACCAGGGGAAGATGTCACAAGGGCTTTTGTGTCAAAAGTACTGTTATACAATGTGTTTTCTCTAGCAGTGGTTTTTGTAGGTTGGTTTGAATTAGGGTTCAAAACCCTCTTAAATTGAAAAAAGAAAAAAAAAGTAAATTCTTTGTTTTTTCTGGGCAATAACTATTTGTACTGAGGCGTTGTAAATCGTATGTTCTTGCTAAGAGAGAGTCATTTTGCTGCTCTAATCTCCTTTGTAATCTGTTGTCTGAATCTCAAATCCTTCCGTTCATCCCATGATTATTACAGAATATAAAGTATATTGTTTGAATACTTAAATTAACGCTCAATACAATGTAAGCAGCTTTGAGGTCAAGCAAATACCTTTCCTTCAACTCTCTTGCAAAGTGGTCTTAAGAAAAAGATTGCGTGGTGCAGTAATATATTTCATATCTATGTGCTTAAAACTACACAATGTCCATTTTCTACTAGACTCTTGAACTGTATGTCACAGAAGTGGATTTTTATTTAAACGGATTGTTTCATGTGTGTAAAACACTTAATGATGACATTGTGTATTGGCAACTTTTTAGCATAAAACAATTTTTACTACTTTTCAAATGTCTTTTTATCCTTTTACCCTTGTCTCATATAATATTATACATTTATTACATTTTAAAATCCAAGATAATCTAAACTATTTCTAATAGTTTCAATTAAACTTTTTTACTGAAATTACCACAACATGTGTTGTGTCATTTCCGATTTAACTGTAATTTTGTGCAAAAAGGGTGACAATATTATTGAATTATATGTATTTAGGATATATAAAATTCTAGTAATAAAATTACCTTTAGTAAAGAGTCAGCCATTTTATTTTATAGAGTTTAAAATGTCATCGGAAGTCTAATACACTAAACATCATTTGCGATATGGTGGAAATGACACTGTCATGGAATAAATAATAATAATAAGAAAAACTAGTAGGAGAGTGAAAAGTGTTTTAAATAAAGATTTGAAAACATGTTTTGAAAGAAAAAATGTCAACACTTAAGGTACTTCTTAAAAACAGACCTTGCATAGTCCTAACATTGCTCACAAATGGCTAAATACGCTACGCCTTTAGCCTACAATTTGATGTCATTTGGATCAAATATATTTTGATAGTAAGTCCAGCATTGAGTGTTCCACTGCCGTGACAGTCAGGTTAAGCCTGTTTACATGTACGGCAGTGAGTGACACTCTAAACAACATTCTGTAATTACACAAAACATCACTTCATTAGCTCAATTCTGTAAAGTGTCTTTTCAAAAGCACAATACTTAGCAGTCCTTCTAGGCAAGCCATTTGAAGAGTCAGATCTCTCCTACTCACTACGACTGTCAGTCTGTCAAAATCTCCAGTAAACATGCCCGAAAGGTGCCGAGTGCATGAGACACGAGATCTGACAGTGCCTGGCCAAAGATCTTCACTTCCACGGACAGTTGAGGAGATGGTGTATGGACATCAACCACATGCTATTTATCACAGTGCCTATAAACATTGCAATAACCTCCACTGGCCATGTTCCAAACAGTACAAATTGGTTCATAATTGCTGCTTATTCTCTGCCCACTTTTTGAGGAAGGATTTATTTATTAATTTATATTCGCCCTGTCTGACTGACCTCAGCAAAGGAAACCCCCTTTAATTAATGTTCAAAGTGTGTGTGTCAGGTGAAAGGAGAGTGCAATGTTTGAGTTTTAGTTCTGCTGTCTCCAGCTTGACGCCACATGCCAGCATATGATATTTCAATCAGCCTCAGATGTTTCCTCTTGATTCTCAAACACTTATGTCAGGCAACTATTCAATAATATGAGGCAGTTGTAAGGTCTTAGTGCAGTCGCTTTTGTGTAACGGCATTGCTAGATTTGATAGTCTTTTTCACGCAGGTGACGCAAACACAGATGCGATGAGAATTGGATTTCCATTGTCTGACGTTTTTTTGTTTCCTGCTGCACTGAAAACTGATAGGCTGTGCGATAAAGGACTTTGGTGTTCAGGAAGAATGTTTTGGAAGATAATACTTTTCCGTGGGTTGTTTAGTACAATGAAAATATTTTGAACTTGTCTTTTTTTCTCACAGGTAAGACGTAAAGGATTAATTTACCAAACAATTTGAATTCTGTCGTCATAATTATTCCTTTTTTTAATTTTATTTAACAATAATAATGCTGGTTCCAAACCTGTATGACTTACTTTCTGCTGCATTAAACAAAATAAGATATTTTGAACAATGTTTTAACTGTCCATTCAGTAAAGTTTGGGGTTTGGTTTGAAATTTGCTAATCTGACTATACAAATGGTCAAATTAGAAATAGCGAGGGTTCAGTCATACTTTTAATTCTGGATTGAGTTTTATGTGATTTGCATAAATGTGTATAAATCCACACAGGCTAAAATCAGTTGTTTCAGTGGTCTTTCTCTAAAAGAAACGTGGCGTTCTCAGAAGCACTAGAGTTTCATCTGTGCGTATGAAAACCGATTGAGTTTTGTGGGAGCTTTGAAAGTGATAAATGCATTTCTCCCTTGGTTCATAACCCTTTGTGATGAGAATTTCTAGTGAAGTAGATTCTTAGTTCTTTTTACTCACTTGTTTACATAAATCACATTAATATGACATATTTATTGAAACTACCAGTCACCAAAATTTTCTTGATTTTTTTTTTATTAATTAATTTTATTCAGCAAGGAGTGCCAGTAAAGATATCTATAATGCTACAAAATTTTTTATTTTGCTTCAAACATATTCTCATCAGAGAATCCTCAAAAAAAAAGTATCACGATTTCCACAAAAATGTTAAACAGCACAACTGTTCTCAACATTAATAATAATAACAAGAAATGCTTCCGGTACACCAAAACAGCATATTAGAATGATTTCTGAAGGATCATGTGACACTGAAGACTTAAGTAATGATGCTGAAAATTCAGCTTTGCCATCACAGGAATAAATTACATTTTAAAATATATTAACATAGAAAACAGCTACTTAAATATTGCATTTTAAATTGTAATAGTATTTGACAATATTACTGTTTTTATTGTATGTTTGATCAAATACAAAAAGCCTTGGTGAGCGTAAGATCTTTTTTTAAAAAACATCTTACCGACCCCAAACTTTTGCACAATCTCTTGGTGCACAATTTCCAAATTTATGTTAATTTGCAAACATGCTAAATAAAGCACCTCCAGCGTTGTGATGGAGGTTCAAGGCTGCTAAGTTTCAACTGATAAATGCTGTAATCCTGGTATTAGTAGAGATATAGGGATCTGCACCAGCGTTTAAGGTTAATATCAGCAGTGACAGAAGCACAAAAAGGAATGAAAGTCAACTCCAGATGCTTACGACACTGATCAAAACCTCCAATGAAAGAACGTGAACTTCCTTAATCACAACTATCCCTCAATCTGACACAAGTGTTTTGTCTTGCCCTAAGCCTCACAGATCTTCGAGACATTGGCTGAATGCCTCACAGATTGCAAATCTAACTCTCCACGCTGCTGAATTAACGAGCCTGCACACTAATTTCTAATCCCGGTTGAGGTTGATTGACAGCGGTGGCAGACTACGAAATGGCTTGTACCATCATTACAAGCACTTTTTCCTGTGTGAGAGTTTGGGATTATTTAAGATTACTGCTTAATGCCTTTTTAATCTCTCCTGCAGAAAATAAAAAAAAGATTTCTGGGCAAAATACTGGACAGCAAGTACAGTGGCGGTGATAAGATATTATAAGTGCGCAATGAGATCAGAAATCGGCTTTTTATCCTCGTTTTGCCTCATTATGAGAGCTAACTCTGCTATCAATCTATTGATAAGCATTTGGCACACCCACAAACACCAGCCGAAAGATTATCTCGTTTTAGATAAGTCCTAATAAAAAATCTTCGTGACAACAATGACTGGACAGAAATGTCAGGAAATGCTTTTGGATGTTAAAGAACTTTGCACCCTGAAAGATCCATCCAATCACTGGTATGCAGATAAAAGACTGTGCATATTTTTTCCTGAGTGTTTTTAAGAGGTATGACACCAGCTCCAAGAGACAATATCAAGCCTGGTGAAAGTGGACGCTAAGCTCACTGAGCAATTAGGTTTCTTTGTAGATGTTTCAATCCTTTGAGACTTCATAAATGTATTGAGCAGTTTGGTTAAGCTGTGATCTTACAAATTTGAGCTGAAAAAGGAAGGATAGATTATTAAAGATGAAGCAGGAAGCTCAAGATGTTATTAGAAGTGAGACCTTGTGGCACTTCTGGCCAATCTTCACTATTAAGATTTACTAGATAATACGCTTCTGTATTAAATAGCTATTGAGATTACTGTGTATTTATTAGTTTTTGAATAGTTTTGCCAGTAACACTTTACAATAAGGTCTCATTTGTTAACATTAGTTAATGTATGCTAGTTAACCTTGAGCAATACATTTGTTACTGTATTTGTTCATCTTTGTAAACGTTAGTTAATAAAAATACAGCTGTTCATTGTTTGTTCGTGTTACTTCACAGTGCATTAACTAATGTTAACAAACACAACATTTGATATTAATAATGTATTAGTAAATGTTGAAATTAACAAGTGCATTATCAGTTCATGTTAACTAATAAGTGAACTAATGTTAACTAATGAAACCTTATTGTAAAGTGTTCTCCTGTTCTAACAGATAAAAAAATGGATGAAAGAATGAACTTTGGCTCAATGTGTTCGACTGTCCTACCTGAACCACGTTCTTTCGACTGGATTTCTCTGTTGTCCACTCGATAATAGCCCCACACAGATCCACACCATCTGCTTTACCACCTGGTTTCTGTGGAGAAAGTACGATTACATTAACATGTTTGCCAAGATACTAATAGAAACACCACGTTTCTCATGTCTTACGTGACTTTGTGAAATAATAAACAATTTACAAACACAATGTTTTGATACAGGACAGATCGCCAATTAAATCAATAGATGACATTTGTCAGATTTTCAGATTTATATTCAAATATATTCAATTGCTTTGTATTAAAAGAATAAAAATAAAAAAAGCTCCATGTCAGGCTTTTAAACTATGTAAAGCGGCATTTCATACAGTCCTACGGTTTTAATGAAGTGGCAAAAATACTTAACTTCATCCTGATAACCTCTGTGTGTACCGCCCTAAGAAATGGCAGAGAGCTCGGGGGCTTTATGGCCACTTGACCATGAGTGATGTTGAAACTAATATGAGTTGACCCCATCGATGGCCTCGACATACCATTTACAAGCATGACAAGCATGTGAAGGTAGTAAACCTCTATTCTTCTCTACCTCATTTTCTCTATCACTGCAACATGCTGCTCAAATCAGCAGAATAATAATATGGCTGTAAAGTCCTGTGCATGATGTCCCGTGCATGATAAGTATTTATTTTTTCAGCAGTGTTTTAAATAGTCGGCATCAAAGCAAAGAATTGAGACAAATATGGAAATCATTATGTTTCCCCACCCAGTTGCTAACAATTATGCTGCTTAACGCCCAACTTTAGCTACTCATTAAATTCTTTTGTTTTATTTTCCTGATTTTACATATTATTCAAGTATTTATTTTATTATAAAGGTAACATTTATCAGTTGACATAAACATTTGTTCATTGTTTTTTGCCCTAAATACAGGTGTAGTGGGTGTATGCAAATATGTGCCGTGGTCTTACCAAATTTGCAACAGCTTCTTGTTTGCTCTCTTTATAGAATAATAGTTGATTGGAGCAGAGAACAACCCAGGTTGAAGTCCAGTTTTTTCTGTGAAAATAATTGAGGTTATTACACATTAAATTCACGGTAACACTTTAGTTAATAGTAAAAATTTGTCACCAAACTAGTTGCTTATTAGCTTGCATATTACTAGCATATTGGCTATTTTTATTACTTTTAAAGCACATATTAATGCATTATTCTGCATGACCATATTCTACATCCCTTAATCCTACCCAATACCTAAACTTAACCACAACAAAAACTACCTTACTAGCTAGCAATAAGCAGTAATATAGGAGTTTATTGAGGTAAAACTCGTAGTGAAAAGTGAATATGTGTTCCCCAAAATAAAGTGTGACCAAACTAGATAGATAGATAGATAGATAGATAGATAGATAGATAGATAGATAGATAGATAGATAGATAGATAGATAGATAGATAGATAGATAGATAGATAGATAGATAGATAGATAGATAGATAGATATAAACAGACAGACCGTAATTTCTTTCCTCCTTCAGCAATTTTTGCTTTGTTCAAATATTCTCCTTTTAAAACAGTCTGCAACAGAACATAAACACAAAAAAAATATTTAGTCTTTCAGAATAAATAAAAAATACAGTAGCTTAAAAACACTCTGGTTGGCTGCTGCATTTTAATTTATTTTATTGGTTAAGTAGCTGGTAAAAAAAAAAGAGTTTTGAAACCATGCTTCCCAATTCTTGTGTAATGAAACACTAAACTCTGTTTATACAGCTCAGATTCCCATTCTACAAAATAGTCATTATATTTTTTACTTTTGTGAGCGTAAATCATTTACTGCAGGCTCCCTTGGCTCCCACATCAAAAAACCCAATTTTATACGATGGTGGTAGTGGAGGAGGTACGACAGATCATACCTGCGGCCCAACAGAACCATCAATGTTATGCTGAGACTGGTTCCTCCGGTGACGGTTGATCTAAACAAAGAGCATGCGTTGCCTGAATGAAATTATGGACCATGATACGACCAGAAATGTTTTGTAATTTACTTTAAAATTAATAATAATTTACTTATTTTTCCTTATTATTGTTGTTATTTTTTTTGGAGTAATACACATGGATCTGTCTTAAATGTTCAATAAAACTACAGATTATTTCCTACCAGGTCATTTGATTTCTCCTACAGCGAAAGGTTTGGCTTTACACAGTTACTGCACTAAATTTGATTTAACATTCATGTTACATATTTCTATGTAACATCTAATATTGAATTTAATTCCATCCATATTGAATTTTCCATCATAATTCTGTTTAAAATTACAATTGAGTGAAAGGGTTTTTTTTATCATAAAAATGTACATACTACCACACAAAATTATTATTATAGTAACAAGAAAGCAGATTATTAAGCTGCTTATTTTATGTTTTGTGATGAAAATGGCACAATTTTCCCAGCAGTAATAGCAGCCGGCCCTGTGCAGCAGTGCTGGCCTGCCCTCTGCTGTTCTGTGTTTCTAAAAACTGCCAGCGCGACAGGAAGCTGCAAATAACACGGTGCATGAAGTTGCCCACACTCACGCAACATAGATAGACAGCGAGGCATACAATCATTGAATTGGTCTTGGGCTGTGTGATTGCGCTCATGCTTACAGGTTTCTGTAGTGTGTCAGGCTCCGGTAAGACCATAGACTTTGTCTGGCTGAGTCTCTCTCCAGTACTGTTCTGAGAGCTCTTGATCCTCATCTGAACAGCTCCAGGAAGCACCAGTGCTGGCTGCTTATGCATCGCTGACACTGAAGAAAAAATAGCAATAACACAAAATCTGTCATTTATCATTTTTGATTGGCTGAAAATACGAATAATACATCAATCAGTCAGACACAAAAATAATCAAAGGATAGTTTTGGCCAACAGAAATTTCAAATTATAAATTGGGTGAAAATGCCCTTAAAAAAAGTGACATTTTATGAAAAATATCCTTGCTCTGAAAACACAGTTCAACTTTTCTGTTAAAAAAAAAAAAAAATAACAGGTCCGAGGCTATTAGCCCAGCACGGTCTGTTTAAATCCCTGGCTCGCACTGGCCCGATAGTGGAAACACGGCTAATGAAAGCAGTGCATTAAAGGCGTGTTAGAATGGTGTTTAAATTGACTTGGAACTATCTGTGCATTAAACAGTTTTATTGCACACCTTCCAGCCAATCAGAATTGAGTATTCAGACAGACCATGGTATAACAGTAGTGCGCGGCTTTTTCCGGCGGCACTGGTTCCAGAACTTTATGTTCTGGAACTTTATGTCTGCACTATCGTCTCGTGAGCTTTTATTATGTTTTACCCATGTGCTGTAAGGTAATTTAAGAAATACTAGCGTGGCCAGGGAATGTTTTGAAAAACGAAAATGCTGTTTTCAAATGTATCCGGATTAATGTGGACGTCGCCTTAGAATAAACCAAACGATATCATCCACTGCTGTGGACACTAATATAGTTATTGTTATAGTTTTTTTTTATTGTTATCGTTCTTGGTGTGAGCAGGCCTTTAGAAGAAGGTTCTGTCAGGTGCTTCTATAGAACCTTTTAGGGGTTCCAATCATGGGATCATTTTATAGACTTAGTTTTAATGAATTCATTTTTAATTTTAATGAAGTTTTAGAAGTTAAACAGCTCGTAAACACACTTAAAGTAGAAAATTGTAAATAAATAAAAATGACCCGGTAAGACCCGGTTTCACATTCAGGGCTTAGATTAAGCCAGGATTAGGCCTTAGTTCAAATTAGGATATTTAAGTAGCTTTTATAAACGTGCCTTAAAAACATTACTGTTGTGCATCTTAAGACAAAACAATGGCACTGACCTATTTATTTTAAGAAATGTCAGTGCAAGTTGCTTTTAGTTAAAATCAGCTCAAACCTGCATTTTAGTCTAGAGACTATAGCTTAATGCCTTGTCTGTGAAACCAGGGGTAAATGTCTTAACCATTTAAGACATTTCTCTTAAAAAACCTTTTTGTCATAAAACCATTGGGTTATCTACAGTATAGAACCCCATTGAACATTTTTTTCTAAGAGTGTAGGCCTGATGACAACTTCCCTTCTTACGTACCATTAGTTGGCTTTGTTTTTAAATGTATTTTGCTTACAAAATGGCAGACATCAAACTAGAATTCCATTGCATCAAGATATTTTAAAATGTTACAGGTCTTTTCAAGTTATGGACTGAATTCACTTCCTGAAGTTTTAGCTTTTATAAAATGTTTATAAAACGCAAAATGTTTAAGTGCATCTAGACACTACATTTGGATGTGTTCTTCCGCATATTTCACTATTGTGTCATTATTTATTTTGTTGTCTGCTAGCAGCTTTTTATATATGTATCTTGGAAATATTTCGACAGATAAATTGCACCATCGGGCAGAGAGTGGAGGAACTGATCTGTCAAGCCCTTTTTTTCACAGAATCTAAGCTTCTACAACTACTACATTTTAAGCTACAGTAGATGCACACATATTTATATAGACTCTTTAAATGGTTTATGTCAAAACAAACAACCAGCTCTTGTTCACACTAACAGCCTTTCAGTCAGCTCTTAACAGATTTTAGACAGGTGATAATTCTGTCAGCCACTATTTTCATTTCTGTGAATTCACTTGGACTATAATTTGTAATCAAGCCATGATCGCAGCGTACAGATATCAAGATCAGCGGCAGTTTACAGATGTATGCAAAAATCACATTTTGTCTTATTAATCATTCTAAAAAGCAATATTTTTTTTATTATTAGTTATCCAATTCAAGACTGTTTCTATGTGTATATTTATTTTAAATGTTTCTGTAGCTGGTAAACCATGAAATCTGCTGCTGCTATGATAACACACTCTAGCATGACAGGAAATAAATAAATCTTCACGCAAAAAAAGCACAGCGGAAACAGTGCCACTTGCAGTCGTGCATGACAATTTGCCTTTCTTTCAAGAGTGGCCAACAGTTTGCAATATCATCTGTTTAAGGAGATAAATAAAAGGGCAATAGAAGTTACAATTGGAAGAAAATATTCATAGTATTTTTTTTAAAAACAGCTTATCATTTCTGACATTTTGGCATCAGGTTTGGGAACTTTGCATGCAAATATTTAGTTCACATTTAATCAAGGCATCACAACATTTTAGTTAAAAAAACACAACTTTAACTTCTGACCTGACAAATTTTCATATATTAAGGCAAATAATATTATACACTTTTGAATTTATAATCAAAAATCATTAGCTCTAGATATGCATGTAAAATAACACATATCTGTTTCCTCTGCGGACCTACTTTTTTTTAAGCATCATTTATTTTATATGCAGGATAGAGATAAAAAATCAGGATCAAGATCTTACTTAGAAACAGGTTTGCATCTAGCTTAGAAAGCAACCATCAGTAAATCTTCCTTAACCAGCTGTCAACCAGAAAACATTTCTTCAGTCACATCATCTGTTCATTTTCTCATATATTCTGTCATTCCCCAGTGCTGCCATCCTAAAAATGTATAAAGTGGACACTCGTACCTGGTTCTTGGTCGGGTTCCGAAAAACACTGCTTAAAACCTGTTTCAGCAGAGACAGAGAGAAAGTGTCGTTTGGAGGAAGTGTACAAGTCACATGGGACAGTCAAACTCTACGTCTCTCAAGATGTGCAAGCATTAGTGCATACATGGGGCTTCTGCTATCACACACTCTTCACTTCCTGAGGCCTGTGACAACAGTTTCAGACAAGATGGCCGCTGTAGAGCTCACAAGAACAGATGAAAGCAGATCAGCCCCATTTCAACCGGAAAAGTCTCCATAGAGATAGATATGATGATCAGACTGGCTCTTATTTTGGAGAAGATTGGATAAATTAGGCCTGGTTTTTGGGGTCAAATCACTTTAGTTTTCGGGTCTTAATGTTAAAGGTAGTGATTTTCTATGTAATTTACATGTTTTTTGCATTTGTATTACTGTGATATCTGCCCAGATAATTTTAAAACTAATTTTTTTTAAATATATATATATATATATATATATATATATATATATATATATATATATATATATATATATATATATATATGTAATGATGATTTTAATCTTTCTCTGTATCTTTTCTTTTTTTACTTTCTCTTTTATTAAGTCTAACCAGATGATTTTCTGTTTCAACTGTCTGAGGGTGTAGATTTAAATATATCTTTTGGTACACCATAACCCTATTTGGCTTTGTTCAAAAACAGGAAACAGTATAATAGCATGTGGTTTGAAGCCCATCTCCCCTTCTCAGTCTTTGTGATTTTGCAGTACAATAAAATAATAATAATTAAAAATAAAATAAACAATAATAAAATGGGGACCCACATCATATCAGACCAGAATACCTTAGAGATTTGAGTCTCCTAATAATAATAATAGTAATAAATGTTATTATTATTATGTTATTATTTAGAAGAAGAATTCTAGATATTTCCAGAAATGTTTCTATAAATGTTTGTTGCATTAATGTCAAATGGTCAGCACAGTTTCTTCTCTTTTTCTCTAGAGATGCAGTAGTACAATATAAGCACCTAAATCAAACGTAATGGTGATAATCCATTATTTAATTATTCATTTATTAATGGCAATATTTTGTATATTTTAACAGAAAAATCTGGTTCTTTTTTAAAGCTGTAATTATTTATTTCGATTTGTAATCAAACTACAACAACGACATGAGGAGTTTAAATGTTCACTGAATGCAGAGCACACTTAGGCCACTAGTTGGAGACCATAAATTTAAAGAGAAAGCAACAAAACATTGTATAATGTAATATAGAATACATTATAATATAACCAACTTCAACCTTTTTAACAATATATCATAATTTCTCTATATACATGTGTCAATATATTAATATATTTCTCCACACATACAACCAATAAATGGATTAAAGCAAGATATAATAGTAAGGTTTACTAGAGCTGGACAAATCCGTGTCCACAACATCCACATGCAGTATCTTAATTCAGCCACTAGATGACACTCTCACAGAACGAAAATCTCACCTTCTAAACCATAGTCTTTTATAAGTAGGCCTAAGTCTTTGTTCATTTTCTGGTTTTACAATTCATATTTTTTATTAACAATCAATCTATAATAAATTGTTAAGGGCACACTGTTAAGACCAGACCAGAGATTGTTGTCTTATTGGACTGTGGAAGAAAATGTACATGATAGCTGGTTATAAAATTGCCATTTCATCTTAAATTATCAAGGAAATTCGATTACTCATGACACGACGATTCCTAAAATTTGCTCATGCAGGGTTGCAGTAAACAGCCTAAGCATGTGAGGTTACGTGATACTATGTAGAGTAAACATAGTGTAGTAAAGTTGAACATTAGCACATACGGGGAAAAAAAGGCTGATAGACTTGGGGTTCTTTTGGCAAAGAACTGTATGAGAACTAAAATAGAAGACATGCAATTTACAGATAACAGATTTATAATATTATTATATGTATTAATGTTTTTTATATAAATTAAGTTTGGTGATGCTGGCCCTATTTCACTTATTTTGAACCTGGATTTCTTTTTTCTTTTTTTGTTCCATTTATATAAATCGTTATTAAGACCTGTATTAATCAAATTGGCAAACTTTCCCTCTTTAAAGAATGAAAGCGTGGACATGAGCTAATGTTTCAGTGTGCAGGAGGTGCGGGACAGTTTTTCAGAAAGAGAATTAGAGACAGGAATGTGCTGGAGTTCACAAACAATGTCAGATTGTATTACGGCCGCAGGGGCGTCACCCTGTGAGTGAGGTGCTGTGTGTGAGTGGGGTTAATCCAGTGTTTATGAAACACACAGGGTGAATAGCCGGCCCGGTCACACTCAAACTCCACTGCTGTGTGATGTATGTTTGCTCTGTCACTTCATCTTAGAGAGAGCGGACGGGTAAAAGACAGAGAAAGAGAAGAGCCTTTTTTTTTTTCCTCTTTAACAACGACAGGTGAACAAAATATTTAAGCCCGTCGATAAACAAGCAACTTTTGAGACAAAGCTGTGAGCAAATAAAAAGAGAGCGGTTTCAGAGAACACCTTTCATCATGAATATCTTGAGAGGTGTTTAGGTCTAAGGCCGAGGCCCGGTGGTGTGGTCCGACCTCTTTCCGTGTCTCCGCCGGGACATATGGCCAGTGCACTCGGTTCCCATGTCTGAGTCTAGATTAAACCCTGAACCAGAGGTGTGTTAATCCCAAACAGCACCTCACATTGACAGAACTGGGGCTCTTTGATCAGACAAAGAGAAAGAGAGAGAGATTGAGTGGAAGGAGGGGTAGAGAAACAGAGGGATAGCATGGGATGGAAAATAAAGGGCTCAAGTATTAATAATTTGTACAAGATGGTAAAATCTCGGCAATGTATATAAGATAATTGTGCAAACCTAAACATATTTTCATAAAGCCCAAACGCTTACCCAAATCCTAAACCGAAAATTTAGGATTTTTATCCGAAGTTTTATCTTATTTATACTGTTGTACAATATCCTAATACTTATTCAGTATTCAGCTGTTCAGCAAGGATGCATTAACCGAATGTGACAGCAAAGAAATTTACAATGCTTCTAAAATGTTCTTTCGGAAATGCTGTTCTTTTGAACTTTCTATTCATCAAAGAATCCTAAAAATATTGAGCTGTACAACTGTTTTCAGCATTGCTAATAATAAGAAATGTTTCTTGAGCACCAAATCAGCATATTAGAATGATTTCTGAAATATTGTGTGATACTGCAGACTGGATGACTGCTGTAAATTCAGCTTTGCCATCACAGGAATAAATTACATTTTTAAATATATTCACATAGAAAAGTTATTTTAAATGAGTTTGAAAATGTCCAAACTTGAGTTGTAAGGGCATTTGAAGTGGTCTTCAATATTGTCTTTATAAATCATGCCAAGGCATTAAATCTTGGCTACTGGCCTATAGACAGAGTTGTGTGGGGTTAGGTTGAATCATCAGTGGTGTGTGTTCAAGGGCTTATAAGGCAGCAATAATGAAGAGAACTGTTATTTCAATAGCAGGAAATGGAGCCCTCAGTGAGTACAGACATAACTATGAGGTATGGCGTGAGAAACTCTTGTTCACAAAACTCACACATTTAATGCGGCCCATTAGCATACATAACATAAATATGCTTGAACATATTGCGAATAATGCTCTGCTCCAAAAATCTCTATCCAGTGACACAGAAATGCATTCAATTTAATCAAAAATAAATGTGTGAAAATATAGGCCAGATTACAAAGTGAAATGTTTAAAATATTCAAGGTGTGAAACCATCGTCAGACTGACAGCGTGACACTGGTTATCCACTAGAGGGCAGCAAAGGCCAGAACACACGACTACTCTCTCTACTTTTCCACAGACACATGGGCGAAATGGATTTATATTGGTGTGTGTGTGCGTGCACGTGTGAATTTTATGTGCAAGTCAGAGATCATAAATGTGTTTTTGTTAATATCCTGCCTAGTCAGGTTCACTTTTACTCTGAATCACTCTGTTGAGTCTCTCTCTGCACTTTAACATGAAAGGAGAAAGTGTGATACACACACACACACACACACACACACAAATATATGAGCTCAGGTTGGAGTCCATTAAAGCTGCAGCGCCCACTCTAGTAGACGTCCAGTGTGACAGCAAGGTCACAGAAGGTCAAATCTCCTCAATGCAGCTCATCTTGTCACAGAAGCAAACTTCTGCCTCTGACCCCCCGACAGCTTTGGCCTCTGACCTCATGTTCTTAGGACTCCTTTTTTTTCTTTCATTATGAGCGAGCAAACAAAGCCGTTCTCTAATCATTGTCCGACAGACAGGACAGGAGGTAAAAAGATATTATTATCTACTTAAAAGGGCTTTATTCAGCTATCATATGACCAAAAACATGGAGCTAAGCGTGGACTGCATGTTGCCTGCATATGCAATAAAATCAGTGAAACTGTTAATCTTGTTGCTCTTCAGGTTTAAAAAAAAAGGGACAGTTTTCACATATTTCGTATTTATGTTGATAGATTAAAGTAAGTAAAGGAATATTAATAAAATAATTTCTAAAGAAATTCTAAATTGTTTAAAAAAGTATTTTACTTGACTAAAATTATGCAATTGTGTTAAATCAGCGTTAAATGGACTAAAAATTAAAGTATATAAAATGCAAAAAAGTTTATGATATAGGCCTATTTCTGTCATGATATAACACATAAATATTGTAATTTACTTCACTATCAAATGTAAAATGCATATAAAATACAAAACACATTATGTAGGCCTATCTAATAAATATAATCAAAACTTATGTTTATTACTTGTATATAAAACCGCTTTTAATTGACTATTAACAGATCTGAAGCTGTACTGTAACTGCCATGCCACAAGAAAATAAATTCTGATTTGGTTATCTATGTGCATATGTGTTCTTAATCCAGGGTTTTAATAATTGAACTATAGCGATCTCATCTCATACACTTTCCTTACGTGCAGCCGCATAGTAAACACTTCTGAGGTACATTTTTTTTTTTTTTTTTAAATGACAGCCTTCTTGTCACTTTTACTTTGTCATACCTATTCATACAATGGAAAATGCAAATGTGACATACTTTTTGATTTTGTTATATTTATAAATGATTGGAGATTTATGACTACTCAAACGCATATGTAAACATCGCAGAGCCGTATAATAGCCTGACAATACCCTACAAACTGAAAATGTTTGCTCCCTTCGGATTGGAATCTCACTTAAGATGGCGAAACCCGGTGAAGTCCACTTCGCAGTCCACTGACGGTCCAATGGAAAGCACCTTTAGACTACATTTATTCAGCTAAAAACAATGACGTCAGACAAAATAACAAAAATACATGAATAAAAAAATAACACTGATTGGAAAAAAACACAATCTAATACGATCACTGTACCATGGTGCCCCCTCATTACTTTTTGTAAGGGTTTTATTGTGTTTTTTCTATTAAATTGTATACACTGTTATTTGTCAAAAAGCCAAGCCAGGGGATTTGTCTGTCTAATTAATTAAGGTCAAGCTGGTAAAAGTTAGGCCTCACACACACTAACTGAAAAATATTTTTCTCCAAACCGAGAGCCATTTAGACAGAGTGGGACTCTGTGTAAATTAATTGAATGTAATATTTTACAAAAGAATGGTTTTACAAACAGTTTACACAGAAATACTTTCTGCTCGTGTTTCATGAATGAGGCACAAAGTCAACGTGATTTCAAGATAAAGATATGTAAACTCCTTGATACGGTTTCCAGCAGGGTGAGCGTTTTATCATTAAAGCTAGAGTAGGCAATTTCAGAGAGGCTAGAATAGCAAGCTAGCTATTCCAAAACACAAGAACAGCACATAGAGAGCAGAGTCTGCAAAGGGCGTTAAATTCTTAATGTCCCAAGCACATAATAATCAGCGTTAACAACTTAAAGAGCTCTGACTTGTACCACTTGACTACAGCAAATTCATTCGATTGCACGGGTTGCCATCTCATAATTATGACATGGCATGAACGCAGCATAAGCTTGTTTTTTTGGTTCAGGACGAAGTGTAAAATGTGGCTGCCGTTTGTTTGCTGTCGGACAAAATGCAATGATTGGACGAACATTTTATGGTATGTATATATACCACATATACATATACACACACATGTATATGGCCACACATGGCCAGCAGCCATATCATCATCCAGGTGGATGCTGCACATTGGTGGTGGTTGAGGAGATTCCCCCTTCTATGTAAAGCGCTTTGAGTGCCGAGAAAAGTGATATATAAATGTAATGAATTATTATTATTAATATTATTTTTATATTTTCCTTGGAAGTCACAGGACCAAAGAATGTTCGTCCAATTATTGCGTTCGGCCCGACAGCAAACAAACAGCAGCCACAGTTTACAGTTCCTCCTGATCTGTCATGACAACTCTCTGAGATATTGGCATGGAAATAGATATGACAATGTTAATGTATTTGGTCTTGGCGGAGGAATAGATCTACTACGCTGCTGCTGCTGAAGAGCAAGCACAGAGACTTGCTACTGCCAATACATTCACAGACATTTTGCTGAGAGCATCTAAGACATGCTGCACATATAACATACGTGAAATAACCTCCCGTAACAGATCTATACAGGTGGAGCTGGGGAAGATGGAGGGTTTCTGAAAGTGCACTGCAGACTGCTAACAGCAACATTACCGGTATTTGAATGTTGAACCGCAGCTCATTGGCCACTGATGCAACAACCAATTACTGCGCTATGATGACGGTGCGACCACTTCCAAATTGAGTCGGACCTATATATATATATATATATATATATATATAGACCACTTCTATTATTGATTGCTTTGAGGAGTGTTTCAACCAGTATAACAAAAACCCTAGCTTTAGGGTAGGCAATGTAATTAAAATATAATTAACTAACTTTACTAACTTTAAAAAAGAAACAAAAAATAAATTATTAAAAATTGGGGATCAACCTAAAACAAAGATCACCTTTATGTCCAGTTTTTTATGTAACAGACATGAGAACAGAACTGGTATGCGAGTAAAGAGACATGGGAAAAGCAAAGATGGAAGAGTTTCGTGCAGACACCCCTCTGAGTGGTCCGGAAACAAACCCACTTTCTTCACACATCCAGGAAACATTGCATGGAAAAGAAAGGCTGGGAAACTGTAGTTGTCCAATGACCCATCATTGCATCTTACTATGCAATTTTGAATTTATAGTGATGGTCCGAGAGGTGACAGCAAACAATAGTGTGAATATGGGGTTGTGGGATTGAGAAATGACCCCGCTACTCAGTTCTCGAGGTGCCCGCATATAAGTGCCATCATGCAATGCTTCAGAGTATATACAACACCTGCCAGGCCACATCGCTGACTTTAGGACTGCCTTGAGTGCAGAATACGGTCCTTGCAGCGACAGGTGTGTTTTAGTGACATATTCTGCTTATATAAAATATACTCTAGCTATTACAATTTCTGCCATTTTGTACAAAATAGGACCAGAGACTCTTAAATGTGTTAATGTTTTATTTTCTATTCATCTTTATGGTATTTGCAATTATAGATATATAGCTGTACGGTTGGATAAATTGAGAATAACCAATTTTGTTTTAAAATAGAGATCACGATTCTCCCACAGTTCTGAACAGACAAAAAAAAAAAAAAAACGTAATTTACTTGAGGTACTCACAAAATGTTAATTGCTACAGTCTATTTTATAATATTTAATTAATTTGAATGAATTATAATTATTATGAAAATTTGGTTTGAATGAATGATTCAATGACTTGTTGCATTACTGAATGAATCAGTGTTTTTTGAACAAATCTCTTAAATTAATGATTAAATGACAAATGCATTTTGAAGTGTCTTTCAAGTTACTGATTAACAGTGATTAAGGTGATTGACTCTAATTTTGATTGCTATCGTAGATATCAGTGTTCATATCCGAACTATAAACTTTTATACCAGTACTTCTGTGATAATTTAAATTTGTTACAGAAATAATGATACTGTGTGTGGATGGAAAGAATAGTTTCATAACTATTTGTGACAACTGTTCTCTCTGGGTCTATTGACAATAACAACTACAACTATAACTAGGTCTTATAGACAGCTATAACAAAAAAGGGTTTCTTTGTGTCAGTGTAGGGCAGCACCTGACCAGGTGTGTGTGAGTGTGTTTGAGGCGTTAAACCTGATTATCCCACCTGCATCCCATAAACCACCTGGGGCAGTGGTCAGTCGTCCAGTAGATTTGTGTCTCACTAAAATCTGCACAATGAGCAAATGTGAACTGGAGAAAAGTTCATGCTGACCAGCAAAGTACACCACTAAAAATCTTCCCTGTAGAGTTGAGTTATTAAGTCGGCCTTATACAATAATTTAGGGCCAGTACAAGAGGTCTCAGTAGTGCAAGTAAAGATTTAATGTTCATGGGCATTTTTCTTGCAGCTTACTGCAACTGTGTATGTGTGTGTGTGTGTGTGTGTGTGTGTGTGTGTGTGTGTGTGTGTGTGTGTGTGTGTGTGTGTGTAAAGAAATAGAGTAAAGTATAAACGGGACAGAGTGTGTTAGGGCTTTAAAATAATGTAGGAGTTACTGAGATCACATGAGAGTTATGTGATGGCAAATATCTTACAGATCAGATTATCAGGGATCACACTTTACAGATCAAATAGACTAATAATAAAATTTGCTCCTAAATATCTGATATCAGCTTTTACATTTTTTTTTCACTCTTTTTCATTTAAAACCTTTGATCTTAAAAATCAATACTTTAAAGGCACAGACCATCTATATTTTTTCCTCAAAGTTCAGGTCCAGTGGACAAAATCAGGTCAGCAAAAAAGCATTCAACAGATACGTTAACTCTGCGCTTATTAATTATTGATGATGTTAAATATTTCTCTTTGAGTCTCGTCTCATCAATATTTGAGGGTCGCAACCGGCCATTGATCTACTTTCTCACATTCTAATCTCAGCACATCTCCATTCGTTATCATTATCTGACCATTTTATGCAAGCGAAGAAAACAATGCTGTAGATCTGCAATGAACGACCTGGGAGAATTTCAAGCATTGGTTTCTGATACACTATCAAGTGTTACGAGTACAGTGAGCAAACAGAAATCTTTTGCGCCTATAATGACTCAGTGAAGAGCTTTTAGGGTCACACACACACACACACACACACACACACACACACACACACACACACACACACACACACACACACACACACACACACACACACACACACACACACACACACACACAGGTGGTATGTGAACTGAGAAGAGCTGTCTCTCGCATGCCTGATTGTTATTGTGGGTCCTGCTGGTGCACCGTTGGGCTCCTGCATTAATGCCACAGTGACAGGAAGTTAGATATTGTGTGAAACTCTGCGTGCTTTTGAGTTACTGCGGAGAGAAAAAACACACAGGCATTTTCTTACTCACTCAATGGACTTTTAGCAGATTAAAGGACATTCTTTGCCTTATCACAAATGGCAAAGCTATGAGAGGTGTGTGTTTAAGTGTGTAATCTATTATTGTGCATCTAAACACCTGAAGAGAATGACTCTCTTCACTTTAAGGTCAAGCCAAGTCTGATTTTAGGTGTGCGTGTGTTTGAGCCCTACTCGAGAAGGTCAGCCATGAGAACCAACTAATGCTGTAATGCACAAAACAGATATAATGTCACTTCTTTTTGTATAATAACTGTGTGTGATGTGTACTAATAATTGCTCATTTAAAAGCACACTTGAGCCCAAAATGAATATTCTTTCAAGTTGATGCAACACCTAAGATTATGTTCAGTCGAATGTTCACCACCACCATTCGAAGGTTTGGGGTCGGTAAGATTGTTTTATGTTTTTGAGAGAAGTCTTCCATGCTCAGCAAGACTGCATTTATTTGATCAGTAAGAACAGTATAATATTGAGAAACATTATTACAATATAAAAATGACTTTTTTTTTTGTTTGTTTGTTTATGCTTTTTTAATGTAGTTTATTCCTGTGATGCAAAGCTGAATTTTCAGCATCATTACTCCAGTCTTCAGTGTCACATGATCCTTTAGAAATCATTCTAATATGCTGATTTGCTGCTCAAGAAACGTTTCATATTATTATCATTGAAATTAGAAACATTGAAAATAGTTGTGCTGCTTAATATTTATGTTGTTGATCTTTAATGAATAAAAAGATTAAAAGAACAGCATTTTTTCTTAAATATTATTTTTTGTAACATGATTTGTAAAATGTATTTACTTTGGACCAACTTAAAAAAAGTATGTTCTTATAATTTCTTATAAAAAAAATGTACTGACTGTTACTTAAAGTGAATGGGGACAGACGGAGGTCCAAAAATGGCTAAACAAAAAGCATTACATTAGTCCATATGATTTGTGCAATATATTTTTAGAAAATATATGTTAGCTCAGTGTGAGGAAAAGATCAATCTTTTATAAACATAAATTTGTTATTATTGAATAAAAGGAAAAGGAATATTCCGGGTTTCAATAAGTTAAGCTCTATCAACAGCATTTGTGACACTGTCACACACTTACAGTGCAAGTAAACAGCATTTTGGAGAGTTTAAAAGCTGAAATGTGAAGCTTCTGTTCTCTATCCTTGCATGTATCATGTGAAAGTCATCAGATTTGTCGACTTTACTGGTGTTATTTGGAAATGTCTACATGTTAAGTGTTTCTGGTGGATTTAGTTTAGGTCTAAAAGTTGCATATTTAGTCCAAATAAGGTGAGAACAATGACAAAATACTGTCAATGTTCTGAACCCGGAGTATTCCCCAAAATGCCCAGACCTCCGGGTTTCTTACAGTGCTTTATTGTTTTTCACACCTGCATCCCTCCGGCAATAGTGTGTGTGTTGGGGTGTGTGTATGTGAGAATATATTTGCCTTTTTCACCAATACCTCAATTAAAGCCTGCTGATATGTGCTAGTGTGTGTGTAATCTAATCCCGTTCAGAAACTGTGTTCTTAAGTAACAACAACACATGATTGCACATTTCAGATTCCCTCTCCCAGTCTCTCATAAAAGGAAGGAGAAATGTTGTATGGCTAACCCCATCATTAAACATCTCTGAGCCCGTCCTGACCCTAAACAAAGCCCTGGAATGTTGTCCCATCGGCAGGAATGCTCAGGAACGAGGGGGAGGAAAGAAAAAGAACAGGAGAATGAAAGTGTGAATCTCCTTTTTTCTGACCCTCCTGCCAAGCGAAGGAGGGCGTCAAAGAAAAGGAGAGAAGAAATAGAGGGACAGAGCAATAGGCTGCTTGTCTGCGCGTGAGAAACGCATTGTAGCTACACGGCTCCTGGCTAGCATTGCTAATCACAGGAATGAATGGAATGAGACAAACCTTTCAACATAAAAGAACATCCACACGGCCCACAGTTCATTTAGACCCATCAGGCAACCCTAAGGGAACCATAGACACATCAGAAAATCTAAATATCTCAATTGAAACCACATTATGCTATTCTATTACATTATTTGACAACCCACACGTCAAAGTTGACTGAATGTTTGCTACACTTAAGCATAAACTCTATATGACACATTCTCCTGCCCTAAAACTTATATATATATATATATATACACATACATATACAGGTCCTTCTCAAAAAATTTGCATATTGTGATAAAGTTAATTATTTTCCATTATGTAATGATAAAAATTAAACTTTCATATATTTTAGATTCATTGCACACCAACTGAAATATTTCAGGTCTTTTATTGTTTTAATACTGATGATTTTGGCATACAGCTCATGAAAACCCAAAATTCCTAAAAAATCAAAAAAAAATTAGCATATTATGAAAAGGTTCTCTAAACGAGCTATTAACCTAATCATCTGAATCAACTAATTAACTCTAAACACCTGCAAAAGATTCCTGAGGCTTTAAAAAACTCCCAGCCTGTTTCATTACTCAAAACCGCAATCATGGGTAAGACTGCCGACCTGACTGCTGTCCAGAAGGCCATCATTGACACCCTCAAGCAAGAGGGTAAGACACAGAAAGAAATTTCTGAACAAATAGGCTGTTCCCAGAGTGCTGTATCAAGGCACCTCAGTGGGAAGTCTGTGGGAAGGAAAAAGTGTGGCAAAAAACGCTGCACAACGAGAAGAGGTGACCGGACCCTGAGGAAGATTGTGGAGAAGGACCGATTCCAGACCTTGGGGGACCTGCGGAAGCAGTGGACTGAGTCTGGAGTAGAAACATCCAGAGCCACCGTGCACAGGCGTGTGCAGGAAATGGGCTACAGGTGCTGCATTCCCCAGGTCAAGCCACTTTTGAACCAGAAACAGCGGCAGAAGCGCCTGACCTGGGCTACAGAGAAGCAGCACTGGACTGTTTGCTCATTTGAAAGCAAATTTTGCATGTCATTCGGAAATCAAGGTGCCAGAGTCTGGAGGAAGACTGGGGAGAAGGAAATGCCAAAATGCCTGAAGTCCAGTGTCAAGTACCCACAGTCAGTGATGGTCTGGGGTGCCATGTCAGCTGCTGGTGTTGGTCCACTGTGTTTTATCAAGGGCAGGGTCAATGCAGCTAGCTATCAGGAGATTTTGGAGCACTTCATGCTTCCATCTGATTTCATTTTTCAGCACGACCTGGCACCTGCTCACAGTGCCAAAACCACTGGTAAATGGTTTACTGACCATGGTATTACTGTGCTCAATTGGCCTGCCAACTCTCCTGACCTGAACCCCATAGAGAATCTGTGGGATATTGTGAAGAGAAAGTTGAGAGACGCAAGACCCAACACTCTGGATGAGCTTAAGGCCGCTATCGAAGCATCCTGGGCCTCCATAACACCTCAGCAGTGCCACAGGCTGATTGCCTCCATGCCATGCCGCATTGAAGCAGTCATTTCTGCAAAAGGATTCCCGACCAAGTATTGAGTGCATAACTGAACATAATTATTTGAAGGTTGACTTTTTTTTGTATTAAAAACACTTATTTTATTGGTCGGATGAAATATGCTAATTTTTTGAGGAATTTGGGGTTTTCATGAGCTGGATTCCAAAATCATCAGTATTAAAACAATAAAAGACCTGAAATATTTCAGTTGGTGTGCAATGAATCTAATATATATGAAAGTTTAATTTTTATCATTACATTATGGAAAATAATGAACTTTATCACAATATGCTAATTTTTTAAGAAGGACCTTTACAAGATTCAACCCATTTTTTCAAGTCAGTTTAAAATAATTTAAGCTTAAATTACTTGTACAGACAATTTGATTAGGCTATACTTAAAAAAAAAATGTAAGGCAGCAACTGAACTTAAGTTTTAAATTTAAGTAGGTGGAGTTTTTTGTTTTAAACAGTGAAGCTTTGATTTCAAATGTATACATCATATGTTGCACCATATTCAATTCTGAAGAATAGGCAATTCTAAATAATTGGGAAATAAAACTATAATAAATAAAGATATGAAATCACACAATGATATTTAGTTTAGGGTGAGCAAGTGTTGTTTAGTAAAAACTTTCGTATTATTACAAATAAATTCTGTTCTTTTGTACTTTCTACTGAGAAAAGAAAAAAGTTTATCACAGTTTCCAGAAAAATACCAAGCAGAATTAAAAAGTGTTGTGAGCACCAAATCAGTATATTACAATGATTTCTGACTAGTATTGTTTCAGCTTCATTGTCACAGGAAGTTTATTCACACATTTTGAAATAAAATAGAAAACAGTTATTTTAAAATGTAACAAGATTTCACAATATTACTGTACTTACTGTATTTTTGATCAAATAAATAAAGCCTTGGTCAGCATCAGACACTTTCATCTTCTCACAATTATGAGAAACATTGCAATAGCAAGATATACAGTGTGAAGTATATAGCAATTTTAATTTTAATTTAAGTGGAAAAGGCAGATTAAAAACTAATCAACTACTAGTTACATTAAATAATATTTGGTCATGACTAAATGATTGTGCTACGAATAATTGTTTTATAGCACAAATATATCTGGTGATCTTAAAGCAACACTTGTGTGTGTAGTTCTTTATCTGTGTGGGCTGGGGGAAGGGTTGTGTTTCATGACAACAAAGTGAAGTATATCACTCCACCTGCTCCTACATCAGCCCTCAGGGTGACTGTGTGTGTGTGTGTGTGTGTGTGTGTGTGTGTGTGTGTGTGTGTGTGTGTGTGTGTGTGTGTGTGTGTGTGTGTGTGTGTGTGTGTGTGTGTGAGAGAATTGTGATCTATGCCTAATCTGATTTCACTATTAAAATTCACATTCTCTCATACTTGTGTCACAACCTTGCAAATATTTACAACAAGCACAATACAGTCCACCTGTTGCATGTGCAGTTGATCTGATATCACTCTATCAGAACATGCAAGCTGAAGATTAAGAAATCTCTCTTTTGTCAAAAGATCTGCAGGAATTGTTTCTGGGTGTGTAAAGTTTACACTTTGAAACAAATGTAGACATAAACAATGAATGTTTGACATATTCAGAATTCACATAAATATGTGTTACAATGTCAAGAAGAGCGCCAAAGATACAAAACAAGAAGAAAAAAGATTCTGGTAAAAAAAAAAAAAAAAAAAAGGAGGCAATTGTTTCTATATTTTCTCTTATAGCTGGCAGACAAATGATCCAAAGCAACGTCATCACATTTGTTTCATTGTTTTAAATTGTTTAAACTCACATACACATTGACAAAATAATATTTGAGTATAATTTGAACTATATGGCTACTATTTGATACAGATGTAAGATGCTGAGGCAGTGTAACCTCATATTCATAAGCCAAATCAAACACGTGGCATTATATTAATGACTGTTTTCGTTCAACACCTGCTATGTGTATTTGTACCCCGTATTTGTCTAATTTTCCTTCCTCCCGCCAGCAAGGTTCATGTAGCTCTCTGTCATCCCTCGTTCACATGAGAGGGAGGAAAGCTAGCACTTTCAATCACACGCTACACAGGAGAAAAATAACAAAATGAGAGTTGAATAACAAGAGTCAGGATATACCGTCGCTCCTAGACATACACTAATTCATTACAGAGAAACAAAACAGAGTTAGCGTGCTTTCAGCAAGCGCTCAGTTTCTCACACAGGGTGACTGAGACGTAACAAAGAACGAGAAAAGAACGGATGGTCGAACATATGAGACAGAACAGCAAAGACCAATTAGCTAATTCACATGTTAGCCTAGCATATGACCAATTATATTATTTGAATAGTGAGGGAATTGAAAGAGACAAACTATATAGAAAAGTGGATGGGTGAGTAGAAGAACAAGGGAAAGTGAGCTGATTAAGAGGATGTTGGGGGAAGGAAAGAAAATGAGGCAAAAGACTAAAAGAATAGAGGGGGTCAAGAAAACTGTGCGGTAAGAGCGCTGATCCTAGATTAGGTCATGTCATCCTTATTAGCCAAAGAAAGAAAAGAAAACAAGGGTGAGTGGACGACAGAACAAAAAAAAAGTAATCAGTTCTCAGTGTTTAATCCCAGAGAACGAGTGCGATGTAACGTCATAATGGTGGTCTGATGAATGCCGCAGAGATCAGGCCTAATTTTGGGAAAGAATCTGAACACTTTGCTGGGGTGATTAAATGTCTGTCTGTCCGCTTGCAAGCATGCTTGAGTTTAACCTGAGGTGAAAGTTACCGGTAGCAGCACTCTGCTGTTTTGACCTATTCTACGATAACCAATGCAGCAGATAAGGCAAACACACACACAGCTGATAACATCTTGGGATGAGATTAGTGACAATGAGGGTAGATTTGGGGGCGAGAGGGGAGGTCGAGGGGCAGTTTGGCAGGGGAGGGGTGTTACCTTTGTGTGTATTCGTGTGTGTGTTTGTTATCTTTGTAAGAAAAAGGCCTTTGTCCATGTCTTACCCGTACCCACACTGAGCTCACATATGGACATTTATAATGGAAAGGCATTACAGAGATCAATATAGTATTTACAATATGTTCTATATTAGTATTTGATCATATGGGGGTTTCTTCAACTCCAGGCACTTTTGTTAGCATTTTTTTTTAATTGTATGTGTGTGTGTGTGTGTGTGTGTGTGTGTGTGTGGCATTCCCTACATTATGGGGACAAAATATCCTTACAATGATGGCAATACCAGAAACCTTTGCCATTTTGGGGACATTTTTGGTCCCCATGAAATAAAAACTGCTTATGAATCATGCTAATGCTGTTTTTTTTAATGTAAAAATGCAGAAAGTTTTCTTTGTTGGGGAGGTTTAAGGGATAGAATATACAGTTTGTACAGTATAAAATCATTATGTCTGTGGTAAGTTCCCATGGAAATCCAACTTTTTTTTTTTTACCATGCCTTCAACATTTATATATATATATATATATACACCTTATATTATTTCACTCTTATCCTAAAGTATGAAAATCCATCAAGAAAGTATGAATTACAACCTTTAAATAATCGAAACAAATTTCCATCACAGTCATTTCCATCATATCCATAATGTTAGTAAACACAATACATCATACTCTTGAGATGCCTGTATTTTCCACTTTGTCACATTGTTATTAATTAAATAGTGATAGTGTGAGAAGTGTTTTAAGAGAGTTTATTTCCTAAAAGTCCAAGGGGCAATAGCTGAAACACCCATAAGAAAATCAGATTTGAGAACAGTAAGATGTCTCAGACACATATGCCTAATTTACTTTGAACTGGGGTAATCCTGGGAAAGTGTCCTTGTGTGTAGGTGTGTGTGTGTGTGTGTGTGTGTGTAGTGGCTCTTTGTGTTTTTGTCCCAGGCTGTAGAAAGCTACAGAGGCAGATCTCCACTGATAACAGGAGCCAGCACAGGAAACAACACAATAGCAGGAGACTGACCCTGTAAGCAAAGAACCTTAAGAGAAGGACATTATTTTGTAAAAAAAAAAAAAAGGGGGGGGGGGGGAGTGTGTGTGTGTGAATATCAACTGCCTAAAAATAATAAAACCTACATGGATGTAATATTTGTCTCCATTTCAAATTTAGGTGAAGTCAAGAGACTTTTTTTTAAACAAACATCCAACTTAATTTTTAATCTCCAAATTATTGGCACTTGCAGTTTGGAGAATGCTTTTCTGTTTTTGGTGAGTAAAATACTTGACATGCATATATAATTCTATATAGCACCGCATTTTTTACTATCTTTATAAGCTGGACATGAATAAATATTTAAAACAAGCCTCCATTCCTTTCGTCTCTCGTGAGAGTCAAACACATCAATTTGCACTCAAAAAAGCACAAACAGAGGACTGAAGTGTGTAGAGAGAGAAAACGGCTCCTTTATTTTAACTTCTAAGCAGTTTCCCCGCAAATTGAAGCGTGAAGACGACGGCACAATTAGCGGGCGCAGAAGGAGGGATGGGAATGAGCTTGTGAAAAGCCGAGCGAAAAAAAGGCAAAAGGATACAACTTATTTGGTGCACTCTTAGCCTCTCGAATCCCACCACCATACCCTACGTGAACGCGGACCTCGCGAAACATTTCAATCCAATAAAAACTAATGAGACATTTGAATACCAAAGGCAGAACGGAGGAGGACAGGGAGAAAAAAGAGATGACAGAAAGAGAGGAAGGTCCTGGAGTGAGGGTCTGCCCCCTGCAGATCATGCCATTCTACCTCTCGCCCCCTTTTTCTCACCCGCTTTTCTCTCCTATTGAGCTCGGCGGACCTCGCCGTCTCTCAATTGGATCTTTTCTTTCCTTCACTCTTTCTTTGCATGCCTAATCCGCAGAGGAGCTGAGAAATATACTCATTAGCGAGGGGGAGAGAAAGAGAGAGGAGAACATATGGCTTTGACTTGCGATCACACTAAAAATCCCTTGTCTTTCGCCGGTTAAATAGTTTGTCTGTTTATCGGCCTTCTCAGAGAGAGGAGCATATCTGAGAGCATCACAGAGAGGAAACTGTTTAAAAATGAAACACTCTTGAAGGAGAGCCACAACAATGATCCCAGAGCACTTCAGAACAAAGTCTTCCCGAGGGAAAGAAAAGGTGTTTGAGATTTTCTGTCTCGGAGAATGGGGCAAGCAACAGAGAGTAATGTGTATGCCACCTGTAAATGTTTCTCTGACCACTAACATTATCAGGTTTCACTTGAAGTCTCCGGCTGATCTGGCGGCTCCTTTGAACGGAGGGAAAAAAGCGTCTGCCCAAGGGTCTGTCCCCTTGATTTCCTCTCTGTTTTTCCTCTTTCTTCCTTTCTTTCCTTTCTTCTCCTTCGCTTTAACTATTTTCAAACACAGTGAGAGAGTCAGTGTTAACGCATCTGAACCCCAGTGCTGTCAAAGGTCAACACACACACACACACACACCCACACACACACACACACACACACACACCTGAAGGAAAAGCTTTTAGCACAGGTATAGGGAAGGCATTCCCATGAGGTCTTTCTGCAGCAGCTGCTGGTTAACAGTGTTGTGACATGTGAGGACAAAAGAGGCATCTCAACTTTAACCTGAAGACAACAAAAACCAGAGGGATGGATTACATACAAAACCAAGATAAATATTTCACTTCTGAAAGAGCTTCGATACTAATGCTGGTGTGTTGTCAATCAAGAGAAAGTCTGGAGCAGTGAAGAGCCATTAATGCAACAACTTTACATTTTATAATGTGCCGTACCAGTAAAAAATGTATATGATAATTTTATCAAATATATTTAAAGCTGCAGTCCGTAGCTTTTCCTCTTTGTCGCCATCTCTGTTCGAAATCTGTAATTGCAGTTTTACGTGGAATTATAAACTTTATGCGAGTTGTACATCGGCATGAAACAGCGCGGATGAACACAATGTTTTGAGGAGACTGCGCGTCTGTCAGTCGGCCCGCCGGTGTGGATACTGGCATTTAGAATCACACAATCTACTTTTTGGTAGTACAGTATGACCAACATAAGAATTTTCACTGGAAAATGTCATCTGAACAACTAAGTAACATCCACTTTTGTTCTGATCAACTAAGGGGGAAAAAGCATAACATTTTACGACAGACAGGAAGGAAGGAAGGAAGGAAGGAAGAAAGGAAGAAAGGAAGAAAGGAAGAAAGGAAGAAAGGAAGAAAGAAAGAAAGAAAGAAAGAAAGAAAGAAAGAAAGAAAGAAAGAAATACATTTTATGTATTACCAGTTAACCCCTTAACTGTCACCCCCCCTTTTTTCGCATAGACATAAAAATCATTATCCAAACTTAAATGGTTGTAATTCAAGAATGCTTTGGAATATAGACCTATGGTTGGTCTTGTTTTTTTCCAGACATTTTCCAGATTATTGTAGAAGTGTAGAAATGATTAAAAATGAAACAGAAAAAAAGTTATATAAGTTTAAGTTTATGAAATTATTTAATGTAAAAATATAATTATTAATATTTTATGAAAACAAACTGAGGTTTCTACCAATCTTTCATAATTTTTAATGTTTATTGCTATTTCAAAATAAAAGCCTAAACACGCCTAATGAATATGAAATATTCTTGTTGCAAATTGATAAATTACTGCTCATCTGTAATTTATTTTAGAAAACAGCCACCATATATGAAAACTAGAGATTTTAAGCTTTCAAATGATATATAGTTTGTCAATATTACTTTAGGTTTTTACTAAGATATTATTGTTTTAAATATATAGTGACAAACGTCCCACCTGTGGGACGGTGACACTTAAGTTAAGTCTTTCTTTCTTTCTTTCTTTCTATATATATATATTTTTTTTTTTTCATTCAAATTTGACTGCTTCATTCATCATTGTTGTGGATTAAGTATCCCATGATCCTCTTTGGTGGGTGTGTCTCAAGAGCAGCGTTCCACACCGGTGGACGTTCACTCTACCAAGCAAGGGCTGATGGGTAAGTGACTTCCTCTACTAATCCCTTTAGAGACAAACAAGTATTTTACCTTTCTTCTTCCTTCTCTTCTTTCTTTCTGACTATTTCTACTTGTAACTCTAGCCTAGCCTGATTCTAATTCCAGTTAATTTTCTTTCCTCCACATGCAAACTTTAGATGAATTTAATTTTGTAGATGTGTGCATTCTATTTCTGATGATTCCGCAATGAAACCAGTAATATTTAGATACAAATGAGACACTACACACACATTAGTTAGTCTCAGAGACTGAACCTTTTAGGACATCTACTGTTATTAAACCGCAAAAACTCATCTCATGCAGTTCAGAGCTCAATTTATTGCACTTATCCATCTCTCCAAGCACCTTCCTTTCCACTCCCCTGCTGCCCCGCTGTCTGGAAGAGTCCTAACTGAGTGTTAAAATATTAACAGACTGTGGCTCATTAAAATGCTGTTGTGTGTTTCACTCATAGAGACCTTTTGTTCAGCAGGACACCAGCAACACCACCAGACCTCCAAGCCCACTGCTGCTGCATCCTCTGCCCAGCGAGGGGCCTTCACCTCAGGCACGGACAGCAGCGTACATCCCCCCTGAAGCCTGGACAGAGAAAAGGAGGGAATAAAGATGGATGGATGAGTCTAAGCCTGTGTATGTGTCCATAATGTATTCTGATACCTTCCCCCATCTTTTCTCCTTTCCTTCCCTCATTTCACTCTCTCTCTTTCCCGTCGGTGATCCCCTGTGCTCTAAGTGTATCCCACCTCTCCAGGAGTCGTTGATATGGGGATTAACTCTAAAGTGTCAATCAATTCTGTTTTTCTACCTCTCTTTCTTTCAGCGTACAAGTATTTAATTGACACAGAGAGTCAGTCAGTGTTTTGAGTCTGTTTCATCCCTGCGCTTTGCTCCAGGTCATGGGATTTAGAGATGGAGAGAGGGTGAAGAAAGAATGAAAAGTGAACCAAGAGGAGAGGATTTTAAAGTGCAATTTTCTTGTGCACTGTAATGTTAGAAATGCATGTGGGAACTCCATTTGGCTTGGCCAACTCTTCTAAAAACCCGTTTGTGATGAATGACTGAAGATTTAAAGCTGAAGTGAGCAAGTTTTTGGATGTTAAAAGACTTTCTCCTATCCCAGCTTAATGTGTAGAGAACTGTAAGAAGGCAACTTGTAGGCTGATTTCCCAAGAGAGTGTAAATAGAGTCTGGTGATGCTAGTGGCGCAGAAATTCAGAGCCGGACAGTAACGGAGTACATTTACTTGAGTACGGTACTTGAGTACAATTTTGAGGGATCTGTACTTTACTCGAGTATAATTTTTGGGGATTACTCATGACTTTACTCAAGTACATTTGAGAGGCAAATATTGTACTCTTTACTCCACTACATTTCTATCCATAACCGTGAGTACCCGTTACTTCTAAAAAATAAAAATAAAAAAAAAGGGAAAAAAGAAAAATCTCGGAAACCCTCAATTTGTTGTTTCCCTCTCAAACGTGATTGGATTGTGCAGGCGCCACTGATTGGGACAGCCTATCAGCAAATCACCTTCACCTTCAGCTCTGAACTGACGCCAAAGTAAACTCCATGGTCAGATTTAGGAGACGAAACCATGGACGAAACAGGTTCAAATGTGGGTGCAAAAAATCCATTAAAACTCTAGCAGAGGTTTGTCAGAGCGTTGCCATTGTGCATTGCCTTGTGGGCAAGTGAGAAATGTTAAATAAAGCAACATGGTAAAAAGATGAAAATTACTTGAATTAACTTTCAATTTCTTTTAGATTATCAAAGGTATTAACATTAACATTTTTCATAACTCCATGTAGGACGTTTCTGTATATAAATGTAAGCACGGTTCGCGTACCTACCCCGAAGTGATAAAATACAATTCTGTATCAAATTTATAGGCAAAGACAAGTAGTTTGTTTAGGCATGGTTTGTAGGGAATTAAAAACCTGCGCACATATATTCGAACACACATAACTATAGAATCAATTCTTAATGTGCATGTGAACACCATCAGCGTTAATCACAGTTTAAAGTCTGTTTATAGAGAACGCCGTCGTCTTAGCGACCCCTAATTTAATAACAAATTATCATTTCGACGGAAGTGAATCAATCAAAACTAACTTTAGCTGGAAATAACATTATTCAAGAATCGCTATAAAGCCAAAACAATCTCTGTTACCTTAAATTATGTTTATCTCTGTAAAGCCGCTTTGAAACAATCTACATTGTTAAAAGCGCTATATAAATGAATATGACTTGACTTGACACTGTGGCAGTAGTAATGAAATATTTAGAAAATTTACTCTTGTACTCAAGTACTTTTAAAAACAAGTACTTCAGTACTTTTACTTAAGTAGACATCTGACTGTAGTACTTTTACTTGTACGTGAGTAAAATTTAGCAAGGGGTATCTGTACTTTTACTCAAGTAACGAAGCTGTGTACTCTGTCCGCCTCTGCAGAAATTACACACTTCAGTTTTAAGAATATTTTCAGCGGTAAAGAATGGTTCAAGGTTAGTGATATTAAATAGAAGACCATTATTGTGATGGGGCAATAGTAATACACTAATTGTTCCAATGAATAGCTGTTAAATCCAGGGAAATTGTAAAGTTTAAAAACACTGAAGAAAAAAAAAAACATGTTGAGAAATCAACAGTAATATTATTATGAATTAATACATTCATATTATTACTTTACAACTGCCATAAAACCATTTTTAAATAGGAAAAATAGATGAAAAATTCCACACAAATATTTAGCACAACTGTTTTCAATATTGATGATAATAATAAATGTTTCTTGAGCACCAAATCAGCATATTAGAATGATTTCTGAAGGATCATGTGACACTGGAGTAATGATGCTGGAAATTCAGCTTTGCCATCGCAGGAATAAATTACATTTTAAAGTAGAAAATGTAAACTTTTATTTTAAGTTTAAAATATAACTGTTTTACTGTATTTTTGATCAAATAAAATTCAGCTTAAGTCAGCATTCATTTTCTTTCATTAAAAAAAAAAATCGTACCAACCCCAAACTATTAAACAGTGTATATATTCACTCAAATTTATTTTAAGATTATGTTTTTGTCATACTTAGCTAAATGTTTAGGAGAGAAGTTAAACTCCCACACACAGCATATAACAAGGAGTAGAGTGTAAGCTCAGTCAGCTCTATACTAATTCATTTAATCAATGACAAGCACTCTCCTCTATCTCTCCGTCTGTCCTTCTATTCTTTTCCTCCTCCATTTCACACCTGGAAACCCTTTCCCTCTCTCTCACCTGCTAACAGGAGTTATTTCAGGTTCATTAATCTCTGTGACCTCCTGAGGAGATGTTGTAAACACACAGATGTGTGTCACCTGGCAGCAATGCTTGAGTTGGCTTTTCTATGTCCCCACACACACACACAATAGTGTGTCTAGTTTACTATCTTTGTGGGGACTCTCCATAGAAGTAATGTTTTTTTTTATATTGTACAAACTGTATATTCTATTCCCTAACATATTTTCCTCATTTTCCCACAAGGACTTCAGATTTTGCCATCTTTGTGGGGAAGTTTTGTCCCCATAACGCAGGGTTTACCAGGACCACACACATTAGAACAAACCTCTAAGACAAAGCAGGACTCTAAAGTCCTAAGATCCTTTTCCTACTAAGCACCAAAGCTTTGGAACAGTCTTCCTAACATTGTCCGGGAAGCAGACACACTCTGTCAGTTTAAATCTAGACTAAAAACACATCTCTTTGACCTAGCATACACATAACACATTATATACTTCTATAATTCAATGTTAGGCAGCATAGATTAGGTCAGCCAGAACCGGGAACACTTCCCATAAATCCTGATGCACTTGTTATATCATAAGAAGGATGGCATCCACGCTAATATTAGTCTCTCTGTTTATCCCGAGGTTTACCGCAGTCCACCGGATCCAGGCCGTATCCGGATCTGATGAAGGACCTGCACCTGGACACGACGACAACGAAGTCCTGAAGTGCCAACTAGTCTCTCCACTGCGAAGGCCTCCTTCCCATTACCTCTGCACAGATAAAACGTTGTCGGGATAATTCCGGTTCACGTGGCTATGCAGAAGCGATAAAAAATTCTGTATTATACATTTTTCAAGGCTTGTACCTTGGAACCTGTTTCATGATTTGCGTTCTCGAGCCACCAGGCACTGTTTTGTGCAAATGAGCGACCGGATCGCTTTAAGGGTTTTCTGTTGGAACAGTGTCGTGTTAGCGGCCCCTAAGTTAATAACTAATGATCGTTGCGACGGATGTGAATCAATCAAAACTAACTTTAGCTAGACAAAAACTTTATTCTGGAGTTGCTGTAAAGCTGCTTTGAAACAATCTATATTGTAAAAAGTGCTATATAAATGAAGGTGACTTGACTTGACTTAAAGGATGAGCAGGACTCTCAAGTCCTGTTTACACCACTGATTCAGGCAATCCATTCAAAATTAGACAATACTAAATGCAGATGTAAACAAGGTCCAGTATACTGAGATTCCTCCACATCTGGAGGCAGTCAGAAGCATTTTTGACCATGTTGTGCTTATCGTTTGATAAGTTTTGATATTCAAAAAATGTACTTTATATATATATAAAGTATTATGTGAATATATATATAAAGTATTATGCGTTTATGTGAACATAAAGGGAACATTCCATTTTATTATTTTGCAAACATTTATGGGAACAATACTTTTGAATGTTCTCTGAATGTTCTGAAACAAGTAGCTTATAACTCCATGAAGGTTATAACGCTGCCTATATAGGCAGCAAACAGCAAGAAAGCTAGGATTTGGAGCACATGCGGATAATGTCTTCCAGGATTCCCTTATGGCTAAATCTGTTGTTGTTTAGATGCATTGATGTCTTAACGGCTTAGTGTAACAGTCAAGTACAACGGTTAACACAACAAGCTTTAATAGAAGGCAATCTCCCTAGTCTAACCACAACAAGACATTGTTAACACCTTAAGGCTGAGGATGTCTATCGATATAAAGTAAAACATCCAGACAGTCTTTTAACATGTTTTATAGCTGGGCCAAAGAAAACATTTACCCAACAAATACCTCCAAACCTTAAACTGTGAGCACCAAAACAGCAGCCGGTTCTCATGTAACCCGTTTCAGAGTGGATGATTCCGGTAGATTATGAAATCTTTGAACTTTTTCCCACTAGAACAATAGTGAGCGGCATGGCGGAGTGGACATCAGTTCAAGCTCTTAGCAGCAAAATGTGGCTGACCTGAAGAAAGCACAACAGCACAGTGAGAACCAGACATGCTTTCACCTCACAGCCGGGCAAATAAACATGATCTGGCAAGAAAAACAAGAAAGAAAAAGCACAGAACGAGTGAATGTCGTGAACATAAAGCACTTGTTTGTGCCTATCAAACATTGTGTGTTTATTGGAGGGTAATCTGGTGACCATGTGTCTTTTTGTGTGTGTGTAGCACGGTAGACAGCAGGACCGGACGTTTGCATAGTGATCTTCATGAACGTTATTTCAGGTCACTGCTAAGATTAATGCCAAGTCAACATCACCGCATTGGCATTAATTTGCAGGACCCTGGTAGTTTTGCAAACTGAGAAGCCCTTTGGGGTCGTTCATGTTATCCACACAGTCCATTAACTATGACCTGTTATACCATATTACACATCCGATTTTTCTAAACCGAAGATTAGAGGATAAACTGAACCCATAGGGAACTGTATGTCAGAGAAGGTCAGTGAACTCAGCGTGTGTGTTTGTGCTTGTTTGTGAGAAAGGAAGAGACTGAGCCAGAAAGAGTGTGATCAGGCATGAGAGAGTATGCCAAGTGTCACAATTAGAGGATCAAACTGAACTCTATCAGATGACCTCACAGGTCAAAGGTTAACGTGGATGTTCAGTAGTGTGTGCGTGTTTGAACACGCACAAAGAGAGAGATGATGAGGAAGACATAACTTTGGTTCTAAAATTTAGTGAGCTGTCTACAAGATATAAAAAAAAGATATTAAAGACATCACAGATGTTCTCCCAACACAAAAGATGTTCAAAAAGGTTGACAATAACATTAACCTGCCTTTTAAGACAACTTTGACCAAGGCAGCATCAAAGAGATATAATCCATAAACTCCACCGATTTTTCATACTAAAAAACTATACATATAACTATATATATAACTATTTATATATATATATATATATATATATATATATATATATATATATATATATATATATATATATATATATATATATATATATATATATATATACATACATACACACAGAGTCTTGTGTGGTTGATTATTAAATATTTTGGATAATCAGATTATGCTTACATCTAACATTAAGAGCACTCACAGTGCATTTTAACATTTTACCATGATTACCAACATTTTGAAGAATTCCTCAAATTTACTTCAAAAGCAGTACGTAATCTTGATTAAATATAGGCCTGTTTTAGGTTCTATTTCAATTAGGATGCTTAGAACCTTAGAAGGTAGTTGCAAGTACATAGAAGACAGCGAGGCAGTTCAGTTCAGAGTTAGAGAGAGAGTGAGAGAGAGAGATGGAAGTGGTGATACAACTTTTGGAACTGCTCTCCAAATTAGTATGAAACAGGATTTTCTGCTGAGAATCTCATTTAAACAGAACGACTCCAAACCCTCATATTTCCTCAATCTGATGAATCAGTCTTAATCAAAAAGGCTGTTTTGTGTTGCTGGTGTCCCCAAGTGCTGATTGAAATCTGTAATGGTGCTGTTGTGCTTTGAAAAACAGATGATCTCGCCATGATTAGGTTTGGTCTGTTATGTTTGAGGCCAGAGCTTAACCTGTGGATGTTACCACTCAGCAATCAAACCTTGATCTTGCTTTCTCTCTGTCTTTTTCACTTTTTCTCCCAGGCCAATGTCTGAACAAAATGAAACCACAGTTCTCAATTTCAGATCTGTTTAGGATAGCCACTGGCAGTCGGCACACCAATGGAGAGCTCTGTTCTTCCTGTGTTCTCTGTGAATAATCATAACCATCCATCTCACTTATAGAGTCAACGTGACTGGAGGAGAAACGAAGGAGAGGAACAGAAATACACAGTTGTGAGAGTGTAGATCTCAACTTTCAATTCTCTGGAGTTATGCTGCAAAAAACTGACAAATAAGCCACTTAACATTTGTGCCACTTTTGTGCATATAGTATTTCAGTGTTTCTATCACTAAACAACACCTTTGCACCAAAACAGATTTTGTGAGTGTGTTAGCATTACCTAATGTGCATAATCCAGTTAGTGAAGCAGACGCTAAAACAATGCAGACAGTGCATGCAATTAAATGCAAATCAAGCTTAGTGAACTTCCCCTGATGTATCAGATTTAAAAAAAAAAGAAAAAAAAAAACCCACTATATTACTGCTCTTGATAATGAGACATCCTTATTAAACAAAATCCACAGCTGTAACATTTGGTGAGAAACCTTACATCTTAAATGTATGCCAAATAAATGCCAAACCTGGAAATTAACAAAGTTTCAGGATTTTGACCAAATAAAACAAATTAAACAATTGTATTAACGTAGAATCACAACTCTCTAGTACAGTAATGTCCGTAGAAAAATGAAAATCATATAACTTTGAATCCCTGCATGGTGTCTTGGGCTGGACAGAATATGCTGGTTCCATTCTGATGATGTTATAAATTGTGACATCCACAACTGCTCCATTAAAAAGAACTGACAACAGCACTGGCAATGTCACACTAGTGTGTGTGTGTTTGTTTGTGGGTTAAGGATTTGGTGGAGTTTGTGGAAGCCATTTTAACCTCCAGATGTTTCCCAACCAGAGAAAGAGAAATAAGGAGAGGGCAATAAATCTCTGCAGTAAAATTGTGAGTGTCCATTTGCACTAGTTTGGGGACTGTGTGTGGGTTGTGAAGTGAACACACACACAAACACATTTTACGGTCCTGTTAAAGCTATTTGCAGTGCTGTTACAGCAGTTTTGTGACTTTTAGATGGTAATAAAATGTTTTTCACTGTTCAGCCAAAAATGAATGAGAGAGTTAAACAGAGAGGGAGGAATATTGGTTCTTATCAACCTTTCTTAAGTTCTCAGTTTGTTAGTCGGTAACACTTTATTTTGATAGTCCACTTTAGACATTCTACTAACTATAAGTAACTTTGCAACTACATGTCAACTAACTATCATTAGAGTATTAGTAGACTGTCTGCTTAATATCTGCTAACACTTTATTTTGTCGGTCCCCCAAAAGATATTCTACTGACTATAAGTAACTTAGCAACTACAAGTCAACTTGTTCTCCTAACCCGAGCCCTAACACCTAACCATAACCTAACAGTCTACTGAAAGTCTACTACAGCCTACTAATACTCTAATGACAGTTAGTTGACATGTAGTTGAAAAGTTACTTATAGTTAGTAGAATGTCTAAAGTGACTATCGAAATAAAGTGTAACCTGTTAGTCTAATAGTCTCAGTTATTTAACAAATTGCATTGCATTTTAATTTAACATTACTAGCTACTACTCTTCATCAGTTTATATGGTAAGTTTAACTATATGGTCTTCAGTAGATACTGCTTTGCATAAGTTAGGTTTAATCAACTCAACCATGTCTTATGAAAATTCAATCCAGCTGATAAGTAACTATTTGTGTTCAAATATAGGCTATATAAGCTGCTTGTGCGTTTTCTGGTAGCGCCCATAAATATGCTATTGTCTTTCTAATGCCATCTGATGATGCATATTTCACCTCCTTTGTTTAGATTCCTGGATGTAATGGTGCGGCGAGAGATAATTAGGTATGTACGTGGTTCTGCTCGGCTGAGTCGGTTTGTCCAAAACACATCCTTTATCATGTTAGTGAGAGCGCTCTTCCGTTGAGTAGCTGGACATTCCGCTCTAATTAAATACTCTGCGCCCTTTAAGAAGATATTAAAGTTTATGGTCATAATAATCCGTGAGAAAGCAGGAGGTACTTTTTAAGTCTGTATGTATAATACATTACAAAGCTATTCACCCACACGTCATTCCAAATTTGTATGACTTTCCTCTGTGAAACACCAAAAACAAAGATATTTTGGTGCATATTTCAACTTTTTTGTCTATACAATAAAAGTCACTATAGGGCTTAATTGTGTTTTTAATTTGATTTAATTTAAATGATTTTCTTTTCTTTTTTAAATTTTATTTTATTTTAATTAAATTAAAAACTTTATTTAATTTTAAATTTGATTTTGTTCATTTCATTTTATTTCATTTTTGAATGATCCCTTTAAAGCATTGGCAAACATTCATAATGCCATTTAATACACCTCATAATCATTTGCATGCTCTCATACATCATTTTAATCATGGTCATAGTTATCAGTGCATATTTACAATTTTTAAAGGAATGTTAAAGCATTAAAACGCCTGATCAACAACAGTGATATCATGTTTTTACAGGTTTTATACGTTTAAAAAGTGTAGCGTTTGTCTCCGCAAGCAAGGTTTCTATAGTGTAACAGGATCCGAGACTTTGTCTAATCCGTCATTACTCCTAAATCCAAAAACAGGCTGGCCCATCGGAGGCCTCGCAGAAGTGATTTGTAGCAATATTATTTCAAACATAAATCATTTGTGGCGAGAGGCGAGCTGAAGACAAGGGTTTATAATTTGTAACGTTCAGCATTTTTCCTGTGGTTTTTAAAAGCATTGGGCTTCCACTTGTGTATCTTTGCCTGGCCAGCAATATCCCCTACGTAATTTAAAAACAACAGCGTCTGAGAGCCGCCGGGCAGACAGGATCAGCAAGTCAAACAAAGCCTTGAGCCCCCAGTGCCCCCTCGAACCTGCTCTTATTCAAACAGCCATTAGCATTTCCGCAGTGGTAATGATTGGAGCTGAGAAAACACCACGGAAAAACTCACGGCTCACTTCCCACACACGCTTACTTAACTCTCTATATAGGGACATACCAGTGACTTTTATAGATTTGTTTTTTTTTTTTTTTGCATATTTATGAGAATACTAAATAAAAGACATTATTTAGTATACCATTTTTAAGATGTTCCCAAAACTCTTCCTTCAGATATAGCTGACATTTTTTTTAGCAGATGTGTCCTCAAAGTACGCCATAAAAAAATGTCTTAATAAAGCATCTGCTAAATGAATAAACGTAAAAGGCAAAGTTAGAAACACACCCACACTAATATACATCCTCTCTTGTGGTGTTCTCAAGGGTAATGCTTTCTGTTCACTGACAGTGTTCTTAGAGTTCATTAAGCTTTTGGAAAAGGAACGGGATATTACCATTTGATTTAGAAACGGACATGGCAAATCCACTCAATAGAAACTCTGATGACTAAGGCGTGACCGCCCCAATAATCCTCTGAAATTAACGGTTATATTTGAGATTTGCCATGGCACAGCTCCAGCGTACAACATAAAAAATTAAATAAAATGTTGTAAATAAAACAGATTATTGGTGTGTTTTACAAGAAAATACTATTTCAGCCTTTCTACTTCAAAATTTCATTTTTCTACTTCAATATTTCAATGTGCTACTTGCTGTCTCTTTTGAAATTAATTGTAGAATTTACTAGTGATTTCTAGGTGAAAATTGTTTCTTCACCATTTTTTCTCTCCAGTGTATCTCTCCAGACCAGCTGCAGTTTATAAAACCGACAACAGGTGTCACTGCTAATTTAGGTCCCTTAACCCAAAGCAGGGCTGACACTTAAGTTCACAGGACACACATTTTAACATTTTATACTTAATACCAAGATTGCCTGCAGTGGGAGTATTAATGTTTGCTGTGGCAAAGGGTTATTATTGTATTGGCTATTATGCAGGAGATTAACTTTAACGCATGCAGAAACAGAAAACAGTGTCGGGCAACCTGTAAGACGCAAATACACATTTCTTGATCAACCATCAACAGCCAGCTTCTTGATCAGCCATTTGTTGTTGAGCTGTCTTCAGATGTCACTTTTCAATTATTACAGTGTCTGTTTTCACACTTAAGACTTGGAGAGGTGATTGATGTACAGTAGAGTGTGGGAAACTAATCAAAAGGTCACAGCCGTGTGTCTATGTGTTGTTTACCTTTATGAAAACATTTCATTTAAACTAGAAAAGGAGAGATCTGTTCAAAACACTAGTGTGAGAGCCCTCATTGTCTATTGCCTATTCATAGACAACTGCTTTCTAAAGCAGCATAACCGAAACGAAAACTCATAAAAAATGATACACAGTAGGTTCCAATGATGTAGCATGTTGCTAAACCAATGACATGATAAAACATACATAGTACTAATAAAAACAAACAATTAAACTAGGGATGCATGAGATCAGCATCATCTCGGCCATCTGTAAATATTATAGGTTTTTTTAAAAGATTTATTGAGTCAGTCGATACTGGATATTTAATTGTGCATGCTTATTTCTACTACTTTTCTACTTAGATTGTTTCTCATCATCTAACACTGACTTAAAGTTAATATTTAAAAACACTAATAATTTAATAACACTGTACATTTTTATATTTAGCAAATCTCACAATGAATAGGCCTATCCATTTTCATATTGTACATTATAATTCTAAAAATTTTAATGTTAAATAATTTCACTCATGTTCAAGTTGGTCACATGAATTTGTGCACTGACCAACAGAAAGATGCTTGTTTTGAAAGTGGCTTTCAATATAGCAAGACGCACATAAATCATGGTTATACACACAGTGGACTCAAACTGACACTTTGTAAAGACGGAATGAAACGTTGCATGGACATATGCTCAAAGGAATCAATAGGAACATGAGCGCTCGACTAATGGCTCATATGTACATGATTACAGAAATGTAATACTGCCACAAGGGTTTCATGCCTTGAGTACATGAATGAAATGGAGAGTGTTAATGGTTTGAAATGCATGTGCGCGAGATGTGCTAGTGATATACTCACAAGCAGCATATATAACAGCATAAAGGGGAAGACCGTAGAGGACAGATGGTGCATTTGCTCACACACACACTGGTGGCAGACAGGTCTAGGGCTACAGATGGTGACATCACAGTGGGGGTGTGAATGACAGAAGCCTTGCAATGAAGGAAAGTGGAATAGGGCAGCGTTTTGAGAACCATGTTCATATTTTAATCTGTTACTATATTTGTGTGCTGACAAATACTGGCTAATAAAACTAGTTCAACTAGTTAGGAAGTGTCAAGCTAGGCTGGATGTTATTTTGAAAATCTGCAATTAATTCATAAAAACTTCCCCACACTTAATGGACGGATTTTGCTAGTCAAGCTTCAATTGAAAAACAATTTCATAATGCATGTAAATGACTTTACTTTTGTTAAATGTCTAATATTGAATTATAAATTAATTACCCAAGGATTTCTTGCCATCATATATTGACAAATGGGTGTTCTCAGTGACTTTTGTGTGCGACACAAATCCAGCTTTGCCATTACATGAACAAAGTACTTTTTTTTGTAATTTCACAATGTTACTGTTTTACTGTATTTTAGATCAAATAAATGCAGCCTTGGTCAGCATGAAACTTTTTTCAAAAACATAAAAAAAAAATCTTACCGACACTTACAATCTTAGAGACACTTTTTCTGTCAAACTAACAATTCTTTCCATATTTTACATTTCATTTAATCGCTTCTTAATTCAACTGAAATCATATTATGCATTCATTTACACATTGTGTTATATATACTTGGACACACAGATGAAGACTGTAGCTCTACACAAAAAGTACAAGTGTTGTCATGTCATGCATTTCCATGCAGATTTGCAGGTTTTGTTCAATATTACGTGTGAGTCATTGTCTGTTCTGACTTCACTGTCAGTTCTCAGGTCCCTCTTTTTGTATAACTTCCTTTAAACCACAAAGGCCAGGCTATTTTAGCACACACCGACCTTCCTGAATCACATATAACACTGCTTGACCCTCCCAACACAGGCTGACAAAAACACATTTGGGGATTCTGTCCAGTTTTCACTATCATAACACTTTCAAAACACAATGCACAGCACATAAACACATTAGATCAACTCCTAATAGACAGAAATCTGCATAAATGAACTGATGTGAGACCTAGGCCATGCAGCAAACAAATGCTGCTATAAAATATATGCAAAATGTAAACGTCTGTTAGAGCTGACTGTGATACCCATCGGCTGTGTCTTTGTGGTTATCCAAAGTTTTGGAAACTGCACTTGCAGCCCATAGCTTCGGCATAAACTGTCTTTTGAAGACAGGACAGTGACTCTGGAGTGACGGTTGGTGTTGTAATGGGTGGGGAGGATATAACGTGTGTGTGCTGGATGGACAGTACGCTTGTATTCTTTTTCCCACAGCATTCTAAATCTGTGACTATTGTTCTGCATGTGTTTGTGTGTGAGAGAGAGAGTGTTGCTGTCTCAGGTGATGTAATTGTGTGTTCGCTTGTTTCTGACGCTTGTTTCTTGTGCATGCTATTATTATCACATCACATCACACCTCTGTCTTTCTCAAACTGTGTTTCTCCATTTGTCTTTCTGGCTTGCGTCCAGTAATTAAATAAGCACATGGACCGTATGATGGTCACACAAAATGACAGAAGTCTCTTTCCCTTCCTGTAATTTTTCCCCACTCTCTATTCTATGTACAAGAGATTCCCACCATGAGACACAGAGCAGCTGTAAACAATAGCAAAAAGAAAACAATAGATGAGTGCGTGTGTGTGGTGTGTGTGTGTGTGTGTGTGTGATGCGTGTGTGTGTGATGTATGTGTGTGTGAGTGTGATGTGTGTGTGTGTGTGTCAGTGTATGTGTGTCTCTGTGTGTGTGTGTATGTGTGTATGTGTGTCAGTGTGTGTGTGTGAGTGTGTGTGTATGTGTGTGTGTGTGTGTGTGTGTGTGTGTGTGTGTCAGTCATAAATGTTCTTCGGATTGACTGCTGGAGGAACCTTAGGTAGATTTATCTTATGAAGTTTTAAGTAGAAGCATAGGCATCTATTAGTTGTTTATGTTTTCATCTGAAAAAAGTAACAGAACTTTTTGGGGTATGTAATGTAACAAAAAACAACCCTTTTTAAGATGTTCATCAGATGTTTATAATAACACTTTTATAAATTATGCACCCTTTCACAGACATCGAAGCACATGTGCTTATAAGGAACGATGCATAAAATGGGGAAGGTAAAAAAAATATTTCTGCAAAAAATAGTCAGTTATACAATTGTGTCTCAGAATTTAAAAATGTTTAATAATGAAAATAAAAATTCTATTGAAATAAAAGAAACATTTTAATTGCATTACAATATTTTTGTAATATAATATAAATGAGAAGTCTAAGAGGAAAACTACTGATCTTCTATTACGTCATACAATAGGCTAAATTAAACACATGTGAATATACACATGGTCATTACGTGTGTATTTTTCACAAACGTGTGTGTTTTTATCTGTGTGTTAGCCACCTTTGTGCAGGGGCTTTCCTTGTGACGTTTGAGCAGAAAGCCCGGAATTGCTGCCACAATGTAAACACGTACAACTGGTTCAGTGCTTACAAGAACTCATTAAATAGTACTGACACATTCATTTTACACTGGACAGTTTCCTCAGGTCAGTAAAGTTCAGAAAGACTGAAGCTTAACAGACGCAAATCTTCTAACACAAATCAAATCAGAGGTTGATTAAAAATTTTACAGTTTGTTTACGAAATAAAGATCTCAAACAACAAACTATTTACTACAGTGCTTGTGAGGTTCCTCAAACATTACATTTTTAATAATCTTGGTCAACATTTTCAGCAATTAATTCAACTTGAACTGCCTGAATGTAATGTTCTGTCTTAGGGGTGCATTAAAAATAAAAAAAAATTATGTTTGAACGACCCCTAAAATATTCAAAATGTAACTGGCAATGAAGTCAGTGTGATATTTGCATACCGAATTGCAGAAATAAATTCTTTATTGGAATTATTTGTTGTTGCATATTTATTTCTTACATCTATTTAACCTGTTATAATAGCCAGGGGCGCAATAAAGCACGGGCTTCCATGGGCTGAAGCCCAGGGTCCTACACTTAGGACCTAACTTAGCATTCTAACATGCTTGCGTTTATAAAGCAGTTTGCAGTCACCAAATTGCCCATATTTGTGCCAAGTGATTGTTTTGATCTACTGCTGATAGATAATAAATATTTTGTATAATTTATGGTGTTTATATCATGAAGCAGTACCAGTAAACGCGCATTTCGGCCAGGAAAGTTTTGATGGGATTTTCTTTTCATATTACCTCCATATAATGCCTATAATGAAGTGTATATAAAAGCATTGATGCTTTGTTTGCGTAACCGCTATAATTCTGCTGTTCCACATGCGCCACCTACTGGCAAAGAGTGAATTTGAATATTCACCTATATTTGTCTCCTATTTTTACGCAGCAGACATATAGTGCTGTAAATGTTAAAGACGATAAATTTCGATAGGAAAGATTTTTTTTTTTTTTTTTTGATTTTTTATCTGGGGTAGGGGGCCTCCTGTAATGCTGTAGCCCAGAGTCCTTTAGTTATCTTAAGATGCCCCTGGTTATAGCTGCCTTTATACTGCAAAATGTTGTGTTTGTTTTGGTTTTTGGGCTCAGCCAACAGAAAACTTAAATTTTCTTATAGGAAACAGCAATCAAGTAGGCTATATTAATTTGTCTTATTTTAATCAACTAACATGCCACAATATAGATATTGTACAACTTAATAGCATACTACCCTTTAAGTCTGTCCTCAAGGCCCTCATGTTGAATATATGTGTGTGAATGAGTGTCAGTGTGTTGCCATTTCTGTACTTTGCATATCTTAGCAACTTCGACTGGCGGCAACAGATGGCAGAGATCACCTGTGATGAAAGTGTGTGAGAGTGTGTGACAGGCAGATGGGGAACGTGTGAGCAACTGACTCAGCTACACACAACACAGGAATGTCATCTATTGATGATAAGCATAATTATCATTAATTATTTGTTAAGAAAATGCAGGGTTTGCGGGCGTTAAGTTACTGAGGGCTAGGGCTGAACGATTAATTGCATTTGCGATATTGCGATATGATGAAACACGATTTTGTAACCGCAAAAGCTGCGATTACACTGGTCACGTGACACGCGAGAGAAAAGCCTTCTGCAGATCAAGCATCAACTTGGCACGCTACGCATATAGGTCTGGCATACAGGAAAGAACATTTTATTTTTAATGTATGTGATATTGTGTTATTTATTCTCTCTCCAACAATTCTGGATCGATTCAGAGAATTTCAGAATCGAGTTTGAGCTTTGTTTTTAAACGCAGATGCGTGATGACGCTGCGCGTGCTTCTAATTTCTCTCTCTCTCTCTCTCTCTCTCTCTCTCTCTCTCTCACACACACACACACACGACACTGCTCGAACCTTCCGAAAAATAATCTTTCATAAAGTTCGGGGTTTAAGCGAATTACAAGGACAGTCGCGGGCTCAACACACACAGCAACTATAACTGGTCTATAAATTGTGTTTGAATTTGTCTAATCTCTATTGTTGTTGTTGTTGTTATCAGAGGGGTCTCATTTTAGCATGGCACATTAGATTGAATAGGTGTAGATGTAGTGTGAGTGTTGCACTGGAAGAGATAAAACTGTTATCTGCTGCAGATACGTGGGAACAAGGTGTGGGAGCATCCTACGCAAATGAGCCCAGTTTAGGGAGGAGAGAGTGACTGAGGGTCACATTCGGGTCAACATCAAGTCACTATTACCACCCACTTCTAGTTTAGATGGATGTGTTTGTCCATGCATGTGTGTGTATCTGTGGTAGGGCTGGAATGCTAGAGTTGTATATGTAGGTTCGCAAGAAAGAAATAAACACACACACACACACACACACACACACGCACACCGGCAGCAGCTGTCTCACCCCATGAATTGCCACCTACATACTGAAGGTCTGGAAGGTCAGAGGTGCTCACACACTCAAACTACCCAAAAATATCAGCCAAAGTATCTCACTTCTTATACACCAAACTCGAACCCCTAAACACAAGCTGTCTTCACCAAATGCCTCTGTTGCTTTCTATTTTGACCTGCTACACTTGGCTAATAAGCACATCAAAATCAAGTTTCTTTGGCTGACTTCTTGAAGAGTGAGACTGTAAACACTCTTTTTGCATATGAAATTGTGTACTTTCAGAGTATGTACAAAGAAAAAAGTACTTCTTGACCGTTGAAGTATGTTCTTAAGGTATGCAGTACGGAGCCCAGCAATTCATTGCTTCACTTTATTTAGTTAAATCATGGTTACATAGTATTAATTTATTCCCTTAATTTATTATGTAGCCAATTTAACTAAATCGAGGGTACAAATTAAGTTGTAGTCCTTAATTTCAGGTCAATATATCTTGTTTTCCCCCTGTGTGTCATGTGCAGGGCTCCGTAATGCATTATAGTAGGACAAATAAATTCACAGACATACTACATCCATCATGTTGGCACTGTCCTTTGACCTGTATGTTCTTTAAGCTATGATGTATGATCAAAATCTGTGAAAATAATTCACTCAGTCGCTGTTAAATAAATACACTTGAAAGAGACACTCAGCTCACACTTTTACACCATTTTTTTTGCTTTTCAAATCTGTCAGCTCTTCAGTTCATGTGGTCTTACGGGATAGAAATGTGTCCACTATTGCACTCTTCAGAATGATTGCTGTATTACATATCTTTAATGAATCTTTTTATAGATGTATTACTTATGGCTGCTCTGCTGTTTGTGAGCGTGTATAATACAGAGTTGGTGTCAGAGCGGTGGGCATCAAAAGAGTGTCGCGGAGAGTGTCAGCGCTAAGCAGCTCCGTGTCACTGTGAGGTGATAGAAGGTGAAACTTCTCACTCCTCCATTTAGAATGTAAGTGTCACGTTGACTTTCAGCCTTAATAGAGCGGTCAATCACACCTGACCCCAGCGGTCAATAACTAGACCACAGCATGACTCACTCAGGGACCAGTTGAGCTTGCAAACATAGACGCATACAGCAGAGTTTTGACAAAGTTGTTTTTTATTTTTTTTAAATCATGTAAAACAGAAAGATTCATTTATGTTCAAAATAATGATAGGGATAAATTCTTGTTTAATTAATTGGTTTCGCCATGTACTTCAGCTCTTATTGTCTACCGACGTCAAGCTTAAAGCGTCAATGGCAGAGCATTAAAGTCGACTAGTCTGTGCAACCCCTAACACACACACACACACACACATAGTATTATAGCATATTATTTTCCTAGAAAAGATCAAATATGCACATATAGCCTATAGGTACCTTATTTTCATTTAGAGAATGGTTCAAATTAATTTACATGTTTCAAGCGATACAATAAAACTCAAATCTTTCACCATTTTCTTATCAGAATTATAGTATGATCCTCCCTGAGCAAAACCTTCAAGCTTTGGAGAAGAAAAAAAATGTACAATAAAAAGTTTGTGACACTATTACCTCAAGACAACAGCACACATACACCTATACACAGCTTCAAACTGCTTCTCAGATCATAACGATATTCATATGAGTGTTTGACATGAGCAGACATGCATGTGCAAATGCAAACCCCAGCCCACTTTAAAACCCTGGTTCATTGAGCGTCAGTGAGACGGACGAGGTGAGAAACAAAAGGGTGGTTTAGTGACAGTCACACGCACACGCCGCATGAAAAAGGGAGTGGAGACTGAGAAGGCAATGGCAAACTGTGCGCCGGACAGCCGAAGTGATGGATGTAATGTATCAATCACATCTAACTGTGATGCAGGACATCAGTCAAACATGAGGAACTTTCATTGTGCGTGTGTGTTTGTTGTACAAAGAGTGTGGCAGGGTCCTAAGGGGGTCTTTAAGGATGTAGGGAATGAGGCTAACAGGCATTTAAAAAAGGTTTGATATTGCGTCACAGTATTCATTGTCCACACCAAGTTTTCCAGTGTTTAGAGTCCTTTACAAACTCTTTCGATGATGGCTATCTACTTAACATTATTTATTATCTAATATTTGTAGAAGTACATACATTCAAATAGTTTTCTTGTGAAACACGACTAACGAAGAGTAAGTAAGACTATTTCCGTTTGAAATGCTGCGACTAATGAACATATATGATCTTTCCAGTCATTTGTATTTTGGAGAAAAAAAACACTAACACTTCCATATGCTCACATGAAAATGTTTGCATATGCAAGACAAACTTCTGTGGTCATTTGTTACCGTTATCTGGTTTATGTCTACTTTTCCCCATGGCAACGCAAAAGTTTTCCCATGGATGTAAAAGTTTTTTTTTGTGCACGCTTCCCACACTTACTTCTCGCACTACTTGATTCCTAAAGATTTCAAATAAAAAGATGGCAAATTTGACTTTATGGGGTCTGCACATTTGTGATAAATAATCCAACTGGCACAAAACAAAATCATTAAAAAAAATTTGTGAATAAGTTCAATTATTTTGTTTAAACAACTTGAATCAAAAGAACTATTCACTCACAAATCAGGCAAATCACAAATTTACTCAATAAAATCTAGCTGAAGAAATATGTTAGAGTAGAGAATAACTAAATGAATGTGTTTTTGCTAATGAAACTTCAATTACTTTTTGTATTACTTTTCCAGGAGTGTAAAACACAATTTCAAAAGCCTTTCATGGCCGTGGAAAGTTTAGGATATATCCAGAACACTGCAAATTATCCTTGCTTTTCATTGTGTGGTCTGTTGTAAGGATGTTTGTACAGTTCTGTTAATAAATGATTCTGACCATCAAAACATATGTAAGTAATGGATGGAAGCACATGTGTGCAAGCTCACACATACACAAAGGTGACGTCAGCTTTAGAGCCTCTTGTTTCTTTCCTTGCAGAACAGTCTCTCTCTTTCTCTCTCTCATGATTATTCATTCTGTCATTCCAGCTTCCAGTCTCAAGACTCAGTAGCAGGAAATGGCCATTGTTTCTAGATCAGGTAAAGAGAGAATAGGACAGAGAGTGAGATGAGGAGAGGAGGTCTGGAGCCGTGATGGATGTGGCTCTTTTCCTGCAGGGACTTTCTCAGGCTCTTTTTCCTGTGTTGCCAAAGTCTCACTGCCTCCCGTTTTCTTTTCTCAAGGACTTTTTGTTGAGATTAAATGATTTTAAAAAAGGGAAAAGGAAAGAGAGAAGAGAGAAGGGTTAAATAACTTGATTTTTTTAATAAACAGAGGAATCTATTCTTCCTGCTTACCAAGAGAAACAACAGAGTAAATGAGACCGACCTGTACATTTCATCTGTGTCCACCTTTAAGGTCAATCCAATACTGCAGAAATGACCTTTCACCTCTTTGCTTGGCCTGTCACAGCCTTCCGTCCATATAGCCATTTATTATGAAAGAGGGTCTTAGAGCTCAAGGCTCTTTGACAGAGAGCTCTCTAACTCTCTTCTTTCTACAATGACAGAGGCTTTGGGTCCACATCTAATGGATTTAATGGATTGGATCCACATTTAAACTTTGAACACTTATGAAGGGAAGTGTGTCACTAGCTGCACCAAACAGAATTGCAATCTGTTTGTTTGAAACATAACAAAATTGGCTAAACCACTGACAGGTGTTGACAGGACACTCTGTTTGGCCAAACTAGAGGATGTGGGGATTGTCTTGTTTGCTGCTGCTAGTAATTGGGGAAGCACTTTAACTAGATTCTTACATTTTTTATGAAAGTTTGTAGCTCTTGTATATGCAAAACCCATTGCCACTACTCTATGATGTTGTGGGTGGTTAATATGTGGTTGCTAATATGTTCTGAGTGGCTTTGGTGCGTATCTATGAGGGTCTAAGGGCTCGTCCACAAAAAGCAAAAATGTGAGACGTGGGCAGTGGAATGGGGAAAATGGCAAGGTCTTGAGACGCATTTTTTAAAAGTTGAACTGATTTTAACTTGAGCACTTTTTTAGAGCACAGTTTTTAGAACGCAGGTGTCATGCACGAGACACTGCAATAGACGCAAGACGCGAGCGCAACAGTCATACACATCCGTCTAGCATGTGTTTACACGGAAAAACAATGGAAAATAGCACATTGGAAAGGAAAAACGCCTTCTGTGTGAACGGCCCCTAAGGGTGTTTGCTGGTTGCTTATACTGGCCAAAGATCCCACCTGCAAATCTCTGTCTCTGTACTGAAAAACATTAATAAAATACATTTAAAAAATAATGTGTACAATTTGATTCAAAAGATTAGTTAATTTAAATTAAGTTAAGATTCTTATGCTCACTATAAGGCTGCATTTATATGATAAAAATACAGTAAAAACTATAATATTGTGAAATATTATTACAATTTAAAATAACAGTTTTGTATTTTAATATATTTTAAAACGTAATTCATTCCTGTGATGCAAAGCTGAATTATCAGCAGCCATTACTCCAGTCTTCGGTGTCACATGATCCTTCAGAAATCATTATAATATGCTAATTTGGATCTCAAAAAACAATTATTATTATTATGTTGAAAATAGTATTGCTGCTCAATATTTTTTGTAGAAAATTATACTTTTTTTTAGGATTCTTTTATGAATATAAAGTTCAAAAGAACAATGTATATATATATATATATATATATATATATATATATATATATATATATATATATATATATTTGTACGCAGTACGCTTTGTATATATACACTATTATATACAAGCAAAATAAAACACATTACAACTGAAATTTGCTCAAGTGAATCAGCACCTAATCGAAGCAAATCAAAATCAGAATTGACTCTCAAAGAAGAGCTTTCAAATTAGAATTAAATCAGTAAATTGATATCGAGCCCTATACCCTTAGCCACCCTTCAACCTAAAACGTCAAATGGGACACAATAAGGTCAGATTCCACATTCAACAACTTCTGCGAGACCTCAAGCATAAATCAGATCAGAGAACACCATTTCGTACAAGTCCTAAAACAGGCAAACATAACAGCACGATGTGTATGTATGTGACAAATTTTAATTCTTAGGGTGAGAAGTTTGTTCAGATCACTAAGTACGAGAAATAAAAAAGTAAATTGTTATCCAATGTAGGTCAGGTATACAGTTTTAATGGTGCCTAAAGGAACGATATATCTAGAGTTAACAAACAACTGAAGCATGTCGGCCTGAAAAGCTTCTTGAATTTCCATGAAACCACACACACAGACACACAGTAAGGTGACTCTATGCAGAACCAACCCCAGGAGACTTTAAGAAGTCGGTGACCAAGATCAGTCCAGTGACCAACAACACTGGAGCTATAGCCGGTATATGACCCTCCCCCGCTCAACACACACACACACGCTGCATGACGGGTTAAAGAAATTCCTCCTGAGAGCCTTGTTCTCCCTCTCTCTCTATGTCTCAGCTCTTTCTCTCCTTTCCTCTCCTCAATGGCCCTTTGTGTAGGGGCCCTTGGGACATCAACATGACAATGTGCCCCAGCGGTGGGATCCTGTGTTTGTTAAGTGCCCTCACCCTCAAGAGACAGAGGCTACGGCCAACTGAGAGGAGAGGTTAGCCAGAGAGGAGAGGCCATCTTTGATCAAACGAATAAAAAAGGGGGAAGAAAGAGCGCAGCGACTTTTCATTAACTCGAGTAGCATGAAGGCCATTCATGTTGGGAGAGCGGGAAAAAGCAGTGGTATTATACTGCTCAACTAATCATTTAAAGATGAGGTTAATATGTTTGAGAATTGTAAAATGGCTTGATTGAAAGAGAGTGGTCTGGCCTAAGGTAGCAGTAACGTCTGTCTTTTGTGTGATGTTATTCCACTGGAAGGAAATGCAGGGATTCTTAGTGTAGCAGCTGGGAAGTAAGTCATTTAGTTTGATGCTTATTGATCATGTCTGACACATATAATACTGATTGACTTCCTCTGGCAAACAACAGAGATCAGTTTGCTTGCGTTCATGAATTTAACACAAAAAAGTTGGCTTCTTCCTCAAATAAAAACAAATCCCTAACATCTACCACTATAACTATGTTGCTTTTCAGAAAGTGAAAATGATCTCTTTCTATTAGCTTTTCTGAACTACATGCCAAAAACTTTCACTTCAACAACAACTTCCCAAAATCTGCAGTTGTATCTCAAATTCAGCCTAAACTGACAGCATTCTCCCACTTTTCCTGGATTATTCATCTAAGCAAATTTGTGCCTTATTCTGTCACACAATGATGACCATGAACACACCGAACTAACTCGTGAAAACTTTCTCTCGTTCTCACTGAACAAATTTTCTTCAACTACAACACACCTCACTGAATGATGAACAGACAAAGGGACTAGGTCAATACAAGAAGAGTGTGTTGAGGTTATGTTGGTAACACTGAGTGTGAAGGTTTGTCCAATATAGCCGATACTATTGACTCATCTTACTGATGGTAAATGGCAATATGTTACAGGCACAAAGCTGCAGTGCCCTCCACTAATATTTGCACCCTTGGTATATGAGCAAAGGAGGCTGTGAAAATAAACCTGCATTGTTTATCCTTTTGATCTCTCATTAAAAAAAAAGTTCTAACCTTTCATTGAAGTAAAACAATTGAAAGTGGGGGGAGACTCACATTATAAAATAAATGTTTTTCTCCAATGCATGTTGGCCACAATTATTGGCCCCCCTAGAAATTCTTATGAGTAAAATATCTTTGAAGTATATTATTCTCATTCATTAAGTTTTTTTAACACAAGAGGGTGACTAGAATCATGAAATTGTCCGGCCATGACTTCCTCTTCCACAGGAGTATAAATATGAGGAAACACAACAAAGGCCAAATTCCATTAAAGGGGTCATCGGATGCCCATTTTCCACAAGTTGGTATGATTCTTTAGGGTCTTCATGTAAAGTTTGTAACATACTTTTTGCATCATACTGCTCAGAAAATCCAAACAGCTTGATTATTGAGAGTGTTTAGGCTTTTTGAGGATTAAAAATAGGAGTGAATTGATTTTTTTTTTTTTATTGTATGGTGGTTGTGTCCACACACTGCAAAGACACATTTATATGCAAACAACATAAAAGTGAATTTTGTATCCGATGACCCCTTTAATCAGAGCCGATCAGCCCTATACACACACAATACGCAAGTTGCGTAGGGCCCCGCAAATTACTCAAGGCCCCGCCTCCCCCTCGTGTCAAAGTGTGTCAATCAAAGTTTACAACATCGATGAGAAAATTAAGCAGAACTATCCTTCTGGTCACAAAAAGAGAGAAAAAAACCATGAGAGTGAATTGCGGGAACAGCAATCAGGCAGATTTGTGTTCTCTCCTCTCCAAGTTTGATGTCAGCAAAGAACAGTAAAGTTAAGTTGATGTGCATCTCTCTCTAGTCTGTCTGTCTGTCTGTCTAACCCAGCTGGGCAGTGCATCTTTTGGTCTGTCTGTGTCTTGCTTGATAACGCCGGCCACTTCCAGGGCTGTGTTCTGTGACTTTGTGCCTGACAACAAAAAGTGAGAGTGAAATACAACAATTTATTACGTTTGATAAACGACAAAGGGCAACGTGTTTATTTATAAACTGCAGCTCGGAAAAGATAACCGCGCTGTGCGTTAACATGCGTTCATATGCGCGTGCACAAATGAAACGCACACTTTCCAGCAAAACATCTGTGGGGACCAGTACAATATGGGCGTGATGGCACTCCTCATTATAGATGCACATACTTTTAAAACAAGACAATGATTATCTTGTCGTCAGTTTAGTCACAACTCTGCAATAAAGCAAGATGGAAAGCAATGTATTGACACTGACTATTGATTTATAGGCTACATTGTATTTAAAATGTTGATTGGCTGGACATTCTGGTCAATATGGATGCACATCCCTCAGTAAATAATAACCATCAAGTCTCACTTTTATCATTTAAAACACAGTGACATGCTATGGCAAGCCATTTTAGCTTTTATTCATTCACAGGATGCATTTTTGATATCAATAATTCAATTTGTACCATTTAAAATGTGAATTCTTGATATTAAGAATGTACTTTTTCTAGTGTAACAATGTCTATTTCTGATATCAGGAATTACATTTTCATCAGTACTAGTTTAAGGAGGGAGGATTGTAGTGGGATGCAATCGCAAATGGTTTACATGGCTCATGGGTCAGGTAGGAGGGCCCCTTAACAGAATTTTGCTTAGGAGCCCAGGGAGGTCAGGATCGGCTCGGCCTTTAATCATTCATCTCAACGAGTAAAACCAAAGAATATAGTTCTGATGTGCAGCAAAAAAGTGTTGAGTAGAAATTGGCTGTAATATAAAGTGAATAGAAAGTGGCTGTAAGAAAATATCCAACCCATTGAAAATCCCCATTTCCACCATCAGGGCAATAATTAAGAATTTCCAATCAACTAAAGATGTTACCAATCTGCCTGGAAGAGGACATGTGTCTATATTGTCCTAATGCACGGTAAAGAGGAAAGTTTGAGTACAAAAGATATTCCACATTTATATACTGCTGGATATGTTGTGGGCGTTTTTTTTTGCTGGAGGTCCTGGACATCTTGTTCAGAAGATGCATGGCATCATGGATTCTAGCAAATACTAACAGTTAAAAAATCAAACACACAAATGTGCCACTGAGCACAAAATGAAGCTTCTGCCATGGCCGTCCTATTTCCCTGACCTGAAACCTGTAGAAAATGAGTGGGGTGAACTGAGAAGAAGCACCAACATGGATCTGGGAATCTGAAGGATCTGGAGAGGTTCTGTATGGAGGAATGGTCTCTGATCTTTTGTCAGGTGCTCTCCAAACACATCAGGTATTATAGGAGAAAACTCAGAGCTGTTATCTTGGGAAAAGGGCGTTGCAATAATTGGGTTTCAAATAATTGTGGCCAACGTGAACTAGAGAAAAACATTTACTTCATATTGTGAGTTTCCCCCCACTTTCAATTGTTGTACTTCAATGAAAGTTTAGAACTTTTTTAATAAAAGATCAAAAGGATTGTGATTTATTTTCACAGCCACCTTTGCTCATATTTACAATGGGTGCCAATATTAGTGGAGGGCACTGTATGTGTGACCCATGACCTGGAAACCGAGCTTCAACCATAAAATCAAGTGCCCAAATATTAAAAGGACAATTCACACAAGACTGTATACCTTTCTTCGTGCTTTGGAACACGAAAGAAGAAGGGCTGGGCGGTAAAGATCATGGTGATAATAAAAAAAAGTTGCTATATTGTTTATTTTGGTGTACATATCTGTCCAGCGCAGTACTACTTAAAGGGATAGTCCAAAAATAAAAATTCAGTCATCATTTACTCACCCTGGTGTTTTTCTAATGGAGTATGACCTTCTATCTTTGTCAGACTACAAAATGAGAATATAATATAATGCCATTATAGAATATAATGGCAGTGAATAGTGACCTGCTTTTAAAAAAATATGCAGAAGCATCAAATAATTATCTCATGCGACTTGAGTTGTATTTTCCTAGTGTTCTGAGAGGAGGGTTTGGTGAGATAGAAAGCATTTTTTTAATTATTATTCAGCGCAAATCCTGACTTTTGGTCTGCACTCCGGCTTGCCAAAGAAAAGCACACAAGCGCAACATTTCGAAAAATCAAGATTAATCAAAACTCTTAACTGGTACGTTATATTATTTGAAATCTTATAAATAAACTAGCAATATTGAGAAAATAAAACAGAAATAATACAGGGGGGGGGGGGGGGGGGAGTCATCCTTTCTTAATTTTAATGCACAAAATTTTAATGCTTCAAAATTCCAAACCCAATTTCATTTCTTGGCATGCCAAAAAAATGAGAGAAAGTCATCTCTCTCGCTCTTATCTCGACTGGATTCCCAAACAGAGTCACCATGGCTTTGCTCATGTGTGTTTTAAAATAGCCCTGGTTAAATATTTTTAGCCTGTAGTTTTTCAGAATAAGCAACTGCCTGTCACAATGCTCCCCTGGAGTTCGAATGGGATTGAACCTAATCTAAAGAATGACCGTTCTGTCAGCAAATGGGCCTGACAAAAATAAAGTTATGAATTGGTCTTCATATAGAGCTAGGATAAGCTTATCTCTCTAGGAAACCAACAAAAAAGGACAAGCAGAATGGAACAAAAAAGATTTAGTAAAAAACAACTGGCCAAGAAAATTATTATTCTTTTCTGTAACGTATGGTAGAGCTAACCAGGTTGTTGCAACTAAGCTGTTGTTCTCATGTGCACAGATCACCCATCAAATCACCCATTAGAAGGCCCAAACAGAATCTGCTCCCAATGAACTCTACAAAAAGTTTCACACATTGCACCACTTGCATGCTTGTCTTTTATATTCTGCCTAATTTTATAATGATTTCAGCTACCAATAAAAGCGTGGAACTCTCAGCTCCATTTGACACATTTTACAATGTTTATAGCCACAGAGCCTCCCCAAAAATCAGCCGAGACAATGCAAAAAGTTCTGTAGATTTCGTTCTGACCTGCCCATTAGAGAATAGCTTGCTAACCTGCAATTTCAAACTCTTAACATCTGGAAAGTGGCTATGTTCAGAATAGCATACTACCATACTACTCTTACTACATTTTCCAAATTGTGCAGTATACTATAGTAATTTGCTTGACTTAGCCTATCATCACCACTGTGATGGATGAACTGTGTAGTTAGTAATATCTACCGTGATCTTTTTCTTTAGTTATTTGATTGCCTTATGTCAAAAGACAATTTTCAGTAAAATGTAATTAAAATGCCAAATTTATTTCCAGGATGGTAACTGAAATGTCACTGAATTAAATACGTAATGTGATGAGGTCATATGACAAAAAAATTGCACACTACTGTTTAGTGTGGAATAATGCCTACAATTTCACTACTTTTTAAAAATAAACAGCATCCAACTTATATTCTAACATGGAAGTAAGTTATTTTTTTGTGAATATGCGAGATTTCTGATTTATTTAAAACAACTAAAAGACTAACAAAGTGCAGTAAAGGTAAAAATTAAAAAAATAAATTGTGCTACAAACCTGTGTTTCTCTAATTATGACAATACATTAACATAAAGTGGCAAAAATACTAGTTTACATGATCAAGCAGCATAATGAGTTGTTTTGTATACGCCTAGAAGGGGTGAATGATACCGGAAGCCACATTCAATTTACAAATGCCTGCGCCTGCTCTTACGTTAAAAATAAGGTGGATAAATTATACTACCCACTGTTACACTCAACGGTATACAAATAATATTCATACTATAGAACAGAGGTCTTCAACCCTGTTCCTAAAGACCCACACTGTGTTCGAATGTGCCTACTTCCTTACTATATATAGTTAGGCTAAAATCAGTAGGTGAGCCGAGTATTATGTGCAAATTCATAAAACTGCAGGTGAAAAGTACCTGGATGACTTCCTACTCCTGTGCATCCGATGGACACTTTACTATCCCATGAGGCCATGGGAATGGATTTGTGAATTTGCAGGATGATGGTACTCCAGGAGGAGGGTTGAACTTGAAAATCTCTAATTAAATATTTTTGTGGGCCAACCCAGAAGTTAGCATCCACCTGGTTTCATCTGCAAAAACACAATCCAACGTTTATGAATTTTGAAGTTTAAACACAATCACCAAAACTAAAAAGCTAACGTAAACTAGTTAGTTAAAATAGTTTGAAAAGGCACAATTATTAACGCAATGAGGAAGTAAACCCAGAATAGTGAGTAGATAAGCTTACCTGTTCGGCTTGATGATGTTTAAAGATGAACTGAAATTTGAAAAAATGTGATATAACAGATGTATTTTATTTATTCTCATTGGTTCAATTATTAAAATGGCAGAATTTGTTAAAAGGGATAAAATGGTACGTTGAAAATGTTGTTGTTGTTACACGGGCGCCGCCATGTTGGATTTCAACATACGACTACGTCACTGGCATGGTAGGCTACTCCGTTGCCAATGCCAACCAACACCAGCAGAGCTAGCTTCTCTCTATCCCCTGGCCTTGTCAACAAAATTATTCTAGTCGTGATTTCTAGTGTTTAATCCTAGGTACGAGAGACAGATGTGTTGAAAACGTCAATGAGTACATGAAGCGTCTGATATCAAATGTTTTATTTAGCTACAAGTCCAACGCATACTAGAATCCTTGATATTCAACTGAGGGGAAAAGATGTATCGTTAGTTCACTGCACAGGATGGGAACGGAATCTTATTCATCATTCCCAAATGCCCCCTCGCCCAAAGAGTGAACTGCCGGAGTGCCGGTAGTACGCTGTTAACCTTAACAGTCTGAGAAAAGGATATGACAAGTTAGCCTAGCCTAGCCCAGTCGCCAATTCGTAAAATACACTGTTACATACCAGCTAATTGTGGGGCGCTCCAGCGTCTCAGCTCGGACATCCCTTAGAGATAGCATAGCCACCTACAACACGTCTCTCTCACCGCACAGCATCCGAAATAAACGGTGCATGGTGATGCATTTTCGCCGATCAATAAATGTTCCAGGTTGACCTCTCTTCAACAGATCGACTCCGGTGCAGTGTCCATGCTCCGGCAGCGCCCGCGCCCGCACACTTCCCCCCCAAACGATCCTGTACTGTATGTGGAGCCTGAAACTGGTCGTCCTCCATGTGGTGGTAGTCAGATACTACTGGCCTGTCCCTCACATGCTCAAATGCGTAACTCATGCCATTAAAATTACTAATTTTCGTGTGTGTATATAGGACCTGCAGCTGTTACCTATATACCTTCGCGGGTCCTACCATGCCAGTGACGTCATCGAGATTGCCAGCGTAACAAACGCAATTTTTGTGCTGCTTAAAAAAAGCTATATTGATATTTTTAGTTAAAATTTTTAATGTAAATTACTTTTAATTGTCATAAACAACATGTTATCAACGTTGATTTTTTTCAGTTCAGTTCATCTTTAATGTCCCCGACATCCTCTGTAGTCCCATTAGCCACTTGTTGGCAACCACCTTTTTCAAAAAAAGTAAAAGCTTTAAAAAAAATGACATGGGGTTTACTGATTTATTTTATGTCATAAAATAAAATGTAAAGATACTTTGCGCTAGGGTTAACCACAGACCAGTATTTTTGGCATTTAGAATCAGAATCAGAAAGAGCTTTATTGCCAAGTGTGCTTGCACACACAAGGAATTTGTTTTGGTACTGAGGCTTCCAGTGCACATATACAAATACAGATACAACAAGTAATAGTAATAAAAATAGTAATACAAATTCTACGAATAAAATTATAAAAAATATGAAAGTACTATAAAAATATATGGTCACAGTTGGGTTTTGTCAGAATAAACATTTACAGATAATGAACATATTTACAGTATTTTGTATAGTATGAATAAATATAAATATAAATATCACCTGAATTTTAAAGATATTGCACTAAACAGTGGGAGTATTGCACTTCAGGCATATGCCTTGGGAGATATGTTAACTGTTCAGAAGGGAGATGGCCTGTGGGAAGAAACTGTTCCTGTGCCGAGATGTTCTTGTGGCCAATGATCTGAGTCGCTGTCTTGACGGTAACAGATCAAACAGGAGGTGTCCAGGGTGAGTGGAGTCTGTGATGATTTTACCTGCTCTCTTCCTCACTCTGGAAGAGTACAGGTCCTGGAGGGTTGGCAGGGGGGCACCAATGATCCTCTCCGCAGTCCGGACTGTCCGTTGTAGTCTCCTGATGTCTGATTTGGTAGCTGAACCAAACCAGACAGTGATGGAAGTGCATAAAACAGACTCAATAACGGCTGAGTAGAACTGAATCAGCAGCTCTTGTGGCAAGTTGAACTTCCTCAGCTGGCGAAGGAAGTACAGTCTCTGCTGGGCCTTTTTCACAGTGGAGTCAATGTGATTGTCCCACTTCAGGTCCTGAGAGATGATAGTGCCCAGGAACCTGAATGACTCCACTGCTTCCACAGTGCTGTTCATGATGGTGAGTGGGTGGAGTGCTGGGCTGTTCCTCCTGAAGTCCACGATCATCTCCACTGTTTTGAGCGTGTTCAGCTCAAGGTTGTTATAACTGCACCAGACAGCCAGCTGTTCAACCTCCAGTCTGTAAGCAGACTCGTCACCGTTTTGGATGAGACCGATGACAGTGGTGTCGTCTGCAAATTTCAGGAGCTTGACAGTGGGGTCTTTAGAAGTGCAGTCATTTGTGTACAGGGAGAAGAGCAGTGGGGACAGAACGCACCCTTGGGGGGCGCCAGAGCTGATTGTGAGTGTCTTGGATGTGTGTTTCCCCAGTCTCACTCGCTGCTGCCGGTCCGTCAGGAAGCTGGTGATCCACTGACAGATCGAGGATGGAATGGAGAGCTGGGTCAGTTTGGCTGTGAGAAGACCAGGCATGATGGTATTGAAGGCCGAACTGAAGTCCACAAAGAGGATCCTTGCATAAGTCCCCGGTCTGTCGAGATGTTGCAGGATATAATGCAGTCCCATGTTGACTGCATCATCCACAGACCTGTTTGCTCTGTAAGCAAACTGAAAGGGATCCAGCAGGGGTCCGGTGATGTCCTTCAGGTGGGCCAGCACCAGTCTTTCAAACGACTTCATGACCACAGACGTGAGAGCGACAGGTCTGTAGTCATTAAGTCCAGTGATTTTGGGTTTTTTGGGGACAGGAATGATAGTGGAGCATTTGAAGCAGCAGGGAACTTCACACTGCTCCAATGATCTATTGAAGATCTGCGTGAAGACCGGGGCCAATTGGTCAGCGCAGGCTTTTAAACAAGCAGATGAGATGCCGTCTGGGCCTGAGGCTTTCCTAGTCTTCTGTTTTTTGAAGACTCTGCTCACGTCCTCCACACAGACCTTAAGCTCAGGTTGGATGGCAGGAGGGGGGGGGGGGGGAGTGGGAGTGCAGGAGGTGATGGTGAATGTGTGAAGTGCAGATCAGACCGGGTGTGTGGTGTGAATGAGGGCTTTTCAAACCGGCAGTAAAATGAATTTAAATCGTCAGCCAGGTGTTGATTGTCCACAGATCAAGGGGATGGTGACTTGTGGTTGGTGATGTTCCTCAGACCATTCCAGACTGATGATGGGTCGTTGGATGAAAACTGGTTTTTCAGTTTATCAGAGTAGTTCCTTTTAGCAACTCTGATCTCCTTTGTCAATCTGTTTCTGGCCTGGTTATACAAGATTTTATCCCCACTTCTGTAAGCATCCTCTTTGGCATGACGAAGGTGTTTGAGTTTCCCAGTAAACCATGGTTTATCATTAGTGAATGATAAGAATGTCCTGGTAGGAATGCATGTATCCTCACAGAAACTTATATATGATGTTACAGTATCTGTGAGCTCATCCAGATCGTTGGTAGCAGCTTCAAAAACAGTCCAATCAGTGCAATCAAAGCAGGCCTGTAGATTCTGCTCTGCTTCATTAGTCCATCTTTTTACAGTCCTTATTACAGGTTTAGCTGATTTCAGTTTCTGCCTGTAGGTCGGTATGAGATGAACCAAACAGTGATCAGAGAGCCCCAAAGCTGCCCGTGGGACCGAGTGATACACATTTCTTATTGTGGTGTAACAGTGGTCCAGTATATTACTGTCTCTGGTGGGACATGTAACTTGCTGTCTGTATTTTGGTAGTTCACGGGAAAGATTTGCTTTGTTAAAATCCCCAAGAATGATTAAAAGAGAGTCTGGGTACCTTTGTTCCGTTTCAGCTATTTGTTCAGCCAGCTGTTGTAGCGCCGCGCTCACGCACGCGTCTGGAGGGATGTAAACATTCACGAGAATGAAAGAGGAAAATTCCCGAGGCGAGTAGAAGGGTTTACAGTTTAAGAAATGTGCCTCTAAATTAGGAGAGCACATCTTCTTCAGTGTTGTTACATCTGAACACCAACTTTCGTTAATGTAGAAACACAATCCACCACCTCTCGTTTTCCCCGTTAGCTCCGCGATGCGATCCGCTCGGAACAGCTGGAAGCCCGGCAGATGTATTGCGTTGTCCGGTATGGCTTCACTCAGCCAGGTTTCAGTGAAGCACAAAGCAGCAGAGTTTAAAAAATCCTTGTTAGTGTGGGTGAGGAGAAGAAGTTCATCCGTTTTGTTAGGAAGGGATCGGAGATTCGCGAGATGAATACTGGGGAGTGCAGTGCGCAGTAGTGATCGACCGATGTATCGGTTTACCGATATTTTTACCGATTTTTAAGCATTTTCCCATAATCGGGTATCGGTTTTGTAATATCGGATTCGCCGATAAACGGCGCCATCTTGTGGCCGTTTTGAGAATTCCGCCATTGCAGCCCGCGTCTGAGGAGATCAGTCAACAACAACTCTGTGCACAGGTAAATTATATGTTCTACTTGCTTTGCTTTAATTATTTAACTTTATTTAACATAACAGACATGCAGAAATGAGTTTTGAGACATAAATGCCTGATAGTTTATTTATGCAGCTTGGTTCTAAAAAATTGAGACGAACTCATGGAGTCACGTTGCATAATCCGTCATGTCCTGCCCCAATAAAGGCGTAACTTTACATGAATTAAATAAAACAGACATGAATGAGTGCATGTTGAAAATAAAAGCGCTGAATTTAATTATCTATCTGTTGTATTTACTCACCATTAGTCTCGAAAAAAAAGTTCGCTCATATTGCTGAGCACTGGGTTGATGATCAGGAATGCTCAAGCACGGCCACTGAATGAAACTTTTGACAAGATGATCTTGTTTAAACATCCTAGATTATATTATCATTTACTACATATACTGCAATTATTTCGCTTTAAAATGATACCGCTTTGTGGAAATTAATTATTTATTATCTGCACGCGCGATCGCGGTTGAGTATCATTCTGTGTAAATGCATAGATAAACAGCACTTTGTTAGAAAGCATTTCATGATCTAGACCGACAAAAACATTATTAATAATTAGTAACATACTAGTTGGAAAATGCAATGATGTATATGCTGTTTTGTTTGTTACTTTCCTGACAATGTTATATTCCAGCTAATATTATTCAGTGAATTAATATTACCCAGTGAATTATTCCTCACTCTTAGTTTAAACCTATTAAACGGCACATAAACCTTCTAAAACCGTTTAAAATTAATTACATTTCTGCAAAGGTGATATGACTCTGTCCCCTGTCAATTATTTTCTCCATATGAAAACATTAGACTTTTAACATTTACTTGCCTATTGTTAACATTGTTGCTGCTGATGCTTATAAATTATATGTATAATTTAGATATAAATTATATAATGTAATAATATAAATGTTTTTATTGTGATTTGAAGATTTAATTTAACATGAAAGAGTGTTAACTTTCAACACTTTTGTTTATTTTTTTAAGATGACTAAAAGGAGGAAAAATCAAAGGACTTACTCTACAGACCCCTCTATTTATTTGTGTATAAATATAAAGGGTTTTTTTTGTATGCAAGGAGGGAGTGATTGTTATAAATAAAATGGTTTGTTCAGTTCATTTGTGTTGTAATAATTGTGTCAAAAACAGAAGTATAACAGTAAATAAATATCGGTTCTGCATATCGGTTATCGGGCACATAAACATGCAAATAATCTGTATCGGTATCGGTTATAAAAAATCAATATCGGTCGATCACTATAGTGCGCAGGCCGCGCTCGCGGAGTTTAACCAGCGCGCCGGCTCGCTTCCCGCGTTTGCGTCTGAACGCGCGTTTGAACAACAACGCTGCCCCTCCGACGAGAATGTCCTGCAAGACGTCCGAATAATCAAAAACTGTACAAAAGGTTTCTGGTGTGTGTTTCCTAATGTCCAGTAGTTCGTCTTTGGTGAAACTGATTGGAAAAGAATGACTAAACGCAGAACAAACGAACAAAAACAACACAATAGCTGGAGAGCTCCACACCGAGGCAGCCATCTGCGGCGCCATCTTGGATTATATCCAAAGTCCATAAAAAATTTTTGGTATTTTAAAATTTTGATAATTTTAACCAAAAATCCATAAAAAAACTCCCTAGATGTGATAAAAATGTTCGTACACATGCTATGATATTCTATGCCGTTTTATTGTACAAATAGTTTAAATAGTGTGCATTCTTCCAAATACGAAAAAGTGAACTTTAAAGCTGCCAATAGCGTCTGCTTTTCCTCTTTGTCGCCATCTCTGTTCGAAATCTGTAATTGCAGTTTTTCGTGGAATTATAAACTTTACGTGAGTTGTACATCGGCATGAAACAGCGCGGATGAACACAATGTTTTGAGGAGACTGCGCGTCTGTCAGTCGCCGCCCCGGTGTGGATATTGCCATTTAGAATCGCACAATCTACTTTTTGGAAGTACAGTATGACCAACATAAGAATTTTCACCGGAAAATGTCATCTGAACAAGTAAGTAACATCCACTTTTGTTCTGATCAACTAAGGGGGAAAGAAGCATAACATCTTACGACAGGAAATTTTTCACTTTACCGATCCGATTCAGCTCCAATGCTTGGCAACGGAGAAGGCGGGTTTGGTTTTCTTGGAGTAGAAGTGAATTGCTCCCCCTCATAGCTAGCACAAAATAATTAATATTTACCATAATAGCAAAACGAAAAAAGCCACAACAAAGGAAACTCCGTAACTGTGTGAATTAAGTGAACAAGTGCTACTGTTACACGATTGAACTATTGAAAATTCTGACCTGTCCAGCAGAAAAAAGCCGTCTCTGCGTCCGTTTCGAACCCCTTCAAATCACGGAGTTCACGCCAACTTTCAAAAGCCCTGCCGATGTTTATCCTTGTTTTCGCGTAGGTCCGGTTGCAGTCTCTTTTTACCACTCCGAAGTCCAAATTCTTTTGGGTTTTACAACTGGTGAATCTCCAGTTGCACTGGTGATTGTCGTTTGAACCTTTCTGGATCCGCCATAAGTTTAATTATTTAAAGTGCTGTGAGAAAAGGCTAAAAATTTCCACCTCCAACCAGAGTATGTGAGCGGAGTGGAGTGGGAGCGGAGCGAGGAGTGGAGCGATGTGATTTTGAATGGAGCGCGGAGCGGACTTTTTAAAAGTCGGAGCGTCGTGGTTTTCACTCGCTCCGAGAGCGCTCCACTACCGCTCCATCACGAGTACAATTCATGCCAACGGCTCATTATAGAACTGCATTTTTAGTAAGGATTCACACGTTAAACACATTACGCTAGCATGATACAGATGGATCACTCAAATCAGGGAAAAAATGTGAAGGATATGAATATGATGATGGCGATGGACATGAGTGACTGCGGGAGGTTCTCAAGCCTACTGAATAGGATCGGACAACACGATCTAATGAAAGTGCATATAGCACGAATTTTATTTCTCGTGCCATTTATACGCCAAAAAAAAAGTTTTTGCGTGCAAATGAAACACACTAAACCCCTTGTTTAGGATTAGGGATGTGAAGTGCGTGCACGCCATAAAGTGTGTATCATATGCACGCGAAAACTGCTTATCATAGGCTATGCAAGCAATAACTATTTTGTAAATGGTACAAGAAATATAATTTGTGCTAAAGATACGCACTTTCATGAGATCGGGCTGGATCGGGTGAAAGCACATTTTAAACAGGTAACACTTATTCACACTCGCAATCGCTTTCTCACTAATGCATTGCATTCAAACAAATGTAATCTTACTGTCGGTATTTGATTTCGAATGAGCAGAAATCTGTAGGAAATGTAGCGACCTGTAGATAAAATAACTGATGAAAACGTAGTTATTTTCCTCTTTCCAAACAAAATGTGCTCTGCAAAAAGCAGCAATGATATTTAACTTTTAATGCTGATAACCATGCAATAAGCATAGCATGGCATAGGAAAAGTTTGCACACTATCCAATAAACCACATTTCCACAAACCACTATTCTCCTAATGTTGTTTTTTTTTTTTTTTTATTTAATATGCCTATATATTAGGATGAGGAGAAATTTTGTGAGATTTCAAAGCATACTTAAATACTTTATTCGCAATTTCCTCGGGGAGCGAAGACGCAGCGGTGTTTCTGATATCAGTGAGCGAGGAGTGGAGCGGGAGCGGTAAATGGTGAACCCGGAGCGGAGCTGGAGCGGAGTGATTCTTAAATGCTTGGAGCGCGGAGGGGAAGTTGTTGCCGCTCCACTCCGCTCACATACTCTGCCTCCAACATCCTCACACGCAATATAGCCTACTAGCCGAAACACCTTCTCTATGTGTACAGATGTGACGTAATGACGCAAAGACATGCTCGAATTTCCCGCAGAAATCCACCAGAACCACTGGAATTAAAATCATTATTACAAGCTAACCGTTTTGAATCGAGCTAAGGCAAGAAGATATTTTTGAACACTGGTTGGTTATGTTTATTATTATTATTATTATTATTTTGGATAATTTTTAACCCAAAAAAGTTACGGACTGGAGCTTTAATTACCAAGACGATGCAGTAGTGTAAATGCATGTTTGGAACGGTGAAACCGGAAGTGCTAACTCATTTCCGAGTTTTGGCCTACAAAAATATCCCTGCAGCATATGAAAAGAAATATGAAAAAAATATTAGGCTAAATCGAGCGCACGAATTACTATTTTGTTCCCTTGATTTGCTTTATCGTGCGCACGATTTATAAATCGAGGGAACAAATTCGTAAATCGTCCGCACGATTTAGTGAGGGAACCATAGACTGTACAAGGGGGGAACTAATATTATTGCATTTTAATGAGCTGGGGGGCATTTTAATTTCTGTTAGAATGTGGACAGTATAAAATGTCGAACGGTTACCTTTTTTTGTATAGCACTCAATCTGTATGACCTTTGGATTTACTAAGATAACTTTATGTAGACAACCTCACTGTGTAGGATGTATTGTGCAGTACCAAAATACTACTGCATTGCAGTATGCAGTTTTTGAGACTGCTACTTTGCAGTCACTGACAGAGTTTTGTGTGAAGATACCTTCAGAGTAGATTCCAGTCCGCTTTTGCTGCTTCCGCAGACGCCAGACTCCTGGTGTTCCTCCTCATTCGGTATCAGCCCGGAGATATCCGAAAAGACCCGAACTAAGCTGATGCATTCTGGGAAAAGGAAGACTGGATGCGGTCGCCATATTGTTTGATTCCGCAGATTCACTGGAGCAGAAAGCAACGAACATCTTTATTAAATGAGCTTATAATAAACAATTATACAGGTAACCGTAATATAATATTACACGAGGTCGTTGTAGATTTTTACTGCATTCTTAAGACCCTATTTGGTAGTGTCAGTCGGATTTACTCGTGCAGAATATGGGTCGCTCCCGGAGCCGCAGCTCGTCCCGGTCCAAACACTCTAAACACAGCCGCAGACGGAGCCGCTCCAAATCCAAATCCAAATCCAACAAGAAAAGGAGCAGATCGAAGGAGTTGAAGAGGAGCAGACGGTCCCGCTCGAGATCCGGCAGCAGGAGGGACAGGGGTGGCTCACCACCCAACCGAACCGACATGTTCGGCCGGACACTGAGCAAGAGAAGCAACGACGAGAAACAGAGGAGAGAAGAGGACGAGAGGAGAGCAGATATAGAAAGACAGAGGAAGATGTAAGATGACTATTATTGTTTGTGTGTGTGTGTGTGTGTGTATGTATATGTATATATATATATATATATATATATATATATATATATACACACACGCGTGTGTCTACTGTCTATGTGCCAGACGTGGCCTTACTCACTTGGGCAGCACGAGTTCAGTTGTTTCAAGTAGCAGCTCTTTGTGGTTTAATATTTATAAGAACCTAATATACTGATCTAGTGTGCAAAAAAAAGATGACGTTTCATGTTACCATGTTACCACTGAACTTTCATCACTCCATGGACTCTCATAGGCAGCTGTCACACATCAGGTCAACTCATCACTGAAATCTGCTGCCTGTGTAAGCTGATATGCTTTTGTTACTATCACAGATTGTTGACATCTCTCTTTTGTGATTGGAGACCACCAGTATAATGTTAAGTGTTTTGTGGAAGGGAAAGAACGGGGAATGTAGTGAAAGAACAGGAAGAGAAGTGATGCAGCCCCAGGCCTGATCATCACCCAGAGTGCATTGTAACCACATTCAGGGTGTTTTAAAACTCAAAGAGAGACCCTGGATGGAGTTTCATGACACTGAAATCAAATCAAAAGATGACTGCTGTTGTTTAATTTTTGTTTTGGCTTTGGGCAATGTAATGGTCACTTGGTTTAGTATTGTGTCTGTGTTTTTGTGTTCCTCCTTAAGGCCAGGTGTGACAGCTTGCTCTCCTCTAATTGTTTAGTCATGCTTAAAGTGTAAATAAAGGCAAAACATGCATTTGTAATCATGGACTCCCTTTTGAGAGGCATACTTTCCTTTATGGGTTTATGATGTCAGCTTGCACATCATGTTTAATTTCAGAATTATGCAGATGACATGCCAATATCATCTACCTCTTCTGGGCTCAGCAATGCATTTTGTGAAATGCATTTCTTTGACATTTGGTTGTGAAATGTGCTTATCTTTTTAAACTTGTCTGCTAGGTAAAGGTTATTAAAGTGGCTAACATAAATTACGTTTTAGTGAAATTACATGAATGATTTATAGTCTTGGTAGCATCAGTAAGATTTGGTTGAAAATGAATCGGTGTGTTTTGCTGTGTATAATTTTGCATGTTAAAAGTGTTTGTTTTTATGACTATCTTGGAGTTTAATTGCATAGGCCATGTGTGAGAATTTTTTTTATATATATATATATATATATATGTATGTATATATATCTTTTACGAAAAGCTAAATACAATTGCAAAATTAAATGTTTTTCGCATTAACCCTTTTTCTGCAAAAATAATGACATAAAAATATTACATTTAAAGTAAATATTCATTAAAAAATATTTTATTTTAATGTATTATTTTAAATATAAATATTATATATTTGAACTTGTCTATTTTGCATTAAAAAAATTAAATGGGGGCCAGTCAAATGTTGTCAGGACAAGGGACTACTGGCCCGACTGCTAACAAATAAATACGGACCTCTTCTTGTATGAGTTGTTCTTCACTCTACATTAATCATTGAGTATAATTGAAGGGTCTGCCATGTTTGATCCTCTCTTTCTTGTTTCCTCCACAGTCGTCAGCAGGAGATCGAGGAGCGTCTGATTGAGGAGGAGACGGCGAGGCGTGTGGAGGAGCTTGTGGCGCGGCGGGTGGAGGAGGAGCTTGAGAAGCGACGTGACGAGATCGAGCATGAGGTCTTGCGGAGGGTGGAGGAGGCCAAACGCATCATGGAGGCACAGCTTTTGCAGGAGCTAGAGAGGCAGAGGCAGGCGGAACTGAACGCCCAGAAAACCAGAGAGGTAACGCTCGGTCGTTCGGAACACAGCGGAGAGCAGCCGCAAACCGCACACCCTCAGCCGTGGCACAACCTGACACTCGTTTTCCCCTGAGACAGAGCAGGAGATGCAGGGTAGCTGATGGAAGTAAGCTCCATTGATTGGGTGGGGAATGACCTAAATTACAGAATGCAACATTTTCAAGGTGTGATGTGATGCTTGGAGAAGTTCAGTCGAGTTGCTAGGGAACACTAATATTTAAGGACTCGTTTTCTCTGTTGATAGACAAGCTCTGTGCTTTTTCTGTAATGCTTTAATGTGATTTTATTGAATCTCACACACCTCTAGTGCACTCTCAGGGGTTTCAAGTGAACGTTTTGCCACGGCTGTAAGGGACTGATATAATGTTTCCCGTGTTTTCTCTCCCCTTTTATTTGTACTCTCTTTACTCCATATCTTTTATCATTTTACTGTCCCCAATGTATGAAACTGTTTGTCTTCAATAAAACGCTTTTCTTAAAAAGATCACTCAGCATTCAAACCTAGCCTTTATTGTTTTTTTTCCACCATAATACACTTTGATAGCTTGCCATAATACACTTTACCACCGTAATGTGGTTTTGGATGTTACAAACACACAAGACCTTTTGCAGCCACTAGACCACACTTAAACTAGTTAATTTGCTAAATCCATAGCTTGTAATTCCACCCATACCATAAAGGAGGGTTACTGTGCTCTAATTGTAAAGATGCAACGAGTTATGAACAAGAAACTAATTCCATTCCACAAGCACACACAAAATTCAGCGGCTCAGCACTAATAGGGTTAGATATGTGCCCTCCTTCTGTACGTTTTAGATTTGTCCCCATCATTTGTAGCCCTGGTACTGAACCATTAAATGAATCTGTATTGTTCTACATTTAACGTTTGCACATGATTTGGTCTTCATTTGCACCATCAATCACAAAACGCTCCACGCCTCTCTTTATTGCTCATCCATTTCTGTCATCTGTTTTAAATTTATTAATTGCTATTTATTGCTATTTATTAATTTATTAATTTCTAACTTCATTTTTCCTTTGACTCTTCCGTTTTGACGTCATTAAAAGTGCAGTGTTTTAAATGTACTTCTGTGTCCTCACAATTTGCTTTTCCTTAGGAGTGCTGGCGTGCGGGTACACACACACACACTTCTAGATCCACACTCAACGTTACTGTGCCATTGAGCTTAGACGCAAACCCATCACTGTTTTTGTTTTCAAACAAACACATCTAACGAATGATCCCACCTTTGTGTTTTTGCAGTCTTTAACATCCTTTAACGTTAATAGCCTGACGTCCCCACACGGTAATGTTGTATGATTACCATAATTCATTTTCTTGGACTGTGCTATATACTGCATGTGGTGTTGCTGTGTAAGAGCACTAGCTCGTGCTAGTAGCTCAGAAATTTTTAAAGGGGAGGTGCTGCGCTGTCCAGGACGGGACACACGGGACCAGGCAGTAAATACTCACCCCTTTAATCAGCAGTTGTGTAGGTACAGTACACAGTCAAAGGAGAAAGGCGTAGGTATACGAGCATTGGTGAGCCACTACTATTCACTCTCTCCTTTATTTAAGTTAATCTTTCTTTGTCTCTCTCATTTTCTTTTGAAACTTCTTGCTTATGGATGCTGATAAATAAAAAAAAATAGAGAGAGAACGAACTGATTTTTTATTTTTTTCATCTGCAAACGAATGAGATTCTTCGTTAGTTGTCGATGTGTTATCTTTTACATACCTGTTCTGTATGGATCCTAATGAATGCGTAAATGGATGTTTGGATGTGTATATATATATATATATATATATTTAAACGTGGCGGGGATTAAAGGTGTGCCTGAATACATTCGTGGGTGGGTTTTTTTTGCTTATTGTTGCATACATAGAGGTTAGCTTCAGACATTTGATGCTGCAGTTCGGAATGTGAAATGTGGAGAGCGTGTGTAAGTACATGAAAGATTGTGCGAGTGTCGCTGGCTGGTACCTGTTTGTGCGAGTGTAGTTGTGTTTGAGTGTGCAACTGGGTTTATGGGGACCTATTTCAGTGGATTTGTCTGCCCGCCCTAACATGTCACCGTGTCACCCCTTTAGGAGGAGGAAAAATCCAAACGAGCGGAGCTGGAGAGAATTTTGGAAGAAAACAACCGAAAGATTGCTGATGCTCAAGCTAAGCTGGTACTTATTTATTTGCTTTATTTTAACAACAAAACATATAACTTATTCTAGAAGATGAGAAACAAAAGCCAAACACAACAAAACAAAAATGAATGTACTCCTAAACATAAAAGAAAAATATTTACATGAAACAAAAATATTTAAATTGAAGTTAATAAGTATAATTCTATCTACATGCTCTCTCAGAATTGGTTGTCCACACAAAAAGTATTTATTATTTATGTAAATATAAAATATTATTGCAATTTCTATAGAAATTTTGAAGAGACATCTTCAGTTTTATGAATAACGTTAAGATGCAATACCGCCACCTACTATGTTGAAGTGTCAGACAGATGGTTTAACAGCTGTTGAAATATTTTCAAAGTTATTTAGTGTGGTATTCATTATATCATTTTTTTTTTATATCAGGATTACCGGCAATACCGGTGTATATATACAACCCTACCCGAAAATATCAGGAAATGTTGATACGCAGGCCTGAAAATCAAATAATTCTTGGAAATTTATTTAGGGAATAATAATATTCTCTTAAATATTCAATTGCTTTAAATAGATCTTTGTGAGCGCAGTTTCTTTAATCTGGAATGGTTATAGAAATTAATTGATCAAAATTGGTGGGAAACCTGATATGAGTCCACAAGCCAGTGGATTCATATTGAAGATTATGTCCACTGATAATTAAAAGCTCTTCTTGAAACTTTTATTTGTCATTTTTGATGTGGTGATACTTCGGTTTTTGTGTTTATACATTTTAAAGTCATTACAATTATAGGCTTTTGTGTGTCCGTAAAGTAGCTCTCCCTCAAAATGGATAGAAAATGTTTTTGCTTGAAATCATTGTGGAGATTGGCATGGTGTTATTTCAGTTAGCCTAATAGCGGGTATGATTTGCATTGGGAAGATGATCTTATGGAAAGTGCCCCATGCCAATCTCTAGGTATGGTGAAAGGTATGATGTGGGGCTATTTTAATTCCAAAGGCCACGTGAACTTTATCAGGATGCATAGTATCCTGGATCCATGAAACAACTGGCCTTTAAAAATAAAAATATGCCTGACTCTATGGGAATTTAACATAGGGGTGTCCTGACTTACGCAACCTGTATTTTAAGGAAGAACATTTATTTATTTACGATACATTATTCATTCACAAATAAAATTGGTGTCCTTTAAAGGTTGGATTTTTCCTCATTTTTTTAATTAAGGCATTAAGATCAATTTCCAGATAGATTTTTTATTCCTATTTTTAGTCAACTTTAGCATGGGTGTGTTCACTTATGCTAGGCAATGTATATGGTTGGATCAAATACAATGAACATTGTTTTTTCATTAATGCTTGTTAATTAAGATACATTTTCATGTATTAGTGTATCAAATGACCTAAAATGAACCTATTTATGCCATGGCTGATTGAAAAAGTCACTTTTGCTCATGTGTTTATTTCAGGCTGAGGATCAGCTACGTATAGTTGAAGAACAAAGAAAGATCCACGAGGAACGCATGAAGCTACAGCAGGAGAGGCAGAAACAACAGAAAGAGGAACAGAGGATGATATTGGGGAAGGGCAAGTCCCGACCTCGCCTCTCCTTCACTCTCAAAGCTACAGAGTGACTTCTCTTCTCTTCTCTTCTCTTCTCTACTCTTCTCTTCTCTTCTCTTCTCTTCTGATGAGTGCTTCATGTTGAAGTGAATCGGAGTGTCAAAGAGAAGTCTGCCCTGTGCGCTCTGCCCACATAAATTGGTCTTCATAAACCCAGGAAAGGGAAAAAAATTGGAATCCTCACGCTTCATAACTGGACTTGCAGGCACCACCACAGACTTACAGATCAGCTGCCTGTCATCTTTAGCTTCTTCTTTTTTTTTCAGTGTGTTGTATTGATATTTGACATTATTATGCTGGATGCACCTTTTCAATTTCCTTTTCAATGGCAAGCAAATAAGAATGATAGTTGAAATATTTGTGTATATGAGTGCGTGGTTGGTTCGTCAATATATGTCAGTGGCTTGGGAGCTTGAATGGTACAACCCCAGTTTAACTACTCTACTTTCATTCGAAGCATCAGCATACACAAATGTTTTAAAAAAAAAAAAAAGTAAATTGGCAGACTTTTTGTTTTATGCTTATTAGTGAACGTATGTGTGGGAGTGTGAGAGTATTTTGTATTTTTTAGACTGCAGACTGAACACCTCAACGCATATAGTTCCTAAAATGCTGCTTAATACATAATCCCATAATCACCTGATATGAGCTGTGTTTATAGCATTGTAACCTAGATCATATTTGTCCTTTTTGATACACTTTGCTCAAATCGCTCATTTTGAGACGTAGAATATAATGTGTGACCAGAACTTTAGCATTCACAATACAAACATTGTCAGTGAAAAAAAGATTACAGTGTTACAAAGTCTTGTAATGTCTAGTGCTCTGTTGGTACCTTAAGGAAATCGGGAATCACAGGTAAGACTAGTTAGGGTGTGTATGCGAGCAAGTTTGTGTGTGTGTATGTATGAGTGTGTGCTAGAGGGTGTTCTTGTATTGTGGTAAATTACCCTTTTCCATGTGAACTGGGACATTTAGTGTGTTGACCAATAAATCCCATGAAAAAAACGTTGCCTGAATCATGTCTCTTGTGTTCTCTGCAAACCACAAAATAGTTTGTTTGGACAATAGTTTGTTTGTTTTCTTTTCTGGGAATTTGCTGCACTCTTGTTTAATTTTTACCCATTATTTTAGCTCTGCATATATTGTGCAACACACCAGACATTTGTTTGAATGGACAATTACAGTAAAATCTAAACTGTGGAAAAAGAAAAAAAAACTACTGCCATTTTGTAGATTTAGTTACTATAAAATTCAAAGTCATGCAGATTGTCAAGATTCCAATTAAACGTTAAATTAATATTATAATTGTCCTATAAAACATTTGCAGCACCATAATCCCAAGAAACAGCCCTCATTAAAAGGTATAGTGGGTCATTTCAAGAAAAAGGTAAACTGGTTACCATTATAACTCCCTTTAACTAAGATGAAAAACTTCTAATTCTTTCAGGTTGTGAACTCTTCAAGGACAAGTATAAATTATTTTTTTATTTTATCTTTAATTTTAAAGTTAGTAATGAACAGTTTTAATTGTGTTTCAATGCTTTTGTACAATAAGCAAATGATTACTGAAAACGTGTTTATAGAAATATCTGCATTTATATAACTTTCTAATGAACACTTTGTAGTGTCATGATCTTTTTTAAGCCACAGTTACATCCCAACAATTAAAAAGAAAATGTTTAAATGTAGTTTATGCTAGTTTTAGCATAATGTTATTTAATAACCCGTTTTTTGTAGCAGAACTTTAAATCTCAAGGAAAGTAGTTTTTAAATCGCCTTTTCCAGCCCTTTTGTGAACTAGTTAAAGACAGAAGTGAGTACCAACGTCAATCTGCATTTCAGTTTATTTCTGATTCCTCTTATCATAGATTGACCTCGAGATTACTTCTGGTCGCTGCCTACGGATCTCAGGTGTCCTGTGTGAGACTAATGGAAATGTTGGCAAACTCTTCTGTCACAGACGTGTGATTTTTGACGATCCCGCATGATACAGTCTCGGATGTATTAGTCACTGTCAGCTTTAACAATGGAGCGCTGATGTAATGTAACGCCGAAACTGTGCTCGTATATCCTACTCGGCACTGCGCGCGCTGAACTCCACAATTCCCTTATTGACATTAAGAGTGAATAGTGTTAACCGCAAAACAGAAGTTATAACAGCTATTATGATCTGCTCAGAAGCGTAAAGTTTGACCAAAAATGGAGAAATGCGCATAGGCTACTTGATTGTTGCTTGTGTGTAAGGAGGCCAGCAGGTGTTTTCTCGTAAGTGAAGCTACTTTGTTTGATCACTCGAGGGATCCACGGACCGTGAGATTATTCGCGTGCAACTGAATAAACATCGATCTGACCCTGTGATTTCAAAGAGCTGAGAAGTTGCTCAGAGTTTATCTTTAAGGTGTGAAGCGTTGTTTGTTTTTAATTTACGGAGTGTCAAGACACGTTGGGAACGTTTAGATTGAGATGTTTAAATTGATAATGAAAATGAGTTTAAATATTTAAATGTCAGGAAAAACAATTTCAAGTTATAAAACAAAACAAGTTATAGGCTACATAGTTATAAACAAAATGTCTTTATTAGAAATGTTTTAATATGTTTCCATCAAAGTGTTATTTAGGCTATTATAGCTATATATGCACATGGAATAAAATTATTATAAATGTAATGGTAAAAGTTATTAAAATTAACTAACGGTGTTTGTTCTGGTCGAGAATTCAAGAAAATAACATATGCTAGAAATTGCACGTTTACCTCTTTACTTAACAGCTCATCTGCGTTGGTTATTTTTAAGATAGCTCAGGAAATCGTCGTTTCCGTGTTTTCCCGTCGGGAAACCTTCTTCTGGAATTGTGTTAGCTCGTCTTATTGTTTGCTTTTGTTTGGTAGTGTGGGAGCATTCTCAGAAACAGACTACCATTGCACAAAGTAAATAATTTATTACCTTTGGAGGCTTGGAGCTCTTTGTAAGTGGTGCTTGAAACACAGTTTTAAGTTTGTCTATTTAATTGTGCACTTCCAAGTTAGTGCTTATTGACAAAATATGTCTTTATTTAGCACAATAAGTGTAGGCTAATCTGGCCTACATTAGATGCCTGGACAAATAGATGTCATAAACAGGCAATTGGCGTTGCTTTGATGTAACACGTTAATACAGCGCTTTATCAATGCACAGCAATCATTTAGTGTCTGTGTATTCAGCATGTGTAGTGTGTTAATTATCGCTTCGATGTGGAATCTGCTCGTTTGATGGTCTCTTAAGCCAGGGAAGAAATACACACCGATAACAGTAAATGCTGATTCAATTACAGCCTTTGGAAAGTGTGAATGCTTTTCACACCTGCTTTCTTTATACACTTTCGTCATAATTTATCTTTTTGCGTGCTTCCTAAATACCAGACATGGCCGGTTTATTAACTTAGTAGTTAAAACAGTCTGAATAATATAATAGAATAGAATAGAGTAGAATAATTAATGTAATGTAATATATATCTAGTTTTTACAGTTTGAAAACAGGTTTATTACTACTGTAGCCTACTGTTTTATACTTAAAATAGTTTATTATTTTTATTTAAATTATTTTATTTAAATTGTTCCGTTTGCGAAAACAGTACAGCATTTGACAACTGCATCTGACAAATAAAACTGAACCATAGGTTACAACTAATTTTACTATTTAAGAGTAGCCTAATGTATGCTGTGTAAATCATTTAATTCAATTCAATTAAATTGAATGATTTGATATTTTGTCAGTTTAAAATACAAATATAGTGCGAAATTGTCATAATGAACCTGTCATTTAATTGATACATAAACAAATGTAAGAAGAATAGTCAAATGTATTTACTTGAAGTCTGAGTTGGTTCTTCATGACCGCTAGTGGGCGCTGTTGACTGCTGAATCAATCCCTCTCGCATTCACCAGGCAGCTTTCTCTCGACCTCAACCTAAATAAATGCCTTTATTTTAAAATGATTGGCCATGCGGGAGTGGGATTGCCGTGGAACACATATAATAAAATCAATCAATATTTAATAGAAACATAGTGACATTATAAAGTATAATAACGAGAAATAATAGTGATTAAACATTAGTCCAAGTACCAATTATAAGTAAGCATGAAGCTAGTATATTATGAAGTTATTAGTACCTAATAGTTATTACGGCTTGCTGTTTTTTTTTTAATTATTATTATTATTATTATGTCGTTATTGTAACAGTTGCTATTATACACATTCTATCACGAGTTATCCTTGAAATGCAGAAATGTCATTAATCTCTTAACTGAAATCTGGGTTGGCGACCTGAAGTCCGATATATTCTCTCATTGCTCGACCAGTCGCCGGGCGACCGCTTGATTGACAGGCTTCTCTCCTCGGCCAATGGGAGACTAGGTGGGAGGAGTCATCGAAAAACTCGCTCTGACAAATATTCCGTGTTGTAGACGCTAGCTGTTACTTGCAGTACAGAATCGCGCAGAGAACGGAGCAGTCCCGCAATTCACGCGCACAGCATTTCAATCCGGACCTGCAGGGTTCGAGCCGCAGCTGTTCTCTGCTACTGTGCGGGTTCCACGGCGACCCATGAGAACTTTCATTTGACTTCATCCTTTCATTTTATTTTTATTTTCAACCATTAGTCATTCTTCTTATTTTTTAATTTTATTTTTTTTTGCTTCATCAAACAGGCTACAATTATTTAATTCTTGCCTTAATCATTTTGTGAACTCTGGTGGTTTTTCCCCTCGTTTGCCTGAACGGAATACCTCGTATTTGGAATTGGTACCTGCTTGGCTTGTTATCCACACTCCGGGGGGATTAACTTCCATGTCTCCACGGACATCCAGCACTACGGCGGCGACGACACGGGTCGCCTTCCTGTGAGGAATGTACGTGCTCCCCACGGCCGGTTGATCGGAGAGTGCTCCACTCAGTCGTATTTTTCACCGAATGAGAAACTGCCCACTGTCCACGGTGCTGCTCTATCTCATCTCGAGCAGGACTAATAGAGGAGTAGCTCTTCCCAACGGGATGGTTCACTTCTAACCGGGCTCAAATTCAGCATTTTTTTTTTTACTTTTCTCCTGGAGCGGGGATATTGAGTTTGGATTGTCACAAGCAGCACTCCACAAGACGCTTTCTTTTTTTTTCGAATTAGAAATTCCCGCGGAAACGGAATTTGACCGTAACGGTCGTAACGGACCATGGGCGACTCTCTGTGGAGATATTACTTCGGAGTTTTATTCATCGCGTGCAAGGTGAACCTGTCCCGCGCGCTCATCCTGGACTCCATATACTGGAACACCACGAATACCAAGTAAGTGCGCGAGGCGGTAGAGCTCCGTCAGTCACATCTAACGTTAACCCTCTCCCACTGCCTTAGAGCAACACTCTGAAAGTGGGTGATGTCGGTAAAAGAAAAAAATAGCCTACACTTAAGGAGGATAAATGCCACCGTTACGGTGTTAACGCGTTCATCCATTACTGTAAAATGAAAATTAATAGCAGGTGATGTGGATCATCGAGCAGAGGGGAGTGACGCGTTGTTTCCACTCACAGGGGTTTAGTAGATTAATATAAGAAAAATAATCTTGTTTCACAGTAATTTACAGTTCCTGCTGCTAACTTGTAAATTTGAGGGAGAAAGGAAGAAAATATACATTTTTGAATGGCCCCACAGGACCTCAGGTCATCAATCTATGAGGATTTTTACCCACAGTGATGTGAGTTATTTCATGACACTAAATTATTTCGACAAAAACAATTAAAGGAAATCGTAGGAGTGGTATTTCATGTTTATAAAGACAAATATGAAACGTTTATTCTGTTGGTTACATTTCCAACTGAGGCATATTTTTTATTGAACGGCGTAGGCCCAAAGTCCTTTAACGATAACTTACCTCAGAAAATGTTTGTGTAATTCTCACCATCACAATGATAGAAAATCAGGCATCCAAGCATTTTTTTTTATTTAGCAAATGTTCCCTTTTTATTGTTTTCATGATTTCACCTAGTCCTGGTTTAGGCTACTTTAATATACCACCTTTGGTTTATTCTAGTTTTTAGGCGTGATGAATAAGCCTATCAAAGTAATTGCGTGTACAATTTTCTAAAAAGCTCTGATTCATCTCTGAATTACCTATTTTTTTCTGAAATGTAAAAGTAGTCGCATTTAAAAGAGGCATGTTTTTTTCCCCCTCACTGACTGCAAAGTCAGTCGTGGAAATGTCAAGACGAGCACACGCATAGCACATCGGCACTGAATCATGCATTAAAACATCGAAACATCAAGTAACGCTGAAATCCGAAGGGGTCTCGAGCGCCGCGCGGGAGTCTCGAGCGCTTCTTGGAGAAACTCCACGCTCTTTTAATAATTAAACTTTCGCTCTCGGACCGTTTTTTTAAATAGAAAAAGACTCCTCTCTTTTACCCCTGCATGTATGGGGCAAGGGGCAGGAAGGATAAACCGCATAACAGGTGCCCTGTGTTGATAATCACGGTCTTTATTACAAACAGTAGCGGCTGTCTTTAGTCCTCTGGCGTGTCGCAAGCGTCCTTAAGTACGTTAATTAATAAGAGTGTAATTGATCTAAAAGGCTTTGCTCTGCACAGGATGAGCAGCGATTGCATTGTTGAGAGGATCTATCTATCTATCTATCTATCTATCTATCTATCTATCTATCTATCTATCTATCTATCTATCTATCTATCTATAATAAATAAAAACACGTTGGTATGGATGCATGATGAAGGAATAGGCGACTGTTTGTTGCTGTATTTGTAGGAAACTCTGCCGTGAGGGGATAAAGAAGATGACGTGTTACATTGAGAGATTCAATTCTGCTGAATGTGCTCATGATTGGCCCACTCTACTTCCTTTCACAGTGCTTCTATATACGAACTTCTTTTAAACTTTTCTTTTTTATAAAATACTCTATAGGGAACTTTAACAGTTAAAATTACTAATGTTTTAACCATATTTTTAGTTTTTGTTGATAAGTGATGGAAATGTCGTAAACATCTCTATAGTGAATATACATTTGTATAACTTAGTGTTTTAAAATATGTATATTAAACAAATTATTGCACTATGTCCTCTTGTAGAGTAAAATGTAATTAATTTTAAAGATTAGTACAATATAAAAAAAACATCGTCATGGCAATTCTGTGGTAAAAAGTGTGTGAGTATTTTAGATTCCTGTTATAGAGCTAAGTAAGCTTGTTCATTACATTTCACATTAGTGTTCAAACGTTTATGGGTGATTACATATCTAAGTACCAAGTAATCGTACTTAGTACGGAATTATATTATGAATAGTTTGTAATTGTAATTACAAAATTATTTCAATTAATTATATTTGTATATTAGCTTGACACTGAATGTTAAGTCTCTCCATGGTGTTGTTATCCATTGTGACATCTTCATTGATGTAGACCCCGAGTGACCATGAATTGACTACGGCATGTCTCTCTATTGTATTTCACTGTATATAGGCAGGCCTTATTCTCCCAGGCAAGCTGGCGTTCCATGGAATTGCTCACTTCACACATTCCTGCCGTTCTGTTGGGATAGTTCAATGTATAGTTCTTTGTAGCGCAGGACTAAACGGTGATGGCACCAATAGCATTGTTAGCGTTGGCGGCTGTATTTTTACCACCAGACAAGATAAACAGCAAAACGGTCGGGCATGGCAGGATCCTTGTTACACTTTCTTTCTTTCTTTCCTTCTTTCTTTTCTTCCTTCTTTATTTCTTTCTGCTTTCTTGCTTTCTTTTAGCAATAAAATATTTCATGATATGAATTCATTTTTAATAATAGATGAACTAAGAACCTGACTCCCGTCTTCTATCGACTCCGATTTCATTTTAGAAACACGAATGCTCAATAAACTCTAAGTAAAACTTACTGTCTGATGATTAGAGTGAAATCCCATAGGTACTAAGTTTGTGAGTACCGAACAATCCTATGAGACATGCCTTCATCTGAAGTATCAATGATGCATTATGGGAGGAGTGTGCGGAAAATCTGTACTCTACTCCCTATGGCCTTCTGTACACAAGACAACCGTCACCAACTCCCATAATACTGAATCACTGAGCTGTTTTTTTCTTTCCTTCCGTTGCAAAAATGTGTCAATCTAGTGTGCAGACTGTGTACTGCTGTTTACCCCTCCACTACTTTACCTTGGATGTATCAGGCATGTAAAGACTCCCTCCTCCTCCCCCCACCTCCCCTTCTCTCTCTCTCTCTCTCTCCCTCTCTTGTTCCTTCTGGTAATCCATTTTGTCGGAGGTGGAGAAACAAAAGCAGTCTGCTCTACACGTTTTCAGTCAAAGGACGTTCCCCCTTCTCTTCATTAGGAGATTACATCGCTTAGCAGGGTTCTGACGGGGGCACATCCATGGCTTCATACAGATGCAGATACAGCATGAATGAATGAGGGGCAATGAATGATAACTACCCCTCCCCCTCCTGCGTTTAGGGGTGCAAGAACTTAATGATAGACTGCTGGCGAAAGGCTGTTATGATTTAGATGCTGAGTTAATCATTTTCCAAATTTGTCGTCATTATTAGCGGATGGGTGGGATTGTTTCGCTGCTGGGAGAGAGAGAGAAGAGAAAAATGAAAGGGAATGAGGGAAAAGTGTGACGTCTAGTAACGCAACAAAGAGAATAAAGGTTGATTATTAAAATGGCATTAATGTTGCTCTGAAATGTGAGAGGAGAGCTGACTGGGTCTTTCGGGATTACGGATTGAATGGATGAGAAAACCAGGAAAGAATGAAGGGATAGGGTGACAAAGGAATAGGGCGCCTGTCTGGTTGCTTTGCCTTCTCACCCGACGCAGGTCTCTGTTGCAAAGCATGATGGAGCGATTAAACCGCGAGATGTCTGTCGATTTCTTTTGTCCCCCGCTTTCCATCAACGTCTTTCTAAGTTTCTATGCCCAATGAACCTCCATATTGGTCTGATGATTGAAAGTCAAACAGCTTGCCTCCGCCCATATGCGTCCGTCGCCCTGCGTTGTTTCAGATCTTTGAGTTAAAGCGCTGTGTTCCTATTGGGGCAGGATTAGGCTACTGCTGTCACTGTGTCACGGCTCGGCCCACACAGCTAGAGATTAACATGGGAAAAAAAGGAAAGAGAAAAGCTGATGGACAAAGATTCATATGTAAAAGCAGTATTTAAAGAAAGTGAGATTTATGAAATCATTGGTTTAAAAAAGTATTGAACATGTTTATCAGGAACATATGTGCTGGTTTTAGCAAATGAATCTGTATTTTGACCCCTAAGAAGTCCTTAAAAAAAGGAAATAAAAAAACAGATGTCTTATCCTTTACTCTTTTTCTCCTTTACTCCTTTCAGCTGTACATCCAGCCCACCTGTTTCTCAGCTTCAGTTTTATATTGTGTGTAAGTTGCCAGAGAGAGAGTCCTGAAAGTCTTATACTCATTAGCCGCTGTTTGTAAGTTATTTTCTTTTCCTTTAATGTCTATGGCCAACTTTATTTAAATGGCTTCATTTTGTAGTGCTTTTAAAAATGCTGCCAAAAATGAATATTTCAATCAGAGTTTGAGTGCATGAGTCAGTGGGAAGAAGAAAAAGAGAAAAGATAAAACCAATGCAAAAAATAGAGATATACGATGGAAAAAATGTGGATCACAAATTAAATTACGTAGAAACATCCTCAAATGGCACTGCCATGTCTTCTTAGATGTACTGCACATGTCTTGACCGTTCGCTCTTACACACACGCGCGCCTTTTCCGACTTAATGGCTTCTCTGTGTGCAGCTGCAGTCTTGTTAACAGAATGAGCGGTCTGTGTTAAACGTGTGCAAACCCTTATTCTGTCATCCTTTTCTTTTTCACATTCACATGTCCCAGAATATTTATGACCACTGGGAGAATCACCAAGGCTAATGTTGGGGGGTTAAAGTGTGTCTTTTAGACAAGGATTAAAGCCATTTACAAACATGAGTGTGACCTCTGGCTTTATTTGTTCAACTACCCTCCACTTTTACAACCTACTCCCTCAAAACTAAAACAACAGACAAGTAACCCTTTTAGCAGAATGTGTGTGTATGGGCTGCGGGGTGACCTTGTATACCCTGTGGTTTAGGATTATGACTGTGGGCTGCAAGATGTCTATCGCATCTAGCATGCTGCATTTGGCCTATATCTCTCCCTATTCACAGCTCAATTGTGCTTGTTTGCCCATTAAATGCTATAAAATAGATGTTAATAGAGTCAGCATGTGGTATATGTACACTCTTTAAATGTTCTTTATTGGCATCGATTTTTTCTATGAATGAACCATTAACTTCCATGGACTGTTTCTTCGAAGGTTCTTCTGATTATTAAAATGTTCATACTAAAAAAAAAACTATTCACTGAAAGGTTCACTAAACCCAGAATGGTTCTCCTATGACATTCACTGTGAGAAGAGTGGAAAAAGATACTGTCGAACATGTTTCTAGCAATTTCCTTTTGGGAAAACAGTGTGGAATTTTGGTTTTATAGGTGTGTGTGTGTGTGTGTGTGTGTGTGTGTGTGTGTGTGTGTGTTTGTGTGTGTGTGTGTGTGTGTGTGTGTGTGTGTGTGTGTGTGTGTGTGTGTGTGTGTGTAAACTTTTGAGGTGTGAACATGTTGTACTTGGGGAATTTATGAGTCTCGCCCTATTCTTTTGAATGATCCCAAGGCAAATATTCAAACACACCACGAACATATGCGAGCAAACTATTCTTGGCTTTTTAAATAAGCTAGCGTAGAGATAAGACATGAGCGAGATAGCAATCCAGTGTTCGGCTCGAGAGGATTTGCGTGGATAGATCTGTCGTACAGATAGTCCTGACAGCTACCCCGTTGCACGTCAAATACACACACACAGTTTTCCCATCTACTCCTGCTTTAGTCCCTTGAGGCGGATGGCTGGGAGCGTCGCCTGATTCGAGCTGCTGCACTTTTTCCTCCTTATTTCTCATGACATCATTTTCTTTTCACAGCGCTGCTGTTTGAGCACTTGGCATCAGAGAGACTATTTACCTTTATTCTTAAGTATGAGCCATGAGTCAACACCTTTGTCTCTTTCTAGCTGCTCCATTTTCTTTTCCGGTTTCTCATAAAGGAACTTAAAAACACTCAAGCATGCAGTTTAAGATCATCTCAGTCTCCTATGTTTTTATGATCCAGCAAGTTTTTCAGAACCTGTTTTATCCTTTATAGTCACTGCTAAATAATTTATCACCCTTCTTTTAATTATTGATCAACACCATGCTTCATGATCCAGCGTATTTTTTATCCTGAGAACAGTGCGAATATGATTTATCATTTGTGGTGTGTCTCACTCTCTCTCTCTCTCTCTCTCTCTCTCTCTCTCTCTCTCTCTCTCTCTCTCTCTCTCTCTCTCTCTCTCCCTCTCTCTCTCTCTCTCTCTCTCTCTCTCTCTCTCTCTGTCACTCTCTCTCTCTCTCTCTCTCTCTCTGTCACTCTTTTTCTCAAAGGTTCGTGCCAGGACAGGGTCTGGTGTTGTATCCACAGATCGGGGATAAGATGGACATAGTTTGCCCACGCGTGGAGGGTGGTTCAATGGAAGGAGTGGAGTATTATAAACTCTATATGGTTCCTCTGGAACAGCTAAAGTCCTGTCAGGTCACAAAGGCGGACACGCCTCTACTCAACTGCGTCAAACCGGACCAGGACGTCAAATTCACCCTCAAATTCCAAGAGTTCAGTCCAAACCTTTGGGGCCTGGAGTTCTTCAGGGGGAAAGACTACTACATTATCTGTGAGTATGATGGCGGTTATATCTGTATTCTGTACACCACTGTTGCCGCACCGTTCTAGCCAATTACATTTGCTTGGATTTGTTTATGTGGTTTTGAGTATCGGGTAATGTTGACATTGCGGCGTGAACTACATTAGTTATGTTTTAGTGAGTCGTGGTGCAAATAATGACACGTTTTTATCACATTTGCTAGTGTTTGTTTACATCGGTTGGAATGGTTGTTAGTTCCAGAGCTAAGGAGATGCCAAGTTTCTGTTTGTGAGTGGCATTTTACCATGAATGCGTACGTACACAAATACAAATGCCTTCTCTTACTTGCCTTGTATCGTTTTGCATGTGGGTTGAATTTTCACATTTGCGAGAACAAAAACTGCTCACCTGGCCACAACACAAACTTCAGGCTCAAAGCAAGCTGTATAAACAGCGGGTGAGGTGATAGAGGAGCACAGGGATCTAGCAAATGGAATACACACAAACAGAGACCGCTTTGATACACAACGTCAAACACATTGCCCAGACCTGAGCCGCTCTCTCACGCTCTCTCTCACAATGAGAGTTCACTTCCAGCATAAGGAGAAAATCCAATTTTTATTTTGTTTTCTCTCCGTTTCTCTGAAAGTGTAAATTGCAGGTTAAATGTTTCTTAAGATAATGCAATGTGCTTACTAAACATAAAGATATGAACCGCCCACAATTGTTTTTTATGTTTTTTTATACCAAAATGCTGCATATAATATGAAAAGTTGGTGCTTTTTACAGTGGTTTTAACCACGCCCCCTCCCTTCCACTAGGCTGGGCGTGACGTCATAAAAGGGACTCCAAGCCTAGAGTTACCGTTAGTCTAATGGCAAGTAACAAAAATGGTGAACTATTGTGTTTGTGCGGGCTGTACAAATACTTCAAAAACGGGGAAGAGGCTTAACAATTTCCCCAAGGACAAACGGTTGATTCGTGCTTGGGTGAAGTTTGTGGCTACAAAGCGGGCTGATTTTACTGGTGCCTCAGTGACAAAGTCAGCCGTCATATGCGGCGAACACTTTACTACCGACGACTAATACCCTGGAAACATACTCGTGTGTGCTGGCTTCAAGAGGACCGTGATCCTGCCTGAAATGAGAGTAAGCTATACGCAAAACAAACGGGTTCACGCAGCATGCGTCAAAACCAGGTTGCTGCATGAGGCACGTCAGATTTGCCGGTCGCGGGTCGAGCTGCTCCAATAAACTCCAAAACGCGTTCACTTCACGGCAGCACATACTCTCCACTGCTGATTCCATTGGGTGGCATAGCCCCCACAAACACCTGTCAAACACAGCTATAGGGACATCGATCTATTTTTTCTTTCTGACAATGAGCATAGCTAATTAGTTGCGTTTTAGCACAGGCAAAATCGCGTTCTGTCTGCAGATGCCAGCAAAAGCGCCATTATGCCTGTGCAGTGTGTGCATATACAGCTCTGATTAGGACCACTAACACCATGTAAGTAAATAATGTCTTCAGTCGTTGTCCCTCCTTGCTATTCTACATGACGGCAAGATTTTGAAAAGACTTTGGCTTGTTCCCTAATGTTATCCGGGCTAGCATCAGGCTAACCTAGGCTAGCTCTAGCTACTCACCACTCATTTTCCTCACACCAAGCATTAATAACTCTTTGAGGGCCATGATTTCTAGCAGTTTCCTCCCCTCTCTCACGCCTGACTGGTTCAGAATTGTAGGGCTGTGGTCCATCAAGAATTTGATGGTTTCCCACCTCTTCAGTCTCCCAGTTGTTCTCCATATTCAAGCCACAAACAGTAGGAATCTAGCAGAGTACGGGTTGCAACTCCCTGTTATGACGTCATCACCCACTTACGGTAAAAAACACGCTACCTTTGAAGAAACCCCAATAAATGTTATTTTAACGCATTTTAAGACAGAAATTTTCAAATATATATATATATTGAGCACTTTAATTTACACATTAATTGATTGTGGTGGTTAACCTGCAATTTACACTTTAAGCGACTCTAATTTGTGGAGAGAAAAGTGAAAAGGAGAATAAGGAGGTGGAGAAAGAGAAATTAGTTAATTTTGCTGCATTGTAGATGATAATTGCCCTGGTGTACAGCTGGTTGTGTGTGTGTAGTTGTGAAGCACAGTGACATATATCTGCTGTGTGTGGTTGGGGGGTTTATTCGATAAGTCATTAATTAAAAAGTTTAATCCTAATAGCTCAGTTTAATCACTGTCTTAATCAATTGGATCTGCTCAGAAACCAATCAGATGATTTCAGCCCCTTATAAATGTGTTCAGCAAGCCAAACATCTCTCTCTCTCTCTCTCTCTCTCTCTTCTCTCTCTCTGTGTGTGTGTGTGTGAGGATTTTTTCTTTAGAACAACATATTTTATTGTGTTAAAACGTTAAAGATTTTATTCAAATACAGTATATTAATGTAAAAAGTTTGGGGTCAGTGGGTTTTAAAGAAATAAATACAAGTATTCAGCAAGAACACATTAGATTGATAAAAAATTACGGTAAATACTTTTACATTGGTATTAAAATATTAATATTATAATTATTCGAATAAAGACATGCTGTTGCTTTGAACTTTCTATTAATCAAATCCTGAAATGGATCATGGTTTAAAAATTTTTTTTTTCAGCATTGATAATAAGAATTGTTTCTTGAGCGCCAAATCAGCATATTATAGATGATTTCTGAAGGATCATGTGACACTGAAGACTGGAGTAATGATGCTGACAATACAGCTTTGTCATCACAGGAATAAATTAGCCTACATTTTAAAATGCATTAAAGTAGAAAAGTTATGTTAATTTAAATTATAATCATATTCCACATTGTAACTATTTTTACTTTTTTTGATCAAATGAGTGCAGCTTCGGTGAGATTAAGAGACTTAAATAAATCTGTAACATTTTACAGTAAGGTTTCATCAGTTAACATTAGTTAACTAATTTAGTTATCATGAACTAAGAATGAACAATACTTCTACAGCATTTGTTGATCTTAGTTAATGTTAATTTCACCATTTACTAATACATTATTAAAATCAAATTTGTATTTGTTAACATTAGTTAATGCACTATGAACTAACAATGAATGACTGTATTTTTATTAACTAACTGTAACACTTTATGTTACAGTGTCATTGTTACATGTTACATGTAGTTACTGTAGTAATAATAACTATAAATTATGCATAATCACATGCAACTAACCCTAAACCAAACCTTAATCCTAACACTATAGTAAGTACATGTAGTTACTTCATATAACTCAGTACTTAAATGTATAATTACAGTGTAACAAAGACACCTTAAAATAAAGCGTAAACTAACTAACATTAACAAAGATTAATAAATACCTTTACAAATGTATTGCTCGTTGTTAGTTTATGTTAGTTAATAAATTAACTAATGTTTATAAATGGGACCTTATTGTAAAGTGTAACCAAACATTCTTCTACATCATGACTGACGTACAGTATGTATATAAACACATGTTTGCTGGTTCAAAATATGTACATGATAAAAACGTGCAGTCGGTCAGCTGGCATAAAACTCACCCACACTGACCCTAGGTCACCGTACATTTGTATTGCTTTATTGTTGAGCCCTGGTGTGTGTTTGTGTGTGCTGACCAAACTTTAAAATGGCTCTTCTATTGTTCATATGCAGCCTGATGCTGATGACTCTGATATGATTGTGTGTGAGTGTGTGAACATGAGCTTGATGTGATCTGGTCTGACAGATTGCCCTCGAGCTGGGAGCAAAAAGAGAGATATGTGATCTAAATATGGCGAGAGAGAGAGAGAGCAGGAATGTTTCATAAAAAACAGATTTGCAGAAAGATGTGATAACTGAATGCAGAGACAAACTACATCTATATAAATCATAAAGGTGCACTCAGTAATTTTAGAATAATAGTTCATTAGTAACCAAAAATCTGTTTGCAGTTTGTGATGGAGGTTTCGTCTGCAGTTTTAATTACTGTTTCATCCGTTTCAATAATAGGACAGAGTCTGTGAGTGATTATTCTTGAAATCCATCTATTGTGCCAATCTAATACAACAGTAAGAAAGTTGAATGTGTCCTGCGATTGGCAGAAACACTCGGCACGGCAGGTATTTGAGTTGCAGGTTAAGGGCCAGAAATAGAGAGAAAGAATTCCACCCTCTCTGGTTTTGTTTTCATACTTCCCCATTCTGAACGATGCCCCTTTGCAGCTAGTTATGTAACATTGCCTGAGGGAGAGCATGTCAGCAGACACCACAGATGAGGAGCATTTATTACTGATGAGTGTTAAGTGATTTATAACATTAAATAATATATTGAGTTCAAATTATTTTCTATTGTATTCTATTTTTAACCTACATTTTCCCCTTTGTTTCATGTTTTATTCTTATGTACTTCAGTGTTGTCATTTCTGTACTTTATACGCTTTGGCAATATTATAAACGTTAACAATCATACCAATAAAGCATTGTTGACTTTGAGAGAGTGAGACACAAAGCGGGAGACATGTTGTTTGGCTTTGTTCAAAGGCAGTGAGGGCTTTTCGAGGTGCCGTGCCATATCTTATTAGAGTAGATGTGCAATGTTTGTGTGTGTGTATTGTTGTGTGTCAGCTCTCATTACTGGCCTGAGTGCTGTTCACCATTCTGTGACCCTGTTGACTCTGCTACAACAGCTTCAGCTCATCACAACTCACAATCAGATTTGAGCAGCTGCATTGCAAAAGCATTACACAAAATGAAAATAATTGGATGTTTAAAATAATTATATGTTTGATACTACGCAAATACGCATTTAATGCCTATTGCACAGTGTCAGTTTCTGGTCCTGTCCCACTGGTTGCCCTTTTGTCATGGCTGGACTTTACATACCTCACAGCCTGTTTGAGTTTGATAGGGTTTCACCAAGCAGGTTTGAGTGTCAGTATTGGTTTTTTTGTGTCTACCTTCAGAACACAGACACATTTATCTAGTTGGAGACATAACCTAGTCTCCACTAAGTCGTTCTGGTCACACTTTAGTTTAGGGTCCAATTCTCACTATGAACTAACTATTAACTACGACTTTTGCCTCAATAAACTCTTAATTACTGCTTATTAATAGTTAGTAAGGTAGTTGTTAAGTTTAGGTATTGGGTAGGATTAAGGGATGTAGAATATGGTCATGCAGAATAATGCATTAATATGTGCTTTATACTAATAAACAGCCAATATCCTAGTAATATGCATGCTAATAAGCAACTAGTTAATAGTGAGAATTGGACCCTAAACTAAAGTTTTACTGTTGTTTTTATATAAGACTATTTACTGCAGACGAACCCAAACCCAAATCCTACTGCTAAAATAAAACCATTTCAGCTTTAGAATACAATCAATTTATTAACATTTTATTTATGAATCTTTTTTTTTTAACTGAGGATGCCCTCAAAGAGGTTTTTGAACACTTTTCATTGACCTCTAATAATTTTTTCAGTCTTTTTTTTTTTTTTCAATTAAATTATTAAGCTATTTATTAAACCTGTTTTCTTAGGTTAAGTTAAACTAAAATTAGACATGTTTTTATGAGAGCTTCATAGGACAATTATGTGCCTGTGTGTGAGTGGCCTCTTTTGGTTACAACTCACCTATGAAGAAGTGCTTCAGGAGTATCTCTGTGTCCTAATCAACTTTCAAACAGTCACTGAAACTACTACTAAATGACATGTGACAGTGAATATATTGTTGACCTGGAATGTGAGATCATCATGTGATTATTGTGTAGTGATGTGTTTGCGCGCGTGTGTGTGCGTGTATGTAGGCTCATTTGCCAGATTTATGAAATGTACACACTGAAAGGAACGCAAGCTTTTAAGGAGCTTTATATGTAATGAGCTTGTGTTCTTCTCAACACTAAAAAGCCACAGGTCAAAGAACTAACAGAGTGAGATGGTGTCATTCTGCAGTCCTTACAAACAGACAAAGAAGAAGTAGAATCAGAGAACAGAAAGATCTGTCACATGGCGCACACATAAACTCACATTCGCATTCCATACGCTTCATCAAAGTGGCAGCATTGGGGGAAAAAAGTGATGATGGGGGGACAGGCGCCTCATAGACTCCAACATCACCGCCCTCCCCTGTCTCACCCTCTCTCTTTCTCTCTGAATGCAGGCCACATTGTTCTGGACGCTGACCAGACATTAAGCCCTTGGCAGCTCGTTAGCTCTGTGTTACTGACCCAATAGACCGCAAGCCTGCTGGGCGTGGACACACACACAACACACACACACACGCACATGGCATAGCTGCATTGTTCGGTTAAAAGCCCACATGGGACACGTGGGACCAGTGGCCAGAATACTGCTGTTAGTTTGTTTAGTGGCAGATAATGATGACAAACATGGCGTAATTCAGTTCAAATTTATTTAAATTCTGCTTATTTTAATTGTGAAATTAAATTTGTTTCATGTACATCAAATTGCATATAGAAAACTAGTTTTACTTTGTTTTTAAGGCCAGTCCAACATCTGCTTAAAAAAAATGGAGGACTGTTTTTTTTTTTAATTATTATTATTATTTAATCTATGTTGTTCTCACTCACTTGTTTCTTGACAAACATCTGCTGTGGCTGAAGCTTTACGCACTCTTAAACACGCTCCAAAGCTCACATTCATTAATAGCACTCTCTCCGTGCCTTATTCGCTAAATTATTAACAACCGCTCCTGGTGCTAGAGGCCTTTGCCTCATTGGTGAACAAAATCAGCTTTTTATTATTCCTTTAATCCTTCTTATTTCCTATTGAATTGTTAAAGAGCAATGCCGCACTTTCAGCGGGGGCCCTGACCATTTCATCTTTCACCATCAAAACAAACACAATTTTGCCCTGCACTTAAACATCTAATTCAAAAATGGCACAGATAAGGCTGCTAAAAGTTTAGATTCATGATTTATGAAGGTTCTACACAGAGACTTGACTGTTGTATAAAGCTGCATGAATATTCATTTGTTATGTTAATGTTGCAGTTACATCATCTAGATAGCTTGTACCATCTTTGATCAATCTCAATGTATTTGCAATTTTGCATATATAACAGCAACGCATGTTGATAGTATGTTGCTAAAGCTCTTGTTTTTGTCGTCATCTTTCAGCTACATCTAATGGAACGATGGAAGGGCTGGATAATCAGGAAGGAGGGGTGTGTAAAACCAAGTCGATGAAAATCATCATGAAGGTTGGACAAAGTGAGTAATCTTTCCATTGCCGTGTGTATGTGGGTGTCTAATAACTGTGGGCACGGAGGGTGTAAAACAATAGCAAAGCCCTTCGAACCTGCTGCAGACCTTGCACTGTAATTAATGACAGTGTTAATGAATTCATAAATAACCTCACCAGTGACATCCGTAGTAATTACTATAGGCCACACCCAACAACACAAGCAACTGAATTTCTGGCCTTCTCACAAACATACAGACACATGCTGAAGGTCACTAGATTAATCCTGGCTGTTGTTTTTTAATGACACACACACGCACACGAGACTCACTCTCATGGCCGCTATCAGTCACACATCCACACTTTTATTACGCTGAGCAGTGTGAAAGTAATAGCTCTCCACATGAAAATGCATACATATATCAGAGTGATGAATGTGTTTCTTATCTATGTTTTGCAGACCCCTCCGATCCCATTTCCCCCAAAGAATACCCCACCAGTTACCCTCCCAAACAGCCCGACGCAGGGGGCAAGGACACCAAATCGAATGAAGTACTTGACAAGCAAGGTACGTCACACACTTAATCACCTCACACACCTGTAAGAGGACGCACACTGATTCATCATTCTCTCTGCGTTTTCATCCCTTTTTTGCTGAGCAAGTGCCAGCCCTCTGTCACAACGGCATGCACACTGATTCGTTCTCATAAAATCCTTCTGACAAGCAAATCGTTAATGTGACAGAGCAAGATGGACGTTCTGGAACACATTCATTTGTAGAATTTAGCTTTTTTCCCTCCACTTAGAAGCATATGGACATCAAAGTCATTTGAGTGTAGTTTCTTAGGTACAATAATCCACTTGTAAAACAGTGTGAGTGTTAGCAGCTCATCTGTTCAGCCAGGCTCAGGCCACCCCAGACAAACTCACTGGAGACCAAAGCCGTGCGAGGTCACTGTCCACTGCTTTCAATGAACACAGAGTGTTTCTGAAATGGTATCTGTTCTTAATATGCATTTTAGAGTGTTCAAAATGTCTTTTAGAAAACTGATGACATCCACAAGCACATAACTAATTCATTTAAGCCATTTAGATAAAGGCACTTCTTAATACAAATTATCTTTATTTTCTATACTGCACTTATGCTTCTACTCAAGCTTTGTACTCTGGTTTCTTCTTAAAATTTGTTTTCACGGCACTGCTAAAACCGTCGGCTCTTTTATGATCAATCGCTTGTGTTTTCGCTCCTTTGGAAGTTGCTTTGGATTAAAGCATCTAAAAAATAAATACATGTTAATTTATTTCACCATACATAAAAGACATTTTATTTTGTGTCAAGGCATCTTTTTAATTGCGTATGAGTGTGCCACTTCCTCTCTTGTCTAAAGTCCCATTCACACCAAGAATGATAATTATTCAAATAACTATAAAGATAACTATATTTGCGTCCACACAAACCAACATAACGTTCTGTTTATTATAAGCCTGTGTTGCAGTTATTTCGCCTGCCACTTTAAAAACTCGAGCTTTATAAAGTCAGGTGGATTCTGATTGGCTATCAATGTGCTGGAAACAATTGTTCTAGAAAATCGTTCCTCTTTGATGTTATCGTTGTAGGACTTCCCTTTTCTCAGAATTAGAATGATTATTAAAACTGTATAGTTAGTTATCATCCTTAGTGTGAACGACCCTTAATATTAGTTGCTCATTGCTTTTTTGCTAAGTTCACATTGTTATTTTCCCTCTTAGATGCATCTCATCATGGAGAAGACAAGGGAGATGGAAATAAATCGTCATCAGTCATCGGCTCAGAGGTCGCCCTGTTCGCCTGCATTGCTTCAGCCAGCGTCATCGTCATCATCATAATTATCATGCTGGTTTTCCTCCTGCTGAAGTATCGACGACGCCATCGCAAACACTCACCTCAGCATGCCACCACGCTGTCACTCAGCACGCTAGCCACGCCCAAGAGGGGCGGCGGCGGCAACAACAACGGCTCGGAGCCGAGCGACATCATCATCCCACTGCGGACTGCTGACAGCGTCTTCTGCCCACATTACGAGAAAGTCAGCGGTGATTACGGGCACCCAGTTTACATCGTACAGGAAATGCCGCCGCAGAGCCCAGCAAACATCTATTATAAAGTGTGAAAACGGACACGCTTCTTTTGGACGGTTTAACTCTAACCCCTCACATGCCCCTCGATGAACCCGCTGTAGGCAGCATCGATGCCCAAGCTCACCCTCGTCCTGCCCCCTCTTATTTTTGGTGTTTCTTGTTTATTTTACAATAATCCTGATTATTACTCTCAGTATAGATGTTGCTGATGGTGGAGTGACGCTCCTGATTCGCTGCTCTTGCACCTTCAAAAATGAAACAAACAAATCGAAAATGACAAATTGGAAAACGGACACCCTTTTGGGGGATTGACGTGCACTATTTTGGATACTATAGTGTGTGTACGAGGGAGTGTGTGTGAATCAGACGAGCTGGGAGAGGGGGGTTGGGGGGGTGGGCGTGAAAAGAGAGGTCAGGAAAATGATTCTTCTTTTTTGTCTACTACATCATCTCCCTTAAAGACACAACACATGGAGATGGACAAGAGAAGTGACATAAGAAATAAGAACTTGAGCTGTTTATTAAGCTCGGCCGATTGGCTGATCCGTCGCAAACAGGAAGTGAATGCAGCCCATTGGTCACAGCTACAGGAAGTGGATTTAACGAGGAAGCAGGAAGCTCTCCGGAGCGTACTGTTGGACATTTGAATGGACACCATCTGTTTTTGCACGTTCACTCGTACTGTTTTCATTTACGTTAGCTCTCCTCATTTACTCACCTCTACAAAATGACTCACAATGTTTACTTGAAGTCTTTTGTATTGTCATGCATCGTACTTGCATTTCTTTCTGTCATTCCCAGTGAAGTCCACTTGCAGATTCATTTGGTAGAATACTAATAGGTATCGTCATAGAGATCCTTTTGTGCTGGTTCATGTGCTGTTTAGTAGCGTGGAAGACATACACATTTCATTTTGTATACGTCCGCTGCCTGTGCTGGAAGACCAAGAGAGATAGAGAGGGTATATAGCGAACGTCAATATTTGGTACAGTTGCTGACTTTCCTGTTGCCTGCTGGGAAGGTGGAGGACCCACATGAACACTTTAGCAGCACTTTGAAAGTCTCATCACCTTGCCCACATGCAGTACAAACACATTAAAACAGAGAGATCGCAGGGTGCGAATCACTCAAAATCTGTCATTTTTGACACAAAATGGCCGCCTTCCCCAGGCATGTGGCTTGCAAAAGTTCCTGTTTTTCTAGTATTTCTGCCATCACAAACACTCTCGCTCACCAGTGGCCAGTGCAGGTTGTGGAAAAGTGGAACTGCTGCTCTACTTTTTTGCTCAAAAGCACAGGGACATCAAATTGCATCATAATCATTTAGTTTTAAATGAAACAAAATATTTAATTAGCCTTTCTTTATGGATTTGTTTAGCTGTAGATCGAAACGGTTGGAAAAAGTTCACATAGAACTTATTTATTATAGCATACAGACAGGTCGGCGTGAAACAGCAAGAAAATGAATAATTTATGGCGAATCTGCACATTATGCAAGCTTCAAGTTATCTTTTTCGTTAACAGATATTTCTCCATCTCAATTGTGTCATTTTTCCATCGATCCATACACAAATAGCTGCCTTTTCACCATAAACACACACATACCGCACAAAAAGCACATGCGCTCATGGCCAGGGTAGGGGCGGCTTTGGAAGGAGCCCTCAGGGAAAACAGCATGTTGGGTTTTAAAATAGCCGAAAGGAATGAGAGGGAAGGGCCAGAAATGGACCAAAGGAAGGGCATGTCTGACAGAGTCCTGACTAAACTAACTTCTCCGGCCTGCCTGTCTTAGTTGATGAAGCTCAGATGTGCTCTGAGTTGAAATTAGGCCCCTTAATCTGGAAGGAAAGCAGTAGACGTGGGTTAGCTAGCATACCAGATGAGAACGAGGACAGGCTAAATGTAGTAAATTGCATGAAATGGGATCTTTCAGCCTCAAATTGTGGGAGGTTTCTGGAGGGGCAAAGACACATTATAATCGATGGAGGTCACAAGTGGATTTAGTGTGCGTTTTAGAGAGGAAGTCACCGAACAGAGGCCAGCGTATCCCATAACCCGCAGCTCCCAGTGGATTTCGGAACTCCTTGCGTGTGTGTGTGTTGTCATTTGTGTGAACCGCTTCGTGAGCAATGCCAGCCAATCTTCATTTGTTTCTTACATTGAAATTGAAGTAATTCACCAAAGGTGGACTTCGAGATTTGAAAATGTCCACAAGCGCACATTAACTGTTCATCCATTTTGTTTTCACTTGTTCATGGAGGTTCTTGAATCTCACCGAGAAGCCAAGCCTTGTGTGATCGGAGCTTTGTGCCTCTGTAAGAGGCCACGAAATCTGCAAATATGCAATTTTTATTTATTTTTATAACAATTGAGAAAAAAAGATGATATACGTTCACCTATGGAAAGTGTTCTTAACCACTGAAAATTAAATGAAACAATACAGCATCAGAAAACACTACAACCCCGGTGTGTTATTATTATTATGACTTTTTTTTTTTTTTTTACTTTGTGCTGTAGGTTCGAGGTAAACTGTGAAACATGAACACACACACACACACACACACACACACACACACACACACACACACACACACACACATACATATACATATTGAAGACTGAGCAGTTGTTTTAAACTAAAGAAGACAAACATACTACAAAAACTACAAACATGTTGCTGTTCGGTTGCTGTCCCATATGGGCTAAATATGACAATCTCCTTAGTTTCTTTGAATCCGAAGACACTGTCCCGGCAAGCTGGTTGCAAACGTTCCTGTAACATTTTAGGAGTGGTAGGACTTAACTAGTAGCGTAAGATGTTGCACCGATGTCGACGGAAGGTTTGTGAAACGCTGGGAGAAGTGTCTTCGGCCCACTGTAAAATGCCTTGCTTGTATGGTCACCCTGAGTTCATGAGACTCTAGTTTTTGCACCGTACATCTGTAGGTAAGAGGCTGTAAATACGTTATTGTTTGTATTGTATATGGATCCCCGGTTGTTACAATAGCCTTATTCTCACATTTCTAGCAAATAAAAAAAGTTAAGAAAAAAAAAACATGAATCACTTCAGTTAAAAGAGAGCGTACTAATTTTTTTGGTAAATAACTTGTGTAAATATTGACGACGAACCCAATAAATCGTTTTTTTTATAAACTCTTAAGATGTTTTTGTATAGAATTGGAATTTTTTGCTATGTATTTTAGCTAGCACTCGTCAGACCCCTCCCACTCAACCCTTTTGCACTGTTCCTATGGTGATCTGGTTTAAAAATGAAAATGAGATAGAGAATTGCCAAACTGACTGCTTGCTGCATATTTGTGCCATATGTGTGTACCATAGATATTTATTTAATTAGTTCTTTGTTTTTGCTTTTTTTTCCTGTTGGATTCTTCTTCCCAGTTTGTAAACAAGCTCAGTATTATCATTTGAGTTTTTCCCCCTACTTCTCAGTTTCCTGTTATCTTTCTGTTGCTATCGTTACCCGATGGCCCATCCTTCTCTCGCAGTAAGATCTGGTCAGGACGTGCAACCTTATAAAAGTCATAGAAATGAAATGGCACACATTCCACCAGTCTGTTACAAACTGAAAATGTTTTTCAATAAAATGTTTTTCCTATGGAACTTTCAGTTCTCTTTTATGTTTATTCAATGGGGTTTGATACATTGTGTCAGGCAGAGGTCGTTTGTTTTCAATTAGACTTCACCATCTCTTCGTCTGACGTTCATGAATGAAAACCTGCCCGGACACATTTGAGGTTTGTTCACAAGCTGTTAACAATATTGTGGTGCAAAGTTTAATCATTCTCCTCAACCATGAACATATTAAATATACAAGTTCAGAGGGCTTCATAATCTTCTCCAGAAATAATTTCATGTTAGGGCTGAGTATTGAATTGATTTTGATTTCGAATTCATTTGGGTATATTTTAGTTGTGTAAATTTGGGAAATTATAAAATGATCTACCCATGAACATTTCAGTTATTTACTTTTGATTATTTTTTTTATTATTATTAAAACAATTGGCTTGAATCAAAACACACTGGTTAAGCTATATATTTTCATTCGCTAAAGAGTCATGTGTTCATGAATTTGATGACACTGGCTGAGTATGTTTTTGGGTCACTAAAGAGTTTGTGAATCAGACCACACCGAATAAGCTGTATACTTTTAATTCATGTGTTTATGAATCGGACAGTGTGTTTTTGAATAAATAAAACTGAAGAGTTCATCAATCGAATCACATTGATTAAGCTGTATATTTCTAATTCACTAAAAAAGGATCAGATCATGAATCGGACTATGTTGGCACTCACTAAGAAAACTGTTCAAATGAGTAATTTGTTCAGGAATCGGAACACACTAGTTAAGCTGTATAAACTGTTCAAAAGAGTTCATGATTCGAACCTCATTGGTCAAGGTGTATATTTATAATTCACTAAAAAGGATCGGATCATGAATCATGTGTTTATGAATCGGACTAAATTGGCACTCACTAAAAAAAGAAAAACCACTGGTTTTGAACCAGTGGTTCAAAACCAGTCCAAAAGAGTGGTCCAGTTCAAAAGAGTAATTTGTTCAGGAATCGGAACACACTGGTAAAGCTGTATATGTTTAATTCACTCCAAAGTATCTGCTCACAAGTCGTGTGTTCATGAATCGGATGAAGAGGGATGTTACTGATTCACTAAACCAGTTCATTTGTTCATAAATCAGACTACGCTAGTCACAGCCAGTTGTTGTGCACAGTACATGCCATTTTTGCGTAATCACATTCAATTGGGACTTCCAACTTGGGTAAAATATAACTTTTGCCTTAGGGTTTTAGATTAAGTATTGCGCCACCATTCAAAACAGTACAGGAAACACTTGCAAATAGTAAAGTATCTTCAAATGAATATCATGATTAATCAATATTTTTACCCAGCCCTAATTATTGTAGTTTTCAGTGGCAGCTGTCAAATGTCAATGCCTGGGAAGAGTGTTACGCACATTAATTCTTCCATGTCTTTTGTTGCCATTATTTAAGGCAAAGTTCATGTGTACCATCTGCGTGCTTTAGCACTTGAGGGGAAACAAAAGAAGTGAGGAATTATACTGAGTGTGTTCCTTCTCTCTCCTCAAGTTTATCTGTAGATCATCGTTCAGGCTGTACAAACATTCGCTTCTTTGAATGCACGCTGAGTTTTGTCATCCTGTGCTCTTTCTTGTTTTTCCATGGTGTGAAGCAGTGGAGTATCTACATGGTGGTCTCCCTAGAGCACTTCCTTCCAGCACTCTGGAGAGCTTCTTCATCTCTCTTCTGTCTCTTTACACATTCTTCCATATCGTTTTGCCCTTTTGAAGTGAAAAACGAATCAAAGAGGTCTTTATAAAGGGTTTTCTTACTTTTGCGAAGAATAAAGGAGCATTTTAAAGAGGTCATGAGTTTCAAGGTTCATAAAAAGTCCCTCAAATCAATGACTTCTGGAAATCATATTTGTGTGTCACACAAACAAGATGAAACATGATTAAACCTCATCTTGATCTAGGGTGAACAACTGTATAGTTCCAACTGTTCCTGTTAAACCACATGTTATACATTTCATTAATTTAGCATACCTCTGATTACGTATGCCTAAATGAATTTTAAGAGCATGAAGTCCCTGGAGATCCACTCAAAAATAATCTGTGCCGATTACTTTTGGGGGAGCCTCATGTCTCAGTTGAACTCTTTGTTCCGGTGGGGAAAAATACTGAGCAAACATAAAACTGAGAGAAGGATAATAATGTTATTGTTTCAAAACGTTGATTCTTTCTTTGTATAGGATTAACACTAGAGACCTTCTCTCTGGGATTTGCCATTCAAGGAGTGTCTAGTTCTCTTATCACTGGACGTGTTGATAGTTCAGGACTATCAATGAAAGGCCCGGGATGGATGTGAATTGGGAAACAATGATCGTATTGTCTCAGAGAGGACCAGAGGAGCATCGCAGTCAGCATTACTGACACCAAAACACATTTTTTGTAATATCATCCAAATATGCTGTATGATTCAAGTAGAAGGCCTGTCCATACACATATGGCTCATGACAAAACATTTGTCAGTGTTTACACTAAACACATGAAGACAATGTCAAAATTCCCCACTTGACAAGAGTCATCACTGCATGAATAATCCGTTGTTTTTGACGACAAAAACTAAACAAAAACACTGAGAGAGGAATCAATGAAGCAACTCGGGATAAAACGAGTTTCATGTCCAGAATGTGGACGTCACAGTTGCTCATCTCCACACCTCGGCTTAGGGGAACGTGGCTGTCTTTTTTTATAGCCATTGGTTGCGTTTCACCTCACTCTGAATCCTGAGCCTGTTTAACCGCTATTGTGCACCTGGACATGACAAGACAATAGGCCCTCCACTAGAAAAGACAAATGTTGAGTGTGTTTAAGCGCGCCGCCTTGTGAGAGGTGCATTGGGTGTGTTTGGGTGTGTGTGGATCAGTATTTGCTTTCAGCAAGTGCAGTTTCAGGTTGGCCAATGTGAAAATGATTATCTGTCACTAAAATATGCTGACACATGAATGTAAATATGACTAAATAAATACAAAACCAAAATGAATCCCACAGGATTGGAGGTGCAGCCCACTATTTGTCAGATTTGTATCAATTACACCTTGACCTTACTGGATTAGCACTGGTGAACGCTAATACTAATGGACATGACAAGCTTCTCTTTGTAGTCTTGAATTGTATGATATGCCCATGCACATGCAGAATTAAAGTGCCCCTATTATGCTATTTTAAAGTTTCCTAATGTAGTTTTGGAGGTCTCCTACAACAGGTTTACATGATTAGTCGATCGCTTACAGCGCATGTCGGAAGCTAAACATCCATTACCATAACTGTACTTCAGCTCTGGAGGCTTCCTCAGTACTCAGCGATTGTACACACTGTAAAGACAGTAACGATGATGTCGATTTTACCATATCAATCCAAGCATGAGTCCGATGATTGAAACATTGGAAGAAATAGTTATTCAACCCGAACCTCCATTGCAAGGACAACTCGAGCAGGACGTTTCTCAGCGATACGCTACTCTGTTTGAGGTGCATTATGAGATGTTGCAACTGTAATTCCTCACCATCAGCATTAACAAGTTGTTAATATTTTCTAATTTCTTAGAGGGGACTGGACATCGTGGATGATTCTGCTTTATCTTGTGTATAAATATGACCCTTCTTCCTTAATAAATTTGAGAATGTTATGGTACTGCACTGTGTCTGCTTGATCATTCTCCATTGATCTCTTGCTGCTGCTGCCAAACATCACAGGGGTTGAGGCTTGTTTCCAACTGATGACTGAGAGCTGCTTCGAGGCTGCAGATTTAAGCCTAAATTTTAATCTAACAGATCTGGGGGCTCATCAGGGATATTCCCAAGAAACACGGGACTGAAAATAATCCTCCATCACAGGTGAGTTGCTATTAATGTTTTCCTGTGGTGGTAGGACTGATTCTATAAGGTAGACGACTACGTAAGCCTTCGGGGCTTAAGAAATCCGTAGTAGGACCAGAAAGCTTTGTCTTAAATGGTACTGTACAAATATTTTGGAGTAGTCAATCCCTCCATGTGAGGAAGATACGTGTAGATCGCTCTGACAGACAACAAAGTGTTGATGGGAATATTCCTATAGTTAATTGATTTGATTTGACTAAATAAATAAGTTGATTCACAAAAACCCCTTTGGTGTGGTGTGGCAAATTTAAAAAGTTAAAGTTGTGATTAAGTGAAGGATGGGTCAAAAGATATTGAGACCTTTACTCAGGGAAACACCCCAAGATTAGAAATAGTTGTGGATATTGGACAGAACCATATTTATCAAATTTAAAGGGGTGGACGCTATGTATGGTATGTCCATCAACAAACCGATGTGTATATTTCTAATTTATTGTGGTGCACATGCGGGAACATGTATCAATAACACTGCATACGTTAGCTGAGCACTAACGTGAATGACTGATGTAAAAGTTTACAAAACAAATTTGGCTCCATCCTTTATCTTTACTCAAACTAGTAAGAACGACAGACAATCTGCATTAATAGACACAGTTTTAGGTAATAGTGGCCCACAGCAGATTTGCATAAGTATTTCAGTAAGACAATAATAATGTGAGTTATTGAACACCTGGTAGAAAATATATACATCAACAATTAGTCATACTTACAGGTTGTGATTCTGTGGAGCAAGCTGGTCCAAATAAACTGACCCATCTTTCCAGGGCAAGTGTTTTGCGTTTTGAACTCAGAGATTTGAGAAGCAGTCGTAAGTAAAATTACTTGTTAGTGGGCTGATCAAGTTGTTCACAGGCGGGCATTATGCAACTGTCTTGATGTAGAACGTAATTAATTAATTCTTTCTTTCTTTCTTTCTTTCTTTCTTTCTTTCTTTCTTTCTTTCTTTCTTTCTTTCTTTCTTTCTTTCCTTCTTTCTTTCTTTCTTTCTTTCTTTCCTTCTTTCTTTCTTTCTTTCTTTTAAATAATTTTATATATTTTTGATTTATGTTAATTTAAAAAGTAACAGTCAACACAAAAGTCTTTAGCAATAATAATAATAAAATGTTTCTTGAGCACCAAATCAAAATATCATGTCACACTAAAGACGTTGTAATGGCTGCTAAAAATTCAGCTTCGCCAGGAATAAATTACATTGTAAAATATATTTAAAACAGTTATATATTAACAGTTATATAATATATAACAGTTTCTAAATATATTTAAAACAGTGTAAATTTCCCCTCTGTGATTAATAAAGTTTTTAAATTATAATAATATTTCACAATATAAAATTGTACTGTTTTTTAATCAAATGAATGCAGCCTTGGTAAGCACTATATGTTTAAAAAAAAATAAAAAAAATCCTACCAACCAAACTTGAACGATATAACTGTGTATATATTATATATTAAAAAATATTAATACTAAATTATTACATTTAAATCAATTCTGCAGAATTCCACAGATTTCTCCAGAAAGTCAACTTACAAAAGGTAAATGGCTCCACAGACTCCGTCTGGGCTTATTAGTAAACTTAACAACACTGTTTACTGTCCTCATTCCCACAGTGGCTCCTCTTTCACTGTCATGGACTGTCAAACGGCCAAACGTCTAGAGAGCTTCAGCTTACTGAAGCCTACCAATCAATGTGATTGACAGCTCTCAGGAGGCGTGTCACAATAGATACCCCACCCTCTGTCACTTCCATCTGTCACTGAAGAAGCTTTGAGCTGTCCATCAAAACATTGCCATAGCAATCACACCATTTCGGTTTGATGTGAAAGAACTTTAGCTGATGCTTAAACGCACACACACACACACACAACAATAATCATAAAACCTTATTCTAAAGCCCCCGTGAGACCACCCTACTGCTCGAATAGCACAGGACACACTCTGTCTGTCCCCCTGTGCGCTCACATTCAGGCAGAATTATGCATTTATTAAAATCATTTTTATTTCTAGAATTCCCTCATGTGTGACTAAAGCTGAGGTCGGGATTTAAGGCCACGCTGGGGTTTGAGTGTAAAAGATCTGAATTAACACACTGATTCTCCGCTCATTTGCATTGTTGGAATAACGGCGGTGGATCTTTGCATACATAAATATAAATTGATGAATTAGCTCCTTGCCTCTGTGATTAGATAGTATTAAAGCCTTTGATCATGTAAGCTCTATGCTAAAGTGACCTGTTGAATTCTCACACTTCATTTGTGTGTGTATGAACTCTTCACAGTACTACAGACTTATATGGAAGAGCAATTGATTTTTAGATTTGTGTCGATTTCTTATAAGTATGTGGGGGGTTTGTCTGCCCTTCATCTTAACCACATTATTCATTAACAAAACTGTGTGAATTCATCTAAATACAGTTTCAGTAAACTGTCGTTGAGACATGTTTGACATGAATTAATTTTTTTTTCATGTGCTCCACTAGAGCTGTCAATCTGAAAGCTATCATACCATATAATGTGCCTCATTATGTGTTTGTGTTTGTGTTTGATACCTGCGTCACATAGCAAGTCTGAACATGAGACCGTAATAATGATTTACTAATCAGCGATACAATAAAGCTCAACATGAACACTGTTCAAATGAAATTTGATGTTTGCGTATGAACAGAGGACATCTGTGATTCATGTACTGATTCAGATGGGATAGGGATCTCATTATTTTTTACTAAGATGGGAGTGTCTGTCTGGATGTGAGCATTATGGAAGGTCAAGTGCATTTTGAAACCTAAATATACAAGACTTATATGTGTGTGATATATTTATACCATTATGTGTATAATCATGGAAGGGATTCATTAAGGTGAAGATCATGGGCTTTTTTGAGCAGTTTCTGTGATTAGACTCTCCTTATTGATTTCATTTTCTTTTTATGTCGGATGGGATGCCAGCAGTACTTGAACCACCATCTGTTACTTTACCCTGAAACTTGGCAAAAAGGTCTAAATCCATAATGAAGGTGCACCAGGCAGCGCAACGAGAAAATTTAGATTTTGTTACGGTATTCAACGAAGGTCAAAACAAACGAGGAGATGTGGAAAAAAATAATATACAGTCGTGCTCAGAATTAATGGCACCCCTGGTAAATATGATCAAAACTGGCTGTAAAAAATAAATCTGCATCGTTTATCCTTTTGATCTTTCATTCAAAAAATTGCCAAAAATCTAACCTTTCATTGAAGTAAAATAATTGAAAGTGGGGGGAAATCACATTATGAAATAAATGTTTTTCTCCAAAACACGTTGGCCACAATTATTGGCACCCTTTTATTAAATACTTTTTTCAATCTCCCTTTGACAAGATAACAGCTCTGAGTTTTCTCCTATAATGCCTGATGAGTTTGGAGAACACCTGACAAGAGATCAGAGATCATTCCTTCATACAGAATCTCTCCAGATCCTTCAGATTCCCAGATCCATGTTGGTGCTTCTTCTCTTCAGTTCACTCCACTCATCAGGTCAGGGACTGGGAGAGTCATGGCAGAAGTTGTGTTGTGTTGATTTTGATGTTTGTTTCGGACCGTTGTCCTGATGGAAGATCCAACCACGGCCCATTATAAGATTTCTAGCAGAAGTCGCCAGGTTTTGATTTTTTATCTGTTGATATTTGATAGAATCCACAATGCCATGTATCTGAACAAGAAGTCCAGGACCTCCAGCAGAAAACTATGCACACAACATTAAAGATCCAACGGTATATTAAATTGAACACATGGGGTACTTTTTATCCTTGTGTGCACCAAACCCATCTAGCGTGTTTGCTGCCGAAAAGCTATTTTTTTTAGTTTAATCTGACCACAGAACCCTGTGCCGTTTAAAGTTCCAGTCATGTCTGCCAACTGAATTTCCTGGAGTTTGTTTTTGGATGAGCAAGGAGGATTTTTCTTGAAACCCTCCCAAACAACATGTGGTGATGTAGAAGTTGTTTGATTTTTTTTTTTATAGGCATTCTGACCCCAAGACTCAACTAATCTCTGCAATTCTCCATCTGTGATCCTTGAAGAGTCTTTGACCACTCGCACTTTCATCCTCACCGTCCATTAAGGCAATATAGACACATGTCCTCTTCCTGGCATATTCGTATCATCTTTAGTTGATTGGAACTACTTAATTATTGCCCTGATGGTCAAAATGGGGATTTTCAATTCTTTAGCTATTTTCTTACAGCCACTTTCTATTTTGTGATGGTCAACAATCTTTTGATGCACATCAGAACTATATTATTTGGTTTTACTCATTGTGATGGATGATTAAGGGAATTTGGCCTTTGTGTTTCCTCATATTTAAACTCCTGGGAAACAAGAAGTTATGGCTGGACAATTTCATGTTTCTATGTCACCCTGGTGTACTAAAAAAAGGTAAACATTAATGGGAATATATACTTCAGCTATAAAGCTAAAAAAATCTAGGGGTACCAATAATTGTGGCCAACGTGTTTTGGAGAAAAACATTTATTTCATAATGTGATTCCCCCTCCCCCCTTCAATTATTTTACTTCAATGAAAGGTTAGAATTTTGGCAATTTTTTGAATGAAATATCAAAGGGATAAACGATGCAGATTTATTTTTTACAGCCAGTTTTGATCATATTTACCAGGGGTGCCATTAATTCTGAGGACAACTGTATGTACTTCAATCACAGACATTCCTATTTGGGACCCCAGAGTGAGCCAAATAGTTCCCAGTGGACCCTAGATTGAGCAGGACAACAGCAGGATCTTTGCTCTATAATTTTTATTGAAGATGTGCAAGAGAAACACAGACAGGTTCATTTCAGATAGGATTGAAAATGCATCTGTCAAACACAAATTTACCTGAGCTCCTCTGGGCCTAGTTACTTATTTTATTAAATACACCTGCATGATGAAAATAAGAAAAATAAAAAATATATAATAAAAAATTATAAATAAAAAAATACAATATTTAATAGGTATATAAAAACGTGTGGTGTCAAATCGATTAATCACGATTAGTTGCATCTAACAAAAGTTTTTGTTTAAATAATATGTGTATATGAATAATTTTTTATTATATTAAATATATACTTTATATATATATATATATATATATACACACACACACATGTATTTATACACATACTGTATGTGTGTGTGTGTGTGTGTGTGTGTGTGTGTATACACAGACATACACACACAATATATATATATATATATATATATATATATATATATATATATATATATATATATATATATATATATATATAAAACATAAAAGTTTTTGTTTACATAATATGTGTGTGTGTATTATCGCGATTAATCGATTTGACAGCACTACAATATATTGATGCTAGTGAACACACCAAAGTGTCTCTTTGGCTGTTAGCTGTACTTGGAGTTTAAGAATGTACACAAAGACGATTTCCCATATTTCAGATCTTATTTCATAAAACGTGACAGTCTGAACAATATCATGCTTCATAGATATGAATGATATTCTGCCATGTAGGTAGAATCAAACTTTTTTGTTCTGTGCTCTGCTTTTTCAACCATGTTACTATTGTCTGTCCATGAATTTGCATCTTTTGCATCTGGAGTCAGCGTGAGAAACTTCTCTGTTGATTCATTTTGTATTTCTTACAGAAAGAATGATACCGGTTTGTTCATATATAAAGTTGAGTTCTTTTTAAACCTTCTGTCTCTCCCTGCAATGTGTTTCCAGTTATATATTGTTCCTCCTGTCTTTCTAAGTTGAGTCATGTTCAAACTCCTTCAAAATGTGGCGTTGGTCATGACGTAACAAAAGTAAGGAGTAAACCGGCCACTCATTTAAAAATGACACATGTAAATGGTGAATGTAGTAAAGTCAAATAGCTGTACTGTTAAAGTTTCGCCTTTATTTAATTTTAATTATTACTTTTAATGACAATTATTGTTATTGAAACTGAGTTTAGACTCTTTTCCTGGTTAAGGGTTAGCATGATTACAACACTAACATGCATTAGCATGATAATACTGAGATTTTCACCATTCATTATATTTTAGTTTAAGTTCTAGACTAACCAGCTTTATGTCTGAAGCAGGTACTTTTTTCTCCATAACGCAATTTTTCTCACATTCGTGCTGTGATGGACATCACTATCATACTCCTGTCACACTTCTGTCAGTCTGTCATCTCATGGCAGGTCATCTGAAGACAATCAGGTACAGAGAGAGGAACGAAGTGAGGGAACGCAGTGAAAGATGAGTGTGAGAGGAGGAGAGAAGAACAATGCGAGGGCTGTTGGGTAAAGAATCACAGAACAGGACATTAGCCAGGAAAAGACAGACCGAGAGAGAGAGAGAGAAGACTGAAGATGATGGTACTAGATTACACTCTAATGGAATGAAAGGACACCTGTGGAATATTGAATCTGGATGTGGGAATCAAAGGGTGTAGTATTAAATTAAAATGCAATATTATAATAAATCTAATTAAATTATGCTAGTAGTAAGAAAATCAATATTGTAGAAAGGTTTTTATATTTCTAAATTAATTAAGCTTGATTTGTTAAATTACCTCCCTCAGACATCAGTCAATTTAATTCACATTTGCATCAAAATGCATTTGAACAGAGAAGTAAAACTTTTATTTTCACATATTATTTTCATCATAACATATTAAATTATATAATATTTATAATGTTGTGATTTAATTAAAAAACAAATTCTGCAGGTTACATTGCTACACAAGTAGGTGGCTGTTCAGAAGCGGAAAGCCATTGAATCATTCACTCAGTAGATTCGTTCAACAACTGATTAATTCATGAATGAAACGCCGCTCCTGCACATTTCTATGAGACGCGAAGGTGAATCTAAGGTGGAATTATTTTCGTTGGTGTCTAAAATGTAAGTTACTCAGTATCAACTTCTTGTTTATTGAACTGTTCTCTAAAGCAATATCGCATTTGCAATAGTAGGCCTACAACAATACTCTTGCTCATTGCTGAAGTTCTTACAAGTTTAATATCGCTCCTTTTTTTAAAACGTTAAAATTTAGTTTTATTGTAACTCACTTGGTTCATAGGGAATATGCTAATTTGTTTGTGTGTGTAATGTGGGCTATAAATGTCAGTCTCACAATGGGCAGCATTGTTTAGACAAATTCACAAACAGGAGTGAATGGAGACAGATGGAGGAAAAAAGGGGGAAAATGATGAATAACTTTACAGTAAAGAGCCGTAATGCATTCCAGCTTTAGCTTACATTTCAGTGCTTAGATAGCATCTCAAAAGCGCTGAGTTTAAGCTATAGGGTCATATACGTTTTCCTTTTATTTCCATCTCTCTGCATTATAAATTCGGCTGGAGAAATGCCACTTAATAGCTAAAACGGGTGTTAGCTACATCAAGAGACTTGAGCGGTAAAACTGAAGCAGCTGCTTTTAAATTGGCCTTAATGAGATGCTGTTACTGATGCATGGAGCTCTGACACGCAACCGTACACAGACACAGACACACACACACACACACACACCTTTTCTGCCTGAAGATGTCTCATATTTTCTTGCATGGTCAGTGGGTTTCTTCAAAATTCAAACCCACATATCATACCATGTTCACTGTGCTCTCTTTCATTTTCAGAGTCAGACATACACAAATGAGAACCTCGGCTATGTTTTAGCTGTGGGTCTTACACCTCTCTTGTTGCCATGGGTACACTTTGGACTGTGGAATCTACCCCAGGAGTGAGTGTGTCTGTGTGTGTGTGTGCGTGTGTGTGTGTGTGCGTGTGTGTGTGTGTGTGTGTGTGTGTGTGTGTGTGTGTGTGTGTGTGTGTGTGTGTGTGTGTGTGTGTGTGTGTGTGTGTGTGTGTGTGTGTGTGTGTGTGTGCCCAGAACCCAACAGAGATCAGAAGAGCATCACTCTCAAGTTAAGATCGATATCTTACCCCCCACTCTTCTGAACTTCTACACCTCATCACACACACACACACACACACACACACACACACACAGACAGAGGGGTATTGTACATGCCGCTCGTGAGCACGGTGTCTCAGGATTAGACAGAATACGAGGACAAAAATTGTTGTCATGAAAATGAAATAATAAGGAAAGGGAAGAAGAAACTGGATGGGTGTAATTGCAATTTATTTCCACTTCAGAGCCTGTGGGGGAAAAGAGAGAGAGAGAGAAAGAGAGTGAGAAATAAAGAGGGGAATCCTTTAATATTCACAGCCTTGAGATGAGAGAATACAGCCATACCTTCAGGTCCATGAACATAATGAGCTTTTTATTTCACCCTGTATGTGTGTGTGAGAGAGCTTTGTGGTCAGGAATTAGGATAATCCACGTCTGAATGCTTTGCGCAGTCATTTATGTGTTCATGGAAGCATCTGACTCTATCTCTGTTTATGTGTAGAAAAGTCGTTGCTGTTTACAGAATGAAAGTGAAAGAGCGGATGTCATGACACCAGCAGTCTAAGAAACCATATTCACCGATGGATTCTTTAAAAAATCGTTATCATCAAAACATATACGAAGAACGGCTTATTTAACATCGACAGATTAATTAAGTTACTGAAACGTAATATATATATATATATATATATATGTATATACTGCTTACTGACCACAAACCTTTGAATGGGAGATATACGTAATAAAATAAAAATTAAGTAAAATAAATAAAGCATAATATATAATTACCTAAAATATAAATAAAAAGCATTTTTACCAGTAAAAATAAAATAACATTTCAAAGTTTGATGCAACGTGTTATATGCTTTCAGCAACAAGTTATTTGTCTTCACACGGAGCTTGACAATCAGCTAATAATATTTTGTGCTTACAGTTCTGGGTTGTAGCCTATATCTCAGTACATTTTGGTCCAATGAGATTTCACAGTGGGCGGGGCTAACCACTTTGACACTGCAGAGATAAAAAACCAAGCAATTCGTTGTGGTTGGTTAGAACAAAAACTCACAGAAGAAAGCTTTTATTGCTTGTCACTTTCAAGTCTAGTTAGGGCACGGTGTAACAGCATTAATAAATCCTGTCTGTCTCCCTCTGTCTGTCTGTCTTTCCATTTCACATGCACACATGCTTCAATAGATGTATGCTGTGGTGTTTGTAAATCAATGGAGCAGCGTGTAATATCTCTGACTGGTAATGATCGATCACTGTGGTCTTGTTATGTTGCATTAGTTTGAGACCAACCGCTGACAGGCACTTTCAAACTAATCTGGTCTACTGGGAGGTCTTCATTCTTTCAACTTTCATCCCATCGATTGCGCCCATTTAAACGCACATGCGTTCATTAATGAAAGTGTAGCCTACTCAACTTGTGAATATACCGCTCATTCACATATAATTGATGTAATTATACCAAGATACATCTATTTGATGTCACCAATGAATAAGAATGGTAGGAGTAATATTGCCCTAATTTACATAGAAATGTGTTTATATTATATTAATATAATATTGAAACTTGATATGTTAAAATTATTCACTTTTTTTGTCAAGTGAAAATATTTTTTTTTCAACCTTCAGAGAATTAATATATGACACTGGTTGACAAAAACAATAAAATAGGTAGAAAAATTTTCATTAAGGATTTTGGTTCGTTTTAAATTCTATTGAGCTCAGTGTTACTCAGGTGATTCCACAGCTGAATTTGAGTGTGACATTAGCATGTTGCTAAGCTAACATCAAACAAGGCACACAGCAAAATCACCAGTGTTAAATTAACACTGCTAAGTGTTTATATGAGTCCACACTCAGAGAGTGTTAAATGAACACTGAAGCAGTGCTAAAGTTAATGAGATCATTAAGTGATTAATTGAGTGATAATTGAGCATTATCGAAGACACCTGATGTTAACAAGCAGAATCACTGAAGGAGAAAATCGTAATTGGTTTGTTACCATTATGGAGATCAGTGTTTGCTTTAGTTGGGCTCTTGACCCTTAAGTCATTAACTTTAGTTCTTTGTTTGGCTGCTGTACCTGAGTTATAACAGCCAGATGAACAAAGAGAAAAGGTGATTTGATGGTGTTGGTTGTGTTTTAACATTGTGTTTTAACAGTATCATTACTTCACAATCATTTGACCTGAATAGAGCCCAATTTCTGAGTTACATTTATTTTATTGCTTATAGCAGCACTGCCCTTGAAAATCATAATATTTGTAACTTTTACAATGTAATCCAAATAATTTCTTAAAACTTAATAACATACAAAACAGTTTTTTTAAAAACAGACATCAAGAACCAGCCTGTGAATCTCAACAATGGTGACAATTATAAAGCATTTTGCAGTGTATTCTGGATGCCACCAATCAAATCTCATTCATGGCTCCCATCATGCATTGCTACATGAATAAATAATGAGTTTATGTTCAGAGGTCATCTGTTTGTCACCATTGTTGAGATTCATACGCTAATTCTTGATGTCTGAAATTTTTTTAAGGTGTTTTTTTTTTGTAATTGATTTGATCATTTGGATTTAGTTGAAAAGGCTAAAAAATGCATACTCTACAATGACAGTGCTGCTATAATCCATAAGGTAAACTTAACTCTGAAATTATGAGTTTCGCTTAACGCTCTCAATGAGTTCAGCGACTCAGGCCAACTATTGATTATGTTAAAACACAACCAACACCATCATATCACCTTTTCTCTTTGTTCATCTGGCAGGTATAACTCAGGTATAGCAGCCAAACAAAATCTAAAGTTAATGACGTAAGGGTCAAGAGCCCAACTAAAGCAAACACTGATCTCCATAATGGTAACATACCAATTACGATTTTCTCCTTCAGTGATTCTGCTTGTTAACATCAGGTGTCTTCGATAATGCTCAATTATCGCTCAATTATCACTCAATTAATCACTTAATGATCCCATTAACTTTAGCACTGCTTCAGTGTTCATTTAACACTCTCTGAGTGTGGACTCATATAAACACTTAGCAGTGTTATTTTAACACTGGTGATTTTGCTGTGCAGCTCACTTGGTTTTAGAACAGCCATTATGTAGCATGCACCCTCTATAAATGTTTCAACGTTGTTTTGCTCTCATGTACTCTTTGTGCAAACTAAGTGAAATCACCACTCGAAGAATGAAAAGCAGAGACTAAAAAAAATTGAAAATGAGGGTCTCTCTCTCTCTTTCTCTCTCCCACTCTCTCTCTCCCTCTCCATTTCTCTCTCCCACTCTTCAGATGTACTCACTCTTATCACACCATATGCATTGTATTATATCTCTTTCTTCTCACATTATGAAATAATCACTTACAATAATTTATTTATTTATTTATTATTTAAATATCTATTTTTTATATATTTATATATGTATTCCTTTATCTGTTTATCTATCTTTTTATTATATCTTTTTTTATTCATTCAGTGTAATATGCCTGATACAGTCAGCTGTATTCTGTGTAAAATGACACAAAATAATTTTGGAAAGTGACATTATCGCTTATCTGCTTACAGTAATTTTTCTTTCTACACTGCACTTCTGAATATATATGCCTAGTTCTGTTATGAAATTCTAGATGGCGCTGGCTGATGGATTCTTAACGCAGCTGATGAAATTTACAGCCTTAACTACCTAGCACAAGCTGGTTCATGTCGCAACTGCAGCCAATGAGCTGCTGCTCAACATTTAAATGGCTGGTTGTGGTTATCATTACAATAGCATTTTACAGTGCGCTTTCAGAGTTCGAATAAAACCCTCCATCTCCCTAGCTCCCCCTGTTTAGATCTGCTATGGGTAGTTTACATTTGTTTTACATTTATATTTATTCATTTAGCAGACGCTTTTATCTAGCCTGGATGCCAGCCGAACTTATCCCCGCCCACAACATTTGAGGTCGGGAAGTTCGGTCTGGACTTGATCCGTTTTTAAGCAAGTATGCCTGAATTCGTTTACAACAAAGTATGGCTGCCGCTGGAGAATTTATGTGTAGATTCAGTCATCACGTCTGTTATAGAAGATGTAGACAGCACATTCATTTTAAAAGAGGAACAGAGAACCGCGATCAAGGCATTTGTCAATCGGAAAGATGTTTTTGCCGTCCTTCCTACAGGATTCAGTCTATCCAATTGAGTGCAGAGGCATTTTTTTTTCCTGTTCGGTTGAAACACGCCCCATAATCACAGCCCAATGGAGCAGTATCAGACTCACATTCTGACTAGAATCTGAGTATGACGACGTCAGGCTAGCTTTTATTTAAAGCGACTTACAAATGAGAACAATAGAAGCAGTTAAACTAGCAATAGGACAACAATATGCAAGTGGTATGACCCTTCCCAGTTTAATCTAAGGCAGTACATGTACTTTTTTAAAACTTTTTTTATACATAAATATAGAATAGAAGATAATGTTTTAGTATTAATGGATCAAGTGTTGCCGAAAAAGATGCGTCTGCAGCCGTTTCTTGAAAATGGCCACGGACTCAGCAGCTCTGGTTGAGTTAGGCAGATCATTCCACCAGCATGGAACAGGCCAGAAAAAGGTCAGAGAAAGAGATTTTGTGCCTCTTTGAGATGGCACCACAAGACGACATTCACTTGCAGAGCGCAAGTTTCTGGATGGCACGTAAGTCTTAAGTAATGAGTTTAGGTAAAAAGGAGCGGAGCCAGTGGTTATTCTGTAGGCAAACGTCAGTGACTTGAATTTGATGCGAGAGGCAACTGGCAACCAGTGCAGTTTTGTGAAGAGAGGAGTGACGTGTGCTCTCTTCGGCTTGTTAAAGACCACTCTAGCTGCAGCATTTTGGATCAGTTGCAGAGGTTCGATAGTTCAAGCTGGAAGACCTGCCAGGAGGGCATTACAATAGTCCAGTCTGGATAGAACAAGCGCTTGGACAAGGAGTTGTGTAGCATGCTCTGATAGGGAGGGCCTGATCCACCTAATGTTGTACAAGGCAAATCTGCAGGACCGGGCAGTTCTAGCAATGTGGTCTGTAAAGTTCAATTGATCATCAATCACAACTTTAAGGTTCCTGGCTGACCTTCATGGAGTTATGGATGACGAACCTAGATGAATGGAGAAGTTGTGGTGAAGTGTTGTGTTGGCCGAGACCACAAGCTGCTCTGACTTCACAAGGTTTAGTTGAAGGTGGTGGCCCTTTTTCCAGCCAGAAATGTCTGTCAGGCAGGCTGAGATGCGAGCAGCTACCGTCGAATCATCAGGCTGGAATGAGAGGTAGAGTTGTGTGTCATCAGCGTAGCAGTGATAGGAAAAGCCATGTTTCTGAATCACAGATCCTAGTGATGTCATGTAGATGGAGAAGAGAAGTGGTCCAAGCACTGAGCCCTGAGGAACCCCAGTAGCTATATATTGGGTCTTAGACACCTCACCCCTCCACGACACCCTAAAGGACCTACCTAAGAGGTAAGACTTGAACCATTGGACTGCGGTTTCCGAGATGCTCTTCGTCTTTAGGATTGACAGGAGGATCTGGTGGTTAACTGTGTCAAAGGCAGCAGACAGATCCAGCAGGATGAGAACTGAGGATTTGGAAGCTGCTCTTGCCAGTCTCAGCGCTTCAATTACCGAGAGCAGGGTAATATATATGCTATTTGTGCAGCAGTAGGTCTTACATACTCACAGCAGTTTATCGCTGTGTATGTATGTAATGGTAGTAGCAAGTTCCTGTACTACAACAACAGCAATAATCAACAGATAAATAATAACAGAACAGAAATAATAATCTATGGTAATGACAATGAAATAAAGAAAAGGACAAATGCAGAATAGAGGTAATAGTATACTATACTGACTACATCTAAAGTCTCTCTCTTTTTGTCTCTCTGTTCAGAAGTAGCCCTACAGCACACTTGTCTATTTCATACTACAGGTGGATGGGCTGATCTCATCCTAATATACATTACAACCCTACGTTATGGGTTTTGAAAATGTAAAAATGCAGTAAGTTTTCTGTGATGAGTAGGTTTAGTGGTAGGGTTGGGTGATAGAATATACAGTTTGTAGAGTATAGAAATCATTATGGGTAAGGAAAGTCCCCATAAACCATGAAAACACAACCTCTCTCTCTCTCTGTGTGTTGAAGAGAGCAATCTCCTCTCATAACAAAGAGAACAAGTCTCCATTGTCTTTTTCGTATTGGCTACAGGCTTTTATATTTTAAATAACAGTGTGTGTGTGTGTGTGTGTGTGTGTGTGTGTGTGTGTGTGTGTGTGTGTGTGTGTGTGTGTTCCTCATGGCATGCTTTATTCAAGCAGCACTCAAGCTGATGAAAACAATTTTCCTCTATCCTCTCACACTTCCCCTCTCTCATTCACTCACACACACACATGCAGGTATATGATGACAACATGGACAATGCTGAATGTGTGTGTCGAGTTTAACAGCCTGTAGCGGTAAGATAGGACGACATATCTGCTGTCTGACCCAGGACATTGCTGTAATGTAAGAATGACGTTGAACTAGGACACTTCATACATACACACACAGTAAAAACTCTACATATCCACATTGTGTGTTTGGAGGGATATTTGGGTGTGTGAGTCTCATCCAGCCTGTGGGAGTGTGTGGGAACCTGTCACAATAATCGGAAAAGTGGTGTAACGTTACACCTAACTGCTGTGTTCAGTAACACACACACACACACACACACACACACACACACACACACACACACACACACACACACACACACACACACACACACACAAATGCACAGTCACTCAAAACCCCAAACACACACTTTCACCCCAGACCCTTCAGGTAGAGCGCCAGTGTCACATTACAGTGTCTGTGAGAAAACACTCACTAAAGCTGTTTACAGTACTGAGCTTTGGTTTACTGCGATAAAGAGACTGATAGAGCTCTTTCATCTGTTGCCATCACAGAAGGGTATCCAAACATTTCACTGGATGTTAGGATTTTAAAAGTGCTTGAGTGAAGTTTATAGGGGTTCAAACTCTTTTTCAATGCTAGAACCCACACATATATTCAATGTTGAGACCCAAATCAAAGTGAAATATGACAGATCTTTTTAAAATGTATTTATTATTTAACATTTTTAAATAATTATTATTTTCGTTGTCATATTATTATATTGGATTGGTGTTTGTATTATTGTCCTTGCATTATTATAAGACTTATGCTGAGTTTTAAAAAATGAAAGACATAAGACATAATTTTGCTTTTTGACGATTCCATAGAAATAAAAACTACCTGGGTTGAAACCTTCACACTTCAAGCTGTTAAAACTACTTAAAGCTTTTGGCCAGGCTTTCAACATCAAATTTTGTCTTGACAGGCTTTTTTCAATCTAGTTGAATTTGTAGAAAAATAAAATACTACTCAGTCATGACTGTACTTCTGTCCAGTAACTGAATATTGGGGTCAAATGAAGTCCAACAGAGATGTGTGAATGTTTATCTATCTTCATTTTTGGGGTTAGATGATGTGCCTGGCTTTGGTTCTTGACTTTTACACAAAACATCATTGTTCTCTTTAATACTGTAAACAGGGCTTAAAATTTCATTGAGTTCATTTTGACCGACAGCTCTGTTAAATGTGTTTATATGAGTGACTATAAACATGAGGGTTTAGGTGTGTTGTCGAGGGCAGATGGATTATAGTCCCTATTGAAATGCACACACTGTGTCATACACTCTTATTGTTATGCTTATACATAATGCACATACACCATATACCACCATCTAAGGTTGGCATGGTAACCATCTCATTATTTGTTTTGTTTATATGACCTCTGACCTCAGAAATAGACCAATTATGACATGTGGCTTATGTGCAGCTATAGTGTTAAAAATAACAAAATTGTGTTTGTGAGTGGGTGTAAATTTAAGAAACTGCTCAGACTGTTAAAGCAACAATACTACTATTAAAAGTCTCATTGTCCACAAACATGCTGTAAATAAATGCAGTTGTCATTCCTCTCTGTGTTTATTCATTGTACACACAGAGTTATTTACGAGAGTGAAAACCTCATTCTCAAGTAGTGACAACTCAACTTTCATTAAATACGCATGGTGTGTATAGAACATTAAGTAACGCACCAACACTTGAACTGAGAAAAATGGCATCAAAGTTTATTGATTGAGAATTAAATAATAAATTAAATTCAATACCACCCCCCCACCCCCAAAAAGAAAGAATGTGTTTTAAGGCTTGTCATGGCTCTCTTCCAAAAAGTTTTTTAGTTTTGCATAACACTGGCATCTTAAATGCAGTTGATTCAGATCTTGTTCGATGCAAATTAGATTAATTATTTCCGTTTATTATAAACTGCTTTACAACTTCGGCCTCATATTCCCATTGATTTCTTATCAATTTTCACTTTCCATTTTTTAGTTGAGCCATCTGTCACAGGTCAGATCATAAGATATCAAAATGTTGCTATATCACTATCAAGCATTGCGATTCTGTACACACACACAATGATCATTTTATGTCATTCACTCCCACATTTAAATGCATTTGCCACTCCCAAAACTTGCTGTGTGTATGTCGTGTTTGTTACCTCTACTTCTTTCTACAACACACACCCACATTTGCATTTGCTATTGTGTAGTTTCCATCATCTCGCTGTCTAAAGCTGACTGAAGTGTGACTAAACACATTTCCATAAGTCTCATCTCTCCACCGCACATAATCTTCCTCTGCCTCTCTGGCTTTCAGTTCACTTTAGCTTCTTTGTTTGTGAATGTTCAGTATTCATTTTCTTCAGAATATCGAGATCTTCGCACACTATGTGATCTATTAGACTTTTATGGTCCTCAGAGCTTTAATTGTTTACGATGGTGGAGGAGATTTTATTTGGATCAGGTACCGTTTACATAATGTCTCACTGTGCTGCTAGAATTTTCATAAATTATGCATGTGTGCTATAAACACGCCAGACATAATGGTGCATGATGGAGGCGACGGCAGCGTGTGTGTATTTGCCTGATTGAGTAAAACATAGAGGTTTCTTAAATGGATAGTTCACCTTTACTCATCCTTACCAAACCTGTATGACTTTTTTTCTTCTGTGATAAAAGTCTGTGAAATAATTTGAAGAATGTTGGTAACCAAACAGTTTTGGGTACCATTGACTTCTTCTAAAAAAAAAAAAAAACATCTTTACAAAATATTCAAAATATCTTTATGTCAAGGCCTCATGCATGAGAAATGGCTTCATGGGATATTAAAGTGTCTTTTGGATACGCACTTCAGAATCTCACCGCAAGTAGTAAGTCATCCAGGTACTTTTCCTCCACTGTTTTATGAGTACTGCTTTTTCAGACATGCTTCTCTTTTCACATACTTTTTTATTGTTGCCTATATGGTGTCACAGTATGTTCTGTCATGTCTGCACCTGTTCTCATTAGTCCCTGATTACAGTAGTTGATCTTCCTCCACCTGTGCCTGTTTAGTTCCCTCATAACGGTGTATTTATACACCCTGTTCTGTTCAGTCCTCTGTCGGTTATCTTATATGGCTGCTTTAAACTTGGCATTAACATGCGACCTGTATCCGGATGATGTCCACAAACACATTGAAAAGACAAGTGTAAACTCGCTCCTGATCGGAATGTTATCCAATCAACGTGTCCAGTTTCAGAGGTAGTCGAGGACGCATTGTGATCGGATCTCAGTGTAAATGTAATCCACCCATCGTGTCTGCATTCACAGGTGGACGTCACACAAAACCCCGCCCACTGTCATTATTCCCCCTCCTCTCTCCAGGAATTGCTGCTCGTAGCTGTGTGGTTTTGCGATACAGTCAAGTGCTAACTGCTAACTGCTAACCATTCATTTTCTGTAAAGAATGCGCATTTTTCCCACCACAGCTGGCAACGTTCTCGGGCCCATACGTTTCTCTAACGTTTCCATTACGGCATCTATCCACATTATTAGCACTTGCAGCCTCTTCATCCTCCTCATTTTGCGAGATTTGTAAAATGTCCCCCAACTGAAAACTATTTTTAAAAGAAAACCCACCATTTCAGGTCAACTTTGCACCGGAGGCATCCTTTTTTTTTTCTTTGTTTTTTTCTCGCGGGAATGCGAGATCCGATCTTTTATCCAGATACAGAAGCCACTTGATGTGGACAGGTGTAAACGCACCATGTCCTAATTGGCTTATGATCCGATCTGCTTGATCGTATCACGGTGATTGCATGTTAATGCCAAGTGTAAACGCAGCCAATGTGTGTTATGTTGCTTCCCGTTCGCCTGTCTTGATATTTTTGTTTAATACACCTGTATTGAATTATATTCGTCTTCCTCATCTTCCTGCCAGCAACCACGTAACGTGACATATATAGGTAAGTATGCACATTCAGGATCAGCAAAAGCCGGTTTTTAAACAGGTTTCCCAAAAATGTCCGTTGTCTTCCATTTTTCAGAAAAACAGGTAACATCTTGAACATGTAGCTACACACAGTAGCTTTATGGTAAAATAAATTATTGGTATGGCAATATACTCAATGGTAATGATAATTTACACAGCTGCTCCAGACATGTAATTTACTCTATAGGCCTATAAAATGTATTTATTTATCAGGAAATAGTGAAGTTCATCTTTATAAAAAGCTCTAAAGATGGAATGATGGAGATGATGACGATAACAGTAATAAATCACATGATACTTGATTTAACTCACTCATGTTTTGGAAGCATGATGATTGTTTTGATTCGGATGACTGTACTGTTTTGGACGTTGTCTATGATCCTACGCCAACACACAGGACAGAAAGATCCTCTTACAAGACAGCCTGTCACTTAACAGCAAGATTAACCAATAATCTACCTGCAAACAATCCCAAACCCAAGTTTAAAGAGATTAAACAACATCTGCCTCTCTGTTGAACATGGAAGAAAGGAATGAAAAGAGAGATGAATGGAGAACCTGAAGAGGTAAAACTGAAGAGAAGAAAAAGAGTCAGGGATTTAAATGTATATAAATACATACATTTTGTTTTGCCCACAAACCTATACTCTTAATAAAAGTACAACATTATGAGCTCATGATGAGCAACACAAATACCCATTACACACACACACGTTATGATGTTTGAAAGAACGGAACAAGATATCATTATTTCACATACATTCAACAAAATAACTGATTTTTTTTCAAAAATGTCTCCCTCCCAATTGTACAAGTTTTAGGATTGCATAGCATTAGCATGTCATTAAACTGATAATTATAACCTTACATTTATTTTTTTTCCTTGTAAATTATAAGCAGAAAGACAGTATTATTTTAGCATTAAAAGTGCTCTAAGCGATGTCGGGTGACGTCACTTCTTGTTGACGTTTAAAGTATTGTCAAACAAAACGGAGGCTAGCTAGACCCTCCCTCCTCCTCATCCGCGCACTAACCCCCCAAACCCTTCTTGTCGGTTATTGGCTGGAACAGTTTGTTATGTTTCGTGGTGCGGGTTAGCCCAGTTTGTTTTTGTTGCCGTTTGTGGAGCCTGGGGTGTCTGCAGAGACCGCGTTTTTTTACAGTGTGTTCAGGGGACAGGCAGCTAGCGGATAGTGAGGAGATGTTTGCTGTATGTGACAAAAAAATTTTGGCCTAAAAAACACGTGATATCGCTTAGAGCACCTTTAATAAGGCACTTTTATATATTTTATAATTATAAATTATATTTAAATTTTAGTATAAGCTTTAATAATTTGATGTACTTTTGTAATTTCTATCAGTTTTTTAAATATTTGTTTATATTTTCTATTTAGCTTTAATTTAATTTTAGTTTTATTAATATTAGTACCTCAACTTCAACTTATTATTTCAGTTATTTGCCTGTATTTAAAAAAAATGTAGTTAACAATAACAACATGAGAATCACACACTCCTCTTTCGTAGCGCAGGAGGCTGTGGGATATTTTAGCTGAAAAAGCATGCACAAACGCACTTTTTAAAACTTCACCAGAAATACACCATCTTGGTACTTTTCATTACTGTTTTCAATGTACTATGAATTGATACATACTAATTCTAATCTCTCTGTTTGTCTTCAGAGCACTTATTTTCACCTTTGTCTTCCTGTGATTCTTAAAAAAAGTTTTTTTGAGGGGGAAAATCTTCATACAGGTTAACAGCATTTGTTCTACCTGTCAGCATCTGCTTTAGGTGACATCAAAGGTTAGATGTGGATATGCATATGGTTGGACTCACAGCACACAAACACAAAACTGACATGTTTATGGACCGGAGAAATCGACACAGTACTAGAGATCAGAACAAAGGACCCTGGGAAAGTTCAGAGGTCACCGACAGCTGTCGCCCCTCACATTAACACCTCGAGATGTGGGGAAGATTCTGATCAGACACGGTGGTCTCCTGGGGCACAGGTACAGGAAGAAAGTCTGTCATCGGATGGGTCAACTGTACAAACAGAGACGAGCCTAAAGACAATTAGTGATGGGACATCTGACTCATTTCAGATTGGAACCTGTTCAAAAAATGTTCTTTCATGTCATTGTCACATTTCCCTGTGTCATCTGAATGATCCATTTATTAACTATTTTTCCTCCCCTGATTTATCATCCACCAAATGAAATTCTGCCCAACAGCTTCAGAATCTCTAATGCACATTAAAACACACACACTAGTCTCTGATTTTTACACTGACAGGGTAAATCATGTTCCACGTGTCTTCGTTCACTACTGCATGATCACACACACACAAATGCACTCACACATAGCTGGGTCACATTGCCCCTATTCTGACAGGAAATGACAAAAACATCTTATGATGGGAAAATGTACAATACATGTCAATCAATTTGACAAGCCTGTGACAGAATGCAAATGAAAGAGGCTGTCCTCACATTCTTGTGCATGTGTGTATATGTGTGTGTTTGTGGTGCATTTGGGCCTTTGGTAAAAACCCCATTCCAAGCTGAGTCAGTGTTTGTAATTGTGTTTGTGTTTAAATTGATATTGAGCGAAATGTTCTCTTGCAGAGGCTCAATCAACATGATGCTCAGTTTTCAGTATCTAACCTCATCACAAGACAAAAAGAAAGATAAAGCTATTGAGGTGAGCCCACCGAAGACACTGAGAGAGAGAGAGAGAGAGAACAGAAAGGTTAATGATCAAAAACACATTGGGATTCAAACAAGCTGACAGAGGCAAAAAATGGACAGGCGCTGGAAAATAAGTGAACATGAAGAAGCAAATTGCACAGAAAATGCTCAATCTTTCCCACATTCTCTCTCTCTCTGTATTGATCTTTTTCTTTTGATTGATGAAGTCAAGCAGAGATGATAAACAGATGCTGATGGTTTTCTCTGTTAGCACAGCTCTGACTGCGATGCTAACACACTTTACACAGCAGAATAAGAGCTATGACAGAGAGGAATACGTAAAGATGCATTTTAACAGTGTGCAAAAACACAGATCATTCTGAAACCAAACTAAAATTCTGGGAATTGGATTTTGAAAGCTCAACTGAACTCATCTCTCTGATATTCTCAGTGATGAGAGTTTTCAACATTTTGTCTCATCTAATGAAAATAAATATTTTTTTAATCAGATTTGAGCTAAAGAATGAATGATTACATTGTCAGATTTTCAAGTAGATTCAAGCAGAAAGGAGCTCTACTTGCTTGACTGCATTATCAAGATGGCCGCCAAACAGTCTTATGGCCCCGCTATACTCATGGTGAAGATCTTTTTCATTCTTCACTTAGGGGTGAAAAGAAGTACGAAATACCTTTTCAGCAGTGTATTGTTAGCCAACATCCTGATGCCACCCACCCTGCAGAGATCGGTGTTCAGATGAATATGTAAAGCATCTGATCAGCGATGTGAATACCTGTATGTATGCACAAGCTGTGCAATTCAAATCTCCAGTAAAGTCAAGTCATGTAATGTTTAATTATATAAGCAATATATTGCTTTAAAGCAAGCAGCTTTACAGTATTAAACATTGAAAACAGGTCCATGTATCTATCGACAAGAATTAAAACATCATTTTCTACAATAAAGCAGCTCTCCAGCAGTGTGTAGTGTGTATGTTTTTACTGGTGTCTGATCTCGACGGACTGAACAGAAGAAATCAACCAGAGAAGACTCTTCCACAACAATCTATGACTTATATTCTTCATTTCTGCCATCACCCTCACTGTTTCTATCCTCCTTGATTTTCAACTAATTCCTTCCTTACTACAACCTTATTTTGTGATGTACTGCCGTCCCTATCATCAATACTTTCTGGAAAAGGTACAGCTTTTTCTCTCTGTCTTTAACTGTACTATCGTCAACCTAAAACACAGGCAAAAAAGCTATTATACTGCCTGTCAGTACTGAACAATAGTGCCAGCTACCACAGAAAACATGTTTCCCCTAAAATACATAACGCACATATTTTTTGGTCTTTGAGTTATTGATTTTACAAAATGTGCATTAAAAATGACCGAAAACTTTGGATGTAAAATTATATATTTTTTAATTTTTATTTATTTGTATTTCCTAGTCTAAAATGAACTCACAATGGAGTCTTGACAGAATGTGTGACCTAACATGTGCTAATGTCTCCTTCACTTCCTTGTTGCCAAAAATGTCAAGCACATGGCGCATAGATTTTAATTTTATTAGCTGAAGGGGATGTCATGATAATACTAAAATGTAATTTTTGTTGTTGTTGAAGATTATTATTGTATTTTAAATACAATTTTCTTTATAAATGACGATACACCATAGAGGGCTAAGGTGTTTACCAGCCCGAGCAAAAGGAAAGCTGTTTCAAACCCCCAAAACCAACTACATTTTGGCCTGACTTTGTTTGAAATTATGTCACACGAGTAAATTGAATGTGTCTGGCTACCAGTAATTTTTATAGCTGTACAAAACAGCTAATTATTCTGCAGAAAATAGCTAACTTCCGCATTGCAAAATAAGGTGATATTGGGAACATTAATCATTTAGGTATCAGGCGCTGTCTGTACAATGTGTGACATAAATTTCCTCATCAGCATACTATACGCTTACAGTGTGGGTGGAGGTAGATTTTCCAAAGCCCAAAGTACACTTCAGTTTTAACACAAGCATTTAGCGTATATGTACAGCCCAAATGCATAGCCTTTCAAAGTATACTTCATGCATATACACATTAGAAAATGTCATCCTTGTTCATTGTCTGCGCTATTTCTCTCCAGAAGTTATGAATGATAAAAATGTGCTTGTTTAATCTAGAGTTGCGGTTATCTCGTAACCCCTCAAATAAGGCGTTTATTGTTGTTGCCATCTCTTGTAGTTTGTTGTTGTTCCGTATTATGCAGATGACGAAATTTACATTACATGCACTGTACCCATACTCTAGCAAATGCATAAAAAACTACGGACTTAGCCAGTAAGCGAGGTAAGCGGCCGCTTAGGGCCCCAGGGATTCAGGGGGCCCCATCTGATATTAGCAAAACAGATTTGGCAAACTCTCCAGTGCGTATTTGAGTTTGCGCTCTAAGGTTTCTTTTTACAGCGTGCTTTGCAGTGTTGAGCAATGTAGCCAATCACAGAAAAATCTTTTTGTTTCAAATTCTTGAGTGCCGAGTTATATGCGCCTGCGAATCCTATCATTGTAATAAAGAAAGTGTAGACATGATGTAAATAAGAGATTCAGAATGCAGTGTAGAGAGCTTTATTGATTATATTGGAACTTCGTGAGGTCTGTGTGTGAAAAACTGAAGTGTGTGACAGCTTTTTAGTGATTTCATTATAATATAACAAATTCATTATAAATAACAAAATGCTTAAATGTTTAGTTTAAAATTTTTAAACAAATTGTAAATTAAATCATTTGAATTATTAACATAAAGAAAAGAATAAATGTGTTAAGTATAGCTTACTATACATTATTTGTTCACGTGACAACTGTCTGACTGTCTTACAACAGAGATATTCACCTCAGAGAAGAAAGTATACACATACTTTTGAGTCTTATAGGCCTCGTGTTTCGTGTCATGATTTTATTTATCTTGATTTCTCTAAATCATTTTTCTTGTATGCTTTACCTGAGCAAACTGCCACGGACTGGCATGAATGTACAGTACACAGGAGTGCAATGACTGAAGATTTTCCCTTAAAGGGATAGTTCACCCAAAAATGAAAATTCTGTCAGTAATTACTCACCCTCATGTTGTAGGCATGAGTAAGACCCCGTAAGACCTTCGTTCATCTTCGGAACACGAATTAAGATATTTTTGATTAAATCTGAGAGCTGGATCACTCCTCCATAGGCTTCTTAAGGGATTGACACTTGCCAGCCCTGAAAAGTTATTAAAGACATCGTTAAAATAGTCCAAGTGACTACAGTGGCTCAATCTTAGGTTTATCAAACGACGAGAATACTTTTTGTGCGCAAAAAAACCCCCCAAAATAACGACTTTATTTCAACTATTCATTTCCTTCTCTGTGGGCCTCGAGTCAGTTCACTAGTGAACTGACTCGTGTATTTAATAACTTTTTGGGGCTGGCAAGTTTCAATCCCTTAAGAAGCCTATGGAGGAGTGATCCAGCTCTCAGATTTAATCAAAAATATCTTAATTTGTGTTCCGAAGATGAACGAAGGTCTTACGGGGTTGGAACAACATGAGGGTGAACTATCCCTTTAATAATATATTATTCTGTATTACTTCAGAACACTTGAATTAATAAACATGAACTGACTCAAAAACAACTCAAAAACAACAACTACTTAAATGTGTAAACATAACGAGAACCAATAACAGAATAAACATAACAGGGGATATTTATACTCTGAGTAAATGAGGAACTAAATCACGAACACCTGGGGCCAGTTGCATAAACTGCTAAGACTAGGACTAGTCTTACAAGTTAGTCTTCCAAATTTTTTTCTTTAAGACTGTTCATAACTTTTCAAAGTTAGTAACATAAAAACGTAGATTGGTCTAATTTGATACCGAACAGTAAGACTGATTACCCCTAACTAACTGCTTAGTCATACTAGTTCTTAAGACACAGTCTTAACATAATGGCTATGTTTATGCAACCGGCACCTGAACCTGATAAATAACAAATGAGTTATACCATAGAAACAAACAAGAACTAATACAGACATGACAGAAACTGAACTAAACGGAACACAACCGTGACAAGAACATCAGGATGACTAATCATATACTGAATTTAGCTACACTATCCCATAGAAAATTTGTGAGGGGGTAAATAAACCACAAAGTATGAGAGAGAGAGAGACAGAAAAATAAGGGTTAGAAAAATAAAAGGGCCCCATAACTGGAATTTGCTTAGGGTGCCCAAATCACAAAGTCTGCCCCGTCTGCATGCTCACATGTGCCTTGAATTTTTGCTGTTTCACAGTTAAAAAAAAGGAATAGATGAGATGGAACAACAACAACTACTGGAGAAAGCAACCAAAATAGATGCTTGGTTTGGAATCTATTTAGGTTGACACCTAGGCAGCCACACAAGCACTTGTGTGAGAAGGTGAAGTTTAAATGAGTACAAAGACATTTTATCACTCATAACTTCTGGAGAGAAATAGTGACAGACACTGGACAAAGATGAATCTTCCTAGTCTGCATGTGTCTAACACCTGTGTTCATGTACGATATCAAATGAAGTATTTGAAAGGCTAGCGTGTTCGGCTAGTAATTGTTTCAAAACTGAAGTATTAAAGTCTGTCAGTGGTAGACTTTCTTCTATACATTTCAACTGCCAAGTGTACAAAATCAAAATGTATTCCTAAATAATCCATCAGCAACATCAAACCAGGTCCTGTAGGTCTGAATGTGAAACCACAGCAGAACACATTTGTCAATAGCATATAGGCCTCAGGATTAGGAAACTGATTTCTCAAATGGCTAAACCCGAACAAAGGGAAGTTATGTCAATTAGTAAATGGAGTAAAAATGGAGTTAGAGGAGGTCTGATCGATCATACGACCATTCCTTGAGCATACACAGAAAATCATCCAGAAACAGACCAAGAAAACAGAACTAATTTGAGCTGACTAGAACTTCAGAAAATTATTTTGCAGAAACAAGGGAATTATGCTGTGGGCATTAAGCGCAGGACACTACAGGGGCCAACATATAGTGATTCTTTTGAGGCAAGAGGAAATGAAAAGGCTGAAGCATCTGTTCATAACAGATGGTTAAGCAGTACATAACAGTAAATTAAAGGATAAAGAAAGGGCATGTGTCACTTTTCAAGCCACTAAATATCAAATGACTTAATGATCAGCCATTAGGGACCACCATCAGGAAAAATTAAACCTTTTTCTGTCAAGATCATCTCAACAATGGCCTCATCAGATAAAGCCGAACTCGCTTCATGTCTGAACATCAACACCTCCAGAATCTCAGTGGAATGAATAATCACATTTTCATAATCCATAATACAGTGTTTTCCACCGATCCCAGATCTCATCAGTATCTCATTATAACGTCTCCATTGTCTCGTTGGAGAGTCGAGCGACGTCTCGCTTGCACCATCTCAACTGAAAATATCAGAGATTCCCTGATGGCTCTAAGAGTGTTTTGTGCATGTGGGGAACTGTGTTATTCTGTTGAGCAGTGTCATTCTTTAAACCAATTACTCTAGATGTTCGACGACATGCAGATGAAGTGAGGGAATCATCGAGACGGCCAAAGGAGGAGAGAGGGATGGAGAGAGAAGCCATCACTTAGGTTTTGAAGAGAGATAAAACAGAATGAGAGAGAAAAGCAAAAGAGAGGCAGTAGCGGCCACATACAGTATGAGGTGTTTCTCCGTCCTATCTGCTTCAAGGTCTTGATAAATTGTGGCATTTCTTTGTTGTTTAGAATCCAGGATTCTTTTGTCTTTTATAAGTTTGATAAAGAACTCTTGTCTCGTCTTCTGTCCAAACATACCGTGCCATCTTTAATGAATGATCGACTTTTACGTAAGCCAGGTAACCTTTAAATGCGGAAAAAGGAATTTTCCTTTTTAGAATTGCCCTAAAAAAACACCTTATGTGAGCGTAAAAACTTTTTTGCGATATATGGGAGTTTTTGTGAAATTGAAGTGTTTCCATTGGGTGTATTTTTAATTCGCACTTTCAATTTGCCCAACTTGAAGGGTAATGGAAACGCAGCTACTGTCAGTGTTCAGAATGAAATGCTAGCATTACTGTACACTGCCTTTATAATGAAACAGTACATATTAGTGTGTTTCTAAATGTTTCATTTAGTAAATTTGTGTGAAAATGTACCTTTTCAAAAATATTTTAAAAGTCATCGTATGAATTCGTACGAATGACCTACCCCTGACCCCGCCCCTAAACTGACCCATCACTGGGGTTTAGACAAATCGTAAGAATTCGTATGAGTGAGGTCGTTCGAATTCGTATGAATTAGCCACCTCATACTCATTCATATGAATTTGTACGAATTGGTCATGTGATAGGTTTGGCTAATCTACATTAATTTTGAGGTGGTAGGGTTTCTAGTTTTTATAGCCTATTTCAGTAGCAAAGCTATTTTGGCTGTGTAGTGTTGATTAAAGTGTCCGGAGTTTTCAGTCAACTGTTTAGAATTAGAATTAGCGATGAATCATACAGTCGTTCCTTGCAATTAAACGGTAAAATGGTTGGGATTCAGTCTGAGTCATACAGGCAGTTCACTCTTTTGGAGCGGTTATCTGTAAAACAGTAAAGCCTTTACTAAAGGTAAAGGTAAACGTCAACACACAAAGAACAACACAGTGTTGAATAAAGTAAGTACTTGCCTAAAATGATTTCAATTACTTTTAAAAGTAACTTTCCCCAACACTATATATATATATATATATATATATATATATATATATATATATATATATAGGCCTATATACACACATACTGCATTCATAATAAGAGCAGTATAGAAGTATGCTACAGTGTTCCGCACATTACCACAGTTGGTCTGAGGTGAACTGATGTGATCTTGACACAATCATCATGAAGGAATGGCAGAGGCCATTTGGCTGAATTACACGACAGATGAGAGCGTCTGTGATTTCACAAAGAGGTGGAGGGCAGGAGTGGGAGAGAATAATATTACACAAGAGAAGAGAACAGACCTTCAACAGGCCTACATTAAGAGGCAGGAAATAGCCTCACTCTGTCCTGTCAGGATCTTTAGAGGCTGACCCTTAAAGTGACTCTTTAAAACAACCCCTCAAGACACTGCTGTTTGACCCATTTCAGGAAGTCATGATGGTGTAAACGAACTAAATTAAAGGAATAAAAGATTGGATCACATTCACACACACATAAGTGCAGGTGCCCTCAGCTCTCTCTGGGCGAGTTTAGCCTGTATCCCCCGATAGCACCTTGCAAAGTCGACTTCTGAGGGAATTCTGCCATCTTAAGAGATATTTCAGGTCCTATAACATTCAGTGAAGGCCACTTCACACAGCACAGGGAACAAGTGTACATCGATATCAATTCACAGGAACTGGAGAGAGAAAGTTCACAAAATGCAACTGTTAAAAATACCATTATCAGGACCATGGGGTATATGTATAACAGTTATGAAGACACATACATAATATAATTTAACCAAATTTTATTTTTCATATTAAGCACCACACCATTCATTTATCAGTAGTAAATTTAAGGATTTAGATAATTACAAATGAATACTCTTATAAATAGCCTATACAATATATATATTTTTGTATAATATAATAATAATTGTTTATAATTTTACATTAATACACATGGAGGTATTCACTCATGCACTACGTGTGTGTGTGTGTGTGTGTGTGTGTGTGTGTGTCATCTTACATTAAACTCATGAGAGTATAGGGATCAGTAAACATAGAGCCACTCTGAATAGGAACACTGGTTCTGTCCCACCCCTCCTGCTTTTTATATTCCAATCATACACAAACACCCAGTGTCCACGTGGGTCGGCACTACATTCAACCTGAAAAGCCTATTTGATCAGTCTCCACACATTTCTGATCTAGGATGTATTTATGACCTCCCCCCCCTCCCCCTTTTCAAAAATCTTCAAAAATCACTCTTGTGCATTTTAGCTCTTCGGAATTTTGTGTTCCAGCAGTGTGTTTCTCCGAGAATGTAAATCATAGAGTGTATATAGGACTGTGTATGTTTAACTTTGCTCTTTGCTGCATACGCATGTACACACACACACACACACAACAAACAACCACTAACAGCACAGCAGCGATAGACAAAGAGCCTGCTGGAAGTAACCTATGCAGCCAGCATGTTAATGTCATCCAGCGTTAAGGAGTCGTGTACGTGCGTGTGTGTGTTGGTATGAGTGTGTGAGTCTGTTTGCTCCTCAGCGTCATGACAAACAGAGGGCAGAAAGCCGACCAGTGGCCATGTTAGATGTGCTGTTCCCCTTAGATTCGGAGAATACCTGCCGATCGCCCCCCACGGTGCTAATAAACCCCGTGACCTGCTGCTTTGCTCATTTGTGCTTGTACACTCTTTAATATTTATGCTGCCATTAAACATTAATGCATGGAGTCAACATTATGACAGAAGCTCCAATCAAATTCAACTTACTTAACTTTATCTCATAAAGTTGCTATTTGTTTTACTGCTGCCTCATTATTCTGTGATTTACAGTCCACAAACATGATGCGGAGAGGTTTCTGTGTGGGTTGGGTTGGTCTATTTATGAAAATCTTCTAGCATTAAATTCATGAAATGTGTGTGTGTGTGTGTAATAGTGATGTTTCATTTATCTTTCCCTCTATGACAGCAGTGGGAACCAGAGCACAGCAGAAGTGAGGTCACCTTCCCATCTGAAACAACAAGGGCATGTTTGTTGGGGGAGGAGATGCACAGGAAGTGTGTGTTAAGTGAGATTCCTCTGGATAACTGGTCTTTTTCTCACGGGGGTCTTAATAGTGTCTCAGGGGAGCGCATCCTGATCCGTTTACCTTGTGTTGTCTCTCGAATGCCCCTCTCTGACTGACCCTCTCTCTTTCTCTCACTCTGATGTGACAGATGCGACAGGTAAGAGAGATTGACGGCGACGGGTAACGCGGAGAGCGTCTGTGTTCACGCGCGTTCCCAGAATCCTGCTGGGTTGTGAGTGGCAGGTCAGCTCCTGTTAACTCCTGCGTCCTGCTGAACAAACAAACTTTTATAGGGTCGCAAACAACCTCCCTCACACAAACACATGAGTAAACATATCTGACCCCTCTTGAGTACTGTGTGAATAAAGGAATGTCCGCTCACACACATACATACGTTTACCTGTTTAAATTAGGACATCAATAAACTTCTGTTGTTTTCATTCAAAGTTGGTTATAATGACTACAGACTTACCCACACCCTACCCTTAAAATACAACTGAAGAACATGTTTTACAGGAAGGCTTTGTCAGATTTAGTAAACGTCTGAGGGCAATTGACCCTTTGCTAACCCCTGCCTTCTAGACCAATTCTATTTTAGCAGCTGTTGCCTCCACCATATTATCAGATAAGGTTTTGCTCTTCTAATGTACATTTATGGGGGATCTGTGTGTTTGTATAGTTTTAGGTTAAATTTTATGGAAATTACCCAAGAACACAGTACTATTTTGGGTTACTTATAGTGACACAAGGCATACAAGTTTGTCCTCATTCCCAAATGAACCTAAAACTAAATCATTAAAATAGGCCTACACTGAAAGATAGATAGATAGATAGATAGATAGATAGATAGATAGATAGATAGATAGATAGATAGATAGATAGATAGATAGATAGATAGATAGATAGATAGATAGATAGATAGATAGATAGATAGATAGATAGATAGATAGATAGATAGATAGATAGATAGATAGATAAATGCTCAAAGTGTTGAGAAGGATCGTACACCTCTCGGCCACATAAACAGACTAATGATAAACAGACTAATGATAAACACACACACACACACACACACACACACACACACACACACACACACACACACACACACACACACAGTGCAGTGCAGTGCTGAATGATGAGGAATTAGGAGGTAAAAAAGGACGATAGATGTGAAGAACCTGTGATGATAGATGCACACACAGAGTCATTCACATCATAGGCTTATAAATGTATGTTTGGGGAGCGTTTAGAGTAGAACACTTAAATAAATTCTTCTTTAAATTCATCTCCGTTTGATGTAGCTGTAGAAAACAAGTGAAAATAGATTCAATTATTTACGATGATGAAGTTTCAGCTGGAAAAGTGCAGCGTGTGTGAGACAAAATGTATTTAAGAAGCAATGGCTGGTATATTTTTTATTAAAATACATGGAATATTTCAGTTCTTCTCCTTATTTCACCCAGCACCACACATACAGAGGTAAGTGGTTAAACACATTCAGCATTTACCAAACTGGGAAGTGCAGAGATAAGCAGGATTAGTTACAACAACAGCTGCTCGACTTGAGATGGAGTCAGTCTGTCAGTGTCTCTCTCCTAAGGCAACAGGAAACTTCAGAGACGGGATGGTTAACGTTGCTCTGAATGACAGAAGAGAACATGATAGATGGGTGGTGAAATAAGGAGAGGTGGAGAAAGAAAGGGGAAAAAAAACAACCAAAATATCCCCCTACTTCAAGAATGGAGAAATGGGATGTCCTCAGAATGGGACTGAAGTGGAGAGGAAGAGGAAGTCAAAACTTGATGACCAGTGCAGTTCATTTTTATGTCCACATAATATACAGAAATGTATTTCTTAATATAGGCCTACTTGATAAAATATTGCAAAATATTAGGATTAAACAATATTAAAGATTTTTAAAGGTGGAAATTATATCTTTATTTCATGTTATATGATACAATATTTATTTATTAATATAATATAATATATAGGCCTATATTATTATATTAAATAGTTAATTTTAATATAATCAAATTAACATGAGGTGAATCTTACTATACTTTACTGTGAACATATTTGATCTTTTTTGCCATTTCTCTTGGTGCTTTGCAACTTTTAACACAAAAAACAATCGAGAAACGTTCCAGTTTTTAAATTTCATTTCCTTTCTCGATAAAAATGGTTCAAACAAAACATGTTTTTGAGGGAGAGTATGATCTGGTTTACTTGATCTGGTTTGGTATTTTGTTGCGTGAACTTTTGCCGCTCGTTTTTGTATTTGTTTGCGTTTAAGTATTTGCAGCGTATTTGTGTTGTCAAACTGATGAAGATGTTTTCTTAATTTGCTGGGTTTTTTTTTCTATTTGCACAGAGAAAAGTAACGTTGCGTTGCTTCGGCTATTTGACGCATGTATAGTGTGTAAGTGCCATATTTTAGCCGTCACAACGAGCGAGAAAGGTTGACATGGAGCCGCTAAATCTCGAACCTTCGTCCGTTAAACACCGCCCCGCAGATTAGAGGAGAATGAATCAACATTGGCTTGGGTTTTCGGAGATGACGTGAACTGAGGGATTTGAAAAACGGAGATGGCGTTTTATTACTCAACAGGTGAGTAACGTAGCCTACTTTATTGAACAGATGTGAAGGGTCATTTTAAGTTGTTGTTGCCCTGTGGTGAAATTTATTTTCAAGGAAGTCTATTATTGGGTATAGCTACTCAGTAATGTCTTCAGCTAGTCAGCTTGAGATCCTTTCTATCTAATCTACTCTGCTGGTTATATCTCTTAAAGGTGCAGTATGTTTTTTCTCAAAGTCGAACATTGTTGATATTTGATATCTCTCTTCAAAGCTTACCCTCCAATCTTAACTGCCCTGATCCGAACCCCGACCAGTGTTATGGAGATGGTTCTCACTGCGGAACATGAAATCCACGGGGAGGAGTCGGATCCAGATCCGACTCCTCCCACCTCACATACACCTAAACCTACCCAACTCCGCCCCCTGATCCCTAAACCCACCCCTAATCCGTAAACCCAACCCTAATCCTACCCATCTCCACCCCATGGATCTTGATCCGACTCCTCCCCGTGGATCTCATGTACTGCATTGAGGTACTGGTGTTATGCGAGGCTGGTGCACTAACAAGGACGGTAACCAGTTCACACCGCATTTGCTAGCAGTCATGAGCCTGCAGAGCTCTCACTAGCTGGCCTCCGTGACACAATCAATGCAAGAGTGGATGTCTGTTTATTGTAGCAGATGACAAACGAACGACAAGGAAGCACAAAAAATTGACATACATACACAAGAGTAAATACTAAACAAGAGTTTATTGTTAGTTGCCAGCAGCACAGCAGCCCTAGACAAACAATGACACTCAAAACCAGTGTTACTCAGGCATGGAGTGGAATCAAAACAACCTCTGCATCTGTTTTCAAGCCTTCCCGCTTGGCTCTCTCCAGCGCTGGAAAGCTTTTCTAATATTAACGGGGGTCCTAAAGCTCTTTCCTGACCATAACACTAGTGATATTATTATGAGCTTTTCTCTTTTGTAATGTCTCTCAGCCATCTCTCTTTCTACAGTCTTTTCTTCTTTCTCCCTCTTGCTCGTTCTCTTTCCTCCACTGTCATACGCCCCCTAATGCTGATTGGCTACATGTTTGTTGTTGTTTGTGTTTGGTTGTGTTGGTCTGACCAACTTTCAAACAGCATTTTTCTAATATCGTGACGCTTACCCCACCTTTAAGCCTAGTGGTGAATGTTTTATGAATAGTAGGATAACCACATTCATCTTCACAGTCACGCAGAGCCGAAGCACAACCAAAGCAACGGGTCTCATTCACTAAGCATGCGTACGCACAAATTTGTGTGTGAAATGTGTGTACGAACGATTTTTAAGAACATATCATGATTCACCAAAAATGTTGTAGTAATTTTATTCAAAATTTACGAAAAAATATAGGAACAACTGAAACCACACGTACGCAAAAAGCACTTACTTTGTTCTGCCTTATAATTGTGTTATATTTCATCCTAACGCGACTATAATTATATTGAATTATACAATTTAATTTAATCTTAAATGCATTCCATTATTAAAGAGTAAGAAAAGGTTTCTCTGAATAATGCAGATTTACGCATACAGCTGGTTAATGAGAGGTCTGTTATGTAATCTGGGTCTGTATAAAAGGTGTTTATTGTGAGAACTGGTGAGAAGCGGGCACTTGTCATTGCTCGAGGATCGGGCGAGAGCGCGTCTGCAAAGAGCGGCAAGTTTGATGAGGGTGAGGAAAGGCTGTAAGGAAAGTGTGTGCGGAAAGCCCTTATATGGAGATTGTTTGGGTGTGTTTTATGCAAATAACTAACCTTGTCCACGTGTCCGCTTATTTAGAATACTGTTTTTTTAACCACTAGAGCAGTGTTTCCTAACCACTGTGTGCCATGACAGGTTGTTAGGTGTGCCGTGGAAAATGATCTAATTCCAAAAAATTTATGTTCCAAATAAGAATATATAATTGCGTTGTTGGGCCGAAACATTGAATCTCTATATTTCGTCTTTGTTTTATAAAATTAATCCTATTGATCATCATTCATGCATGTATGTGGGTTTTACAAAATATTTAACCAATAAAAAGCATTTAAAAAGAAAGAGGTTGTGACTTAACCATTGGCTCCTTAAACTGTCAGTCAAACCTCATAACTTCACCCCGCCTCCATTTAGAATGTGCTGCACACAGAGTTTGGAGAGATCTCTGCTTGTATGTAATGCAAGGGAAAATAAAGAACTGATATTGAAACTTTGCGTAAGTGCAGCATTTATTTATTCAAGAAACACTGTCCATAAAGGCTATTTTTTTGTATTTGAAGAGTGGAGAATGGTCTTACGCCGGTTTCACACTGCACGCGTTAGCAGAGCGTACGGTGAACGGAAGCAGGACACGCGCGTTTTGCTTTCACACTGGCAGCCTTTGACGCTACGGACAGAGTACTTTATAATGGGTAAGTTGGCATTGCTTTATTTCGTTTTTCAAATACATTTAAGAGAAAAGACTTGTCAAGAAGCTTATTTTATTAATTAATATATTATATAACGTTTGGTTCATTATTGTTTTTGTAGTTTGGGCAACAAGTTTGTTTTTGGACATTTGTTTTCTTTTTAAATTGATGAAGGTCATTTGATTGTTTTAAACACAATATATATCATCAATGCAATTTTTGGGTAAAACTGCTGTGTATTTTGGCCATGATCAATCCATTGTCACTTTAACGCCGGGTTTACACCGGACGCTGAAGCGACGCGGAACGGAAAATCATGCGCGGTCCGGCGCCTGCCTGTTCACACCAGACGCGTATTTTTCGCGGAGGTCGACAAGCGCTTCTGCTCAGTTGTTGTTTATTCAGAGCTATTTTTTTACATCATGGGTAAGTAAATAACCTCATAATATAAATACACCATGTTTCTGTAACCAAGAAGTTTGTACACTTCTTTTATTAATCCGTTGTCGAGACACACACGCAGCCAGAGAGAGAATATGGTAGACAGTTATAGTAGGCTAGTGTATATACCGTTGAAATATACATCCTCTCTTCAAATTTATGAAATCTATTTTCCTCTTCCTGTTTCCCAGTGCGAGTAGACAGGAGGAGAGCCCTTGCCCTATATCTTTTGATTATAGGGTATTATAGGGTATTTTAATTAGAAAATTGCTTATATTTTGACAATTGACCGGATGGTCGAGTGTTTCTTGGTGTAACTTCCTTCCGGAATTGACGCGGATCACTCGCGGCTCGCGAAAAAAATAGACCAGACGCCGAAACCTGCGCTTCACGCGCCGCGTCGCTCCGCGTCTAGTGTGAACGACACGATAGGTTAACATGGGCACCGAAAGGAAGCGGCCTCCGTTCCGCTTCCGCGTCCAGTGTGAACCCGCCGTAATTCAGCATAAGCGGCGCGGCAAAAATACACTGGGTGCCGAAACCATAGCGGCACTGCTGCTCATGCTACGCGCTGCGGCGTTCAACTAACGTTATTCAAAATAGTTTAACTTTTGCTGCTGAGCTCTGTGACGATTACCAGCGCGGCCAATAGAAACGGGACATCCAAACAAACACGGAAATCAAAATGGATGAACGGCTAGTACTGTGTGTATCGGAATTTCCTGACCTCTATGATACAAGTTTGAGGTCGTATAGGGACATCGGCAGAAAAGCTGTGTCATGGAGATATGACATATCTCCATTCAAGTTGGCATGTCAGGTGTGTTTTAATATATATATATATATATATATAATTTGTTCCTTTGTGTCAGCTTTAATGTTTGAATAAATGTTTATATGTATGTGTATATATATACAGGTCATTCTCAAAAAATTAGCATATTGTGATAAAGTTAATTATTTTCCATAATGTAATGATAAAAATTAAACTTTCATATATTTTAGATTTATTGCACACCAACTGAAATATTTCAGGTCTTTTATTGTTTTAATACTGATGATTTTGGCATACAGCTCATGAAAACCCAACATCTGAATCAACTAATTAACTCTAAACACCTGCAAAAGATTCCTGAGGCTTTTAAAAACTCCCAGCCTGTTTCATTACTCAAAACCACAATCATGGGTAAGACTGCCGACCTGAGTGCTGTCCAGAAGGCCATCATTGACACCCTCAAGCAAGAGGGTAAGACACAGAAAGAAATTTCTGAACAAATAGGCTGTTCCCAGAGTGATGCATCAAAGCACCTCAGTGGGAAGTCTGTGGGAAGGAAAAAGTGTGGCAAAAACGCTGCACAACGAGAAGAGGTGACCGGACCCTGAGGAAGATTGTGGAGAAGGACCGATTCCAGACCTTGGGGGACCTGCGGAAGCAGTGGACTGAGTCTGGAGTAGAAACATCCAGAGCCACCGTGCACAGGCGTGTGCAGGAAATGGGCTACAGGTGCCGCATTCCCCAGGTCAAGCCACTTTTGAACCAGAAACAGCGGCAGAAGCGCCTGACCTGGGCTACAGAGAAGCAGCACTGGACTGTTGCTCAGTTTTGCATGTCATTCGGAAATCAAGGTGCCAGAGTGAGGAGGAAGACTGTGGAGAAGGAAATGCCAAAATGCCTGAAGTCCAGTGTCAAGTACCCACAGTCAGCTGCTGGTGTTGGTCCACTGTGTTTTATCAAGGGCAGGGTCAATGCAGCTAGCTATCAGGAGATTTTAGAGTACTTCATGCTTCCATCTGATTTCATTTTTCAGCACGACCTGGCACCTGCTCACAGTGCCAAAACCACTGGTAAATGGTTTACTGACCATGGTATTACTGTGCTCAATTGGCCTGCCAACTCTCCTGAACTGAACCCCATAGAGAATCTGTGGGATATTGTGAAGAGAAAGTAGAGAGACGCAAGACCCAACACTCTGGATGAGCTTAAGGCCGCTATCGAAGCATCCTGGGCCTCCATAACACCTCAGCAGTGCCACAGGCTGATTGCCTCCATGCCATGCCGCATTGAAGCAGTCATTTCTGCAAAAGGATTCCCAACCAAGTATTGAGTGCATAACTGAACATAATTATTTAAAGGTTGACTTTTTTTGTATTAAAAACACTTATTTTATTGGTCGGATGAAATATGCTAATTTTTTGAGATTTTTGAGAATTTTGGGTTTTCATGAGCTGTATTCCAAAATCATCAGTATTAAAACAATAAAAGACCTGAAATATTTCAGTTGGTGTGCAATGAATCTAAAATATATGAAAGTTTAATTTTTATCATTACATTATGGAAAATAATGAACTTTATCACAATATGCTAATTTTTTGAGAAGGACCTATATATATACATATATATATATATATATATAGGCAATATGAGCGGCGGACCTTTAATTTTTTGACGCGCTGAGAACGCCAGAGAGCCTGAGCACATACTAGTGCTCGCATTCTCTGTGTTTATTAGTTTACGATCTGTTCAATAGACCTGTCTAATACAACTGTTATACATAGAACGTTCTATGTATAAAGGTGTAACGTTAGGTGTCCTGGGGGACGTGCATACGTATGCACGTCCCCCAGGACACCTAACGTTACACCTTTTCAATTTTCTCACGTGGGGGAGAGATAGTTTTCAAATGTGTTATTAAAAAAGATAAAACATTTTCCCAACTTATGTAGAGGATGAGTGTAAAAAGCGATGGACAGATACATAGTTTACTGCTGACCGAAAGGAGGAACAACAATCAAAATAACTAACCTTATTATACTGACATAGAACTCCCGCTTAAAAGGTTTTTGAAAACTCCGCCTACTTTGCTCTGGCATAGCGCAGCGCAAATCGCGTTGTATCTGAAGGGCAACTCTGAACCCAGCGGCCAGCGCAGCGCATTCCGCGTCCTGTGTGAAAACCCCTTTAGTATTTGCCGTCTAGTCTAGAAGCAAATATAGTGTTTTAAATATCGCATAGCACTTCATCTTTTGTATCATAAGATTTTGATCTTGAGATTTCAACCACAAGAAAACTGAGCGCCCATATAGTTACAAAAAACTTTATATCCTGTACGTTGATGAAAAAGTAATGCGATGCACGTACTGCCTCAGATGCGGCTGTTCCAGTGACAGACAAACTATCTGTCATTCGCTGGTCAAAAACCTTTAACTCAATTTGAGCTCGATTTTCATAAAATGTTAATAATATAATGACACGTGCAAGTGTTTGATCATAGCTAGCTAGCTATATAAAGCCACAATACAAACTTTGACGACAGTGTTTAATTAAAGCTACAATAAGATTTTTGCAATAAAATATCCAAAAATCACTTGCACAGTGTGATATATTTCCTGCAGTTGTGTACTTACAATATCCCAAAAGTTCCCAAACATTTTTAATTTCAGAGAAATTCCAATTTTAAATAATGGCTCGTCCACGTTCACTTGTCGGCTGTCAATGACGTAATAATCCGCGTTATCCCTGGTTTCCATTTGTACTTCCATAGTAACCATGGCGACAGACGTGGACAACTGCGTTATGTCTAGCGGCACGTTCACGCTGTTGTTGTTTCGCTCAAACATTATGGACCGTGGCAAGCAGACTTTGGGACAAAAGGAGAAATAAAAGAGGATCAATATCAGCGTGGTGTTTTCGAGATGCCGAGAGCTCCACGTCCGCAACTAACTTCGACTTGACAGCTTCACGAGTCACGACTTGACAGAGACGCCACTCTTGCATCTACTATATTAGACAGGTGAGCAGAAATGTGTACATAAAACTGATCATAGCTCATCATGATGAAATGTTAGAATATGATCAGTATGTTATTTTAATGTTGATCTAGCTAGCCTCATACAGCCAACAAACTAACGCATAGAATAACATTAGAACTTTCAACACACTCAAATGCAGTTTAGTATGATAGTGTAGACCAAATAAAACAGCATGCGTTACCTCACAAGTTTAATTCGTCAAATAAACTGACCTGTGTGATTATTAATTCAGCACTTGCGGGTTCGGTAGAAATGTCCTTATTCCTTTATATCCGCTGGACTCGTGTGTGCCGTTGATATCTGTTTCTCATTAGTAATCGTGCCCTTCTTCATACCACAGTCATGTTAAAAACATTAATGTATTCACTCATCTATAAAGATTATTAGATCCATCAGCATGACGACAAATTCCATAATTCCGCTTATGCGTCATCAACCTTCGCCTTTGTTATTGTAAGAGGTTAGCGACCCCTAGCGGCAATTTTTTGATGTTCCCCCTGACAGCAGTGATATGTAAATTTGTTTTTTACACCCCCCCCCCCCCACCATAATTTTTTTATTTAATGAGAAACTTCAAAACACACTGTTTGATCCCAGATTTAACATGTAACACCAGTTGCACAGAATTGTTCATTTTAGTGCATTATTTGCACTTATATACACACAAATACCATTTGGCAACTTGTTTGGTGAGGTTAGTGTTTTCTGACATGTCAGCAAGTTTTAAGCTAGTTAAAAAAGTAAGCCCGTCAATGTAAATGACGCCTTATTTTGGGCATTGTTTTCATTGTGTGAACTGAGTGCTAGGTTCATATATTTGAATTGTTCTAAGATGAATTGGATAATGATAGTTCTCTTTCACCCTGAAGGAAAGGTGTGGGTTGACTTCAGCACACACACACAAACTCATGCGGAAAAAAAAAAACCTTTCTCACCTTACTTTTCCGCAGTAATGTGCACAGCACACTTATCACCACCTACACAAAAAAACATGCTCCAGTCACAAGCTCTTTTATCTTTACACTGTGTTACAACTTCTTTATGAGCAGGCTTATCAGCCTATTGTGACAGAAAGCGGATCCAAATATTCAATTTGTGACAGTACTTCTTTAACACGGCACATTACAGCAAATCCCAAAAGCTGCTACTTGAGATTAGCAACACATTTTAAGCATAATGTTGGTGTAACATGCTCTAGTTGAGCTGCAAGAATGTTTTCATGCTGTTGACAGACTGATTGAGTTTAATTATTTCGCCCGACGTGTCGGGTTTGGTTTTGTTACGTCTGCGAGTCTGTTGGGCCTGATATCCGTCACTGAGGTGCCGTGGGGAGGCACATGTAAACATGACTGACACGTGTATGGAGGTTAAACGCAAGATTAGAGAGTTCTCAAAGCTTTAAAACCCTCACTTCCCCTCTGTGGTTTTGAAATGCATTGATCTTTGAAGGTTTCTTCTTTTTGAAATGTTTAGATTGTGTACTTCTGGGTGTCCTGACACAAGCAAAGCAACATTCACTTTTCCATAGTTTTCTATCACCCGTTTATCACTTTCAGAATCTGGCTTAATGGAGACCCATTCAAGTATTTCCTTTCTCATCTTCTCTCCTGTCCTGTATTCTGTTTCCTCATTGATGCAAGAGTTGTCAAAATTAAATGAGAGACTCAAGACTAGTCTGCCTGTTCTGAATTAGATATGGCAGGTTGTTAAATCAAGTCGTCTGAGCGTGGAGAATTGGCCAACCAACAGAGTTTGATTCGTATATCTGATATTATTCTGCACGACCAAAGATTTTCACATTCATCCTACAACGGTTACTATAATTATTGTCACCACTCTCAAAAGGAAGTTTAGAGACTTCAATCTTTGTCAGGCTTTTTAGATGCTTTTCATTATATACGGTTGAAATATTCTTTAAATACTACTGAACTATCAGTTTAATGAGTGCTTCTCAACCTTTTCAAATCCAAGACCCATTCAAAAGTTTAAATGACCCATAAAAACAATAAAAATTTTAATAATTAGCCTACATTTCAGGATTAGATGTTTTACAAGCTGAATTTTTTTCAGGGGTTCCACCCCTTTTACCCAACAAATTTACATGAATATTCCAGTTGTTTGTGATTTACTGACACAAATTCTACCCGATATAATATTTTAGAGCTTGTCATAACTAGTAAAATGTATATTCATTATAAAAATGTCATTGTCAATGGCTTTTTAAGATTTTATTAACTCGCATGACTTTTACATGTCTATAAATCAGACTTTTAAAATTACTGTATGCTTCTTTAGATGTTTTTGAGGGGGTAGGTAAATTAAGAAATGTCTTGATTTGTAGTTTTTGCTTATTTTAATGTGTCTTATTCTTAATCATTTATCATCTTAATGTCTTGGTAAATGCTGCACTTATTTTTAGATTATAGTTTAAAGGTGGGGTATGTGATTTGGAAAACGACCGGCAGATTTTGAAAATACACAATTCAAATGGTCCTACCTTCTTTCCTCTAACGCTGGCCCTGACTACACCCATTCAAAGAACATGGACACGCAATCATGCACGAGCGAAAACTCAGATGCGCGAAAGATTGTAATGACGATTTACTACTAATCATGGAACCGGCTTTATGGACGAGATGCGCATGCGTCACGAGCTTTGAGTATGCGCATGAAGGGGGTCACGCGCGCTGGGGGGAGGGGGGTGTGGAACCGTTTGATTGACGAACTTACTGTCCAATGATTCTAGGTGGTCTTGGAAATGATTGGCTGGAGTTTTTCGAGTCCTGCCCGTTCCACAGATGATTAAATTGCTTAATTTTCATTTCAGTGCTTCTAACTCAGTGGCTGTAAGTGGGTTAGGAATAGGATTTCAAGTTATTTAGAAAAAATGGAAAAAGAGAATCACATACCCCACCTTTAAATATACAATTTAATTGATCTTTATATATATATACATACATACACACACACACACACACACACACACACACACACACACTGCGCTATCCCTTGATGCAGGTTATTCTCAATGAATTCCTCACTTAGTGTGAGTTTGTTTGGACGGATCAGACTGAGATAGACTCTTGTTGGTGCTGTGAAAAAGTCCATGCTGACAAGCTGTCATTTAGCTTTCCTGTCATCCCGTTTTGAGTGTTCCCCACACCTCATTCATCCATAACCCTAAGGGTCACAGGTCATTGTACTTCACCGCTTCAAGCCAGAGGTCAGAGGTTAATACCTCCTTTCAGCATGGCACAAGACACTGTAGACATGCTTGTGATAGCAATGTGATCCAGATGTAGAGAGAGAGAGGAAGACAGTTAATGCCTGGTACAACCCTTAAGCATCCTGGTGGGGTTGACCAAACCTCTAAGATGGGACCTTTGGTGTTGGCATGGTAACCACCATGGTAGCAGAATGTGGGTGGAGTCACGAGGGGTGTCGGGTGAGAAATCGGCTCCATAGCTAATGAGCAGCTGCTGGCAGTTTCTCTGCAGGACAGCAGACAGGCAGAAACAATATTTCAAAGTCTTTCAAATGAAATAATATGATAACAAAGACTCCTGGGGCAATGTGTGTGTTCTGGAACGTGTTTGGACAGGGGGTGCAACTCCTCCCGGTGAATAATCTCACACACACACACACACACACACACACACACACACACACACACACACACACACACACACACACACTGCTTTCATACCTCTCTCACTACTGAAGAATGTATATAGACTATGTAATTAATCTAAAATTCATAATCCAGAATGTGATCTGGCTGATGAGAAAAATAGTCTCTTAAGAAGCCACGCACACACTCGTACTCATTCAGGAGCATTTTGGATGGGAAGGCAAATTTTAATTATTGATGGATCAGACGTTTTGAGTAGTTTATTAGTTATCCAAAAACTGAATAGTTAATTATATTTTATTTGTTTATTTATTTGTGGTGGTGTTTTATGGGAATGAATTTAGGGATTCTACATCTCAATGAAGATTTTAGCATGCTGATAACATGCTGCCATTTGAAGCAACAAATGTCAACATATTTAAGCATATCATAATTTTTTTAATTCATTAAAATTTAAATGCACACATGCAGCAGACCAGGGCTGCCACTCTACTTTGTTCTATATGTTGAAAAAAAAAAAAAACTTGAATAAGTGATAGTGAGAGTTATGTTAGTGGTCTAAGTTTTCTTTGTGAGGGGACCTGGGTTCAAATTCTCTATACCTATGTTTTGTATGGTCAGCTAACATAACCTTAAATCATAAATATAGCAACAGAACTACAGAAGGCTGCAAGGGAATATGACAGAAACAAAAAATAAAAAAATTCTTTGTAAATATTACATGCCAGTCTAAGTCAGTGAATTGGCTAGTGCTGTAGGTGTCAGCACTAAAGATGACATGATGGACATTTTAGAGATTAAACAGAATTGAATCATACAGAATTGGCTAAATAAGCTTTTTAGGTTGTTTATATATGTATATATATATATATATATATATATATATATATATATATATATATATATATATATATATATATATATATATAGTCTGTTTAGAATTAGAGTAACAAATCTCAAGCCTAAAGTTGGTTAATGGTTGCACTTACAACTGTTCTCAGTTCAGTGTACTGGTGACTCGAAAACTATTTTGGACTGGGACATTGCAGTGTCTGCATATGGGTATTGTTGACACTCCAATTGTTATAAGAGTATGTGATGTAATTTCAAATATTTTATTTAGTCGACATAACATGACGTCACTGTCCTATTCTAAACAAGGGCTGATGTAAATGGACGTCTTTGGCTGTTGTCTATCTTGCTGTTTTTTTTTCTCTCCCTGTTGCATGTTAAGTCTTTGTAAAGTTACCCCCTTCTAGACCAAGGGTTAGATATGATATGAAGACAAAATAATAAATTATTTACTGACGGCGAACAATTTCCCCACCCCTTATAAGCTTGCAGAGAAACGTTTCTGTTCCGTTTCAATTCCGTTGATTTGCATAGTGCTTTTTCGCAATAAATATTGTTCTAAAGCAATTTACAACCCTAGTGAACAAGATAAAGGCAAGAATAAAACTGCAAAAATAGGGGCTTTCGCACCGAATGAACCTTTTTATAGTTCCTAGAACTAATGGCGGAAGTACCCGCTTTTTGGCATATTCGCACCGCAGGATCTAGGAATGATTTTAGTTCTAGGAACGCCTATTGGGGGTACTAAATTAGCTCCTACTTCAGAGAAGGGTCTAAACCAGCTCTATAGGAACTACAAGTGACATAAGTGTACAGTTAGCGCCATTGGGCATCAACCACAAGGCAGACGCTAATGCTTTTCATATAGGCTACTGTATATAACAGTTCTATCTAATAATGTATTAGACAGGACTGTTTCAGACAACCGGCGACTAGTCAACATTAAAAATATGTAGTTTTGCACATCCCTAATTTTCAATATCCTTGACACTTCATCAATTTCCAAATACAGTCTCTTTCTAGTTTTCTTTTCAAACGCCCACTCTCTTCCTGAGTGTATTCTGTGGTTTTTCCACTCATTTTTGGCATCTTTCCTCTCACGGGGGCAACTTGACAATCTAGTCCGTGCCAAGAACAAGAGAGTGAGAAAGAGAGCGGGACTCCAGGAGCATTCGTCTGTGATAATTAAAAGTCATAAATCTGTAATGGTTTTTGGCAATAGGCCTTTAGACCTGATGTTCTTCAAAGAAACACAGAGACAGACCTCAAACACAGATGACATAGACACTCCACTATTGATTTTAAAGCTTCTTTGAAGTCCAAAAGATGTGGTCTCATAATGGAAGAAGGAAGTATATTTTTAATGCCTTGCCCCTCCCTCTCTCGCTTTAGGGGGGGAATTCTCTAACTTTCTGTCACGGAGAGAGAGAGGGAGGGAAGGGCTGAAGCGAGGGAGAGAGCTGAAAGACAGGGCCTCATTGTTTACACAAGGGCACCAGGGTTGAACTGACGTGTGCATTTATCTTTAATGTTCACGCTTAAAATATGAACCTGCGAGAACCGCGTTGACAGACACACACGTACCTTCTCTCTCGCTTGCTTTCTTTTTTCTTTCACTTCACACTTGCATTACCATGCTGCCGTGTTGGACTGAGGGATTGCAGGCATCTGCTGGTTGGAAGAAGTGAAAAGACATGATAAATAGTGAAAGGAAAAGAGTTACAGAATTGGACCTGAAATAAAATGTATAACTGAATCGCCTCCCTATGTAATTTCCTATGTCGAGTCCGAACCTTTAAAAAATGTTGTTTTTCTACAGTAAATGCTAATTCGTCAATATGAACACTTTTCCAAGCAGGTTTAAATAAATAATTTATCTTTAGGTCTGTGTGTGTGAGCGATTCAAAAAGCTAGTATTGTTCGTCATACTTCTGTAATTATGCAGTGAAACAGTGGCAATGAAAAAAAAATCAAACTGTTAGAAGCACCGTAAACATTTTTAATAATGCAAACAAGTTTTTTTTTACTGACCTTTCAGCATGGTTTGTTTTGTAAATCTGTCCCAATGTGATGAAGGTTTTGTAAAGAGGCGTTATTCAAGGGTCAGGATTTTAAAAAACTATATTGGTCTTGACTGAAAAACTACAACTTGTGAGAGAGTGCTGGAAAGCACCATATTTTATTTTGCTTGTAATTATATAGTTTATATACAAGTCTTAAAGGGATAGTCCACCCAAATATTTGTAATTATGTTATCATTTATTCACCTTTGGAGTTCCAACACTGTATGCATTTTTTTCTTCTGCTGCACACAAAATAAGATATTTTACTAGGAATGCACCGAAATTTCGGCTGCTGAAAATTATCGGCCGAAAATGGCATTTTTGTTTTTTGGCTAAAAGAGAAAAAAGGCCGAAAATATGCCGCTCCGCCCCTTCGTGTTCAGAGATCAGGTTTCACTCTGGCTCGGCATGTTTTGTGACTTTGCGAGCTGCTCCGTTTCTGAAGATGCTCAACTTTGAAGCGTGTTCCACTGTGTGTTTGCGCTGTGTTCTTTCACTCCCTGTCCGCAGCGTGTTCTGCTCAATGTTCCTCTTCAACCTCCATGTGTGTGTGTTGCGCACTCTGCTCAGTCGGTCACAGCCCAAACGCATGAGTTGACGCTTACCGGAAAGGCAAAGTCCACAAAAAAAACGTGCCAACATGAAATTTCTCTGGAGTTGTTTCTGTTTGCAATAGCATACTGTGCTTTAACATGGTGTGTATAGCCGTGCTGGGCAACACTGGTAAAATGACGCTATCCTCTTGTTCACTGATCCTCTCCTAGTCCAGTCATTTTAAGCCAAAATGGGGATCAACCTAGAACAAATTGCAACAGAAGCAAACCCAACTAATTTTGTATCCTCAATATGTCCTGAGTAAGGAAAAAAAGCCCTGAAGAATCCCATTATGGGAAAGTTTAGACAAATACCCAAATATAGCCTATTCATACGCCTATTCATTCTTTTTCTCACGTGAATAGGGTAAAATTTTTAACCTTTAGATATCACCATGAAAATTTCTGAGTTGATTACTTGCATCAAGACAAACAAAAAATGTATTACAAGTTTTTTTAATTGTTTGTTAACATGGACAAACGGTGCATAAACTATGTGCTAATTTGCATAAATACCCAAACCGATCTAAACATTGGGTATAGCCAGGTGAAAATGTCTTGTAAAAATCTTGTTGACATATAACAGTAAAAGACTTAATGTTAAGGTCTGAATGGAACCCATTTAGGCTACCCATGAACATTAATACATAGAGGCAGGAAGAAGTACTTTAGAAACCAGCCTTTATTAATTATTATTGCAGAGATGGAGTTTGGGGCTGGGTTTCTGAGGGATGAGTCTGAGGGAAGAACGGGAGACAAGGGTAAGGTGGAAAAATAAAAAGTGGCTGGATCAAAAAATCTAATTAAGTACACAATACACTCAATGCCCAAACCCCATCTCTGCAATAATAATTAATAAAGGCTGGTTTCTAAAGTACTTCTTCCTGCCTCTATGTATTAATGTTCATGGGTAGCCTAAATGGGTTCCATTCAGACCTTAACATTAAGTCTTTTACTGTTATATGTCAAAAAGATTCAACAAGACATTTTCACCTGGCTATACCCAATGTTTAGATCTGTTTGGGTATTTATGCAAATTAGCACATACGTATCTAGATTATGCACCATTTGTCCATGTTAACAAACAATTTAAAAAAACTTGTAATATATGTTTTGTTTGTCCTGATGTAAGTAATCAACTCAGTAATTTTCATGGTGATATCTAAAAGTTAAGATTTTTACCCTATTCACGTGAGAAAAATAATGAATAGGCATATGAATGGGATATATTTGGGTCTTTTTTGAAACTTTCCCATAATGGGATTCTTCAGGGCTTTTTTTTCCTTACTCCGGACATATTGAGGATACAAAATCAGTTGAGTTTGCTTCTGTTGCAATTTGTTCAACCGTTTTTCATAAAATGACTGGACTATCCCTGCTATCTGCTCACATGCTCTGATAATAATAGCTTTGTAGGAGTACTTTATTTTGATAATAGGTCAAAAAATAAATGTTAAATCTGATTCTGCTGCATAGAACTGAATGAAGAATAATATATTGATATTAATATATTGATATTTAATATTATTTTAATATAGGCCTATTTTCTTAAAAATAGTTGAAAGAAAAGTGTGGTTATTTTATTGGCTTAATTTCTTTTTTTATTCAGATTCATTCAATTATTGAATTTAATAAAAGGTTATAATAATAAAATTATACAATAAAATAATTTAAAATAAGAAATTAATAATTATTATTTTTAAAAAAACATTTTCGTGTTCGGTTTTCGGCCAAGTGCATCCAGAATTTTCGGTTTCAGACCACAATTTTCATTTCGGTGCATCCCTATATGTTACATTGAGACATTTCTCGGAAATATTTTACTTTTGTTATGCAGAAGAATGTCATGCAGGTTTGAAATGGCATGAAATCCCCTTTTTGGGTGAACTATCCCTTCAAATGTGCAGTAGCAAAACAAAGGTCTGTTTAATAATTAAAGTCAGAGGAAGAATTGACAATGGACCTCAGGAAAAAAAAATTTATATGTTGTGATATTTACATAGCTAACAATATTACTCCAACTTCAGGCTGTTTGAGGTTGACAAGCCATGCAGCAACTTGATGCTTTAATATATAACGTGTAGTGACGTGTGCATTTATCGGCATTTTACAACAGCTTTAAGTATGAGAATTTAGTGCCAAAGCTTTAGTGCATTCTGACATAGGCCTCATACAGTAATTAACCCCCCATTGCACCCGAACAAAGCTCTGTTAATGCCCCCTTGGCCAACAGAGGGTGTGCAGCATGGTGTGTCTGACAGAATGGGGTGATAATGATGATAGGGAAAGAGATGCTGTATCCGCCTGCTGTGCTGTCTGTTGAAAAGTGAATCTCTCCAGGGACAGGTTCCTTGAAGTATCGGTATATTGCCGTTTTTCTAAAGTACCATAGCACTTAAAGAGATTCTTCTAAGGCATCACAATGTAAACTTTTATTATTCATCTGACTTTAGTTTATATGCTTCTCTGGAACTCATGTGCATACAGATACTTTGCAGCAAAATTAGTTTTGCACTTTGTCCATTGACGTCTCTTTAAAAATCACCAAATGTGTTTGGCCCATTAAAGTGTCTCTTAAGAGAGGAGAAGGATGTTCATTTGTCTGCACACTGCATTACTGTAATTAAGAATGTTGTGAAAGCTGACATTATTAACAGTGCCACATAAAATAAGCAGTTACAAGCAGCTCTTGCTGCCCTTGCTTTGAATCCTTAAAATAAGATTTAATAGGAAGTGTAGTTGCAAACATGCTATCAAATGATAATTTAGTTATTATAAAACATGCCCTTTCTGCTGCATGCCCCTATATTTACTTATTATTTCAATCATCAATTTGATTAACAATTAACAAGTTTCTACATTTCACATGATTTAATTAAATGAGACATGTATTCATGAGCAATTTTTGTGTTTGTTTTGAAATTATTATAAAGTTTCTGTAACAATCATTGTAAATGCATTACCAGTGCAAACACACTGGCAAGTGATTCAGTACATCACTCAAATCAAATTTACCAAATGTTGTGGAATTCACCACACATTTAAATATTGCTTTTTAATTTTGAGTATCTTAATTACTATATATATATATATATATATATATATATATATATATATATATACACACTCATACTCTTTATATATACTCACATGTCTCACATATATATAATACTGCATTTTAATTCTTGCATTAAAATGGATCTGCAACTGCTTTTTGGTAAGAATGATTACAGCGATTGGGAAAAAAATCATATAAAATTGTTAAATACAGAATTGTATAAAGCGGACAAATATCAAGATTAAACATGATGTTGTTCATAATGTTCACTTTGAAACTCTAAGTGTGAAATGTATCGAGTGATATTTTTTGATGTTGTATTCTTGTTAGTGCAAGTCAATGTCTGTGGAATTTGGATTACTCAGCTTTGAACCATCTCTGGTTGATCGATCGATTTATTGCCTAATCGACTGGTTGACAGGTTGTTCGGCCATTGTCAGGGTGTTATTAATTGTCAGGGTGTTAACTGTCCTTTTGAACCGAGACTTGAATTAGTCAGTTTATGAGGAATTCATGAGTCATGAGGTGCATTTGAGTGAAAGTAATTACAAACAAACATTAAGAGTTCATATAACAATCACAACGTCTGTGACGACCGGTGTCAACCTTAAGTGTGCGTGTGTGTAATACAAAGACGCCACTGAGTTTTCTGATATAAAGAGAGTTAGTCCCCCCCCCCCCCCAAATAGCCAGGAGGTTGAATAGATCTTTATCTCTTCAATCATTTACAATTAGTGAAGTGAAGGGCAATCATTTAATTTCCCTTTAACTCTCTTTATCTTCCCATCAGAGCATGTGCTGACGTGATCACATTCATTCCATCGCCACGTGGAAAGTCCCACATTCACTCTCAAATTCTCTCGCTCTGTAATCATCTGTTAAACATGATGTAATGAATCTTGATACTAGATAAGATGTTTGTATGCTTTATTCAGAGGGGCACAGGTGTCATGAGTGACATGTCTTAATTATTGCTAGAAAATAACAAAACCATTTATAAACATGTAACTGCATTTATATTTCCAAAATTGCAAACCTCATACAACATGAATAGAAAATAAACACTAATTTAATATTTAGTTTGACCTCAACATTTTCTTAAGGTTAAGCGGCTCATTTCACTGATCGTGAAGACTTTTTTAGGCCCTGTTTTGAACTCTATTGTGTAAATCTTCCTCATGCTTTCATTTCAATCTATCTTTTGACTTCTTTTCATGTGAAATCAAACATAAAAACGAGACAGAGACAGCATGTAGGTGTTTTATATGCGTTTCTGACTTTGAATCATATCAGTTGGGATGATCAAGGCCGGGTATCAATAGTCTGTCCACCATGCGTGACCGGCTGGTAGCAGCTGGAGAGAACAGAACAAACAGGCCTTATTTCAGCTTTTTATCCTGATTTGATAGCTGCTGTTTCAACAATCACTTTATATTTCAGGTAGTTATCTTTAACTCTAGATTTTTTTTTCGACATTCAAATGGATTTATAATTGTGATTTCATTGTTTTTTAATGGGATTGTGTTATTTTAGTATTATTTATTTAGTATTATTGTTTTTATTAATATTTTGAATTAGATTTTATTTTTATATTTAACATTTTTAGTAATTGTTACATGATTTTGTCATTTATTAGCTTATAAAATCTCTATTTATTTTGGTAACACTTTATTTCGATGGTTCACTTTAGACATTCTACGAACTATATAGCTTTGCAACTGTCAACTAACTCTTAAATTGTTTTTAAAAGCTATCCCTTAAAAAATAAGTATACTTCAAGTTCATTTTAAGTTATTTAGTAAGTATACTAATATCAGTGTACTAGAAATATCCTTTTAAGTGTACCTTTTCAATACTACTTTGGACTAAATTGGCCCACGTTGTAGTATATAAAAGTAGTATGCTTTTAAGTATACTTTTAAGTGTAACAGTAATAAACTTTGAGTACACAACTAGTTTAAAACTAAGTTGTTTTTTTGTACTGCAACTATACTACATGTGAACTTATAGATATGCTCAATTACTTTTAGCACGTTTTCTAGTTTATGAAAGTACACTTTGAAGTATACTCCGTAAACTACTAGTTTATTCGTTTTTATACTGCAAGTATACTTGTAAGTTTTCATCACATACCATCATAATTATAGTTTACTATTTAGCCTATATAATTTTTGCACTTTAAGTATACTACTGTTTCTATTTAGATATACATTTTTTATACTAAATATGCCTCTAACTGTACCTCTAACTTTAACTCTTTCCATTTTAAAAACATTTCAATCTAGCTTCATGCATACTTTTTTTTTATCAACACTTGAATGTGGGTAAGTTTCATAAAAATAAAAACATTTTAAACAAAAAGCAGAGAAAATCATATTTTTGTCAAAAGCTTCGTCCGTAGGCCTATGGAATTCAGAACAATGATCAAAACAGATCGAGTCCATCAACACCCCCGAAGCTTTGCAGTCGTTTCCTCTTCATGGGTCGACATTTCATTCGGTAACGTTAGACAGTTTTAATATTCTTTGTTGTTTGATGATCGCATTATTTTACATTTGCGTAAGCAATCTTCTATCTCTTGTTTCTGCTGCTTCTTCACCTGTGTTCTCTGATCTGGATATTCTGTACTTTTTCAGAAGATGTGTATAGTGCCCCCTACCGTATAAAACAGTAATGGCTGGAAAATAAGTAAATTTGAAGGAAATTCGGAAGTACACTACCTGTGGACTAGCCTAAACAAAAATTCACATAAGGATTAGGATGTCTGTTTTCTTTAAAAAAATATATTTTTACACAATGTAAGTTTTTAAGACAAAATGTAATCTACTCAATCAAAAGAGTAAACGCAACTATAAGATTACTTAGAATACTTAAGTATACTTTAAGTATTTGGCCTATTCTTGTACTTAATCTTTTGATCGATATATACTTCAGGCTTTTCTGTCAGTATATGTCAAGTATACTAAGTGCAATTTTAAGTATATTTCTTAGAAATACATAAAAAATAGACTGAAAGTATTTATTTGAAAATAGTAAAAGTAGTATTAAAAGAAGTATACTAATTAGCACAATTGAATGCACATTTTTCAGAAGGATAAATTTTTTTTTAATATTATAATTTATTTTAAATTATATTTTTTTATTAGTGGAAATCCATTTACTAAATAATGTTAACTTGACTGACTGCTTTATTTCGACTTTAAGCGTACACATGTTAGACACATACAGTTCACATATTAAACACACTTTTTAATCGTCAGCAAAAGACTGTCACTTTAATGAAATTGAACCCTGTTCTTCAATGATGTCAGGAAAACAGTGGCCACTTTGAACTCATGTGACATAAGTCCACAGAAAAAATACTTTCTTAAATCTGTCAGTGAAATAGTGTGTTTTCACATACATGAATTTGTCTAGCTTACCCTTTTCCTTTAGCACAGGCCAAGTGTGTTTGTGTGCAGCTGCGTGTGTGCATACTTGCGGCGTTTCTTTTAAGAGCCAAATACCATTAAAAGGCAGTTACAACAGATCCTCATCTCAAAAACATGCAAAACAGTTACTTAGACGGTGTGTGTAATGACTTGTTGAATTCCACTCTTGTTGATTGTTGCCATTCTCTGTTTAGCCTTGATGTCAGATTCCTCTGCCCGCACTCGAACACATACTGTATGAATATTATGGAGGTATGGCGGTTCAGGAGGAGTCATGGGGGAAATATGCTGCTCTTTGATGCTTGTTTAATGTGTTTAGGAAATAAATACAAATGCGTTATTGTGCAAGTAACACCATGCCTCTTTCTCTCTCTCCGTTTCCTCCTCTGAGGCTTCAATGTGGATGAACCATTGCACATAGGGTGACCTCAACAAATTGTGGAATGAATGCCGTATGATTTTTTAAAGTGTAAATTTTGCTCAATAGTCTTGTTGGAATGCCTTGAACCGTATCTAACAAAATTCGAAGTATGCATTATCGTCAATTATCGACACAAATTCTGGTGACCTCATGAGGCCAGGAAAATTTGAGTGAGCTTAAGGTGGTTCTGTGTACCCTGTAACACAGTAACTTAGATGAACAGAAGAAAGAATTTTTCGCTTGTATCACTAATATGTGCGAAGAAACTGACACAAACCTCTTTGTACTTGTGCACTTTCATGTTTGCATCGGCAGACTTGCTCTGGGCCATGCTTTGAAAAACACAGAGTAAGCCTTATATCTAGTGTGCAGTCATGTTTTCACACAGTATCGCTGCAATTCAGCAAGTGATTTATTCCCTTTGAGAAATGAATTTCAAATAAACTTCCAATGAGTTTTCTTGCACTAGTCTATATTGGATACATTGCAAGTTTTTTTGTTGTTTGTGGTAGATTTAATGCACGTTAGCTTGTCCAACCAGTTCACAGTCTGTTTGATCAGCCTTATGACATATAATCACCCTTTTTTTTAACTGTTGTATATCTGTTATCGTTCTGTTTACCTGCCACTGTATGCGTATCCGAATATTACTAAGAATATTGAGTAAATATCTTGTAACATGACAGTTTAATCTGAACTATATGGTAGGCTTATAACCATCTGTTTGATGTTAATTCCTAGTTTTAACTAGGTATTCCTACAAATAAGCTCTTTCTGTTTTTTATACGTAATATGTGAAGTGAAACTTTATTTTTTACGATAATATAAACGGTTAGGGTCAGTAATATGTTTTTAAAACTTTGAGACTGCATTTATTAAATTCATTAACAATTTTTTTAATTTAAAACGGCATCATTACCCTAGTCTTTAGTCACATGATCCTTCAGAAATCATTCCAATATGCTGATTTGCTGCTCAAGAAGAAAAAAAATCATCTTATTTATGTTAAAAACAGTTGTTCTGCTTAATATTTTTGATAATATATCCTTGCTGAATACAATTTTTCTTAAAAAAAGCATTTGACCCCGCACATTTGAAAGGTAGTTTATCTGAATCACTTTTTTATGTCAGTCAAGAGTTTTTGAACATAGCATGTTTTTTATTTTTTTAAGTTAATGTTTTCTCCGGAGGTCCACTTATGTTAGTAAGAGTTTTTCTTTTTTATGCCCCTTAAAAAGTCCTAATTTTAACATTGTTTTTTTCTGCTATGCTTTAAATGCATTGGCATTGTGTTTGCATGTGGAAGGACTATCAACTCTGCATTTTTCGCACAGGCTGCAGGTTTGCACTGACCCATCCTTCAATAACTGGTGTCCAAAACAACTAATTCTAATAACTAATTCCTCGCCAAGCCTTTATCACATTGTGACTGGATCACAAAACAATCTGTGCTGCATAGGAACAAACTGAAATGACCAGGGACCTTGTTAAAAATAACAAAAATAATCTTCAGAAGGCTAAGAAGAGCAATGCCATGTGTTTATGAGATGTCAGTGCTTTAATATAAGTTTACCAAAGCCCTGTTTTTTTTCACTCTTTGACACTTTATTCTGCGCTTCTGGGAGACACATTAACATCATAGTTTGAGCTTAAAAAAAGGAAAGAAGAATGAAATATGAAAAGCTGCATGAAATCCTTCATCCAATCCTACTAATTATCCTGACATGAGGAGGAACGTAGCAGGATAATGACAGTGTGCGTTTTGATCTCTGTGATTGTGTGCGTGTTATAAAGACTGGAGACGATCCAGAGAAAACAGGATTATGGCCCAGTCTCTATGGGATGTTAGTCACACATGCTGGAATCAGTGTCCAACAGTTAGAACCAGCACTGAAACTTGGGCCGTTTTCCCATTGGGTGAGTTCAGAAGAGTGTGTGTTTTTAAGGAAAACACAGAGCGAGTGTGTGTGTGTGTGTTTTACATGTGAGACTCTGAGAGACGCGTTGAGGCGTGTTTCTGTGCCATCTGTGGGTTCTGTTGTAATTAACATGTCAGATCTCTCTCTCGTGTTCAGTCTAGCTCGTTGTGTGTGTGTGTACTCGTATGTGGTAATTAAATGTTTTCTCACTGGATGAGTGTGTGTATGAGTGATAATTTAGATGTCATGTGGTACACATAAGCAGTAGTCATTTATGTGTTGGTGTGAACTTGTCTTTAATTGTTGATGAGTGGGTTTGTGTGCAGCTTTACTAAACTTTGAAATCTCTTAAAGCGAAAATTCATACAAAAATTCTGATTCTGACATCAGTTACCCATCTTCATGTTGTTCCAAACCCATTCAACTCCTTAATGTTTTTCGAAGAATGCTCATAAATAGTTAAAAGCTCCAATCATTATTAAATAATTGTTTCCAAGCTGAACAACTTTAGAATTTAAATTATGTATTATCATATATTATAATTTCAAAATAATTAAGTAATTTTAAGTAATTTGCTTTGGAAATTTGCTTAGACTCCCTGTTTGGAAATCAGTCTCCTAAATGGACCATGGAAAGTAGCTCATATGACTTCCAAATCTTCAGAAATAGAGATGTACTATATTATATTGGTACTACATCACTATTATTATATATTTTCTATTTTCTAAATTGATCAGTTTTGGTCGATAATGTATATTTAATTTTGCATGCTCATTTCTCCTATTGAACATTGAGATTAACTTTGCTGTCATCGAATAGTCAAAGTTAACCTTTAACAACAATAATTTAACGACACTGTTAAGTGTAATCTTTAGCAAATCTAAAAATGAATGTCCACATTTAGTAGTGTTCAATATAATGTTGTCATCCCTAAATTTACTTCAGCATTTAAAACGGTTGTTTTAAGTCTGTTATTTTTTCCTATATTTTGACACAAAAACAGCTAATATTAAGGTTTTATACGATATATATTTTTTAATCTTTGTATGAGAAACCGAGTTCTTAGAAAGGAAGATTATCATTGAATTATGACCTAAATTTAAACTTTTCCTCTCATAAAACTATCATACGGCTTGGAATGTAGCACACTTTACAAACTGGTACTTTCCTCCTGCTTTCATTGTATGGAAAAAAGCAACATAAACGATGGCAAATGTATCCATTTATGTTCCACATGAAGTCATACCGGTTTGGAACTACATGAGTATGAGTTAATAACGAAAGATTTAATATTTTTGGCTGAAATGTCTCTTCAGAATCTCAAGATGTTTTTGTGTACCCTCAATATCAGTCAATGTCAACGTTTCAGATGTAGACGTTAATGCGAAGAGCTTGTTGTATTCAGATTGTCATGTTGAGACGGTTTCTCCTTCTAATCTTCATCAGACCAGGTGTTACCTCAGTAATCTCTGTGTCTCTGAGAGCGTGATATATTGGTAAAGCTCTCTTTTAGCTATAGCAACTGTGGAACTGGGAGTTACTAGCTGTCATAGTTTGGCGCATTATGAATGCTTTAGCACTGGCCTAATAACTAGCTGTCAGAGTTGACCATTGGCATTAAGAGATCTCGCTACGACAGCAATTTTATGTAGTCTATAATAGCAACTGTGTATCTTGGGGCAGAAAATTCCCTTATTGACTTTTAGAAGATGTCAGAAGACAGGAGATTTGTTAAGAGTTTGAGCGTGCCAACAATAACAGAGTACCATGATACTGCCTTGTTTTGGACATGTTTAGAGATTTAACTGGGAGGCTGTTCATTTGTCATGTACTATTCATATTTTGAATAATTTCATAATTATTAGTGTACTAAGTCTACAATATGATCGTCAAACATCAGTGATGTTATCATGCTAGCTTGCGGGCACGTTTTACTGCACACAAGCACTAGCTGATGAAATATTTCAGAGCAGAGCAAAACTAGAAAGTCTGTATTCACTATAGACATTTCAACGACTTTCCCGTGGCTTTCTAAGATTATACTTATATTAGGTGCTTTGGTCTACCGTGACCGTGGGAACCCTGTGGATTGTTTCAGATGCGTTACATCAGTCTGATTGTATTATGAGTTCCTCTTCTTCCTTATTTTGTCAGAAAACTAGCCAAGAGATTTGATATTTATCTCCATTTAGAGCCCTGCACGGGCCTCAAATCTAGGCCCTAGCCCGGCCCTGGCCCGAGACGCTCAGGCCCTAGCCCGGCCCGTGTCCGACAGCTCATCAGAATGATCAGCCCGAGTCCGACCCGAGCCCGTAAAAAAAAAAAGATACACAGCCTGCCCTATGTTGCAGTCAGTAAACCAGATATATTTTGTTTTCAATGACAAAGTATTTACCAGTAAGTTTATTTTCATTTCTTTATAAAGTTAATTAAGAAATTAAGTTAAGAAATTAACTAATTAAGACCAAGCAGCCGACAGCGAGTTAAACATGTTTGATCCATTTATTATTTATAACCTCTCAAATCAACACTTTTCTTGACTACAATAAAATCCATCGATATAAAACAACTAAAGCATATCACACAGACAGTTAACGTTAGTTTAAACGTTTATTGTCATTTTTGGAAAGCTAAGGCAAACTGCTCTGCTGCTCAGAGCAACAGCGCTCGCAAACTAAATGAGTTTACAATACAATACAATACAATACAGAGAATGCAATCTAAACAAATCAAATAAATTACATTAAAAACAAACATGCAGGTTATCTTCTTACCTCAAAAATCAAGTCTGCACTACAGAACATGGCCATTCTTATTTCCAATAGTTTCCAACAGAAAATAAAGTCCAATCAAACAAAAAACAACAAGACAACCTCCTAACATGGCTAAGAACAGTCTCAGAGCATCGTGAAGAAAAAGCACAGCATCCACAGTGTAAGGTTTTAATCCAATCGTACTTTTTCCAGCTGCGCTGAAGTCACGCTCGCTACCGGGACACTAAACACAGAACGAGCGGTCGCGCGAATCTCAGATCGCGCCTCTGGGAAACCTGTGTGCGTGTGCGTGAGCAGACTGTCATGTGTCAGTCATATGTCAGTGTGATAGGTTATAAAACGTCTTTCTAGGTTTGCTTTTCAATCGTCATCTTCTCATATTTTATTTTAATTAATGTCTAAAATAGGCTATGAAAAAGTTAAGCCTAAAACAGGCCCGAGGCCCGGCCCGCGTGTGAACTATGACGTGAAAATTGGCCCGAAGCCCGGCCCTAGAAGCGTAAATAAGTCGGGGCCCGTCGGGCTCGGGCTGAAATGCAGGCCTCTATCTCCATTTACAGACAAACTCAGGTTCCTGCTTTGAAGTGCTTATCTCTGACCACAAACACAAAAAGCACAATGTTGCCGATCCGAGTGATTTTATTCTTTCCGAAGTGAGAGAGGTTTGAAATAAGGAAAAGGAGAATATAGTAACAGTCTGTTCATCTGCGGAAACTCATTTATGTGAAAAATGCACTGTTCATGACTCAAGAGAATTTGTAAAAAGGCAACCTTGGACTATTTTCTCTCTTATTTGTTTGTGTAAACCTATTACGCTCTTCTGAATATAAAAAAGACTGACATATACATCTCTTGTTCTGTAGCCCTTTGGTCCTAAAGTACTCGTCTTATTTGACAGTAACAGAACTTTGCGTCGCCCCAGTCTTGCTGCATTTCTGTACCGTCATCAGAAAAATGACTAGACATGTCTATCCACATTTAATATTGTAAGGAAGTAACTGTGTAAAAAACTGTGTTTGGGCAACCTGACATGGCAACTTCAGACTCAAACAATGGTGAGAGTTTGGAAACTGAAATTAAATAATATTTATAGAATTATATAGTAGAGTAATTTTATATGTAGCCTATAGTATTTACATATTTTTTCCAAATCATGCAGCCCTAGATTTTTTACCTCTCAAGACCCAGCTGTTACATTGTATTAGACTGAAGATTTAAATAATAGAGTTGTAAAAGAGTCTTTTATGCTATTCAGCATTAAAGAAGAGTTTTTTTTCCCTCTCTATTTTCATTAAGATAGACACCAAAAATCAGGATGCAGCACAGTATAGAGTGTTTATGTTTGCATAGAGCTGCATCTGTGTGTGGGAATGCCATTGTTTCCATTACTAGCTTACCTAAACATCACACGAGCATCTTGTCATTAAAAACCCATTTCAACATCACGGGTGACGATTCTCTCTTTAACCTGTGACCTTTCCCACCGCTGTCACCAGCATTGCTGGGCACAGTTAGCATCCTGATGATAAGAACGTTCGCACTTAACATTTTTTTCTGCAGAATGACAGGAAAATCGTTGTAGCTGTCAGTCATTTCCTACTCCATGCTGGACTGCCAGACCATTGACCCCTGACCTGTGAATAGATCGCAGATGCGAGTTGTTAGGAGGTTATCCAGTAGTTGCGTGTAGGTTATCAGCAGGTTTAGTGCAGTATGGCAGACAGAAGCCACACACACTCACCCTAATGAGAGAGAGTTCAGTTAGTGTGTATGTGAGCAATACGGGCAGAAGCTGTGAAGTTTGTTTACATTCACAGTGATGTTCTGTTTTAAACCTAATGAGCTGCCTACAGTACATAAGCAATATTTCACAGCATCATAACAGAATGACTTTTTATGAAAAACCTTTCAATGGTGTGCATTTAATGAGTCTGCCTTCATAGGGGTCTTAGGGGTCCCAAGTTCTAAAGATGTGGTCACATTTGTCGTTGTTCAGCGAATTTTTGTGGGGAAAATCCAGTTACTTCAGTAGAAATCCACGCAATCTGGAATTTCACGTGAGGGTGAAACATGTTCCCTTGCAGATTTCACAACAAAATCTGTTGGTCATGTGAATTTGCTGCATTGACCAACAGAGAGCTGCTTGGTTTGAAAGTGACTACTGACTATAGACAATGAACCTTTTTTTTGCCTGTAAAATTTCGCTAATGTGACCGCACCTTAAGACAACACGTTTTCTTTGTGGACAAGATCAGGCATATCCAAGATAGTGGACAAAACAGTTTAGTGTATTTAAAAATGTATTATTTTACCTAATATTTGTGTGCGCTATGTATTTTTATGCTTTAGAATAGGGCTACACGATACTGGGACAATATGCGATGTGATATTGTTGAGCATTGCGACAACAATATTTCTTGCGATGTAACATTCCCTGGAGAAATGCTATTTAAAAAAAACAACATTATATATGTAATGATCATACTAAAGTAATCAGGTAATAAATATTCTTCTGATCTAATTAAATCTAATTCAGGAAGAGCCAGGAATTTTTTTTAATGTAACTCTGATTGTATTAATCTGAAAGAAGAATGTCAAATACACCTAGGATGGCTTGAGGGTGAGTAAATCATGGGGTAATTTTCATTTTTAGGGGAACTATCCCTTTAAGGTCCTTGGACACTGAGTCAGAAATGTTCGGTGGTTCTGAATTGTCAAAACACCTCTCAAAATGTGTTTAAAAACAAAAACGACCTCACGTTGTGTCAATCACGTTTACACACTGCCTCCGAAACTTTTGTCCGGCATTAAAAAAAACAGATCGGGTTCGATTTTCTGTGTTTTTTGCATCCCTAGCAAGCATTTTGAGAGGTTTTTTTTGACAATTCAGAGCCACCGAATGACGAATACGAAAAAACACATGCGTGTGTGTTACAGTGTGCAAGGACCTTTACTTGACATTTCTTTAGCAGTTTTGGTAGATTTGGGCTGACACTTTTTGAAGTCTTCACTAGCCCCCAGTGATTGCGTTCCAGATGACTGTGGAGATTAGTTGTATTTCCTCTCGTAGTGGCCACAATTTTTCGGCATGACTTACACAGTACCTGCATTTGTGACATGTCTTCTCTCTTGAAGCCAAAATATTGCCATATGTCAGACATGCAGTTCTTTTTAGGCACAAGTTCTTCGCTGTTGTCATTTTCCTTGCTTGTCTCTACTCCCGCCATTCGTTTTTATTTTCCAGTCTCTGCTCTGAGCCCCTAGGTTTCCCTTTGGACCCGGTCTCGCCAATGGCATAATAGCACCTACTGTGAAAGTGGGTATAAAGATAGTAAGGCCCCATCTGATTGGTCAAATTTGGATAAACAACCTATGCTTGCAACACACAAATGCTTGGCACATAAAATACATTTAATTTATCGCACCTCTCTGGGATACGGATATTGCATATACTATTATCGCGGTAATGATAATTTTTCGATATATTGTGCAGCCCTACTTTAGAATATTGTGCTGTTAGCATAGCACCATGCTAATGTCAAACTCCACTGAAATCAATTGCAAGTTTGCTGTGTGGAACGATATTTGTGTGGGTCACAGTCTTGCAAATGAGTCCACTTCACCACACTGTAAAACTCATTCAAAGTTATGTTTTTGTTTGATGTATATGATAAATCTCTGTTCCGCTCTGCTTGGAAGGGAAGCTTGCCGCAGATAAGATCCTCTCTGTGTGTCGCTATTGTTACCATGACAAACAGAATGACAGTGCTACGATCGTTATTATCATTATCAAAACAGGGTTTGATTACCTGCTAGCGCATACTGACTGCAGCAGCTGTGGCATCGTGGGATATCAATGAGACACTCTGAGAGACATATGAGCAATGCACTCAATAGAAGGATAAGAAAAATTACCGGCGTAACAGATAAGGCTTTATGAAAGCGCTAAAGATGGAGATAAGGGCAATGACAAAGCATGAATCCCACACTGAAATGACTTTATAAGGGAAATTTAAGCTCTGCTTCAAAACCTAGTGAGTTCCCTACATAGACAGCTGCCTTCTAAGGGAGTATGCTAACCATCGAAACTTGTAAGTGACAGATTTACACATATGCAACAACTGTGTGACTAGGGGTACACGATATGACAAATCATCATATGATGTTTTTTTTTCAGGCAGGATCCTGATCCACTATCTTACGATTCTTTTTCCATGTTGGATTTTAAGACTATTTTGCAAGTCACTGAGCAGTACAGCCAAACTAATTTCCCTATTTTAAAAATGTAGCCTTGCAATATAGCAAAAAAATAAAAATAATAATTCACAGACCTGCTAGCGCATACGCAATATTTAGAAATATTGCTAAGCTACGTAACATGCTATCTGTTTCTGATGCAGAAAAGTTAGTTCATGCATTCATGACCTCAAGACTAGATTACTGTAACGCTTTATTAGCTGGTTGTCCTACATCCTCAATAAACAAGCTACAGTTAGTGCAAAATGCAGCTGCTAGAGTTCTTACTAGGTCAAGAAAATATGATCATATAACACCAATTTTATCATCTCTGCACTGGTTACCTATTAAGTTCCGTATCAATTACAAAGTACTATTACTGACCTATAAAGCCCTAAATGGTCTAGCTCCTGTATATTTAATGGACCTTCTATCGCCCTACAATCCATCGCGTTCTTTAAGATCCCTAAATTCGAGGCTTCTGGTCATTCCTAGGATATCCAGATCCACTAAAGGAGGGAGGGCGTTCTCGCATTTCGCTCCTAAACTCTGGAATAGCCTTCCTGATACTGTTCGTTGCTCAGACTCGCTCTCCCAGTTCAAAACTAGATTAAAGACGCATCTCTTCAGCCAAGCATTCACATAATGCTTGCCTCTTATACTACTGTTGAATCAGATCGAATGCATTAATATTATGAACAGCAGCTACGCTAATTATTTCCCATCTGCTTTTCTGCTGTTATCTCGGGACGCTAGTCCCGAGGTAAATAGCGTTCTTCAGCTACAGTCTGTATCCAGCCTCTCACGGAGACTTCAGAGTCCCCAACACCTGCGATGAGACGACTCGACGCCTGTGAAGAGACGACTCAACGCCGGCGATATGTTATGCCCTAAATTAATACATGATGATTAACTAACTGTATTTTTTAAGTACATTTCTGAAATGCACTTTCTGTAAAGCTGCTTTGAAACAATATGTATTGTGAAAAGCGCTATACAAATAAATTTGAATTGAATTGAATTGACAGACCATTTCGGCCAAAGTAGAGGTGGGTGATATGACCAAAATCTTTTTACTTGATTTAATCTTTGTTATTAAAATAAGAATGAATTTGCAAATTGCAAATAATAGGACATTTACAATATACGATACAAATGTAATAAACAGCACTTACATTTTTTTTCAACTAGGTTTTCAAAAGTGGTAAGAAATTGAATAAACAAATGTAAAAATAAAACACCTACATAGACATCACTGTATGAATTTTATATACCCCATAGCAAACCCAATTTAATTTTGTCAGGTTTGGTTGGACTTACTGACTGAACAAGAATGAGCCCAAATGTGTATAGCAATAAAGTCATGTACAAAAATGGTCACTGAATGAATCATTGCACGAATCTGTTTTTTTTTTTTCTTGTTAAAGAATTTAAAAGATTTGAGTCTCCCAATGTCAAAGAATGTATATTATTCTCCCCCCCTCCCCCCAATTTATTTTATTTACCCTTTTTTTTATTTCATCTGTTGAACCTTTCACAGCAGAATCAGTGTTTTTTTGTGTTTTTTTTAAACGTATGAATCATTTTATTTGATAACAGAATATCAAGGCAAGTAGCAGTTATTTTAAAGCAGGATAGCAAAGACACATTTTACAAGCAAAACATCTAACATTTTTCCCCCTTAGTTTTAAAACGGGCATTTTTAGCATTTCATCTCTACTGGGATGCAGGTCCCAGCATAACAAAATAAATAAATCCACATATTTTTCATTACAGAGTTGTTCACAAGTTGTATGTGCAATAAAGAGCTGCTTCATCGCTAACAATCCATAGAACACATTTGCAAGTTTTGTTTCCTATGGATTGTAGGCAAATATTCACCACCTTATCACTCCTCTCTTTGTTTTCTGTCTTATAGAAATCGCTGCAAATAATTTAGAGCCTGAGTGAACTTGTATTAATAAATCAAACTGAATAACAACCAGTTTTAGACCTTTTTGCAAACCCGTTTGAACCGATTAGATATTGTTAATTCTGATTCCACAGAGCTGATAAAAACACACATGACATGATTGCTGAAACATTGCTATAACTGAGATCTGAAGGTTATATTTTATTGTGTACAGCAGTAGTTCCTTGGGAAATACATACGCCCTAGTAAAAGTGTTTTTGAAATGACAAAACAGATATACTGTTCAATGAAGATAAACAGTATTTAGTTAATGTGATGAACTGTAGTTCTGGCTACTTCAACTGACTTCATATATCCACTCAAAATGACCTTGGCGTCAGTTATACATACCATTTGAGAGAGAATGGAGCTTTATTATATTCTCTGTGTTGGATATTTTTCCCCCACAAATGCTGTTAGCGCAGAGAACAATCTAACCACACACACACACACACACACACACACACACACACACACACACACACACACACACACACACACACACACACACACACACACACACACACACACACACACACACACACACACACACACACACACACACACACACACACACACACACACACACACACACACACACACACACACACACACAGTTCCAGAGCAGATAAACACAAAGGAACTGGAAGAAACAGCTGTGCAATTAGTGTCATTGTTGTGTCATTTTAATTCCAGCAGTGAAATTACACAGATTCTTCATTTATCTCACCCTTTCTTCTCTACCTCTGCAGATGTGGCCAATCGTGCCGTTTCTTTTGTCTGCACAAATCATCCTGTGGTTCTAAAGCAGGATGGGCCCAAATCACAGGGGACGAGCAGCGGATAATGAAGTCAATCCTCTCTCTCTGTCTTTCAATCTCCGGTTTAGTTTTTCTATGCTATGGCTGTTTTCTACCTTTATTTCTCTCTCTCTCTCTCTCTCTCTCTCTCTCTCTCTCTCTCTCTCTCTCTCTCTCTCTCTCTCTCTCTCTCTCTCTCTCTCTCTCTCTCTCTCTCTCTCTCTCTCTCTCTCTCTCTCTCTCTCTCTCTCACACAGACACACACACACACAGACACTTGTTTAATCCTCTGTTGCTTTCTGCTAAATCATTTTTGTGTCTTTTTTTTCGGTAACCAATACACCAAAGACTGCTTGCTTTGTCTCACGTTGTGTTTCTTTTTATCATTATTCTCGTTTTATCTCTCTACGCCTGAAGTTATGGATTGATTTGGCCATAGAGCGCACTGGGACTTTTACATACACTACCAATCAAAAGTTTGGTCAGTAAGTTTTTTTTTTTTTTAGTTTTGAAGGAAATGAACACTTTTATCCAGCAAGGATGCATTAATTCGATCAAAAGTGGCAGTAAAAACATTTATAATGTTAGAAAAGATTTATATTTCAGATACTGTACTTTTGAACTTCCTATTCATCAAAGTATCTCAAAAAAAATATTAATTTCCACAAAATAATTAAGCTGCACAACTGTTTTAGCATTGATGATAATATGAAATGTTTATTGGACACCAAATCAGCGCATTAGAATGATTCCTGAAGGATCATGTGAAATAAATTACATTTTAAAATCTATTTAAATAGAAAATTAATTGTGATAAAATTTCCCAATATTACTGTTTTTACTGCATTTTTGATCAAATAAATGCAGTCTTGGTGAGCATAAGGGAGAAAAAATCTAACCAACCTCAAACTTTTGAATAGTAGTATACATAAATAGTTCACATAAAGATTTAAATGGTCAAAAGGTTTTGACGTTGTAGTTTTTTTTTTCTGTGCTCTCAGGTTCAAAAAGTTTATATCTGATCATTGTCCTCATATTTGATTTCACTTCTGAAACCTAACTTCATTATACACCTGGTTCCTAGTGAGCTGTTACTGTTTTCCTCTTCTTCCCTTTTTTCATCTTTTGTTCTCCATCTAATCATAAGCATTTGTTTGTGGCACAGCTTGTGAAACTTCTAGAAACTCCTCATTTATCTCTCTCATATTACACACACACACACCTCAACAGACCGCATGACCAAAATGTGTTCAGCTACCATCTCAAAACATTTAAGGTAATGCTTGTAACTGAAATGTTGCTCATGAATGTGGTCTTTTGTCATTTATAACTTAATTAGATTTGACTTTTTACATCATACATTTGAATGAGTATAGGAACTGATGAATAAATCTGGCAGGTTTAATGTAGCTTCAGCTTCCTGATAATTGAACAGCTTTTCCTGCTGCGAGAGCACAGTACTTGGTTATTATAACATTTCCTACTTTATGCATTTGTTTGTTCTGCTTTATTAGTTTCTTCCTTGGAATGCTGTTTAGTTTTCATTTTCACAGCTGTCTTTCATTTTAACAGGATGAATAATGAGACTTTAACTGTGGGTTTTATTCTTGAAAATTTGAAAAATGTGCTCTTTATTTGAATAAATCACAGGTAGCGTCCAATTACAAGGCACAGTTCCCATGAAGCCAATTCTTTCAGTCTGTGTAAACCTAGAGTTATGCAAATTCTGTATTTCATTTTTCATATTTGACAATATATTTTCTAAAATAAAACTAATGACATGTTACAATAACTATGAATTGTGTTAGATCAATAATGGCTTATTCAGTTGATCATCAAATATTTGAACATTTTGAGATTGTCTGCCAATTGACAGAAGTGGTCATTCCACATCTGTGAATTTTTAGGAAATATTGTCTATTAACTTCTTAAAGTAATAATTTAAGAAATGTGTACGTTTCATTTGCCGTCATTAAATTGTATTATAGCCTTTATATATCATCGACATTATATATGCTCTCAGCATCAGCCATTGAAAAAAAAAATCAACCACAAATTTGAGTGCTTTGCTGATCAAAACTTTCGTCGGTAAGATTTGTTTTTGAAAAGCATCTCATATTCTCACCAAAGCTGCATTTATTTTATCAAAATACAGCAAACGTTGTTATATTTTGAAATAGGATTACAATTGAATGGTTTTCAATTTTAATAGATTTTAAAATGAACTTTATTCATGTGATGCAAAGCTGAATTTTCAGCATCATTACTCCAGTCTTCAGTATCACATGATCCTTCAGAAATTATTCTAATATGCTGATTTGTTATTCTTTCTTATTAATAATATAAATGTTGAAAACGGTTGTGCTGCCTAATATTTTTGTGGAAACTAATACACCGTAAAAAAGGAAACGTTAAATTTACAGGAAACCCCTGGCAGCTGTGGTTACCAGAGTTTTCCTGTTAAAAATACGGTAGCAACGTTTTAGGTTTTACAGACTTTGAACCGTATATAAATTTACAGCAATAAACCGTATTTAATTATCTGATATAATGTTAATTTACTGACCTGAAGTATTATTATCTGTTTTTTTTACATTGTAATACACTGATAGCCAACAAACACAGCAGTGATGAGAGTCACATGATCAATTACAGCTCATCATAAGCAGATCTTCCACAAGAAAGTTAATACTAATAAATAGAAGCTGCACAGTGTCATTCACACAAACATTAAACACCATCATGGTAACATGTTGAAATAAAAAAAAAATGCAATAAGCATTAATTTAACAACATTAAATGTAACATAAAACCCTAATGTACATAACTGATTAGAAAAAAACTAAGAAAATTATGAAGAAACAGTTATTTAAAAACAAAATACATCAAATGTGAAGTGTCACGCAGGGAATTGTGGGAATGTCAATTTACATTTTTTCACTGTAAATTATACAATGACTTGTTCTTTTTCACTTCCAAAAACTGTAAATTTAACGGTATTTTACAGTAAAATTACATTAAATGTACCATTATATATATCACAGTTATTTATCGTATATAATAAGGAAACTTTCTGTTAACCAATTAACAGTTTTTCACTGTAGCATTTTTACAGACTTTTACCGTTAAAATCACGATCATTTTTTACAGTGTACTTTTTTTTAACATACTTGACAAATAGAAAGTTCAAAAGAACAGCGTTTATTAGAAATATAAATATTTTGGATCATTATAAATGACTTTAGTGTCACTTTTGATCAAAGTATTCATTATCAGAAAAATATATGAATCTTATTGACCCCAAAAAAGCTGGCTTTGCAATACAGTAAAATGATTGATTAAATCGGCTAGCGTTTGGAATAGAGGGAATGCATTAACGTCACTGTCCCGCCGGAACACGCCCCCTCAGCCGGACTGAGTGGCAGAAGAGCAGCTGCGTGACTGGATTTAATAGATGAAACTGCGAAAACGCGAGTAAAACAAACAATTATCAGTTTAAACTAAAGATTGGACTCAATATAGTGTTCCTTACAACTTACTAAAGATCCAGTGATCCATGGATATTGACATTCAGCCAGGAATCGTGTTTCCTGACATTTATATGTGACTGATTTTGACACCGGTGAAATACATATACAGCAAATTTGCCTGTGAACGCTTTATATAAATACAATATAGGCAGGTCTAAATCCAGGTGATCACTTATATCAATGTTATATATATCATCATATCGTCTAGACTTAAAACTTGTATAGTTTTTTGTCAGTGTTTATTTAAAAATTTCTAATTATACAGAATATACAGTGGTAAATATTTGATTGATGAGTTGTCACTGCAATATATAACAATACAATATATAGAGAATGATTTTACCACTAAATTCAGCATATTGACACAAAAATGATAACTGCAAATCCACCTTTCGCTGCCTGGAGTCCAGTTGTTTCTATGAATTGCAGCGATCTATTTGCTTCTCTGTTCTGTAGCTTTAGGTAGTCTGTAAAAATATACCTCATATTTCTTGTCAAATCTATTTGTACAGTCAGTCTCAAACCTCTTTCCCGTTTTAGACGCGTTTTGTGTGTTTTTCCGCAGCATTCACGCTGAAAACCAATGCTGCCGCTCAGTGTTTTTGCCACTTAGTGGGCGTAACCGCAGTCACTCCTGCCAACGGTGACGTCACGTGCATACCCTCTATACATATATGTCACGGATTGAGCCGTGACGTGCTCACGCAGCGGGCAGTTAGCCAAACGCCGGCGCTATCATTCAAGCTGTCCTGCCGCTATTCTCTGTGTCATACTAATGTCATTGCCGCTTACTCTGTTCTAGTCCAGGCTCACTATTCATAATGTCATTTACCACACTTCGCCATAAATGCTAGCTAGCAAATATTTGTGCATGACTCCAAACCTATATTACGCAAACTTTACCTTGTCATTTTTATTGCCCATCTGTATTAACGTCTTCTGGTATCAAATAATGAAAATATCCACACTGGCTGTCAAACTTTTCATTTATTTAGTTAAAACTTTGTAATTTCATCTCTGTACACAGTTAACCCACCACGGTCCCGAACTCCGGTTCAACTTCCTGGTTTCGCGTGGGGAAGCCGAGGGGATTTTCCACTAGGTTGAAATAGAGGGGTTTCGCGGGTGATTGGTGGTGTGAACCATTGTTGCAGGGGTGTTTTTTTTTTTGTTTGTCACTAATATGGGTTTTCTCTCTATAAATGTGATGTTGGTGGGAGGGGGAAATATTTGGTATGTGTTTGTATATTTGTTGGTGTTGTTTGATTTAGTATTTGGTTATTTTTGTGTGATTATAGGGTTAATTATTTTGTTAGCAATCGGCTGATCTAGTGGGTGGGGCTACAGCTAGTTATAGGCTGTATTAGGCCCCATGGCTTCAGTTTTTGAGGGGGTGATGCAAAGAGAAAGACCTGTGACATGGTATTTGCGGTCTGGTAAAGTGTGCAGGGTCCTGAGAGACATAGCCTGGCAACTGAATGCCTATTTGTTTTCTTTTTTTTGAACAGTGTTTGTTTTGCATTTTTTGACTATCCTGACACTATAAATACTTGCACGTATTTGGGAAAACTGTATGTGAAAAAAAAAAAAAAAAAAAGACTTTCTTAGAAGACCTGACTCCGCCCTCGGTTATCTTGCCACAATATACTTGTTGAGTGCTTACTGATAGAGAGAAGTGATTCATTCTCTTTGCTAACTGTGTGTGTACTGTTTAGTGAGTGCAGAAAGACATTTTAAAATGGCAATGGCAAAATAATGGCTCATAATGCACTTTTGTTATTAGCGGTTAAATAAGGCATTTCGTTATTTGTGGTTGAGCAGGCACCATGTAAATGCTGAGCGCACACACGATTAATGATGTGGAAGGCTCGGGGGGGAATATTCTTTCCTATTTCCCTCTGTTTTGACACTGGTTTTCTGAGCTGTTCTGCCAGTTGCTGCGTTTCGGATTTTTCCCAGCATCACCCGAGGCAGTTACATTACCCCATCTCGATGTCCCAGTGGCAGTACATGTTCTTTCTGATTGACATGTTTATTGGAAGAGGAACCAGAGTCACACGCAAACACTCTTTACATTCTTGTCCTGCCCAACACACACAAACATATAAGACATCTCGTCTCGTTCTGTGTGTATATTCATGTTTAGTGTGTGTATTTACTGTCCCACTTGCATAAATATTCAAACATCACCGATTTGGTCGAATACGAGAGTTCTGTTTGATTTTGTAATTGTACATTATACACCGCAAAGAATGCAGTCCTATTCCAGGGAGCTTGATGAACTTTGACCCCTTACTGCAGTTCTCAGGCATGGAACATGATGACAAGCAAAAGATTATTATTATTATTATTATTATTTTTAAGATGAGGCTTCATTTCATGTTTGACAGTGTAAAAGTGTTGATTTTACATCGTTGCAGAAAACATAGTTATACTTTTCTTGACAGGCCAGTGCAGCACTCCTGAAATTTCACTAATTCACTACTGCAAGTTTAATAAAAATGAATTAATGACTCTCGTGTTTCTGTCACCTCCATCGTGTCTTTCATCTCTCTGTTTTCTTTGATGTAATTTCCTCTGTTTCTCATCCTCCTCTACAGCCTTATGTCTGATTCTCTCTCAAGGGGCGTTCACTTTGACAGCAATTTGAAGTGACAAAATGACTGGTAGTCATTTATTTTTAAAGAGACTTTTTGGTGATGTGATGTGGGTGTGTCTTGGTGATGTGATCTTTATGCTAATGAGCAGTGACACAATGTGAAGATCTTGTGGGCCACAATGTTCTGTTCTGATACTTTAGTCAATGGGAGGATTTTAAGGAGGTCAAAGACGAGGTGGAACAGATGGTCATTTTGCTAACATATCCCACAGGGATATATTGAAATTATTTTCCAAAATCAAAGACATTACAGTTGAGTTTGATTTGTAGATTTATAATTTCTTTGCTTGAGGGATATGAGGATTATACACTACCATTTGAAACTTTGGAGGCAGTATTTTTTAAAGCGTTCTGTTTTAATATATTTTAAAATGTAATTTATTCCTGTGATGGCAAAGCTGAATCTTCCAGTCTTCAGTGTCACATAAACCTTCAGAAATCATTCTAAAATGCTGACGCTCAAGAAACACTAAAACACATGCTGCTTAACTTTTTTTTGTAAATATAAGTGTCCTTGCTAAATAAAAGTAAATACATAAATTAAACAAAAACTTACTAACCCCACTTTTGGACAGTAGTTCAAACAAAACAATCAGCAGAATTTTACTTTTCAATGATAAGAAAACAAATTTGTTGTCAAAATAAATTTACAGTTACAGATAAAAGCTACAACTAGCAAAAACTACAGCTAGTTATGCCGTTTAGACCTAGGGTGGCCATACGTCCGGATTTTGGCCTGACAGTCCGGATTTTAAACCCCATGTCCGGCGTCTGGCGCAGCCTCAAGCCGGACACTCATTTGTCCTCCTTTTTGGAGTTGCGCTGAATTGTTAAAAAAAAAAAAAAAAAAACTATAAAAAACCTGCATATTGATAGTGGCTCCCTGATGCCCATAAATTAGTTAAAATCTCCTGGAATCTAGAGCCGCGCATGCGAGACAGAACATACTGTATGTGCTCAGCACCCCCCCCAACGTCAACAAAACCGATCACCAAAATATGTGTCCTCCTTTTTGGTGTTATGGAAATGGCCACCCTATTTAGACCCACTGTGCCTGTTGTAGCTTTAAAGCTACAGTTTGACTTTGTTCCACTAGTGGCACCAAACAGATTGGCTGTAATAATAGCTGAAAGTTTGTCATATTCATAGTGTTTATGCATTGTGCATGTCTTACTTTTAGTTGTCCCTGCACATTAAATTGAGATAGGGGAGAGTATTTTAACATCGAAAATGAAACTACTTTAAATAACACCATTATAACACCTCAACACAGGTGAGAGTGTGAGCAGAGAGGAAGAAATTCAGCTTTCAGGTGTAGGAGTTAATTTTAGCAGTGCAGTGTGATGTTTTTCCCAGTGTCATGTGAAGGCTTTTCACATTCATCACCGGCTCCCATGAGCACCTGGGTAAGATGACAATCTTTATTTATCTGTCTTGCAGGAAGTGTGTTTTCCTACAGGAGAGAAGTGTATGTGATGGACAGGTGATTATTTGAGGAGCAGCTTGAGTCAGTCTCTCGATTGTCAATGCCAAATATTTACGTCTGTAGCGGACAGTCTCCTCTCCAACAGTCTCCTTTGTTGCTTAGGGTCAAAAGGTCAAATGTTGTGGGAGTGTTTCCCGTAATCCTCCCACCCACTCATATTCTCTATTTTGTGCACTGTTTCTCTTTTAGTTTACCTCTCAGTTGCTTGTGTCAGTGTACATGTCATTCTCGCACTTCCAAGTAATGAGATCAGTATAGGCGTTTGACTCATGTTACAAATATTAAACACGCAAACAGTCTCACACCCGTCTTGTTATGATCATAATCCTGATGCACACCCGTATGGACACACTGGTTCTTCCTCTCTCGCTGGGAAAGGAAAGGTGTGGTCCCTTGTTTCTAAATAAGACCAATAGACACTCTATATATAGGTGCTGTTTTGGTAAACACAGGAAGTTGAGTCATGGCAGTCAGGCCTGTGTGTGTGTGTGTGTGTGTGTGTGTGTGTGTTTCTCCATAGAGACCTTCACTCCTCAAACCACAAACTGATCAAACTAAAGATAAAACACAAAAAAGTGAAGTCAACACAAAGAAAGTCCTCAGAATGTTTTTGTAGAGTGTTAAAGACATGGGATGACATGCGAGAATGTTAAAGGCCTTTTTTGGGCTGACCTTTGACTTGCCCTGGAAAAAGTACATGCACTCGCTTTCATAATATAGCATGTTTTGTAGAAATTAATAAGTAAAGAAAGCAGTACTGTTGGATGCTGTCTCTGATATTGAATTGAGAAGATTGTTCCACTCATAAAATATTGATTTAGTATTATAAAATTATTGTTGGAACTTTAAACTGATGTATTGAGAGGATCAACCCTTACTTTAAAATAAAATATTATAAAATAATTTGAATACATTTTTTATTAGTTTTAATAACTAGTCATTTTATTATTCATTTAGAATTAAAACACGTGCATATCAGTCTTTAAAGTGGGGGAAATATCACTAATGATGAAGCTAAATGTGGCATTAATTATAATAGGTTTGTGTGATGTATTGAAATTTAAAGTTGTTAAATGTTTGATCCTGTTCAGTAATTGTTGTTAAGAAATGATAAAAAAAAAAAAAATTGCAGTTTAGAAATGTTGGCGATCAAAAATAATATTAAATGGCTATGATTTACTCAGTTTTTTGTGATATTTTTTTTCTCTGAATAAAATATTTAATAGAGGTACTAGTATTTGTATCAATAATAGCTACATTGGCCTTGCTATTACTTGGTATTTGATTAAAAAGAAAATCAGTATCACCCATTCCTGTAGAGCATGTTTTGAGGAAATGAATGCATATGTAAATGAAGCAACAGTGATGCATCATTCTGTTAAACGAGTCTGTTTATCTCCAGACAGGTCTGAACAAGTCACCTCAGTGGAGGCGCACAGGTGCTGCTGCCCTCTAGTTTGGTGAAAATGAGGAGAAAAAAAGGCAGATTCTATTTTCACCGTTTTAATTCTCTAAACAAATGTGAGAGAGTGATAGAGCTGCTGTACATATGTGACAGAAATAGAGATGGAGATAGAACAAAAGCTGGACAGCTCATAAAGGCCTGCCACTTGTTTATTTTCCCTCATTGTGTGTGGACAGTCATGTTTTCTGTTTGATTGATGCTCAAGCACAAACAGACAGTGCCTGGAAAAGAGACGCGAGAGAGAACAATCATTTATAGCATGCTACAGAGTGTCTGCACCAAGTCTCATGGTTAGTTTTAAGCTGCATGTGTTTGATTCAATAAAAAGAACCAGCTCCTAAAATGTAATTGTTTTGTAATCCAACTACACTGCTCTGTTTCATGCTGTAGAATCAGTCGCGGTGTTGCGATTGCCATTGTATCAGTATTGCAGGAAACTCTGTTTTAGTGCGGTGTTTCATCTGCATTGGTGCAATAACCATTAATGGAACGCAATGTTGTTTGCAAGCCTACTACTGAACAATGGATCACATTGAGACACAGCCAGCTTTTATCTTATCATGCCTAGTTAGGACCCTTTAAGGCAAGTCAGTTCACTCGCCGCCGGTCATTTTGGTAACATGGTGACAAGCTGCTTTTTTTCTGCTTGCTTGAATGAATTTCTACATGTTATATTATATATATATATATATATATATATATATATATATATATATATATATATAACGTGTTGTGATTTATCCCCTTTGTGTCATGTTCAGAGCATTTGGTCATTCTGCCATAGATTCAGTGCAAATGTCAATTTTTTACTTGTTTCACAGTCAATGTGAGACACATGCACACATGAATAAATGTTCCCTCACTTTCCTCATTCCACCTGACATTGCAGCCCTCAGTATTTTGACAGAGAGAGATTGGATGGTTTGGAGTGATGTAAAGGAAAACTGACAGAAGAATGGATGAGTGGAAAGTGGAAGAGAGAGAGATAGCTGATATATGTTACTATATATATCTGTGCAGACCCAGAGAGAAAAGGATACAAAGACATACATGCATATAAACCCTAGAGCTGAATGGAAGGCAGACATGTGACAGTTGAATGAAGCTAAAGAGAAAGAATGATAAAAGGAGGAAGAGAGGGAGGTGGAAGAGAAAGAATGTTCCGCTCATACTCTGATGGTGATTTATGGGTGGTTCTGCCTTCAGGCGAAATAGTTTGAAAATTATTAAATAGCGGCAATTAAAGTCATAAAAATTGAGGAAAGAAAAGTGGTGGTGGAGATGAACTTGACGTCTGTCTGGTCTACAAAATTTAATAGTGTCTGCCTTTGTTTGTTTTCTTTCCCTCGGTTTCATTTCATCTCGCATTTTTAGTTTTATAGACTTTTACTTTGATTACAAAAGTATATGTCTGTTCTCTCATATTCAGTCGTAGCTTCTGTAAAGGCGGATAGTGGCTCTTTTGTGCTGCTTTATTAGCAGACTGTGATCGCTTTGGGCATTTTGGCATCTGTGAAATTGTTGTGGGATTTGTTCAATCAGTTTGATGCAAGTCAGAGTTTTGACTCCTCCAATAAAAGGCCAGTAAAATGCTGAAATACAATGGATATTGATTGAAGTCCTGGATATATACTGTAGACTTTGAACACACAGACACAGACACAGACACAGACACAGACACAGACTGAGAGACACAGACTGAGAGATCACAGCATAGATTATAGAATGTTGCTGGTTGTTCTCTCCCACATGTTATTCCAAGGCTGTGTGACTTTTGTTCTTCTGTGGAACACAAAAGGAGATGTTTTAAAGAATGTTTACCCTCCCACCGAGTTCGTGCTCGTCAGTGTGTGTGCAACAGATTTTCTGTGAACGCGCCCGTCTCATCAGCATCCATCAACACCATGGAGTCTTTGGAGCTAGTCAGATAGCACATACAATAATAGTAGCTTTACTACTGTTCTTACTCTCGTAAGAAGATAGAGTAGCATTGATTCTTCCAAAAAGCCGAACTTTATTCCTTCATCTGGACATGTTTATCCACCTAACGTTTCGTTCACACGGATTTCAGTGCAAACAAAGCTAACGAACCTGCCAAACAAGTGCTAACGTTAGCTATCCATACCAACACATTTGGGCAAACATACTTAGATTACTAACATAACACTAAGAAATAAAGTAACTGGTTGATAAAGCACAATTACCTGTCGAGAAGAAATGTTGCAAGCTCTGCATCCAGCTTGAACCCAATTAAATCACGTAAATCTCTCCACCTCTTCTTTACTTCTTTCTTTTCAGCAGGTGTTCTCTTTTCCTGTGTTGTTTTTGACCTCCTAGCTCTTGAGGTTAACCGAGGAATTGGAATCTTTTCCGCCATCACTCTTCCTTACTGCGCGAACTTCAGGCGTGTGCATGTGATTGTAACCGGGAGCGGTGGGTTTTTGCTAGGGATGCACCGAATATTCGGCAACCGAAATTATTCGGTCGAAAATAGCAAAAAAAGCACTTTCGGTGCTGAATAAGTTAAAAAAAAGACAGAATAAATTTGACCGAACAATGACGTTTTTGATGACGCGATCAAATAGTAACCAGCGTAGAGAGAGAGGCGCGCGCTTTATAAATGCAGCAAACATGCCCCCTTTGAGCAGATAACAAAAGAGAAGCTCGTCTGATGCATCTGTGGCAGACGTTATACCCTTACTTGCAGCACTAAAGCGTCTTTTAACCCTCAGTAGTTGACAAACGCGGTTTGCTGGATTTTTTTCACATAGCAGCACAATAGACTTAAATACTCCGTCATTTATGATCATACAGACTTAAGAAATATGAAAAAAATAGACTGTTAAATGTCTACTTGTGTCCACTACAATCGAAACAAAACTGTGCTTTTGTAAAATAAAGAAAATAAACAGGGTGTGCTTTCTGCCTCTGTCTCCGTTAACTTTTTTCCTGGAGCACGTCTCTAAACTTAAACAAAACTCAGCCAATACTTGGCACACAGGCAAAGGCAATATATCTTTATAATCATTTAATTGTCTACTTTTAAATGATCTAATTCAAAACGAAAACAAATATTCTCTGTTTATGTAATCTGTATGAAAAGAGAGAGATGTCAGTCGTTCTCAACTCCATATCTGCTAATTGCCCCGGAGAGCGCGCGCTATATTGAAACCCAAATGATCTGAGGCAATCCATGCAAACCTGTCAACGCCCACGATAAAGTGTATGTAAACCGCAAAAGTAGGCTTATGTCTAGGACAATTATTCTTTTGTTGTGGGTTCATCCATATTTTTTTGCACTTTTCAATGCACTTTTTTAGTTACATTCTTTCAGCAGTCAGTTATAGGCCTAACATAGGCTATTCAAGAAGGGGGGCTTCAAAGATGGCCAAATAAAAATATATATATATTTTTTAATCATTTATTTATTTTAAAGGTATAGCGGAGGATCTTTCCGAATTTTAGAGAAGACCCGCCCTCTCCAATTTTTTTTAAAAATGCACATGCGCAACACTCTAATAGGCGTTCCCTCTCGGGAGCAAATAAAGTGATTTTAAATGGATTTCTCCAAATAGCATGAATGACAAACTTTACCTGTCTAGTAGAATCTTCGCGACTGCGGCATCAGTGGGAAGCCCAACCTGTGCTTTTAGCGCACGCCAGCATGTGAAATATTCACCCAAAATCACTCTGGTCTTGTTTCTATATTCTGCGGCCTTTCTCTTCTTATCATACACTTCGTATACATTTTTTCTCTTTCGACCCTCAGCCATTTTCAAAGGAATGGCTGAAACCGTAACTCATCACACATAATACACCTGAAAGTGCGCATGCGCAGAAAGCGAAAACTACATAGGGACGAGCACGTACGACGGCCTTACATAAACATATCACCAGAATGATTGACACTTAGGTGGACCAATAGTATAGGCTACCCACCCGGAAAAAGAAAATCCTCCGCTATACCTTTAAGTTATATTGTGTACCTTTAATAATATCTGCTGGAATGTTACAAAAAATTCAGTGTTAAATAAATTGTATTTTTGCAATTTTATTTTTTTTCTCTGAAAAGCAAGACAAAATAGTAAAAAGCATATTTTTACTACTTAATTAAATGCAATGGTGAAAAAATTGGCAAAATAAATGGAAATAATGTGAAACACCGCGTTCGATATTCGGCCTTCGGCCAAGCGTTTCATTATTATTCGGCTTCGGCCAAGGATTTTCATTTCGGTGCATCCCTAGTTTTTGCAAAACAAATAACACGCTCCAGGTGGAGTTAGAAGCTCGTTTTTTTTTTTCTAAAACCACTTTATTTATGTTGTTCTGTCGGATTACAGTGTCGATTTCACTGAATATGATCAAAAAAATTTTGCCGACGGCAGCTTTAATTTACAGGGTTGATTTCGTATGAATTCATATGATTTGATTCGTATAAGACGTAGGGATTTTTTTAAAGCATGAATGTCTGCCTCTTAAACCTAACTCTCATTTAGGTGTAAGCAGATCATACAAAAACATACAAATGACATTATACAAATTCATACGAACTGTCCACCAATTCGCAAAAAAAAAAAAAAACATAGCCTAATTTTATGAATTTCCAGGAGAGTATGTTGTGAGGAGCAGACCAAAAATCCTTCATAGCTACCTCATGAAACCTGAACGAGTTATTCATGCTAGTTGAATTTGTAGTAAGAATAACATTTAGCATCTTATGCCCTGTACGTAAACCTGTGTATATGATGACAATTACATTTTGGGTGATTTATCCCTTTAACATCTGCCTTAGGGTGATCAGATCACAAGTGGTCAGCGGAGACCGAATGATTTATTCTCTGTTCGTGCCAAATGCATGTCAGTCTGTGTTGAAAAATCAAACTGTTGCTCCCAAATATACTGTTGATATCGCCACAAATGTGACATTTCAAGCTTTTTTGTTTTGTTTTTAGAGAGGAAGCACATATCAGGCAAACCAGAGATAGTCTTGTGCACGTATACATATGGAGCTTTTCCAAGAGTTTGATTGGACGGTTGTTTTCCTTTAGAGCCGTGCACAGCTGGAAAAGTTTAAAACTCATGTCTTGGTGGAATTATTACATGTTTCACAAGTAATTCGATGTTGACCAGGATGCATCAGGACAGATTAGCGTTTATACTTGGCAGACGTGATTTATTTTCGACTACATCTGAAGTGAACGTGGTATAAGTGATCTGTTTACACCTGCTGCCCACTTTTGATCAGATCACTTGGAATGGATGTCAATAGTAGATATAAACAAGGCCTAAGTGGAGTGAGAGAGAAACTGAGGTTTTTGCATCTGACAGATGTTTTCATATTCCCTGATCCCTAATCCAATTTCTCTTTAGTACCTCTTCCTCACGAATCTTTGTCTCGGCTCATTTCTCAGAATCGCATCCACACATGGCCGATCCCCATCATTATCCAATCACATCCATCCACCGCCCTCTGTGTCAGTGGCAATACAATCAGAGCCATATGGTAGCCACATTTGCAAGACCCCGCACTTCCTGATAGCTTCCTTTCGTGAGGCGGCGCTGGGCAGACATGCGGGAAGATGTAATCAGACGTTTGGCAGAATCTGCAGCAATCAGGCATGCCATCAGACGCTTTTTGGTCTTCGGCCACCGGGGCTTAAGGGTATCTGGGGTGTGTGTGCGGGTAACATCAAAGTTCCTGGATAAGAGAAAGAGTTGGAGAGAGAGGAGATTACATGGATTAGGACGGAGGGGGAAAGAGTAATGTAATTAAACACTTGTCGAGATTTTATTCCACCCCGTAGACATGAGAGAGACTCTGTAGGGGCTGATATGCTGATTATAACTCACGCTGCTCCAAATTTGTTGACAATACTGTGTGTTGGGCATTTGCCCTGGGAGCGACTCTTAATGCAGTCATATTAGAAAGAAAGATGGAGTATTTTAGGAGCATAAATGTGGCGAGACAATGAAATTGCATTCCTTCTGAGTTGCGCGCACACTTTCCATCTTTCAGCACCCTCTGTAATGTTAATGGCTGCCCGTCTGTTGGACGCTACCTTTGTGTTCCAGCTCAAGCGAGGATATGATGTCATCAGGGCTTTTGTGTGTCTAATCCAGTGCAAACATTAGATGTCTAGAGTGCTGATGTACGTGTGTACATGGTACAGAACCTCAGGTACGCACATTTCTCACATACAATGCCGCTCATTGATCAGCTCCAAAGAGCCATATTTTAGATTTTTTTTGTGTTTGCAAGGCATCTCTGTATTGAAAGTTGGCTAATTATTTACTGTATCTTCTCCTTAACATACAGACTGCATTCAAATTTTATTTAACTCTAATTTTATTTATAGGTGTATCTCAGACCCTGGGCTGGGTAAAAATATGTAGTAACATTCGAAAATGTGGGGTCGGTAAGATTTGAGTTTTTTAGTTTACATTTTTTTTTTTTGGATTAATTATGTTCTTTGTTTGAACAATCTCAATACCGATACTTAAAACCCCAAGATCAGTCTTTTACATATTTGTTCAACAATTCCCATCCTGCAGATGCAACTGTGTTCTGATGAACTAACTTACTCAGCCGCATAATTTGGACCCTATTGTTAATTTAGTTTTTAATTAATGTGAGTTTGTAGTCTGTATTGAGTATTATGCAAAGCAATTTGTGTTACCCCATTTACAAACAATAGACTCATATGAGCCAGTTCTTTTATAGTGAATCAAAAGCCTACAAATGTAACCAGTGTACTGTAAGTCTAATTGTTGAATTGAATGAGTCTTTTGAGTCAGAATTTACAGTATGTGCATTATTGAGTGAGCTTGAGCTGTGAACTTGACCTAACCGCTCAACACAAACTCTCTTCTGCATGTGTACTGGGAGGACACATTATTCTACACATTCACACCACTAGCTCTCTTCTCAATCCTTTCATGCTGTTGTATCCTTATCTGCTGTTCTTTCATGCCCGCAGTGTTGCCTCAGGTGAGACAGGCCTCGGGTAAAAGACAGTAAGCATCTTGAGTCCACATCCACACAGTATATTATGTGCCAAAGATGCCTGAAAGAGATACATCCCATCCCATTTAGATGTTTTCCTGGTAGGAAAAGAAGTTTATTTCTGGTGGTATAAAAGCACAAGAAGACTTCCTCTAAATTGCAATGTACGGCTTAATTAAGCATAATTTAATTGCGGCACAATACCTTTAATGGACAGTGCTTTTAATCACGCCATGGCCTCTTTACAAAGCTTTAAAACACTCTGTCGATTGATGGCCTACTGTCATTTTCTTTTAATGGACATCCTGCTCTTAATGCTGCTGTCACTTCCACTTTAACGTGCACTCTCATTTACGGCCTCGAACAAGTTATTGGCCTGCTTGATGTTTGGTTTTCTTGCTTATCCGATCGGTTGTCTGGTAAATATTAGAATGACACCGCCAATGTTGTTACAATGGAAAAATGTGTTTGGCTTTAAATAAAACATGTTTGTTCATGTTTTAATGTGTTTACAGCTCACAATCAATTCCTGTTTGATGAAAAGTGCACAAACGTGCAGACAAAATACACAGATAATTGGAGCGTTTCATATTTACAGAGCCCTTTTTCTTTTATGAGCATAAATTGCCTTTGCGATACATAAACACGTCTGCAAACATAAACACTGATAGTATAAATGACTCGGCTGCCATTGCAAATGACAAAGCAGTGCAAACAGACTGTTATTGTCTACAATAAAAATAATCACTACATACTTTGCCTCGACAATAAAATGCATCTTTGTTTCCAAATAGACCATTTTTGCGGCGCTACTGAAGCAGTGGCAGTATGTTTGGCGAGAGCTTCCCTGTAAAAACTGTAGAAGAATGAAGAATTCATTCAAAGAATGAATTAATAAATAATGCATGAAGAGTAAACAGTGATCCACCTGAGGCTTGTTGTTTAAATGTAAATACTGGGTTGCGAGAGAGGCGTGGTGGGTTCAATTACCTTTTAAATCCACCCACTTTAATAATTGCAATGTCTTGTTTGATTTACCGTATTGTTTGGAGGCTGTTTGGGAAAGTTTTGGAACAGATGGCTGCATTAACACGCAAGACGGATCTAAGATTAACGTTGAAACTTGTTGCACCTCGACAAAGATTTTCTTATCATTCCATTAAACACTCGTTGCACTCGCTTGTCAACGCTGATGCTGGTTTAAAATTCTCTCAAATAAATTTTTCAAATTCTTTCTTGTTCTGTAATTGTTTACTCCAATTGCCAATTAAAAGAAAGTAAACACAAACATGTATTTAAAAAAATCTGACATCAAGCTGAAAACTGTTGATGTTGATTTTATAATGGAAGTTACGCAGTTTTACGTCACTCTGACTGTGTGTGGTGTAAACACAATGCAATTTTAGATTAATTTCAATTGACAAACAACATCAACTTGACAACCTAGACATCAATGGTCAATGTTTTATGCCTTTCGGGTGTTTTACGACGGCTTCAGTTGTGGTTCATCTAATCATTCTTAGAATGTATTACTGTTTGGGTCTTTCATTGTTTACTCAAGTGTTACATAAAGTGAAGAATTGTGATTGTAGACCTATCCTTCATTGGTTATGAATAATCTTATTTTTTGATTTGCACTCAATAAATCCCACATGAAAAAGAAAACAATCATTTGCAAACAATTTATTTCACTAGATCACCATAAAAGCTAGGAAAATGCTAACTTAAATGTCACGTTTATTCTGATTTAATACATTTTCAATTTTAACTAAGCATATACTTTTTCACTAACACAAAGATATGAATAAAATATAATTGGATTTAATTTTTGGACTTTGCTGCAGGTATTTATGTAGTACTTAAATAGGATGTGGTGTTATTTTGAACCTTTGCCATTGTTGAAAGCACTTGATATTTGCTGTTGGCAAATGCCCCGGCAGTCAAATCAATTACGAATTACCATTCTAAAAGTGCCATAATTATATATATATATTTATATATATTTCTACATTTTTTTATAGATACCTGAGGCAAAATTCAGATGCAAAACAGTTGCACCATCAAACATAAAGTGCAATCAAACTAGAATGGGGCAAGACAAAACAGACTCTTGTAGACTGTTAACAATGCCTTTGAGGCTCAAAACACGTTGGGTGGAGTCACTCTACATAAGTTGAAATACTGTCATGTTGGCACTTGTTGCAGTACCACCAGCAGGCCACAGGTTGTACCAGTTACATAGTCCAGTGGTTCTCAACTGGTTTAGCCATGGGACACATTTTCCCAGGTTAAGATTATGGAATCAGGATACAGTTGCCATGGGTTAAATACGCAGTACTTACATGAACTGTTATAAAACATATAGACGCTGATCCTGATGGAAAGAATGAACATCATACCTGCAAACGACGTACCACTTGCGTAATTTGAACTGCTTTTAATTTGAGCGCCGTGTTTTTAGATCTGTGTCATGCACGAGACGCTGCAAAGGACGAGAGTGCAATGGTCAAACACATCTGACTATCATGTTTACATAAAAAAAAAAAAGTGGAGTGGAAATGGAAAAATGCGTTCTATCTAACAGACTTTGCAGAAGAGTCAACAGCTTTCAAAGACATAAGTCTTGAATCAGAAAAAAACATTTAGAATCAAGTTTTTGATTCTAATGCGCTTCGTGAGGCACACACGCACGCAAGCTCTCGCGCTCTCTACCTCTCTACCGTACGCGCTGTTTGAACATTCATATTCCTCTTAGCCTTTCGAAAACCGGGAGAGTGTATACATTTCCCGGGACAGTTTGTTAAAAAGAAGAACAATCCCGGGAAAAACGGGATGGGTGGTAACACTATCAGAAATACGGGACAAACCGCGTCCCGTATTGATTCAAAACGGGACGCGCTGTTTATTTCACAAATACGGGACGATTCCGTATTTTAAGGGACGGGTGGCAACCCTAGACATGAGGGAGAGTAAATGATCAGTGAGTTTTATCATTTGTGGGTAAACTGAAACAGAACAGATCTTAAAAAGTTACATGCAAAAGGGGAGAGTTTGGTAAAGTGTTTTGGATTATTGCTTCAGTTTTTATGGCTGCAAAGCTGTTCGTGCAATATTATGCCACAAAAAAAATAGCAATTATACCATTTTGTCACAGCTGCTCATCTGCAAAATTAGCTTGTTACTGGAAAGCCATGCTATTTTCATTGCAGCTGAGCTACAGTAACTGAAAAATGTACTTAAGTTAGAAGTGTCTTTTAGTACTTCCCCAAACTGCTGCATTTATTCTGCTTCCTTGATATTATAAGAGAGGAGTCCCTGGAGTCATTGGAAAGCAGAGAGACAGAGAGGGAGAAAAAACAAAAAACTTGACAGAAAACACTGACATCATTACAGCATGCACAAAATTCGAAAGCTATAAGGAGCTTGTCAAAAATAATCTGATAACATGAAAACAATTTCAGAGCTGAGAAACGGAATCGACATTGTTTGTGACCCTCTAACGGGTTTCAACAAGAAATAATGTTAAATGCTTCAACCCGAACGGATGAACAGAATGGCCTGCAGTGACAACAGAGGAGATAAACACTTCCTTGGGTACCATCACTGAGAGAAGTAGCTTTGGTGTAGTATCCGGTGTGTGTGATGCATACTCAATGATGTTACAAATTTCTGTCTGCACCGTGAAGATTAAATGAAGCCTCTTAAGTGTATATCCCACTGTTATTGTATCAAATTTCTGAAAATTTCCCAGCAAGCATTTCACACGGTCCACTGAGTGACAGCCTAAAGTACTGCGGGGGGAATACCTGCTGTAAGGCAATACTCTACCACGACCGCTTGACTGCTTTTACACTGTGTCACAGGACAAGATTGAAAATACAATGAAATGAAATGGAATACTGCTATATTGTGTATACTGCACAGTATACTACCTAGTATTTTTTACATGTATTATGTAAAAACAGTATGCAACGGTAACCGTAGTATGCTACATATGATATTACCTTACACTGCATGTTAATTCAGCAGTAGTCCTCAGGTTATCATTTAGGAAATAAAGACTTTACTTTATTTATTTATTTATTTTTACATGGGGAGGCTAGCAGCAATGCATCAGGTACATTTGACACATCAGTTCCTTCAAATGGAAACTGTGAATGCTTCTGTGTAGTTTGTAAACCTATACAAAAGGCAAAAACGTGTTCCCAAGAGCACCAGCAAAGCCATCAAAGATAGAAAATTAATAATTTGATTTTTTTGTGCTATTTTAATTCAGCTATTAATGCTTGTATTTATAATTTCTTGCTAGAACAGATAACATGCGTATCTACTAAGTAAAAATTAAGAATCATAAAAATATCAATGGGACCACAATGGTTCATTAGTACAGTTATTTTAAGTGGTGACAAATGTCTCCATTTCAAATCTCTGAGAAATGTTGTCTTTTTAATAGACATAGAAAAAAAAATGTATGCCAACTATAAACAACCGTATGCAGGCTGCATGCAAATTTTGTGCTGTCCGTTTAAATGAGTCAAGAAAAAGATTGAACAGGTTTTACTACTACTGGTTCATTCGTCACATTGACATGGATGTTTTCGCACATTGCATTGCATACGGTGTTACTCAGTGTGCTTTGTTGAATACTGCACATTTTAGTGTATGTGTGTGTATATATATATATATATATATATATATATATATATATATATATATATATATATATACACACACACACACATACATACATTATATATAATTTATTTATTTATTTATTTTTATTTATTTATATATATATATTTATTTATATTTATATATATATATATATATATATATATTTTTTTTTTATGTATATATATTTATTTTTATTTATTTATTTATTTATTTTTATTTATATATAATTATTTTTATATATATATATATATATATACTTATTTGTGTATATATATTTATTTATATACATTTTATATATTTATATATATTTATATTTATATTTTCTATACATGCAGAAAAATTGCATATAAGGCATACATACTGCGTACAGAAGAAATAGTTTGAATAGTTTGATGAAATGCTTTTCAAGATAGCTGCTGTCTTTCTCTCTCACATGGTGGTTCCTCAAGTATATGACCTCCCAGCGCAACTGAATAACTTCTCAGCTTGAAGGATGCGGGCAGAGACCGAGAGCCAGGTAATCTCGGTTTTCCTCCGTGACAGCTCAGGTGCGACACAGAGCCACTCTTGTCTCTGATCTCCTGAAGAGCGGAGCATGCAGTGCTTTTTCTCTAATGCACACACCTTCATGTCCGCAGTATCAAAGCTTCTGAGAGCAAATGAGCTTTGAATTATCTTTTCCTGTGCCCTAGGAAACTACTGTTTATGCAGTTGTGTCAAAGGCACAATCAGGGCTGGTTTGAGTTTTAAGCCTTAGATTTAAGATTTAAGCGTTTCCTCTAGGGCCGCCTTGACTGTGACACTGGCAGTTGAATGGTCGTGTACCAACAGGGCCTGAAGGTAAATACTGAATGGTTGTCATTGTTAGGTTGGGTTGGGTTGGCGGATGGTGCATTTGGCGGAGAGCCCAGAAGCGTATTGAAACCGAGTCCTGTATGAGAGAGACTGATCACTTAATCAGAGTATAAAGCTGAAATGGTGGAAAACACAGCATGGAAAGGTCGAGAGGTGAGACACAGGAATCTAATTCCATTTCCCACTGTCTTATAATGACTTGAGTTTATTAGGTGAAGAAACATTGGACTGGTTTATACATGAGACTGAAGCTCAGCTAAAGCATTTGGATTTAGTTTGATCATTGTGCCTTTTGTTATACCTGAATGTAAATGAGAGATATGGCTCTGGAATTTGTTATTTGTAACATTTTGTTGAGGGGTTGTTTTCACTCATAGAAAGCAGCAACGGTAATATTCTCTTCAGCACACATGACAATTCAGATGTGTGCTCTGATCTGTCTTGTTTCCAATGAATCAATTAGTATTATGTCAAAAATAGCATCTTGGGGACTACATTTATTTTTCCAAACCTGTATGACATATTTTCTTCTTGGAACACATATGAAGATAGTTTAAAGAATGCATTGACATCAACTGTATGGACAGAAAAAAGAAAAACGTATTTTTTAGTGAGCTAGAACTTTAATGTTGTTTTGACAAATAATTTCAGTTTTACCATAAATACCAGACAAGACATTTTCCACTACAGACTGATTTCCGGATAAATACATTACATAGAAACAGAGAAAGATCTTGTTAAATTATCCATGTGTAGCCTAATTAATATGCATGACCTAAGCCTTAATCGTTTTGGGATGACAACCGGCATGTCTGTTTAGGTATCGACTGTTCCCACTTTTTAAAACGTGACTCATGTCACAATAAAAGTTTTGATTTGTGAATTAATGTCCAGCAGTGGATGGATTTGTGAATTTCATTATGAAGAGTTAAGATGACTGTGAGAACAGTAATCAGCAAATTCTACTGTAACAGTAATGGTCACTACTCGTATAACACTCAATTGAAGAAGCTTTTCCAGGAAGAGCTGTCATCTAGGCGAATACCACCCTCAGTGTTTAGAGGCTATCATTTGACTGTCTTCATTTGTTTAACCAAAGCCCTGATTATGTGTGTGTTTGTTGGGTTTGATAAGCAGTGATGCAGCTTAGCACTTGTTTCCTCTTAAAGAGTGTTTGCTTTTTTTTATTTAATGAGGGTTGGCGGGTTAGCAATATTCTAAAATTATAAAAAGCAAACCGTTTCAGTGGAAGAATCATCCGATTTGTCTCTCAGATGTTTAGATAAGTCTAAAGGAACTGAAATGGTCTGCAGTTGACTGGTTTTGGGTGGTTTAGCCATTTGATTGCACAAACACAGAAATTTGTCAAGTCATCCCTAACTGTAGAGGACAGACCACTGACGGCCCAACCAATCACCCCAGCTCCGTATGATTCATTTACATAGATTTACTGAGAGGATGAAATCTGCCTCAGGCCCAAGGCCTCTTCACGCCAAGAAAGAAACAAAAAGCACTCTGCTCATTCTCATGCTCTAATGCAAGTACAACCCATATGACAATTTGGATTTCACTCATGTTAATGGCGTTGCTAACTTTTTCTAGAGGTAAAACCACACTGTCTGGCAGTCAAAATCTTTTTTTGCTGTTAGGGTTAGATGTGATTTCTCTGCATATCTGTCAGTTAATAGGGATATATTATGCATTCTATTCCATAAATGTTTTAAAAAAAGCACCTTAAAAAAAAAAGAAACTTATTTGACAGAAAAATACTTTTTAAAACAAAACAGCCAACAACTTAACAGAAAATTATAATTTACACTAGGCTATTTAATGCAAAATTCAAACCACCTGATACAAATCTAATTTTCTGTACAATTATATATTATATTATTATAAAAAAAATAACTAATGTAATCAATGTAATATAATATATCAAAATAAAAATTGATTTAGCAATATGCAAAAAATGCTGTATTATGAATGCCAGGTCAGTAGTTCTTCACTTTGTAAAGAAACACTTCACCCCTATAGACTGAACACACAATACGTATGCGCATGATGTCACCGTTTTCACAAATTCACATTAACGGAGACTATAATGGTATCGTTCTTAAAATCTTGCACTTTGAAAACCGTTTTCAGAAGTTTGCATTTTTTAGGCCCCCAAAACGCATACAAATTTTGTTTTGTAGATGACCTCTTTTTTTTTTATGTTTAATATAATATAAATGATTACAATATATTTTCAAATTTTTTCAATTTATTTTGATAATGAAAATAAAGCCATAATTCATAAAATCATAATCTAAATACTTATAGTAATAAATTCAATCTTTATTTATCATATGCATTATTATTTTTTATTACACTGAATTGGTCAAAACAGTGTGAATGTATCTTATGAAAATAAAAGTATAAAGAAAAAAAAGGTTAATTTTATGGTTTGAGCTGGCTCTTAGTAAACCCAAGTATGATGAACACCCAAATGTTTCAAGTTTTCCCCCAATTTTTTCCAACTCTAAATGGATTTCTCATTTAAAAATGTATTTAATTTCCTTTGAAGTTCCCACCCCAATCATTCTACAACTATTAATTATTTCGAAATAGAGCTATTCAAGTCAGCTGGCTTGTTTTCCATATTACAATACATATTGCAGATAAACAAAATATCACAATGTATTTTTTCCCCCAATATCATGCAGCCCAAATATTTATATTAATGTTTCATAATATATACACTACCCTTTTCTTCCAGCAAGGACTCTGATCAAAAGTATTATATAATGTAACACAAATATGTCAGTGCTGTTTTGTAGAACTTTTTATTTATCTAAGAATGCTGAAAAGGTCAATATCACGGTTTTAACAAAAATATTAAGCAGATCCAGACATATCACTGAAAAGATGGATGAACAAAACATTAAGTACTTATTTTAAGAGTCTTGATGTGAATATTCCTTTCCCTCTCATATTTGAACAAAAGCACAATACCTTTTTGAAACTAAAGATAAGAGAGGCTGACAGTTAAAGCAGTGTGTTCTGGCTAAACCCTAAATGCACTGCAGTATCTGCGTCCACAACACTGGTTAAAAAGTAATGCCTTTAGACATGGTGCCATATTTACACCATGGATTTGTTCCTTGGAGTTCTTACATGCATTGACTGCCATGTAAATACCACAGTACACACATATGGTTATCCTTTAGCAAACACAAAATAAAAGGGTATTACCATCTGACACAATCACTGTACTATGACACTACCATAGTGTCTTCTGTAAGGGAGAAATCACACACAGAATTGTTGGCATTCTTTTCTCTTTGTGTAGGCCACTGTGTAACAAATCCATTGCAGCAAGTCAGCTGAGCAGAAAAAAGACATTTGTCAGAAAAGAGATGGCCAGACACAAAGCGAAGGAGAGCGGAAATGTTTTTCTGATAAGCACGCCTCCAGGAGCACTCCGCTGGCCCTCTGTGATTAGAGACGTGCTGGAGTACGTCCAGGACACATCAGGCTGACCTTGACACGTGCTTCATCATGCTGTAAGCGTGTACTCCAGAGGGGCTGAGAGCTCAGGAGTGGATGACACAACAGGCTGTGTAATCACAAATTACACCCCATCCCCCGAATACGGAGTTACCACCGACCGTCGTCTCCACGTTTGAAATATCCGCTCCCATTCGGCATTCATGCGACTCGCATAACGTTTATTCATCCACCAAATGCTGCATATTCCGTTCTATACAGTGCATGCCAAGCCTGCGTGTCTCAATCTCTGGTATGAGCTCTACAACATGCTATAGACAAAGTCACGCATGCTGGAGAATCCTAATGCTCTATTGATTGACTCAGGCCTAAGGCTTTGAATCATATAGGCCTGCCAAAGGTTATCATAATCAATACGCAATAACCGTAATAGCGCTCTCAGCCCGACTACAAAAGAATAAAAGAACAATCATGCAAATTTGCTCGACCAGAGGTTATGGGCCGATGATATCAGTTGTTACAAGGACAGGGTCCCAGCGTTCCTCAAGCTAGTTGAGCTCCCAAGTTTGGCTGCCATGGTAACCTTGACAAAAAGTGCCGGTTTGCAGAATTGGGAAAGGAAGTGTCTATTTTTACCCACAGGATAGAGAGGGACACATAGCTGATTTTGAGGATGAGAGATGTCGATGAATATGTTTAGCACATTTGTAGAGTTTTGTCTCTGTTTTGAGGGAATGGAACTGAGATCTGTAAGCGTGCGCGTGTGTGTTGAGGTGGGAAATGAAGTTCTCTCATTGTGGTGTTATAGAAGTGTGACACTTACACCTTTCCTGAAAGCTGTAAATTGGTTTTAACACTAAACATCTTGCCTTAATTGAACAGAGAGTGTGCTGATATGACTCTTCAGAAGACGTGTTTAACACACATTTGAATGGATGACACTCCTATAAACTGAATGGCTGGACTTTAGGAGAGACTGGAACATACCTGGAGTCAGTTCTGGTTTGACTGGTCTTGTGTGAATTGGACTTGTCTAAGGTCAACCATCTGTCTGTCTGTGTAAAATATAAAATCATTATTGAATTAGAATTACAGTAGTGTAAAAACAAAAAAGTAGTTTTACACACAAAAAAAATCTGTTAAATTTATGGTAAAAAAAAAACTGGCAGCTACCAGAAATTCACCGTAAAAATACTGTGACAATGTTTCCTGTTTTACAGGATGTCTGTATATTTAACTTAAAACCATTAAGGGATATAATGTTAATATACCTACTTTAACTAACAAAATCTGCCTTTTTACCTTAACCCTCTGGGGCCGACAAACGCCCTGGCGCGGTTTTCTGGATTTTTTTTCACATAGCAGCAAAATAGACTTGAAATACTCCGTCATTTATGGTTCTTCAGACTTAAGAATTCAGAAAAAATAAACTGTAAAATGTCAAATTTTTTATGTGTCCACTCACAATCGAAAGAAAACATTGTGCTTTTGTACATTTGTGCCTCTCCGTCTCCGTGAACTTTTTTTCTTGAGCACGTCTCTAAACTTAAACAAAACTCAGCGAATACTAGTCACACAGGCATGAGCAATATATCTTTTTAAACATTTAAGTGTCTACTATTAAATTATCTTATTCAAAACAAAAACAAATATTCCCTGTTTATGTAATCTGTATGCAAAGAGAGAGATGTCAGTCGTTCTCATGGCAACTCATTATCTGCTAATGTGAACGCGCGCTATTGAAACGCAAATGATCTAAACACTGGTCAGATCAAATGGGCAAAATTTTATTTTTTTCACAGCATTTAAATTTCTTTACTATTATTAATTAAGAAAGATATAATTGTTTAAGTTAGTTCACGGTACATAAATGTAAACTGATGCAACTTCTAATTTTTTAAATGTGTAAGTAAATGTTGAAATTAACCTTAAAGGTGCCGTTGGTGATTCTCTGCAGATTGTTTTTTTTTTTTTTATGCTGGTTAAAAGTCTTCTCATATCCTGATAGCAATCACTCAGTTTAGCGGCCTAAATGTATTTTTTTTTATAAATAAATGTCGTCTGTGGAAGGCGTAGGACCATAAAATGTTTGTTCAAACGTATCGTTCGGTCCGAACAGTCCTATGTTCCCTGTCGGTCAATGTGTGTTTGCATACCACTGCGCAGGCTGTTCACGCAGACATAAGTCAGATGTGAGAATGGCAGGCAAGCAGCAACAACCTAACTTTCCTTCTGAACCGACAACAAGTGGGACTGGCAAAGGATCTACGATCTATATATCTTCATCGGAGCCAAGCAGACTCTCATCGTGGAAACCCTGTCATGCAAGAAATATTATTACACAATACACTCTGAAAATTTTTAAAGCTAAACAAACCTAAACTTGCTGCATCTAATTCTGTTTTTAAGATTTTGTTTACGTTTGGTAGTGTAGTGTTACTAACTGTACTATAAAGTTCTCTCACCAGTGAATGAAACATGATATTGGTATTGCAGTAACGAGGTAACCCAGGTCTTCTTGGCTGTGAGCCTTCGTGCTTTCAGGAGGCGTGGCTTTGGATGCTGATTTGCAGGGAGGGTGGGACATACTTTTACTGCTATCAGCCTAAAGTTAGCATTTTCCCAGATGTCCTACAGCCCCTTTAACAAAGATTAATAAATGCTGTAGAAGTGTTGTTGATTGGTAGCTCAAGTTAACTAATGTAATGTTAACAAATGAAATCTAATCAAAGTGTTACCAAAAAAAGGTATTATAGCCACTAAAACTGAACATGACTTCACGTCATGCTGGTAGTTTCTGATACAGAGATGCTATCGTAGCATCTCGTCTCTCTTTTGTTGTTGTGCTTGTTTTTGACAAATGCATGTGAGCTCTTTCTGAGCTCATATAAAGTTGTAATGTGTTTTTTATGTAATGAGTGCGGAGAACCACTGAGAACATTGATAGTGATGATGTGATTGTAGACCACAGATTTTTACACAGTAATTATCATATTCTAACATCAACACTTGAAGAGGCTCGGGGGGACAAATTAATTGTGCACACTAATAATGCTGTTTATTTGGACATGCAGGCTTTGTTGACTTAATTTTAGGGTTGTATGCAGATCAATAATAATAATAATAATACAAATAATTATAATAATAATAAATAATTGCACTTTATTAATTGCACTTTATTGAATCCTCAAATTAATATAGAATCAATATAAATTGTTTTAAAAGTGTTTTTGTTTTAGATACTATTTATTTATTAGATGTTATGCAGCTGCTTAGTGAATTCATGGGAGAAAGAGAGACATATTTTCAACCTGGAAAAAAAACAACACATTCCATAATTGATTTTTGGTTCAGATGATGTGATAACCGATAGGAAAGACTGTTTATGTTCTGTTCTGATTGGACTCAGAAGCGTTTAATTTTGTTCAGTTCAAGAATGTCATAAAATGAGGTCTAACTTTCCTCATATTTGGACACCCAGAGCGAGAGTCGAGGTTCCTTCTGAAGACATCTGATGAAGCACAATTACCACAGACATCTGTCTATATTTAGGATTCAGACCAAACTAGTGTGTGAGTGTGTTCAGTCTGCTCCTGTCCTACAGTGAAAGTAAATGAAGTTGTTAAATGTCTCCCCTTTGACCTCTATAAGATGTTTATAAGGTGAGAGTTCACATTTGGAGTTCATTGAAGCATTGACAGGAAGTCCCGTCTCCCTGAGGATTGCGGTTTGGAGTTCAGTATTGAGGTTTAATGGTTTTAGAAGGAAGTTGGAAGAAAAAAAAGTGTGTGATAATGTATGCAAGTAGAATTTCTGACACTATCGTCATCATTACAGAAACGTGATGAATCGCACATCATTTATGTATGTAGTCCTGCATTCCAACCGAACAATCCTTGAGTCTTCTACATGTTAAGACAGACAGTTTTGTGTGTGTGTGTGTGTGTGTGTGTGTGTGTGTGTGTGTGTGTGTGAGCGCGTGTGTTCAAGCCCGAGGGTTTTCTAGTTATGCATTAACATTTGAAAGGAAGGTCAAATACACATCTGGCAAGAAGTTCATGTACAGAACACACATGAGGAGACCTGTCAGGGTCCTGACCTCAACACACACACACACACACTCACACAACACACACATGCAAGTCAGTAAAAATTCTGCATCAATTTTATTCATCAAAGCTCAGTCAGCTATCATGAATACTGCATGATAAAGTACATCTTTGAGTTTTAACACAGACACACAACCTCATTTCTGTCCCTGTATGCTTGAAGTGTTTCCGTGTTAGTTCAGGATCAATGGGGGAAAATGGAAGCAACCAAAAGATGATAGATTAAACATTTGTGGAGTGGAGGAGAGATCAAATAAAAGAGAATATAGAAGAGCCTGAATGTCATCAGAAATGAGAGAGGAGTTTTTATTATATGCATGTTCATTATTGTATTTTAGCCATATTTAGTCTTATTTTTCTTTTTTTATACCTTTAATTAATTTTACCTTCACCTAAAGTAATGTTTAAAGTCGGCATGAAACGGAAATTGTGATATTGGTTTGTCCTCTATTGTGATTTGTGACACATTTGAGTGAAATGGCTTCTCAAACTAGAAAAGGCAGGACTTGATTTTGTCCATGGGGAGTTGATTAGATTGTTGTTGTTTGCTAATTGCTGCGATCTTATAGTGTGTTAGTGACAGGTTGCTGGAAGGCAGAGGTTATTGTCCCGCTCTTGTGCCAGTGCACACGTCATCAGAGAAGAGATGTGGTTGGAAGGGGAAGGGAAAGTTAAAAGTTTTTGATTAAAGATAAGGGCAAATACTTTTTTTTTTTTGCTTGATAAATCATTATTAAGCACTGTGGTATTCCATAACAAAATATGTTTAAATTGGTTTATTTAAATTTTTATTTATTTTACATTTTTATTTTTATTATACATGTTTACTCCATTCTCTATTGCACTATAGTTATTGTACTTATTTTGCTCTGATTTGGCATTACAATTGTACAATTTATATCTTGCCTGTAATGCACAGTAAAAAAAAACATAAAATACTGCATCATTACTGCTTTTTTCCTTTTTTTTGTTTTGTTTTATTTTATATGTATTTATTCATTCATTCCTCCATTCATTCATTCCTCCATTCCTGCCTCCATTCATTCATTCATTCCTCCATTGCACTTTTGTTTTTACTTGTTTTGCACTGATTTGACATTACTCATGTACAATTTATATCTTGCCAGTAACGCATAGTAAATTGAGAGAGCGCGAGAGAGAGCATGTGTCTTTGAGAGAGCGAGAGAGAGAGAGCATTGAGTTCTTCAGCTTTAAGCATATTCTCATTTTTCAGCACATGCAGTCATGCACAATGACACTGTGTGTAAGAGAGAGAGAGAGAGAGAGAGAGAGAGAGAGAGAGAGAGAGCTGGTACTGCTCTCACATTGTCAAGGCCATAGAGTTGCTTTATGAGGCATCTAATCTATCAAAGATTCCTGACCGCAGCTTTCAGCCTGACCAGCCTCTGATCTCAAGTGTTTTTCATTCAACAACTTTTGCTCTTTTAGATGATAAAACTCCCACTCTCGCTGCAGCTAAGAATGTGTGCTTTCTGTAAAAGCCATGCAGTCCATTACAGAGCCACTCGTTCACCATTATGTGACTGAATTCCTTGAGTGCTAATGCGTGTATTGTCATCAATGCTTAACAGTGATATGAGCATCCACACACTCCTGCTTGTGCCTTGTTCATCGCTTTATCTTCCATTTTTTATTGTGCCGTCACATTTTGTTGACAATTATCAAGCTCAGTAAATTCAAGTAATGCTAAATTATTTCTTTCTAATCCTGTGGCCTTCTGTTAATATTTTTGAATATCAAAGAATTGCAATTTTTGAGCAGTCTTAAGTGCAATATTGTCGTGAAATCACATTGAGTGAATTTCCACCGTCAGTCTATCAGTGCGCACACTAGCGTCCTGTTAAATGAACTGAGCTAACCTCAACGGAGAACTCGGCAAATGCTGGCATAGCAAAGTTCAAGTGCTGTCGCATGTGACAGCGGCATTAGCAATGTACTGTCAGGACCCAGAAGCACTTCACTTGAAATCCGTGAATATAATATATCAGGGCCTGGTCCATTAGAGCTGTAATGTCTCTCTCTCTCTCTCTCTCTCTCTCTCTCTCTCTCTCTCTCTCTCTCTCTCTCTCTCTCTCTCTCTCTCTCTCTCTCTCTCTCTCTCTCTCTCTCTCTCTCTCTGTGTGTGTATGTGTGTGTTCACACACTGTTAGCTTGGCAGACGCTTTGAAAAAGTGTCCACTCTTGACTTCACGTCATGCTGGTAGTTTCTGATACAGAGATGCTATCGTAGCATCTCGTCTCTCTTTTGTTGTTGTGCTTGTTTTTGACAAATGCATGTGAGCGTGTAGGCGTCCATCCTGGGCTGTGACGTCACCTTAATTAGCGTGTGTATTTGTTGGCTGGACAGTGTCTCATTAAATGAACAGGTTTAATTTCTCTCCATGGAAATTAAACATCTCCCACAGCCAATTCATGTTAATTTAAATATTCTGCTGACTAACAGAATATTGCTGTGGTTTTGTGGAACACATTTGTTCTTCTGAACTACTATCAGATGATCTATCGAGATCAATTCATTGTTGTCTTGAGTGCTGTCATCTTTATTTTTTTGACTTCTATGAAAAATCATTTGTGAGGCATTTTGAGATTTAAGCTCAGCCTGAGGCAGTCAAGGACCTCTAGAGGTTTCACCAAAGTCCCTTTTAAAGACCCCATTAACTTGCTTGACAAGTGCAGTTTTCTTTTCTGTTAGAATTCCGATTGAAACAGGACATTTTGGTGGGACATGACGAACTGTGCTTGCTAGTTGGTTTCATGTAGTGTTATGTATTAGGACATTCTTATTCTAGAGAGCATCTGATTGGACAAAAACTAGAGCTGGGTATTGACAAATGTCACAATTCGATTAAATTTCGATTCACAAGCTTGCGATTTGATTCAGATTCAATTAGATTAATCCAATATCGATGAATTTTTTTATAAATATAATATACACTCACCTAAAGGATTATTAGGAACACCTGTTCAATTTCTCATTAATGCAATTATCTAATCAACCAATCACATGGCAGTTGCTTCAATGCATTTAGGGGTGTGGTCCAGGTCAAGACAATCTCCTGAACTCCAAACTGAATGTCAGAATGGGAAAGAAAGGGGATTTAAGCAATTTTGAGCGTGGCATGGTTGTTGGTGCCAGACGGGCCGGTCTGAGTATTTCACAATCTGCTCAGTTACTGGGATTTTCACGCACAACCATTTCTAGGGTTTACAAAGAATGGTGTGAAAAGGGAAAACATCTAGTATGCGGCAGTCCTGTGGGCGAAAATGCCTTGTTGATGCTAGAGGTCAGAGGAGAATGGGCCGACTGATTCAAGTTGATAGAAGAGCAACTTTGACTGAAATAACCACTCGTTACAACCGAGGTATGCAGCAAAGCATTTGTGAAGCCACAACACGCACAACCTTGAGGCGGATGGGCTACAACAGCAGAAGACCCCACCGGGTACCACTCATCTCCACTACAAATAGGAAAAAGAGGCTACAATTTGCAAGAGCTCACCAAAATTGGACAGTTGAAGACTGGAAAAATGTTGCCTGGTCTGATGAGTCTCGATTTCTGTTGAGACATTCAGATGGTAGAGTCAGAATTTGGTGTAAACTGAATGAGAACATGGATCCATCATGCCTTGTTACCACTTTGCAGGCTGGTGGTAGTGGTGTAATGGTGTGGGGGATGTTTTCTTGGCACACTTTAGGCCCCTTAGTGCCAATTGGTCATTGTTTAAATGCCACGGCCTACCTGAGCATTGTTTCTGACCATGTCCATCCCTTTATGGCCACCATGTACCCATCCTCTGATGGCTACTTCCAGCAGGATAATGCACCATGTCACAAAGCTCGAATCATTTCAAATTTGTTTCTTGAACATGACAATGAGTTCACTGTACTAAAATGGCCCCCACAGTCACCAGATCTCAACCCAATAGAGCATCTTTGGGATGTGGTGGAACGGAAGCTTCGTGCCCTGGATGTGCATCCCACAAATCTCCATCAACTGCAAGATGCTATCCTATCAATATGGGCCAACATTTCTAAAGAATGCTTTCAGCACCTTGTTGACACCTTGTTGAATCAATGCCACGTAGAATTAAGGCAGTTCTGAAGGCGAAAGGGGGTCAAACACAGTATTAGTATGGTGTTCCTAATAATCCTTTAGGTGAGTGTGTATATATATTTATATTATATATATATATATATATATATATATATATATATATATATATATATATATATATATAATATATAATCTCAATTATGTAATTAACTTAAGTTTATTGAAATAAATGATGTTACATAAATCCATAACCCAGTTATGTGGAGTCAGTTGGTACTACATTACTATGTACAATTAAAGGATAAAATTAACTGATTTGTATACAAACACTTAAATTACACAGTCTTTAAAATAATAAATATATAATACTAACTAGAGATGCACCGATTACAATTTTCTAGGCCGATTCCGATTTCCGTTTTTCATTGATTTTGACCTGTCGATACCGATTTTAGCCGATTCTAATTTCATTTTTTCTAACCACTTTACTGAACACACAAATATGTATTTTCTCTCTTTTTTTAGTAGAACATTTTACATTTTGCATAGAACATTTTTTTGAACAGTAATCGCTATAAAATAGAACTATATAAATTACTCCTGTCCTGATGTGGGAAATGCACACACATCTAAAGTGCAGTGTTATTGAAGAACCATTTCCTTATTTTCACATCCAATATCCAACTAAAAAAAATCATTTTCTTTTCTGACATAGCCTACTCCAGTTCTTGCTAAAACACACCAGACATGCAAATTCTGTGCATTTTGGGCACTTTTTGTGTGAAATCATATTTATTTTTATCCATCAAGTGTGCTTTCACTTTAACTGAGCATGAGCAGTGCAGCAAAAATAGACTGCGCAGAAACCCCCGCTTCCAGTGTTGCCAACTTAGCGACTTTGTCGCTATATTTAGCGAGTATTTAGACCCCTCTAGCGACACATTTTCAAAAAAGCGACTAGCGACAAATCTAACGACTTTTTCTGGTGTTATTGGAGACTTTTGGAGACTCTCTGACGTGAAAGCACATCTTTCTTACTCTTCTCAACGAGCAGCGGGTGCTGCCGTGGGTCCCACCCCCGTCCCAAAGCACTCACAGGCGGCCCAGTCCTCGCGCAGCAGCCCCTCCCAGCTGCAGTCAGAGCAGGAGATGTTCACCCCTCCGCGTACAGACTGCAAAAGAATCGCGCAAATGAGTCGCTATTTTTAGCGACTTTTCAAACGTCACTCACTCTAGTAGCTACGTCTACCCTGTTCAGTAAATGGCTGAGAGGAGCAGCAGCACATTCATCTGTTGAGCGCACGGGCGCTGAGAGACGTGAAGGAGCAGTATTTTTCCACGGATTTATCACTTAACTGCTTTTCTTTTTTATTTTACTTAAATAATTTAGTTTCCTTCCTTTTCTTGTGCTTACGGTATTACTTGTAATAGGCTACTCACTATCACAGAGCTTTTGTTCATCCGGCTCCCAAACTCACTCAATTCAAATAATTTTCCACATTGGCCTATAAAAAAATTTAGTCATTCACTAGGCCTATATCATAGCTACTCGTTCTATTGTCTGACAAAACATATATAGGAAACGAGAACAGCTTTATTTTACATTCGGCTACATTATATTATAATATATTAAATACAGTATGTGAGCTGAGCATTAATTTATAGAGAAAACACATTAGACAAGCAAAACGCAAGTACGACGCGATGACGTCACGAATATGCTAATTGACGTATGACATCATCTAGCGACATTTAGCGACTTTTAGGGAAGGCGTTAGCTACTTTCCTTTGAAAATAGTTGGCAACACTGCCCGCGACGCTCCTGCTCGCACGCTGCTTCTGCTCCCGGAGTGAATGCACTCATTGATTAACATGCATGCCGAAAAAAAATACGCGCTGCTCACGCTTGCGGTGTGAAACGGCCGTAATTCACAAGGTTTACTACATGTGCGTTCCGTGTGCACGTGTGATGCTGATGTTGCGCGATGTTAATCATGTGGCGCCAGAGTGCATTTGAGAGAAAGGGCTAGCGCAGAATTCGGCATCGGCATCTCGCAGCGGCACTTCCGGCGGCATCCCCAGCAGTCAATTTTTTTTACATAGGCTAATGAATTCATTTATCATTTATAACCTTTTAGACATTTATAAATAGTCTAATTTATAATTAAAGAATCATGATTTTCCAGATTCATAAATTAAGCTTAAAAGAGTGGCCTGTATACAGATTAGGTGATATATATATAACAAACAATAACACAGACAATTATGCCAAAATGCCTTTATGTAAATATCCTCATAAGAGCAGTCTTAAATTAGTTAAATAACGTCTTAAACAAAGAGTTGTGAGAAAATGAGATGCACGTGACAGCGCGTCAAATACACGTCATGTGCGGCAGATCTTAAAGTCACAGTAACATAAACCAGTTACTATGACATCTTTTGATGTTAATCAAATAACAAGGGTAACAGAGAAAACTGTATCTTTAATAAGGATTAATCTATATTTGATTTATAATTTATGCAGTGAAGACTGTAAAGTGTTTCATAACTTTATTCAATTTCTGTATATTTCCTACCTTAGCAGGACAGAAGGCCACGGGTCACTTAAATTAAAAGCTGTTCATTTTTAAAGCCTAATACATGTTGGAATTTATAGCTTTCAATTATACTGTAATGTTGAATGTCTACAATTAATGTTTAAAAAAAATAATTTCATAGAGACATCAGAATAGGCTATCAGTGATACTGGCCTTCATTCATAAAAAATATGCTATTAAACAAATATTTAAAATATAGCTGTATAGCTGCTAAAATATAGCTGTATAGCTGCTAAAATACAGCTGCTAAAATGTTTGATTTTAAAACTCTGATATCCTGTTTTATGTATAGCCTACGTCGTTATGTGTGAATATTCCCAAACTCTCTGACAGTGCTATCTCTATGGGTCATGCAATGTAATTTTTATAAAAACACACGTCTGTATTAAAGAAAAATGGTTGATATTTAAACGCATATTAGGAATGGAATTAAATAACAAGTACTTTGGGTGTTTTGTTCATTAGGCTATATTTATTTTCATATAAAAGCAACATATCTTAAATTACATCCAGTTTATTAGCAACACTGTGCATGAGCGTGAATCCCGTGATCCATCTTTGATCTCGCAGGTGTCAGATCCACTACGATAAGAGAGAAATGCCTGCGCTTTTTTCACACCTCCCCTCACCTCAAACAAGCCTAATGATTCAGAAGTTGTCATCATCACATACGTCACTTGATTGACTGGCAGCTGGCTGAGAAAGTCTGTGGCTGCTGGAGATGCCGCTGTACCGGCATGTGCCAGTCCCGGGCTGCTGGAGATGCCATCAGAAGTGCCGCTGGGAGATGCCGCGATTTAGACTTTCTATCATGTCGTGCAGCATAGGCTATTGATTGTGGATGCCGCAAAATCAGTGTTCATATCCAAACTATAAGCTTTTACCCGAGTAGCCTACTTTTGTTACTATTTGATGTTTGCAACTCAGAAATTGCAATACATCGAGGTTGAAAACAATTTTTGTCAAGTTGTTTCAGACATAGTTTACTTGAGCGCTGTTTTCTCTGGCCGCACGCGATAGCATGTTTAAATATTCTGATGTGATTGTGATCAAATGTTTAATAGACAGAGGAATCATTTAGGAATAGGCCTACGTTCAAGGTCGTGTCCTTGTCACGATCCAATCTGTTAATGATTAATCGTGCATAGGCTGCTACATACATACAAATAGGCTACAGGTCCTAGTAGATATAATGCTATTTCTTTTTTCAAATGTAGTTTTTACAGTGAAAATATTATATGCTGAATTATGTAACTGTTACTGGTCAGTGACAGGTGTTATAAAGCTGGCCGAAAAAGCCCCTGGCCGCTGGAGATGCCGCTGTACCGGCAGCTGCCAGAGAAAGTCGTGACTGCTGGAGATGCCACCGGAAGTGCCGCTGCGAGATGCCGATGCCGCATTTTGCGCTAGCCCTTACTGGCATTTGACCGGCATAAAATCGGAATATGTCATGGCCGATCACGTGAAAATCGGCCAATTCCGATCACCAGCCGATCAATCGGTGAATCTCTAATACTAACTTCTATCCACAGTATTCCTGCGCCCCATGACGCTTTGCGCAAATTATGGGTGTAACTTCCGTTAAGCTGTAAACACTCAGTGAAAGACTAGCTCTATGGACGCAATAATATATATTTTTTTAAACCGTGTGCGATGACATCTATTATTCTACTCACCCTTCAACCATTGAACATTTAAAAGGACATTTAAAAGTGTAAAAGCATCAACAAGGTACTTTCAACAGACCATGAATAATCTCTGAAAAAGCATCTTTCCACAGCAAAATCGGTCCGTTAAATATCACTGTGGTAATCTGTATCATGTAACATACGTTGCCTTAATAATAAAAAAAAATGTTTTACTTCAGCATTGCGTGATACTATTTTAAAGTGATTTCAGTCATTTTGACAGATAATAAATTATTTACCTGTGAAACCAAACCTGGAAAGAGACGTGAGGATTTGGGGAGGATTCCAGGGAATTATTAATGGTATACATCGTAAATTAAATCGGGAGAACAGACCACAAATGTGACCCGTCAAGGAAACCAGTGACACAACTCGGCAGCACAACTTGCGAGCAAAATGAGAAAGAAGCGTTTTTTTTTTCAAAATTGGTGATTTCCGCTTTTTTTGCAGAATCTGTTAGTTGAGATCACGAAGAAGCCTCTCCATGTTTGAGATAACAGTATTGGTAGGCTATATTTAAAAGCGTACATTTTGAGGTTGAAATCGGCTTGTTTCTCTGAGATTCTAGCATGCAGTAGGGGCGTGTCATTGTCTGTGTGTGTTTCCATACTGAATAGCCGCCGGCGCTTTTGCCCCCGCCCCCCAACAGCGTGGCTACTTATTATGCAGCGCTCTGGCCGGCTCTATCTGATATCAAAATTCAATGAAGATGGACGCCGCAAAGATTGTCGCAGACGAGTTGAACCGTGGCAGTTACACCGAAAATGTTTTCGCCGCACTTTGTGGGCTCGGGAAACTGAACCGGAGGTATGCTTGAATACGGCGGCTCGGCTCGCTGACAGCGGTGGCATATGTGACGTCCCGATTGCTTTGAATGGGGAACGTTTTGTGAACAGGGAACAGACTTAATGGACTGGCAACAATCTCCATAGAACATGAACTGGCACAGAGAATCGAAATAGAGGATGCAGTTAAGACCTTTGCCGCGATGAAGGCCTGCCGTGCGTGCTTCTGAAACGTAAGTTAAGCTTAATTTGCTCTTTAGTCGTTATTTAAGATGCTGAACCTGCTGATGATATAATATGCTTGCGGACATTTCATTTGTGTGTGTATACGCACATAAGAAAGTGGTGTAAAGAGATTTGCAACAGTAATTTGAGGAGGTGAAATATGATTATTTGGAAAATTCCTGTCATGACTGCTTAAATAAAAATGCCAGCAGGCATTTGCCTCCTGCATAAACTTTAATATTGTTGACATTTTGGGCACACGCGCATTGCACACTATTTGCGTTATATGTAGGCCTATGGCTTATTGGTCTTTGTGTTTTGTTGCTGGTTTTGCGTTATATGTATATGGCATATTGGTCTTTGTGTGTTGTTGCTGGTTTTGCATTATATGGCATATTGGTCTTTGTGTGTTGTTGCTGGTTTTGCGTTATATGTATGGCATATTGGTCTTTGTGTGTTGTTGCTGGTATACGTTGCAAATAGAGGGGCAGCACAATTGTTTTTCGCCTAGAGCGGGAGAAGTGCATTCGCCGGTCCTGGGGGTGAGTTTCCATAAACATTAAAGTTTGTCGTTTTGTTTTCATTCTAAGAACACGTACACATTATCTCATGTTTAGTCTGTTTAGACCTTCCATACCTACCTATTGTTATTAGCTAGCTCAGGAAAGAAAAAAAAGCTGTAAAGCACAGGGGGGATCTTTACAGGGGGTATGGCTTATCTAAATGAGATGTAAATGAGCCCTATTGTCACTCCTAGGTGCAGAGAGAGGTGAGAACTGCACAATCTTTAGAGGTCGTTATCTATCCTTTTAGCTTTTTTAAGTGCATACCTTCAAATGGCCACAACTTCTCCAAATATTATCAGATTTCCACGTGTTACACATCGTTGGAAAGCTTGGAGACTACACTTTCAGAATCTATGAATACCTCAAAATGCCCCAGAACCGACTTGTGTCCCTAGTTTCCATGACTGGTCACAAATGTGCAGTATATGTTGACCTTTATCATACTATTACAGCAAAATATTCAAAAGTAAAAAAGAAAGTAATCATGAGGAAAAGAATGCAGAGCTTTATAGATATTTCTGTCAGGTCCATTTAAGTCAAGAACACACAAGACAATAGAAATGATTAGGAAATTTGTATTGAATAAATTGCAATTCAGTTGATAATTATAATTTGGCGGTATGGCTCTGTTCAGGGAGTCCTCTGACCTTTCATGAGCACCATGAAATAGCAGAGAGTCAGAGGACAGCAGCAGCGTTAGGGATAGGGATGGCGAAAACTAAACATTTTCTTGACCGACCATCGAGCCTCATTAGCCGGTTGAAACCGGTTAACCGATTAGTTTAAAATATGCCATGCTATTTGAAATAAAAGCCATTTCGAGCCGCGCCTGCAATTTCGCAACTCTGTCGCATCTCTCTCTGCCTCCCGCTCACACACACACACGCACACACACACACACTGCCCCGGCGCCGCGCTTCCACTCACGTCACTTTTTTAAATCCCCTACAGTGCGAAACATGAGTCCCGCAAACGCGGCGCCGAGGAGCTTGTATGTAATCGGAGGACAAATGGCTCCTTAGTTTCGAAATGGTTTGGGTACAAGGTAGGGCTGAACGATTAATTGCATTTGCGATAATATCGCGATATGATGAAATGCGATTTTGTAACCGCAAAAGCTGCGAATACACTGGTCACGTGACACGCGAGAGAAAAGTAGGCAGTCTGCAGATCAAGCATCAACTTGGCACGCTACGCATAGGTCTGGCATACAGGAAAGAACCGTTTATTTTGTATGTTGTGTTATTTATTCTCTCTCCAACAGTTCTGGATCGATTCAGAGAATTTCGGAATCGAGTCTGAGCTTAGTTTTTAAACACAGATGCGTGATGACGCTGCGCGTGCTTTAGAAACAACTTATTCTACTTGCTTCTAATTTCGCTCTCTCTCTCTCTCTGTCTCTCTCACACACAAACACACTCACACACACACGACACCGCTCGAACCTTCCGAAAAATAAGCTTTCATAAAGTTCGGGGTTTAAGCGAATTACAAGGACAGTCGCGGGCTTCATTGCACAGGTTTTGCCGCTTTGTTACTCTTGCAGTGCGCGGTCTTGGCCGCCGGAATTTTCCTTACAAATGCTTCACAAAGGCATTATTTATGTCTTTTGGAATGCAGTTGGCTTATATATTAAAAATATGAAAATCACTGAGAAAGCTGCTTTCATTTTAAAAGACTTACGCACGCTTTGTGAAGAGGGCTCGTGCATGCGGCTGTGAGCGACTCATTGGTTAAATATACTTGCATCTCAAAATGCTTTTGACGCGAAATTAATGTAGACACGGTCAGTTATTTCGTAAACGAACAGGACAAACCACATTTACAATTTCAAAAGAGATATGTGCATTAGTGTGAATGCAGCTTATCGTATAAGGGGAAAATCACTCCAGCTCTTGAACGGAAAACGTTCAGACAGCCTACTTTTAAATACTGAAAGCACTCTTTGTTTATTGCTTGTATTGTTTTGTTTTTTTTTGTTCCTCTTTATTTACTAGCTTTTATATTTTGAAGCTATATTAGTTTATAGCCCATTTAAAATTCTTAACATGTAATTGGTTTAATTAAATGTGCTTTTATATATATATATATATATATATATATATATATATATATATATATATATATATATATATATATATATATATATATATATATATATTTAAAGTATGTACATTTACACATCTAATTATATACATATTTCAAGTGTTATTAAGATTAATTAATAAGAAAAAAATTAGATCGGATCATGAGCTGCCTAAAGATTCCCATCCCTACTGTACAATGATTTATTGCTTGTCTTTGTCGACTTATACAGAAGGTAAAGAACTTAAAGTAATCGCATATTAAATCGCAATCGCAATATTGGTTAAAAAAAATCGCACTTCGATTATTTTCCATAATCTTTCAGCCCTAGTACAAGGTGATCGCGTTGAAAATAAAGGCGTTAGTCTAGCCTTAGAAGCTCATTTGAAACATTGCCGCGGCTCATTTAAGAAAATGACAGCTCCAAAGAGACGCCGCTTTAGTTTGAGGTAGCTAGTGCTAACAATAATAAAGAAAGAGGATGATCATCATCACCTTATCTGTTACCACTGAAATGTAGATGTAATGTATTTCTGGGTCAATGACGTGGCATGTCAATTCCGGTGTCCAAAGCATATTAATTACATTAAAAATGTATACATTTTTAAATGCACTTCATTAAATGACTCAACTTCCCCCTCTTTAATTACTCATGTGAGAATTCAATATAAATAATTAATCTTGAAGGAACTATTGAGCTCAAAAGTCCCAAAATGTCATTCCGGGTAACTGTCCCGGCTTAAAATCTGAATACAAAAATACGACAAAAATTTTAAAAATATAAATAAAAGTATTTATAATCTACTTGGGCATAATTGTATTGATGTTTTCAACGATACCTACAAATATAGTGATAATACTAAGTTTATTTACATTTTTATGACATAAAGACTTTTGTCTCCAAATTGTGATTTCTCTAATGTCATTCCTGGATAACAGACATAAATTACCATTTTGGACCATAATGCATTTTGGTATGTCAAGTGACATAATATTGTATCAAAAAGAAGACCCTGAAGGAGCACCGGAACATGTGCAAATGTGAGTAAGCTTCTCTTAAAATGTTGATATTTTGACCTTTTCAGTCACTGGTGCACTTTGCAGCAATATCATGTGTCCTTTTGGATAACACTAATAAAACATTTATAATGTTTTTATATTAAAAAACTATCTATTTGATCTAAAAGATTACCTTACAGCGATGATAGCTAAGTTGAAGTTTTCCATGGTGGTTAAGTTAGTGCCTGATTATAAAGAAAAAATATTTGTTTTGTCATTCCTGGATAACAACATGTCATTCTTGGATAACAAAAAACCTCTGTTAGCCAGGACATGTCATCCGTTATCCAGAATGACATAAGCGTAACAATATAGTTTTTAATTAACATTTGTAAACTTTTAGGCATAGTTATTTTAGTTATATTATTAACATTAACATTATTTACATAATTGTATGTTTTTTTGCCATATTTTTGCTGTCATTCATCTTGATTTCATATGATTCAATTAGTCACATTCAATTATCTTTGAATTGAATTTTGTAATGGTAATAATAATGTAATCATGAATGATGTAGTCATATTTATTAATTATACCCCATTTTGGTAACACTTTATATTAACTGCATGCTATTAATCATTAGTTAAGCATTAGTAAACAGTTAATTCATAATTTATAAAGCATTAATAGACATTAATAAGCAGTTTATAAATACAGCTATAAATGCTTTATTCTTGATTTATAAGCATATCTATAATGTGTTTAATAATTGTATTTTCATACTTTGTTAATGATCAATTTATAAATCCTTATCCGTCATTCACCCTTCTACAGTATTGCTACTGTATTTAAGCACTGTATCACACAAGTTGCAACTTACTGTGTCATTCTTTTTGGTGAAATGGTCCCACACACTACTTTTCTTTGCACGCTTCATCCTGTCATCTGCCCTGGCTCTAACCTCCAGTGTTTTAGCCTGTAGCCTTTACTTTTCGCAAACCTTGAGCGCGCGAACCCAAACGCTGTGACCTCGCGCCAAATGTTTTTATTGGTTTATTAAGTACAAACAGGCGAGTTATGAAAACTTGAGTGTGAGGGATTTGTTCACTTCACACAAAAATATCTTGGAATGAGATGGCTAACTGTAGTAGCGTTTAGTCCACTGTCTATAATAGCCTAATTTAGAGATCACTTCTTTTTTTTTTAACCGACTACCGACAACTTTGATCGGTTAACGTTGAGACGGTCAACCATCGGTCAAACGGTCATCGGTTAGCATCCCTAGTTAGGGAACGCTCACAGTTTAGCACTGGGAGAGCAGAACTATTCCCCCCAAACAAACCATACCTGGCAACCTCTTGTGGATAAGACAAGAGATGGAATTAGACAATTAAAATGCTTAGAAAACTTTATGAATAAATACGATTAGTGGGCAGTATGTTTCAGTTCAGATGAGTCTCTTGACTATTCATGAGCACCATGAATTTAGCAGAGTCAGGGGACAGCAGCAGCATTAAGGGATGCTCACATGAATTAGACTAGGAGAGCTGAACTATTTCCCCCAAACAGACCATAAAGCAACCTCCTGTGATAAATGTGAAGGATGAATTAAGCAGCCAGTAAGTGCATCCAGGGTCAATGTAACTAGCAGAAGAAAGACAAGTAAGATTTAGCAGATGAGACTTCTTTTAATTGACTCACTGAATAGTGACTGTTACTAGTTTTTTTTTTTTTTCTTTAGAGATGTGCCACAGCAGAAATAATTCCGTTGCACCATGAATTGTTATTACTAACTATCACTGCAAGCTGCTTGATCTGTGCTACATAGTGCTAAAGCACTGCATGTGCAACGTGAGCAGGTGCCAATAACATCAGATAAGTAACGCACATTGCCAATATGATCACATAAGCCTAGCAAGAGCATTTAAATGAAAACGACTAGATAAGCCCAAGCAAACGGATAGCATTCGCAACAGCATGGTGCCATATCCTAATAGCTTTTAACAATGAGCATTAAAAAGGAACTTAGCTTAGCTTCGTGAAGACTTTCAGAGATGAATGGAGAATGAATACATCGAGTCCTGTTTCAATTTGCAGAGAGCGAGCAGCAAGCAGTTAGGAGCGAACTGAATCTGTTTAAATAGGGCGCCCTGATTTGAGCGTAATCATTAGTAGCGAGGGGAGATGAACAGTTGATGCGCTGATGCAGCTCAGCTGAGCAGATCGCTGATGAGACCGTGTTGGCCAATAGCGTTAGCAGCATCTTGACTACTTGGCCTGCCAGAACAGACGCTGACGCTCAATTCTTGTTATAACATGTCACGTTAAAATACCAAGTGTTACGTTATTCTCATGTTATTCTTAGATAAACCATGAAAGAAAACTGATAGCTCATTAAGTCAAACTGACGGATCAGCTTTATTTGTAGGGCAACCTTATGATTTGAAATGATTCGTTTCAGTCTTTTTGAATGGGAGTTCCCCAAACCGGAAGTGCCACCCATAATTCAATAACGCAGTAAACTCGTCAGGAATGAGGTGGATATGCTGGCTCTCATACAACTTGATGTATTTATTCAAACATGCATTAATTATTGGAGAACAGTAAAAAATAAAATTAATATGTAAACTGACAGCCTATATTTAGCAAAATGCTCCTTTCTAGAGTTCATTATTCTTGCTGACTATATCAAGTTTATGACATTGATGACTTTTCTGAGGTATTTATATTTATAAATGTGATGTTACATCAAATTATTTACAAGCTGTTTTATTGATGTCTTTCCACGGTTGAAACGTGAAATGAGGGTTTACATGAGATGGATTTTGATAAATTGTACCGTATCTTTTAACAAACATTCTGATGTTCATTCGTTTATATTGTGCTGTAACTGGTAGTAAAGTGGAAGAGATGATCAGTTTACATGCTGCTCCACACTGCTGCTTCACTTGATCTGAGGCGGCTACAGCGATCCATCACACAACATTAAAGAGCGCCAAAACAGGATTTATTGTTTGAATTTCATAATAAAATGGACAGAATTTGAAATCTGAGACTTTGTTTTATATCAAAAGTTACAAAGCACAAAGCTTATTGCAATTTATTGGATGGGAGGCACGCTACAATGTTCAGTTTTTAAAATAAATTAATAAAAAAAAAGCGACAAAAACATTTATGATTTTATACAAGTTATATATGTATGTATGTATATATGTGTGTATATATATATATATATATATATATATATATGTATATATGTGTATGTATGTATGCATGTATGTGTATGTATATGTGTGAACTTGCAGCCTTGTTTTACTCTTTCATTTTAGGTTTCAGAAGGGTCCTCACAAAATTCTGCACACTTTTTTCAGACTTTGGCAGCGTTTATCTTAAATCATGGCCTTCCAACTAATTCACATGTACATTTTACAGCAATGACACAACGTTTTGCCTTTACCAACAAGAATGGAAGAACTTTGCTTCTCCCATTTAGTTTTCCACAAGTGCTCTGTCGCCTCCCCCTATACTGCTTCTTGTGTCGCATGGGATACTCTCAATTCTTATATTTATCTACAATTCAGCTGACAAACAAACACATGCGTTTTTACGTTCTGTCCGCATGGATGACCTGAATCACTTTGATGCGTGACTGAACAGACTCTTGCGTGGAGTCTCTTTGGAGAGATGGTGAAGAACGCTGGTAAATTATTGAGAGTAGAAATACAGAGCAGCTACACAGTCCCTCCTGCATAATGAAACAAAAATAAATGAGGAAAATGGGACAGGCCATGTAACTGGAGATTGTGCTTGTGTGTGTTTGTTGATGCAGTCAGGTCATGATGCATCTACTTCAGCCACATTATATGTCAGATTTTTACTGAGTGTCTACAATAGTTAAATACACATCACAAGCCATTCATTTTCTCAGACAGTGCCGACTTTACGCAGAACACTGGCCAAAAAATGACCTTCACAGGCCTTTCACACATGCTCTTGAGTGTCAGTCGGATATATGTAGAATCTATCATGTTTGCACATCTGTGAGTAGAATATGATCAGAACCATAAAGAAATCTCATATTTCATTGTCATTCAGAAACCGCCAATCCTAGGACGTTCTTTTATGCTAATCAGTGTCTACTGTCAACGGTACACACATTTCTAGGCCCTTTGAGCCTTCTCGTGCTAAAAAAAATGCCCTAAATTATTTATGATTTTCCTGAAAATTTAAATAATGAAGTGAAATGTCGTGGCCTTTCTGAATCCCTCCGTCTTTAATTAGTTCTGTGGCGTATGACACGGGGTACCACAGAATAACTTTACAAGATTAAAGACACTGGGTTTCCATATGAAGTGGATTACTGTAATCTGAATTTATTGAGTTTTCTGATACTGGCTAATGTGGAAAGTCTTTTAAGACTTTGTAATGACATCAATAAAAAAAAAAAAAGAAAGTAAGAGGTTTGAATTACAGTTTTAATTTGACTTAAATGAATATCTAATTGGGTTTTACGCCAGAATCAGGGCAGTATCAACAAATCGTTTCAATTGCAGTTATTCAGCTCGGGCACATTTAGAGTAAAAATAAGAGTAATTTAAAAATAATCATTATTTAAAGGTAGTGTAGGCAATTTTTTTAAAAACACTTTTGTTATACTGGTTAAAGAGCACTTCACATCCTGATAGCACTCAATAGTAGACCAAAAAAATGTCCATCCACTCATTGCATTCGGTCCGCAAACAAACAGCAGCCGCTTTTTACTGATTCTCCTGAACCAAAACAACCAGCCTATTCTGTGTTTACGCCATGTCATAACCGTAATTACAAGATGGCGTTCTACTCGGAGCTGTTCAGGTCCTCTGACATTGTGGATATTCAAATTAATTAACCAATCATACCATTGATCAGCTCTACCAAACTTGGATGTCTTTTTTCCAGTAATAAACAAACATTGTTAAGTTGTTTTGATTGATACTGTGAAGCAGCTTTGATACAATCTGTATTGTGAAAAGCGCTATATAAATATATTTGACTTGACTTGACTTGTGCGTTTCTATGTTTGAGACTGGAGGTAATTCACGCCGTCTCTCTCGACGCTTTAAAGACTCTGATGTGTGCGTTTTTGTGTTCTGGAGGAGACTTTGGAGAGTGCTGTAAAGGGACGGTGGGTTTATGCTTTCAAAGCTAGCTTGCTATTGCTAGTTTCTCCTAAATTGCCTACCCTACCTTTTATATACAATTTTTATTTCACGTTTTGTATTATATTGGTACAAACCTGATTACTGAAGACGAATGTAACAAAATAATGAATAAAAAGTACCATGGTGTTATGCATTAATTTAATTTAATTATATATATATGTATATATGTATATATATATATATATATATATATATATATATATATATATATATATATATATATATATAATTTGTTTTTGGACATGTACTATGGTAGTACCATCAGGGTTCGTACAAGGTGCTTGAAGTACTTGAATTGAACAAATGAAGATGAACAAATTAAGCCAACTAATATGATTTATATTCTTTTGGTTTATCTATTAATACATTTAAAAATTACAAATGCAGTGAAAATTCAGGGATCGGTTACAGTATCGGTATCTCATTCTCCAAAAAGTGGTATCGGTGCATCCCTAATTCAAAATATTGTGATTTTTTTGTTGTTGAAAAAAATACAATTGTTTCATGCTAAATCAACCCTGCAGCACGTCTGAGATATAGAGCTATTTCTCATGGCTATGAGCATGATATTAAGTATATGATAAGTATATAATACAACTTTCATTCTTCAGGTCAATCATATTAATGGAAAAACAATTAATTTACATATCCTTTCAATGGTTAAGGGGATTTCCCATGCCTGACAACGCTGGTCAATGGATTGACCTCTATGAAGTGAAACATCAGATACCATATTTAATTTGAGTAAAAAAATAAAATGAAATAAAAATAATAATAAAGATATTGTTTGATAAGTGCCGATTGAAGTCCTTGAAATCCAAAAAAAGTAGTGCATGCAAAGTCCTTGAAAGTCCTGGAATTTCATTTGACAGAGTCTGTACGAACCCTGTACCATTGCTTTTTAAAGTAAATGTAATCATTTAGTACCATGCTATATATCATGGTACTTTTTTTGTAAAGGTTCTTGCATGGTGTAAAATTATATCTATTGTAAGTCACATTTAATTTAAAGTTATGCATTTGGCAGACACTTTTATCCAAAGCGACTTACATTGTATTGAAGGTATACATTTGATCAGTTCATGTTAATTAATTAGACTTAGTTTCACAAAATTACCCAAGTGCCTTATTGTCAGTTAGGGATCAAAACTTGAGCCAGTGACAGCCCAGTGACAAATTCAAACTTAAAACCAATTTCTGTGTTTTCAGAAAAGCACTAGAGATACTTTTTAGATTTTCTGCTGAGTAGTTGTTTACACCTATTGTCAGACGCAAGATGCATTGTTTCAGAGATGGAATAAACCAGGGCCAGATTTGTCATTGAAAGAGACCTAGCCCAAAATCAAAGAACCTAAGTAAATATGCTGACTGTTGAATCGAGAACAGACTCTATGAATGTAAATTAGCTTAGTGTGTGGCTCAATGTATCTCTTTTCCTGAGGGAAAACCCCGGGAACAGGGCAAGATACATTCCGACTCCAGTGAACACTTCCAAACCATACTCATAATGTTTCCACACACTTCTGTGGTGACTTTGTCTGTGTTTACAAATGGTACTGTTTGGACCAATACAGATGTAGTGTTTGATCAATAGCATGGTGTTTAAACACTTTTTGATTGTGATCAGGTGTTCGTGAAAAACAGACTCGAGTTATTGTTTAGGCTACTGTCTCAAATATTTGTATAGTAAACTTAGTAATGTGATGGGCTGTACATCAGCAAAAAATCTTAAAGGTTGACGTGAGCCTCTTCAAAGTGACAAAGAGTGGGGAATTTACCAAGAGTAAATTGCACACATCGATAACGTTGTTTATTTGCATGTGCTGTCTTGGTTTTTTTTTTTTTTGATTAATCGACTCACTCAATGGAACTGCACAAATCGGGTAATGGCACAAACACGACTAAACATTTAAAGCTGAAAGGAATTTAAACAGTATTTTTTAATCATCATCATTTAATAAATATCTGCTGTCATGATCAATAGAAAATGTAAATAAACGTCTACTTTTCTGTTAATTGCGATTTGTTAATTTTGTGAAATAAGGCTTTTATGTACTTTTTGTTGTACATGTACTATGGTAATAACATAGCATTTTTTAGGTAAATATTGTAATCTTTGGTACCCTATCAAAGTACTTTTAGCAAGGGTTTTCAGACATATTTTAAAACTATGAATAAGTATATGAGTCACATACTCAACCCACAAAATGCTTCTTGAATAAAGCAGTTTACCTAAAAAGGGTGTATTTGTGCTTAAAGAATCAATCACGGAGTGACACTATTTCAGTTTATTACAGTTTTTCACAATTGCTAAGAGATATTTCTTGAAACCTTTACCCATTTTCTCACAACATTTTCCCAAACCAAAAAAAAAAACAAATCTTCAAAGTACATTCACAAAACCCCTGACTCTTCTGGCTAAATCAAACATGCCTTAAAACCCTTTCACCTGTTCTCAAAATCATACACATATTTCAGATCATACACACATCAGTCAATGTATAAACACTACAGATCATTCATTAGACACTACATTAAAAATGGGAGAACACTGCATCCAGAACATGTTGTTACAGAAAAGAATGTATAATGTATACAGTAAACAAAATCTGCAATTACGTAAAAAGTATACTAATCACAACTAAGGTGACTATATTACATATACTTTATGGACTATGAATAAAGTTTAATATTTTATATTGAATGTCTGCATATTCAGTACTTGCATACTGTAAAAATACAGTAGTCCAACTGCAAAAGCACAACAGATCAGAGAAAAATCTCTAAATGAAAAGCATGTTACAGTACACTCAAAAACATTGTGCAATGACAAAATCAATGAGAGATTCATTCTGCCTCAGCATCACGTCTTCGTGTTGGGTCCAGCCTGAGGACAACACTCTCCACACCTTGCTCTTTCTCATCCTCTTCCTCCTCTTTTGCAAAACAAGTGCATCACAGTGCAAAAGGTGTTTTAATGAGTGAGAATGTGTTTAGAGTTTTGCAAAAAAAAGTGTGGATGAGATTTGCAAATGGTGTCTAACTACCTGAACTGTTTTTAAGGTTTTGAAGAAAGAGTGATTTATTTGACAAATGGGTTTAGGCCTTAAGAATTTTGTTCAGAGAATGGAGTTTAGTGTTTTAGCAATTGTGAAAAAAATGTAAGCACCTGGTTGATGATTTGCTGAAGATGGTTTGCAAATGTTTTTAGGAAATTCATACTAAACTTTTCTTCTAAAGTAGAAACAAACCCAGCTTTGGTCACAAATTATAAAAGCAATTGAATTATTCATAGAAATAATGCTACTACCACCACCACTACTACTACTACTACTACTACTACTACTACTACTACTACTACTAAAAGTTCTTATGAAAAAGAATAGAGCAAGTTTATTAAAAAGCTGCTAATGTCTTAAGTTTCATACACCATCTAAACTTTGACCTTGAAACAATTACTAATGAAGGTCTAATCCACATCATTACCATACTAATGGCCATGACCATCTCCTCACTTCCCTCAGACATGACATCATCTGGCATGATGGTGTCAGAAGCGTCTGTGGAAACACAGTCCAGAAATGTTCCTCACGCCAAGGGTTTTCAGCCGTTCCGGTCGGTGAAGAATGTCAGATCATCAGAGAAAATTACCACGGTAATTAAACTGATGGATGCTTATATTCCTGGAGTGACTTTCCACTCCCATTTAAATATCAGCTCTTTTAATACAGCCTCTATGCAGAGCTGAAGAGCAGAAGGTTGGTGTTGATTTTTATATGTGGTTTTTCACTGCCCTCTCACCCTGCTTTAAATGAGGTGGAGTTAAAATAGATGAATCCAGCACTCTTTCACCAAGACGTGTTGATGAGTGTTTTTCAAGTGACTTAGGGTTGCTATTTGGAAGTCAATATTTCAGTACATATATAAAATTGTGAAGCAAAACAAAAATACAGATTTTCCAGCCATATCAAAATATGTGCCTATGGAAAAATTTTGATATCTATTTTGCACATGATAATTTACATGGTGCATTACTTTTCAAACCACTTCATTATTCATTATGTTGATCTTAAAGGGGCATTCGGCAACACTAGCTATTTCTTCACTGATTTTCACTTTTGTTGTCGCATCCCCCTACAGCTGTGAGGCGTATATTTCACAACAATGTCGTAAGAAAACTCACTTGCGGCACCCTCCTCCCCCTTTCTACTGCTGCTCATGTGCATTTGTTATTATCGGAGCCGGCCAACTTTATCGTGTGGAGCTGTCTACCGAGGTGGGGTAATACATCATACACATTGAGGGCGGCGTGTGTGTTTATATCGAATTGCCGTAAAGCAGTTTGTGTTTCTCGCTCGTTCTCGCTTCTCACGAGACTTCCTATTTACAACTTACCGGGACGTTAGTCCCCATGTTGCAAGGTTGGTTTTCCACCTAGGAACGTTGGGGGGAGCGGGGAAAGTCACCATACTCACCGGAACAGGTTATTAAACCGTCCAAATGATTTCTAAACGCTTTTATTAAGTTGAAATAGTTGCCGAATGCCCCTTTAAAGCAGAATATTAATTAAAATATTAGTAACAATAATGACTTTATTATTATTTATGTAGGTGATTTTACATTGACAATTAGATTAATGTACTTGGCAGATGTTTAAAAAAAAACGCGTATCTTATCAGTTCATGCATTCCTTAGGAATCTAACTTTTTATCTTTTTTTTAAACTTTTAATACTTTTTAACTTTTAATCTAAACTTTAGCTTTGCTGTGGCATGATTTTTTTAAGTGTTATCAGGTGCTGCTTTTATTCAATATTACACACAGTAAAGAGAGAGCTGGAGCCATTTTATGAAGGTATTTTTGGTGCAAAACTACTGAACGCCTGTGACAGTGAAATTTGTAGTTGTAGAGAATAGCCACACATGTGTATCAGTAAATTTGAAGTCACAGAGAGAAATGCATTAAGAGTTGCAAACTTGTAGACTTTTTTTTCTCTCCCACAAACACAACACAGCAGTTACACCTTCTCAAATTCTTCATTGCAGGTGCACAAATCCTATTCTACAAATCACAAATTAATAAACTCGTGCGCTCACATTTTTGCTACAATTGCTGCAGTGAATATGGTGCAAAACACATTTAAACACCCGCATCAAAAAATGTGAAGTCACGGAGAAATTTTGCTCATCCGCAAATCAGTATGTGAATTCATCCAAAGAGAGTTGCACACTTGTAGAATATTTTCTCACAAATATCTTGTATATTTTTCTAGCACAAACACAAGTACATAACTACAGCTACTTGAATCTGCTGCGACGAATCTCAAACACTGTTTTTCGCTTTCAAGTGACAAGTTTCGCGCGCTCTCCCTTTTGCACCATATATCTCGTTAAATGTGGAGCAAAACCGACTTGTGCATCTGTAGAAGCAGTGGGTGGAGCCAACATTAATATTCATGAGTTTCCCGGGCATGCGCGTGGAACTGCTCGCTCATTTTAGTTCACTCAGCGGATCACTCCGTTTATTAATTTGCACGTTTTTTGCATTCGTCAATGACTGAATGATTGCAGGCATTCACTTCGTGTAGGCCTATATACTGTAAAGTACAGCAAACTTCAACTCGTCGTATAAATTGCACCTTGCGAAGCTTTAAAACTGTGTATTTTACTAATTGTTATCATTTGTTGATTGCATTTGTTGATCATTTGTTGATGGTTGATCTTTTTTTTTTACAAATATATCCTGGTGTGATTGTTCTTAAATTCTTGTTCATTTAAATAAGCCAAATAATTTAAGACCACACAGAAGCATGAATGTGTTGCTTTTAAACTTAAGTACAATTTGGACAAAAGTGGATGGATAAATTACATTTGGTACATCTAGGTTACTGTAAATGGGGAAAAAAACACTGAACATTCTTTTATGTTCTAAAAGAATTATATTTACAAATATACATACTGGCAAAATAATGTAAAACTATTTTTTTAATGTTTTGGTTGCAATGTGTGCTTGTGCTGGCTTTGTTATAATAATATATACACTACTGTTCAAAAGTTTGGTATTAGTAAGGTTCTAGGTAGGGTACCAAGACTACATTTATCTGAAAAATAGTAATATTGTGAAATATTATAAATATGTGAAAGTTTTCTATTTTAATGTTTTTTTAAAAAAATGTATTGTGATGGCAGAGCTAATTACTCTAGATTTCAGTGTCACACAAGCCTTCAGAAATCTGATTTGCTGCTCAAGAAACATTTCAGATTATGATCAGAGTTGAAAATGTTTGCTTAATGAAGTGTGGAAATCATCATGGAGCATATATTTCCAGAATTGTTTATGAATAGCAAGTACAAAAGAACAACATTTATTTAAAATTATAATTTTTTTGTAACATTATAAGTGTCTTTGCTGTCTTTGTGACCAATTTAAGGCATCCTTGGCCTTGCCTGCTATAAAAGTATATATATTTTTAAATCCTAGTGAGTGATTCCAAACTTTTGTCTTGCAAATCTTAAGTGATGAAAATGATGAGAATGTCATGTTTTAACATCGATCCAACAAAGTTTAAAGGTTTCATTTTTCAAGAGTTCAAGTCAGAAGTGCCTCTAATTGAAGCCCAATCAAGAACATACATGTTTATAGAACTTTATGACTTTTAAAACATGTTGAATGTGTTTGTTGTGCAACAAAATAGATCATGCATTTGTATCAATGATCATCATTGTGTATCATCCAGGCACACAGTGCAACACATAAGGTCAAAGAAATAACATGACAAAGAGAAACATCAGTGTAGGGTGCAGAATGTTTATTTGGACACTGATATTGTTGTGGAGTTATTTCCCAGAGATTATTGCCAGAGATGACAGTTTTAAAGCTTTATAAGGTAAGGTATCAGAAGAGCTTAGCAATAAATAAATTAAATGGTAATGGTTAATGTATTTAGTAATATATCTGCTCTTCTGTTGGAAATAAGTGTTGCTGTAATAATTCAGGTGTTCTGGAATTTCTGGTTTTACAGTAAAAGTGGAACCTGTGATATTTTTTTGTAAATTAATATTTTGTTTGTAAAAAAAAAAGTAATATTTTTTATTGCAGTGACATTAAACAAATGACAACAAAAGACAGTTTTAAATCATTGCAATGTACAAAGGAAAAGTACAACGAAAGGAACGAGTTGAAGTTTGCTGTAGGCCTACTTTATATAGGCCTACACGAAGTGAATGCCTGCAATCATTCAGTCATTGACGAATGCACAAAACGTGCAAATTAATAAAAACATTATGAACTTTACGAAACGATACACAATTGTAGTTTAAGTTCGCGCTGAAACTATATTTACCTTTTTTTTTTTTAAATAACCCATTAAACCTGCAGAGAAACGAGGAGTGAACCTCTGAGTGAACTAAAATGAGCGAGCAGTTCCACGCGCATGCCCGGGAAACTCATGAATATTAATGTTGGCTCCGCCCACTGCTTCTACAGATGCACAAGTCGGTTTTGCTCCACATTTAACGAGATATATGGTGCAAAAGGGAGAGCGCGCGAAATTTGTCAATTGAAAGCGAAAAACAGTGTTTGAGATTCGTCGCAGCAGATTCAAGCAGCTGTAGTTATGTACTTGTGTTTGTGCTAGAAAAATATACAAGATATTTGTGAGAAAATATTCTACAAGTGTGCAACTCTCATTGGATGAATTCACATACTGATTTGAGGATGAGCAAAATTTCTCCGTGACTTCACATTTTTTGATGCGGGTGTTTAAATGTGTTTTGCACCATATTCACTGCAGCAATTGTAGCAAAAATGTGAGCGCACGAGTTTATTAATTTGTGATTTGTAGAATAGGATTTGTGCACCTGCAATGAAGAATTTGAGAAGGTGTAACTGTTGTGTTGTGTTTGTGGGAGAGAAAAAAAAGTCTACAAGTTTGCAACTCTTAATGCATTTCTCTCTGTGACTTTAATTTACTGATACACATGTGTGGCTATTCTCTACAACTACAAATTTCACTGTCACAGGCGTTCAGTAGTTTTGCACCAAAAATACCTTCATACATTTTTAAGTGTCTCACTCTTAAGGGCACACTTGTGAGAATCCAACTCACAGTCTAATTTAATTTAACAAGGAGCCCTGACGTGAAATTAAGAATATGACTTGTGATCTTAACAGCTGTTCTACATAAGCACACCAAAAAAATAGTATTGCTCCTCCTGTTACTGTAGGCATTTTGTGTAAATAGTTTGTTAATTATATAATAAGGGCTACTGCATTACTAAGCCAACTCTAATGCTAATTCTGTATTCTAGTTGTAGATTTAAAGCATCACTGATGAAGTCAAGAGCTCTTGATTTTAGAGTATACGCTCTCATGTTAATCTCTCATTAATGCTTGGAAATCCATCAAATCTTGACTTTGAAATGATTTGAATGGTTCCTTTGGTCCGCAGTCTTATACGGACATATTTGGAGGCAATTATTCCTTGGGGAGATCTGGAAGACATTATCCCACCACAGTGAAAACACCACTCTTCTCTCTTCTTTAGCTCACATTTTTAGCTGGAGAGCATTTAGACTACTTGTTCTCGGAACTGTCTCGTGCTCAGCACATTGTGCATGTTATATTTAGATTTTTCTTTTTCTATTTACAGTCTGAATTACATCCATAAATTAGTTTAACATGACGGAAAAGTATGAATAGAGTTTCTATTTTCATGAAAAAAAGGCACATCTCATGTTTATTCTGATAAATCTTATAGATAAGTTTGATAATGGTTATCTAGCATAACATTAATTAAAATAATGGTTCTCTTACGAGAGTATCTCTCGTACTGCGTAATATCTTATGCTATGGGGAAAACCTCTTTTCCACGAGATATTGAAGCCAAAAATTATCCTTAATTTTGAATTAATGTAAAACGCTGTGCGGCAGCATGCAGACATAGCCAAGACGGCTCGCGCGCCTATTGGCTACCCTGCGGCAACAGCAGCAGCCTATCGAGAGAGGCCCTGCGTGACGTGATACCCAATGGGGGTGCTTCGCCGTACTCAGCGGGTCCCCGAGCCTTCTCCAGCCCGTGAAAGCTGCCGCGCGGCGCCGCCTCCGCCATCATGACGACGAGATAGCTGCATCTGTAGAGAAGGCCAGCTGCTCTATCCTGGCGTCGGACAGTGAGGATTGGGCGAGCTCTGTGGACCTCCCCCATTCTGCCCGCGAGTCGTCAGGGAAACGGGCCAGCATCAAAACCGCGGCTAGCTTTCTTTACGATATAAGAAAGCTACCCCGCCCCCGCCCCCCGTAGGCGTGCATCACCGGCGAAATGAGGAAAGAGTGTGTTTTAGTCCCGCCGAGGCCGGACCAATCTCCATTTCTCAAACATTTCTCAGCTCCTCTTAGTTTGAGCGGCTGAAAATGTCAATATTTCAGCAATGAACCTGTTGTATAACACGCACGCCTGCAAACAAACGCCGACACACACAAAACTGTGCTCTCTTATCTGCTCGAGCTAATTTAAGCTTTTTTCGTTTCCCCCTGTGGCTCAGTGGCGAAACCCAAAGCCTTCGAACGGGAGACCCATGTTCGATCCCAGCTCTCGCAGCAGATCAAATTTAGTCTCGCCGCGGCCAGACTTGCACCGAAACTTTTCGCTCGTTCAGTTCCAAGAAAATGCGACTGTTCCAGTGTATTTTGCAGTAAACAAGCCGGTACCACAGCCTGCTTGCCTGCACACAAATGCCGTTTCCACGGCGACCCAGAAAAATCATATAAGCAGTGTATTTTCTGGTATTCCGGCCACGGCCGATGGTGTTATGAGTGTTGTAAGAATGCCCACGTCTCAGTGCCCATTCCCACACACAGACACAGCCCGCCACAGTTCAGGGCTAGCACAAATAAAATCGACTCATGTCGATTGTGCAAAAAATGTAGTGAATGTGCCCACGACACAGTGCACACAAACACTACTCGATGCGTGTCCCACGGTTTCTGTACAAACGAAACCAACACACATTCAGTCAGCGCAAGCCGACGGTGTTCTCAGTGCAGTGAGTGTGCCCGCTGTCCCTCGCCCACATTCCCTCACAGACACGCTCAACCCCACGGGGTTTTGTCCCGCTCGCTCTCTCTCCACAATCTGTCATAGAGAAATCGAGCGCGAAAAGCTGCCCGCCGTGATCGGCGCGCCCCCCGCCTCGCACACTGTAAACACAGTGTTTATGTCTCAGCACACCGAAGCTCTGCGGCCGCCGTTATGCCGCGGCCAGAGCCCGGTTTTTATTCTGCCTCTAGCTATTCACGCAGATGCGTGGGCAAAGCTTCCCGGGGTATCAGAATGGGTGTTGAACACTATAAAAAGAGGCTATTCGCTACAGTTCGTTCGACGTCCCCGCCGTTACACGGCGCGAGTCAAAAATATGGTAAACAACAAGTATCTCATCTACTTCGAGCCGAAATAGCGAAACTACTGAGCAAAGGGGCCATAGAACCTTTATCTCAGGCTCAGAGCGAAGGGGGGCTATACAGCAGATATTTTCTGGTACCGAAAAAAGACGGGGGTCTCAGACCCATTCTAGATCTACGGCAGCTGAACAGAGCGCTTGTGAAGTGCAAGTTCAGAATGCTGACAACCAGGAAAATCCTCACGCAAGTTCGCCAGGGAGACTGGTTTATGTCAATAGATCTGAAAGACGCCTATTTCCAAATACAAATAGCGTCACGTCACAGGCAATTCTTGAGATTCACTTCAGGGCATGCGAGTCTTGAACTACTTGGACGATTGGCTGATTCTAGCTCGATCACACTCAGAACTCATAGAACACAGAACCACATTACTCGAGCATCTCGAGAATCTGGGTCTCACAGTCAATTGGGCAAAGAGTTCGCTGTTTCCCAGCCAGAAAATTTATTTTCTGGGAACAGTGCTGGACTCGCTGTCTATGACAGCACGTCCGTCGCCGGAGCGCGGACTGGACATTCAGCGCACCGCGAAATCCTTCCGCCGCGGCTCTATAGTCCCGCTCAAAAGGTTTCAGAAAATTCTGGGCCTCATGGCCTCAGCATCTTCGGTATTTCAGCTGGGCCTGCTTCGCGTGCGCCCACTGCAGTTATGGTTGAAAGCATGAGTTCCACCCCGGGCATAGACCTCTGGTCTGTTTCGCCTCAAGGTCGACATGGAATGCGTTTCGGCTCTGGAACCTTGGAAAATAGCCGACTGGTATCAGTCAGGCGTGAGTCTGGGGACTCCCTCGAGTGTGAAGGTGGTGTCCACGGACGTCTCCACCTCGGGATGGGGAGCGCTGCTAGAGGGCAGACCGTTCTTTGGTCAGTGGTCAGAACGGGAGAAGCTTCTACACATAAACTGTCTAGAACTGTTGGCAGTCGACAACGCGCTACAGCACTTTTGTCCCCAGTTAAAAGGCCACCAAGTCTTGGTCCGGTCGGATAACATGTCAGTGGTGGCATACATAAATCGCCAGGGTGGCGTCAGGTCCCGAAACCTTTACAGGCTGACGGAACGCCTCCTGGTCTGGGCTCAGCACAACCTGCTTTCACTGAAAGCAGCGCATGTGCCTGGTCGCCTGAATCTGGGACCAGACAGTCTGTCCAGAAACAATGTCCCAGCAGGGGAATGGTCGCTGCACCCGCAGACGATCCAACTGCTGTGGACTGCTTCGCGTCCCAAGAGAACGCTCACTGTCCGAGCTCACTGTCCGAGCTTTTTCTCCAAGAGCAGGGATGCGCTGGCCCACGTATGGCCCCGCTGCCCCCTCTATGCTTTTCCCCCCGCCTCGCTCCTGCCTCAAGTACTGGAACGAATCAGGGAAAACGGATGCCCAGTGCTGCTCGTGGCTCCGCTCTGGACGAACCAGATTTGGTTCCCAGTCCTAATGCGGCTGACCAGCACTCCCCCGTGGCCTATACCGGTGAGGAGAGACCTCCTCTCTCAGGCAAAGGGCTCGATTTGGCATCCTCGCCCGGAATTATGGTCCCTACATGCATGGGCCATCAATGGGTACCCGCTAACCTCCTGGAGGGAGTGTTAAACAAGATCACGCAGGCTAGAGCCCCGTCTACTAGACGGCTCTATTCCTCAAAATGGTCAGTGTTCTCTGCCTGGTGTCAAGCTCAGGGCTTTTCATCCGTAGACTGCGGGGTCACAGAAGTGCTCTCCTTCCTTCAGGAGCTGTTGGATAAGGGCAGAACCCCATCCACGCTCAAAGTATACGTGGCGGCCATAGCAGCGTTTGCAAAACCGACGTCTGGCCAGTCACTGGGGAAAAACGACCTGGTCGTGCGATTCCTCAGGGGAGCTCGGAGGCTGAATCCTCCCAGACCTCACCTCAGTCCCTGTGTGGGACCTTTCTACGGTTTTGGAAGCCATGAAAGGTGCCCCATTCGAGCCAATCCATTTGTCAGACATGAAACATCTGTCTTTCAAAACGGTGTTTCTTATGGCTCTCGCTTCAGTGAAGCGCATAGGGGACTTACAAGCGCTCTCAGTAAGTGTATGGAGTTTGGGCCTAATGACTCAAAAGTCATACTCAAACCAAGGCACGGGTACGTGCCCAAATCCCTCAACACACCGTTCAGGGCCCAGGTTATTTCCCTGTGCGCCCTCCAGGTTCATGATGAGGAGGAGGATGCGAGTCTCCTTTGCCCTGTCAGGGCACTGAGAGCTTATGTATCCCGCTCGTCTGTCTTCAGACAGACCGAGCAGCTCTTTGTTTTGTTCGGAGGATGCTCCAAGGGACTGGCCGCATCAAAACAGAGCCTATCCAGATGGATTGTCGATGCCATAGCGCTGGGTTACACTTCTAAGGGCCTGCAGTGTCCTTTGGGTGTCAGAGCGCACTCCACGAGAGGCGTGGCCTCGTCGTGGGCGTGGTCTAGCGGGATTTCCTTGCAAGATATCTGTATAGCGGCAGGCTGGGCCTCGCCGTCTACACTTATAAGGTTTTATAACCTAGAGGTTCCCGCCTTACAGGCCAAGCTGCTGTCGGTCTAGAATTCAGTACTATCTGCCCCGCTGCGCCGGCGCAGAATGCTGAGTTTTGCTTGTGCATCGCTCACTGATCGATAGAACAGCTCCATGGGTGTTGAATAACCCGTACTTATACTCAGTTCAGGCTGAACACGTTCACCCTGTCTGCGTGAAACACTGTTAACATAACTAGCTCCTGTGGGATGCTATTTCATGGGGAATGATGCTTGTAGCCTCTCTTCTCCGACTCTCTGTGAGTCTACGGTGATTATGCACTATATGAGCCCCGGGCTACTGCCCTTGGGACTTTGGTGTCGGATCCCAGTACGCACAGCGTGTTGCATTGTGTTCCCCATAGCGTAAGATATTACGCAGTACGAGAGATACTAACCTCGGTTCTCTCTAGAGAGGGAACGAGTACTGCGTATCTTGCCGTGCATACAACAGTGCTGGTTCGCTTCAGTGATGAAAACCAGTTTGTATCAGCCTGTTGAGCGTATTTATAGGCCAAGACCACGCCTATTCTGGCGGGACGTGACGAAATGGGCGCGAAGCACCCCCATTGGGTATCACGTCACGCAGGGCCTCTCTCGATAGGCTGCTGCTGTTGCCGCAGGGCAGCCAATAGGCGCGCGAGCCGTCTTGCCTATGTCTGCATGCTGCCGCACAGCGTTTTACATTAATTCAAAATTAAGGATAATTTTTGGCTTCAATATCTCGTGGAAAAGAGGTTTTCCCCATAGCGTAAGATATTACGCAGTACTCGTTCCCTCTCTTGAGAGAACCGAGGTTACATTAGTAACCGAGTACGATTTTTTGGCCTGTCCCACCTCAGGGGTCTTGACTTTCTCAAATTAAAATCATTCGTATTTTGACAAGTGTAATTCTTTCTTTCTTTCTTTCTTTCTTTCTTTCTTTCTTTCTTTCTTTCTTTCTTTCTTTCTTTCTTTCTTTCTTTTTCTTTCTTTCTTTCTTTCAATGACCAATAATAATTTGTTTTAAACTGTTTGATTTACGTTTTCGATAATTTTATTAAACAGAATATTATAAAAATTTCTTATATTATTTAATTATTATGTAAGGATTTTTAATAACTAGCATCTCATTCTTGGTAATAATTAGACATTGTTCACAGGTAAACGCATGGGTATTACAGCGAGCTCTCGAGTGCTTGTGTTTTTGAAAATTGACACTCTTAATGAACAGACATTTAAACCTCTTGACGTAGAGTGTTTAAGGCTTGACTCCGACACGAGTTGAGAGTATTTGAGTTACGGGCAGTGTGAGTGTGTGTGCACTTTACATTAACTCATTTAGTGTGTCTAATGGGCTGATGCAGGGGTCTTGCACACGCCATTACACGCTGCACATCCAGTGTCACCACACACACACACACACACACACACACACACACACACGCACACACACACACACACACACACGCAGGGCATCTGGGCATATGGTCAGTTTGTCTGTGTGAGCTCATGCGATTGACTCAACTCTTCAGAGACCAACCGACAGAAGTCCTGTAATTGACATAACTTCATTAGCTGCGATTAGAGCACAAACACTTACTCAGGCTGTGAAGACTAGAGAAACTGATCGTGATATTTTTAATGGTGACTTCACAGGGCAGAGGACGTACAGACATCTGTTTCTTCTCAACATCAGGGACATTAGTGATGAAGGCAGTACTGAGGGAGAACGAGCTGGCTATTTTTTTGTGTGTCTGAGCCCCTCAGTGGTCTGACAGGACTACCCATCACTCACAAACACACACACACACACACACACACACACACACACACACACACACACACACACACACACACACACACACACACACACACACACACACACACACACACACACACTGGCTCTTCTTGGTCCTAAAGACTCGTCTTAAAGGAAGACTCATGTAGAAAGCTTATAAAGTACTTTAAATTGACCTTCTACACATCCGAGGCAGCATACAAAGATGTAGGGTTGATGTCTATAATTATTTGTGGGAATAAATTCTGTGTGTACTGAATTTATTTATTTATTTATCCATTATTATTTGTGGGAATTTATCATTTTACTTTCAATGTGTTCTGAATATAGGAGTCACACTCATAAGGGTCGGCATGATAACTGTAACAACAACATTATGGCATCTTGTGGCTGTCAACAAGTAACATACAAAGTTTAACCTGTTTGGCTTTTGCTTTTTTTCGTCAGTAATGTTTAGTGATGTATTATCATCTGGCTGTCGACAGGAAATTTGGGACTAGTTTTCCCTGATGAGAGCAGGTAAATTTGCATTCCACAGATGTAATTAGTGATTTAAATTCCAACCAAATCAAACGCATTTGTATTTGTCTTACGCATCCTCTGAAAAAAAGAAAAAATATATGGAACAAATCTACTGATTTTCAGCTAATTTAGGAGACCTCTGAGAAAAACCAGTCCTGTCTGGAGAGGAATATTTAAAAAATATATATATTTTAATGTTATTTATTTTATTACTAATTTCTGTTTTTTTATTACTAATTTATTTTTGCCTCAAATAAAAAACATTTTGGGAGTCTGATATCTGCAGTAGTAGCATCAGAAATGAATTAATTTAATTTCCTTAAAGGTGTAGTTCAACTAAAAATTAGCTAAAAAATTGCAGCCAAAATCTTTCATATATAGAACACAAAAGAAGGTATTTTGATACAGGTTTGAGGTATAGCCTACAGGTTGTAAGTCATACAGGTTTAAAATTACATGGTGCATGAGCAAATAATGACAGATTATTATTGTTGTGTATTTTAATGTTTTTTTTTTCATCATCCAGACACCCGTATTCAGCAGCAGTGTGTGTACAAGGTCTCCCTCCAGCCACTGTATCTCATACAAGCACTACCTATGTACACCACATATGACATTCAATCGCAAAACTTCACACATAACATTAATGGTTACTCAACGTAACCTCGGTTCCCTGAGATAACGGGAACAAGCATTGCTTATGGGGAAAACTCCTGTTTTCTACGAATTCTGAAGCCTGATTGGTTCACGTCTGTGAATTTCACAGACAATTGGCATTTTCAGCCTGCCAAAACGTGCGAGCTCGGCTGTCTATAAAGCCGTGCAGAAATGCCCACTTGTCAGATCTTTCGACTGAGGAGTGGTTTAGCACAGCTCATTTTAGGCAGCACAGTAGCACGGCAAGCTATGCAATGCTCTTTCCCGTTATCTCAGTGAACCACGGTTACATTGAGTAACCATTAAAGTACCCTTTCGATACGGCTCACTCGCATTGCATCAATTATCTAACGCTTATGGGGAACTTATCCAATCCGATAGCGCCGTGCTACTAGACTAGCCGTCAGGACCAGCGTGTCCATTTCCTTCAAGAAAAAAAAAAACATACGGCAGATTTGCTCTTTTAAGATTGCCTGATGGTTGCAGGTGAGACACTGCGTCAGCTTGCTTGCAGAGCGCCTGCTTCGATCAGCCCACTGAGCGATGAGCATCAGCTGTTTGCCGAGAAGTCAGCTGTAGCAGAGCGCCACTGAGTCAGCTTGCCTGCAGAGTGTCTTAATTCGCTGCGAGGGCACGATTCAACAGCGAGAAGAGGCAAATAGAGAGGCTTCAGTCTTCTTCGGAGCAGCAAGATGATCTCGCTGAAGGAGAAAGTTCTGACAAGTGGGCATTTCTACACCGTATCGAAAGGGAACATTAATGGTTACTCAATGTAACCTCGGTTCACTGAGATAACGGGAACGAACATTGAATAGCTTGCCGTGCTGCTGCACTGCCTAAAGTGAGCTCTGCAGTCGGAAGATCTGACTAGTGGGCATTTCTGGACGGCTTTATAGGCAGCCGAGCTCGCACGTTTTGGAGGGCTGAAATGACATTTGTCTGTGTAATTCACAGAAGTGAACCAATCAGGCTTCAGAATTAAGAGAAAACTGGAGTTTTAGATAACTGATGCAATGCGAGTGAACCATATCGAAAGGGAACCAGACGCTTCCATCGGGATGTTCACGTTTTATAAAAGTATTAGCGACTGTTTGCTCTGTGAGGTTATGGAGGCTTTCAGGAGCTATTAAAGCAAAACAGGAACATGAAAGCTAAATCGGCCACAAAGGGTAAATGAAAAAGGGAAAATGATAGAGTGTGAAAAAGGGAAATTTCCACACAAAACCTAATCACACATAAAAAGCGGAACATTGCGAGAAAATTACTGCTATTACAGAGCCACTGCAGGAGTCAAATCCACATTATGGCACAGCTCTCTCTGGCTATGTTTGGAATGGCATACTTCTATACTTCTATAATGCTAGTTTTGCAGTATGTATGCACAGTATGCATATGTTCTGTATGCATGGAATACCAAATATAGAATCGTTGTGTGAAGTATACTACCAGAGCACACTATGCTGGACACTGTATCCTACAATTCAATGTGCTAAACTCCAATTCCATTCCAAGTGTGAGAAATGTATACCACACATATTAACTACGATTTTGAACTAGATTTTTTTTCTTCACTCTTGATGACCTAATTTATTACAGAGACAGTTGCTAAATTTACTGAACATTCAACATAGTATGTGTCATGTGACAACTATTCAGTATGCTAGTATTTAATCTTGAACATGGCTCCATCCATCCATCCATCCATCCGGGAGCTATGCTAATATGGTTTCTATTAACATTTTAGCCCATTGTAACATTTTAAATATATCTTTAACTTTATATCAGCACAAGTTAATCCACAAACATTTTTATGGAAACCCTTCTGAGGTAGATGGTGTAAAATCAATGTTTAATTAGCACAATGGCATTTACACTTTTTTTATAACAGGTACAGCTGGAACTTTTATTTTCTGGAATAACATGAGAAATAAGTGAAGGGAATGAAGAGAGAAGTGAGAGAAGGAAGGTGTGAGATTTGGCTCGTGTTCTCACAGCTGTTTTTGAAGTGTTTTTTTTTTTCTTCTGTTCACAACAGAGTTTGATCATGATGAAAATATGCAGTGCAAGAGAGAGTATAAATGGAGAAATGAAGATCTACACAAGAGAGCAAAAATATAGAGAAGTGATAATTAGAGAATGAAGTTCATTAGAGAGGAAATGTGATCTGTTCTATGGTCAGATGTGTGAAAATGTGTGATCTGTGCTATGGTCATCCCACCTTGACATGCAAATGTAACTTATCTAACCAGAAACACAGACATTTAATATTTAGCAGTATTCTTGTATAACTGCACTGACACTATTGGATGAGGACTGGATTGAGATGGATGATGATATCACTGTTTTATATAGAGCTGCTTTATAGCTGAATTGAAATAATTTCATAATTGATGAACTTTTAAAGAGTTATTAATCTGAACTGAATCAAAACAGAACTGACTTCAGCTGAATTATGAATGTTTACTATTGTCTTTTTTTTAAAGCTTCTTTACAGCAGATTTGAATTCTGTTTACATCATTGTTCATTATTTTCCTGTTTATCACTGTAAAGCTGTTTAAAACTCTGTATTGTATAAAAGCTATATATATAAATAAAGGTGATGACTTGAGATCTAAATAAGTACATTTACATTTGTTTTTATATAAATGTAATTTTCATTTTTATACTTTAAATGTAATGTATTGTTTGTAATGTTTTACTGTCTATCTGGCAATTATATATACAGGTCCTTCTAAAAAAATTAGCATATTGTGATAAAGTTAATTATTTTCCATAATGTAATGATAAAAATTAAACTTTCATATATTTTAGATTCATTGCACACCAACTGAAATATTTCAGGTCTTTTATTGTTTTAATACTGATGATTTTGGCATACAGCTCATGAAAACCCAAAATTCCTATCTCAAAAAATTAGCATATTTCATCCAACCAATAAAATAAGTGTTTTTAATACAAAAAAGACAACCTTCAAATAATTATGTTCAGTTATGCACTCAATACTTGGTCGGGAATCCTTTTGCAGAAATGACTACTTCAATGCGGCGTGGCATGGAGGCAATCAGCCTGTGGCACTGCTGAGGTGTTATGGAGGCCCAGGATGCTTCGATAGCGGCCTTAAGCTCACCCAGAGTGTTGGGTCTTGCGTCTCTCAACTTTCTCTTCACAATATCCCACAGATTCTCTATGGGGTTCAGGTCAGGAGAGTTGGCAGGCCAATTGAGCACAGTAATACCATGGTCAGTAAACCATTTACCAGTGGTTTTGGCACTGTGAGCAGGTGCCAGGTCGTGCTGAAAAATGAAATCAGATGGAAGCATGAAGTGCTCCAAAATCTCCTGATAGCTAGCTGCATTGACCCTGCCCTTGATAAAACACAGTGGACCAACACCAGCAGCTGACATGGCACCCCAGACTATCACTGACTGTGGGAACTTGACACTGGACTTCAGGCATTTTGGCATTTCCTTCTCCCCAGTCTTCCTCCAGACTCTGGCACCTTGATTTCCGAATGACATGCAAAATTTGCTTTCATCCGAAAAAAGTACTTTGGACCACTGAGCAACAGTCCAGTGCTGCTTCTCTGTAGCCCAGGTCAGGCGCTTCTGCCGCTGTTTCTGGTTCAAAAGTGGCTTGACCTGGGGAATGCGGCACCTGTAGCCCATTTCCTGCACACGCCTGTGCACGGTGGCTCTGGATGTTTCTACTCCAGACTCAGTCCACTGCTTCCGCAGGTCCCCCAAGGTCTGGAATCGGTCCTTCTCCACAATCTTCCTCAGGGTCCGGTCACCTCTTCTCGTTGTGCAGCGTTTTTTGCCACACTTTTTCCTTCCCACAGACTTCCCACTGAGGTGCCTTGATACAGCACTCTGGGAACAGCCTATTTGTTCAGAAATTTCTTTCTGTGTCTTACCCTCTTGCTTGAGGGTGTCAATGATGGCCTTCTGGACAGCAGTCAGGTCGGCAGTCTTACCCATGATTGCGGTTTTGAGTAATGAAACAGGCTGGGAGTTTTTTTAAAAGCCTCAGGAATCTTTTGCAGGTGTTTAGAGTTAATTAGTTGATTCAGATGATTAGGTTAATAGCTCGTTTAGAGAACCTTTTCATGATATGCTAATTTTTTAGATAGGAATTTTGGGTTTTCATGAGCTGTATGCCAAAATCATCAGTATTAAAACAATAAAAGACCTGAAATATTTCAGTTGGTGTGCAATGAATCTAAAATATATGAAAGTTTAATTTTTATCATTACATTATGGAAAATAATGAACTTTATCACAATATGCTAATTTTTTGAGAAGGACCTGTATACATATTGAATTATTAATTGTGAACTGGAATCCACTGTTTTACATTTACTGTTTTACATAGAATACTTTTTCCCCCACACAGCTATCAATCAAAACAAATCCCTTAAAATATAATGACGAAGGTGCACCTTGGTGATATTTGTTCTCAAACTATACACACACATGCAGTGCTTGTGCTCAATTTTTAGGATTTTTTTGGGACAGGGCATGGGAAAGGGAGAGACAGATACAGACAGCATTCCTGCTTACCGATAAGCAAAAGTGAGAGGTCATTCATTTAACAGAGGTGTGTGTGTGTGTGTGAGAGAGATGCATACTGATATCTAAAGCTATGACTCAACCTAGAAAGCATCAGATCAGATCAGATCACACAGACACACACACACACAGAGACAGAGAGAGATCAATGCGGCTTGTTATCACAGCTGCTTTTCCTTTATTTATCCTCTTTTGACAGAAAGAGGCAAAAGATGGCTTGAAAGAATGTGAGAGCGAGAGAGAATGAGGCATCTGAGGACGTGTCTGAATACAGGAAGTTATTTTGAAAGGGCGGTGGAAGAGCGCTTGTCTCGATCTCAACACTGGTAAAGTGAGTGATGTCATCCTCTCTCTTGACAACTTAGATACAGCTGAGATAATTTGCCCATCACCATCAGCACTGTTATTTAAATCATTAGCCCATGTTCATTGTGGTTGAGCTTGTCGTTTTAAACAGTTTGCCAGCATTTTGACTTTTCTGCATAAAATCTCTTCCAGATTGAAGTTCTTGTTCAAGTGTGCTTTTTATTAAAAGGGCTTATATAAATATTATATTAAATATTATAAAATAATTATTGACTTATTGGTATTAACCAGAATTTCACTAATTGTGCCAGTCCTGCACCTTGAAAAAAATTGGCTGGTCTTTTCAAGTTTTATGCTCAGCTTATGCATCTATGAATGATTGTGGGTGGTCCTGGTGTGTTAGTCTGAGACTATTAACACGTGTTCTTATAATTGGTGATATTTTTTTCATTTTGAAACCGCAATACTCCAGTCTGTAATTAGGAAAAGCAGTGCAGTGCAGATCACCATGTTGTTTTATTTTTAAACTAGTTGTCCTTGGCAGCCAATTACAGAGCCTGAATAGAGTTTATTTGACACACACACACACACACACACACACACACACACAGAAAATCTTATAATGTGGCCTGAAATCTAATTTCTTCCTCTGAAGTGACCCGTGAAATAGTGTGAGCTCTTTGCTCCCTCGCTCTATGTAAAATCATCAGATTGCCTATTTTAGAATCCAATATGAACCCTCTCCTGTGCTCTTTAAACACACATACACACACTTACAGTAATGGGTATTATGGGCCCCTCCTGGCCTGTTAGATTACAGAGGAGAGGGAAAAACAGATACGAAATGAAAGACCAAAAAACAACTCAAATACTGAGGGGACGAGAGGATAGTGGAGAAAGAGAGAGCACAAAATAAGATTGAGGAAGTCAGTTAAAGACAGAACAATCAACGAAAACAAAGGATTTGTTGAAAAAGCAAGAACTGATCTCAGCAGATCAGATAATGGGAGCATAAAGCTCATGATAAAGATGATTGGGTAACATTTTACAATAAGGTATTGCTCATTGTTAGTTCATTTTAGTTAATAAAAATGCAGTAATTCATTGTTAGTTAATGTTAGTTCACAGTGCATTAACTAATGTTAACAATACAACTTCTGATTTTAATAATGTATTAGTAAATGTTGAAATTAACATTAACATTAACAAAGACTAATAAATGCTGTAGAAGTATTGTTCATTCTTAGGTCATGTTAACTAATGATTCCATTTAGTATGTCAAGGATTATTATCATTTAACTACACAAACTATACAATATATACTAATGGTTTGGAAATGAGAAAAACAAATTTTTGCCATATAAAACATAATCATGGCTTAAATACATTAATCACATCATATTATACATAGTTTACTCTGCAGTTTCTTTCGTACTAATAGACTTTAGTCAGGGTAGTGCCATATGTAATTTTTGACAGGAATGCAAACGAGGCTGTGAGGGATAGAAGTGCAGTGAGTTCCCTTTTAGTCGCTTGCGTTCGACGTAGTCGACTGATTGGGATCACGCTTAGGGAGTCTGTCATCTTCGAGTACTGTTAAAATGAGCCAATGCACATTGGCGTGCGAGATCTGCATCTCATACTCCGCCCCGCGGCGCAGGTATAAATACAGAAGTGGATGCATGCACCAGTTACCTCTCTCTGAAGAGTGTTGAAGTTTTCTACGAGTGAGTGTGTCGGTGTTCTTCTGAAAGACACTCCCAGTGCTACAGCGCAAGTGCAGCGGTGATCGCGAGCTTCTGAGCTCTCAACTGCTGTTTTAACAGCATCATTTCTGCGTGTTTGTTGACAGTTGGTTAGAGGGCAAAGAAGTGAGTGCTTCACTGTTTCAGTTCACTTTTCAGGGTTGCTGCGGTCATTCCCCTGTCTGCTCCAGCACTGGTGACGGGTCCCATTTCCTGAAAGACCTGAAGACGGGTGCGTTTGCGTCTTTTTCAAGATGTCATTCCATCCTTGTGTTTCTGGATGCGGTCGTTCCCTGTCCCCCTCTGAGCGTCACAATGGTTGCATCACGTGTTTGGAAAAATAAATAAATAAATAAATAAATATTCAGCACGGCTGAAGCAGCTTTTGTGGATAGTTAATGTTCTCATTGCGAGAACATGACTATTGCGGTGTTGAGATCGAAACTCGCCTTCATGCATGAAGGTGGAGTCCCCATTACCACGCCCCGCTACGGCGCCGTGTGGGATGGGTGATCAGAGAATCATAGTGAGGCTTCCCCGCCCAGTAACTAATCCCTCAAGCCGGTGGAGCCCCCCGTTGAGCGTGCTGGTCCCTCTGTAATGGACCGATTAGCCGTTTCATTCGGGGCCCCTCCAGAGGACAGGATGCCGATTGCAGCATCGAAGGGTGAGCTGACCTCTAGAAATGATGACTCGGCTGCGTTATCTCCCTCTGGGAGTGTAATGTTGCCCGAGCCAGATCCAGAAATGTCAGCTATGCTGAAATGGGCCACCGAGGCTGTCGGGCTCGAGTAGAATCCTCCGCTGTGTCTCGGTTGGATAATTGGTATCTCGGGGCAGGCCGTGCTGGTTCTCAGCTCGCCGCCCCAGTGCCTTTCCTTCCCAAAATGCATGGAGAGCTTACCAGGTCGTCAACGGCACCTATCTCTGCCAGAAATTGGAGTATCTCCTCCCCCCTTACTATCCTTGACAGTGGAGCGGTGGTGGGTTACGAGGCTATCCCTCCAGTGGAGCAGTCTGTCGTGACAGGCTTACAAAGCCTTTGGGCAAGCTGCCTCCTCTTTGCATGCTATGGCGTTGCTACAGGTCTATCAGGCCAGGGCACTCATGGACATGCACGAGGGTAGCCCAGACTGTGCGCTCATAGGTGAGCTCCGCACTGCAACTGACCTTGCCCTCCAGGGCATGAGCGTTGTGGCGTGCGCGATCGGTCTTTCGATGTCCACTTTAGTGGTCCAGGAGCGCCATCATTGGCTCAGCCTGGTTGATATGGTGGATGTGGACAAGGTTCGGTTCCTGGACTCCCCCATTTCCCAGGTTGGGCTGTTCGGCGACGCAGTGGTGAACTGCGCCCAACAGTTCTCTGCCGCCCAGACGGAGGCCATCCGGCACATCCTGCCCCGCCGCCGGTGGCAGTTCCTCCGCCTGCTCATCACCGAGTGTGTCCCCCTGCCGCCGCTCCTGCTACTGCTGGGCCTCCACTGCAGCCTCCACCCAGGGCTCAGCGTGGAGCCAGCCGCAGGCAGGCAGCCCAGCCTGTGTCAGACGCTGCCAATCCAGCTGGCAAGCGTAAGGCCAAGCATCCCTGACACAGGCCACCCAGGGATGACTCCCTGGAGTCCAGCGGTACCCGAGTCAAAAGAAAGAGCAAATTCCTCTGTTCCAAGAGGGCCAGACTGGCGGTGTGCGACCCTGTAAAGCCTTGCACCCCTCAGCCCCCTCTTGTATCTCCAGCCGGCAGCTGGGTGTGGTTGGAGGAGCCGGTCATGCCTTCTCACACACCCCGTGCCATCACGTGGAGACAGGTAAGTGTTGTGCACCACACTCAGACCCCGCTTCGGGCTGCCTTCGGGCCTTCCGAGCCGTGTCCCTGTCCTCCACCTCGCTGTCCCACCCCGGGTACGTCTGTGGTACCTCTGGTTCCCTGGCCCGGTTCGTAGAAGTCTGGAAAGTGCTTTCCAACCGGTCCAGTCAGCTCCTCCGTACCATCAGACTCGGCTGTACGATTCAGTTCACCCGGCGTCCGCCCAAGTTCAGCGCTGTTCGTTACACTTCGGTGTTGAGCGAATGTGCCCTGTCATGCAAGCTGGACTCGGTCTAACACGCTTCACAGCAGGAACGTGTCTGGTCGGTGCTTTCAGAAGTGAGAAAGGGTCACACTGAAACCTTTTCAAAGGCTACTGGGGCATATGGCAGACGCAGCCGCAATGATTTCCTCCATACGATGACCGCTTCAGCACTGGCTTCACAGCTGAGTCACGAAGTCGCTATGGCAGAGCGGCATGCTCCGTGTGACAATTGCCCCTAGAACAAGTGTCCACCAAACACCGGCTGAGGGGCCACGTACAACCACAAGCTTCTGAGGTCCCTTCATTCCACTTAATTTTCCGGCCTGCTCAATCGTGCCGCCTGCTTGGCCTCACGACAGCCTGGGGCCCAGGAAAAAGTGGAGACTCCATCCCCAGGCTGTCCAGCTATTCAAGGACCACTTCAGGGCTGCACAGTTACATCTGTTTGCCTCTCCGGACTCGTCCCATTGGCAGTTGTTTTACTCCCTGACCGAGAAGGAGTACCCTCTGCACGGAGAAACTGGCACACAGCTGCCCTGGGGCCTCCGCAGAGATGCGTTTCCCCAGTGAGCCTTCTTGCACAGCCCTGTGCTAAGTCAGGGAGGAGAAGGAGCAAGTCTTGCTAGTTGCCCCTTATTGGCCCAAACGGACCTAGTTCTCCCGAATTTATGCTCCTCTTGACAGCCCTTCTTGACCCATTCCTTTGAAACAGTTCTCAGGGACGGGCACCGTTGGCACCCGTGTCCAGACCTCTGGAAACTCTATGTCTGGTCCCGAAAGGACGGGACGCGGCAGTTCTAGGTGATCTACCACAACATGTCATAGACACCATCACTTCTGCGAGAGCACCCTCTACGAGGCATGTTTGCATCCTTGAAGTGGAACAGTGGTGAGTGGTGTTCTCTCCGGGAAGACCCCCGAAGATGTTCGATCTCTTCTGTGCTTTCTTTCCTGCAAGATGGGTCGGAGCGAGGGGTGTCTCCCTCCACCCTCATATTGTATGTTGCCTCTATGAATTGACACACATCATGATGCAGTGGATACAATCCATGGGGAAGCACGATTTGATTGTCTGGTTTCTTTCCAGTAAAGTTCCTCTTTAGCTGAACCCGATTGAGTTCCTCAACACCCTTCGGCAACGGATGTGGCGGAGCATCCAATGTCAGGCCTAACACTCTTATGCACTGGTAAAACCTGTGTTAGGCTGGTTCCCATATGTTGTGATCCCTACGGTGATCCCATATGTGTATTCTTCCATGGTACGGCTCCCTGTGGCGAACCCTTGTCTTCCCTTGGCAGAGCCCGCTCTGCCGTCACTGTCCGGTGTGTCACCCCCCTGTAGGTTGGAGCCACCTCAGTGACATTCCATATGTTGTACTGCCCGGTAATGCCCAATTCATATGTGTATCCTCCACATGTTATTTCCCTACGGGAAGGATGTGGCTTCCGCGGCGTATTCCTTTCTAAAGAAAGGGAACACTTTCCCAGTGGTCTTGTGGAAAAGCAATGACTTCCTTGGCCTAAGCCCTATCCCGTCTCTGCCTCAATAATGTGGGGGGTTCAGAAGGCTTTTGCCTAGGGACTTGAAGGTTGCGTTTTTAATTGGGATCCCAATTGGGACTACGTCAAACGTGAGCGACTGAAAGGGAACTTCTCAGTTACGTATGTAACCCTCGTTCCCTGAAGGAGGGAATGGAGACGTAGTCCCGTCGTCACTATTGCTGGACCACCACTGACTCCGGGCTCCGCTCGGCTCCTTAGCGATGAAACAACTGGTGCTTGCATCCACTTCCGTATTTATACCTGCGAGAGTGTGGATGTGCATTGGCTCGTTTTAACAGTACTCGAAGATGACAGGCTCCCTAAGTGTGATCCAGATCAGTCGACACGTCTATTACATCTCCGTTCCCTCCTTCAGGGAATGAGGGTTACATGTGTAACCGAGACGTTCAATGGATTGTACTGTGGTTTAACAATACTCTGAAACTCAATAAACAGTTTTGGAAGTTGTGAGTTGTGAAAATTACATGGTCCATGTCTAACCCTCACAGCTTTGTTTTCCTCCTCACAGAGGAGAAACCTATATCTAGTTGGACATTAGTTGAATTATTGGTGGTATATTTGGTTTTGGACATATAATTGAGGTAAATCACTGCTGTTATTTATTTATTTTAACAGTTGATTTTGTAACCAATCTGTGTAAATGAACAGATATGGTCTTTATAAGGAAAGTGAATAATTTGATAATATTCGCAGTGGAGTTTAAGAGTAGTATAGAGGTCCACGCTATTTCACCAAGGTCCACTCACTTGAAGATGTCTGCTCTCTCAACTGCTACACATGTTAACCCTTACATTATATCTTGAGAATTAACAGGTTGAGGTGATATCATGTAATATCACATGCATGATTTAGGATGGAGCTAACTGTGTCTTTTGACATAACCTTTCAGACTCTGTCTTCAGCTTAGCTATGCTTGATTCAACAAACAGACACTTTGGGCCCTATTTTAACGATCTAAAACGCAAGTGTCAAGCGCAAAGCGCAAGTAACTTTGTGGGCGGATCTCGGCGCTGTTGCTATTTAACCGGCGGGATAAATTACTCTTGCGCTCGACGCAAATCTAAAAGGGGTTGGTCTGAAGTAGCTTCATTATTCATAGGTGTGGTTTGGGCGTAACGGGAAACAAACCAATAAGAGCTTTATATCACATTCCCTTTAAGAGCATGATGAACGAGGTGCGCTTGTTCCATGGCGCAATACTGTTATAACGGCGCATTTACCAGGCGCGCTTCAGAATCGGTTCTCAGCCGAGGAGATCAATGTTCTCGTCAGGGCCGTAAAAGAAAGAGAAGTGACATTGGGGATGGGACAAAGCTTTGGTTAAACATGCTGTTACGGCCAGCTCGTTTCGACCGTACATAAAGTATACAAGTACACTGAAGTAATGACTTGCAAGATTTTATTAGTCTTCAAAAAATACAAATAACTTAATATAACGAAGTCTAGGGTTCAAAATCAAAAGGGGAAAAATCATTATCCAGATGGGGAGGAGAAAAGGTTGGTATGGGTTGTAAACAAATAAAGGTTGGCAAAACAAGTGACTTTTCCAGAGGCTGTCGATCCCCTGGACGAAGTGAAGAGTGGTTGAGTCCGAGGTTTTATGCTCTCCATAATTAAGTGGTGAACAGGTAACAGGGGTGTGCGATCTCCCACGCTCTCCTGGAAGAACACCGCCACCAGCAGGCGAATAAGTAGAACGCAGGGTCGTAACAATGCATATAATAATTTGGGTAAATGTGTAAGCTTTATGCCTATTTTTCCCATCGTCATGGACACAACAATGATTTCCCTCGTGTTTCAATATGTTTCCTTATAATAATGTATCATTTGCAAAAAGGAAAATGCATCTGTGTATATGAGAGAATCATCTACAGTGTATGCGCGTTGTTCACACTCTGTATTATGGCCAAGCATGCACGCTTAAAATAGCATCTGAATGTACGCGCAATGCGCCACTGACTTTAGGCTAGGTTTTTTCTGGTCAGTGCTGGTCAGCACCAGGGATTGTTTGCACCGGAACACGCCTCCTTATTTGCGCTGAACCGCCCAGGGAGCGCAAGTTCATTCCCTAGTTTGCCGGCGTGCGTCTGTGGAGGGAAAAGTCCGCTTTGCGCGGGTGCAAAATACGAATGATACATGCATCGGTGTACAAAGTCAATTGCGCTGGGTGCAAGATAGGGCCCATAGAGTTATTTTGAAGGTAAACACACAGCTATGCCATACATAATTTAAAAATAGTCTCTGTTAGCAATAGCATTGCTTTCCAGTACAAACTAGTTTTTCCAAAAAGTAGCAGTAGAACGTGACAAATCGTTACATTGCTGGAATGTTTCGCCGCATTGTGAAATGCACACAGCTTTAAAGTTAAATTAAACATACTCTTCGAAAGCACGCTCATCTCACATTGAAAAGTCCAACTAGTCAATTTGTTCATTTCGACAGTTCATTCAAGTGAACTGGTTCACTGATTCCAGTCTCTGTGTGAACATTTTAGCCTTTTTTTTTTTTCTTTTTTTTTTTTCTTTTTTTTTTACAGCAATATGCACCACCGTTCATAGTTTAGAATCGGTAAGAACGCATTGAATAGGATATGTTTAGTTGGTAATAACCTCCGCTTTGCGTTGGGGTCCTGATCAGCCTGTCGGGGTTTTATTCGCTATAACAACCGCCTTGCTCTACATTATCCCTTACATAATAGAGTAAACTATATAAAATCACGGTCAACATTTGAATTAAAAAAAACAGAAAAAAAAATGTGTAACATTATAAAGGTCTTTAGTGTCACTTTTGATCAAATTAATGCATCCTTGCTGAATAGAAATATTAATTTCTTTAAAAACAATCAAAATGACCCCAAACAGTTGAAAGATAGTGCATTTAGTTTTTTGGTCCCCATGAGGAAAACCGCTTTAAATCATGTTAAAAATTTAAAAATGCAGAAAGTTTTCTGTGATGGGTAGGTTTAAGGGTAGGGTTAGTGTAAGGGGATAGAATATATAGTTTGTACAGTATAAAAATCGTTTTCTATGGAATGTCCTCATAAAACATGAAAACACAATGTGTGTGTGTGTGTGTGTGTGTGTGTGGCTATGACTCTTTTATAAATAAATTATAAATAATATGAATATTTCCAAACCAGCTACTTATAATTTAAACTAACTAATCCAAAAATAATACACAGCAAGCTATTGTAGTAGCAATTGTAGCTATTTATGGGGGTGGAATCTTTTAAACTAGATTTGCTTTTAAGGTGGCTTCAATATTTAAATCCACTCTAAAAACACAAATGAATGGCTTTTGTTGACCATGTCAAAATGTGGAGAAATAAGCCTCATAATAGAGCTGTTCATATTTAAGTATTCTGCATTTGTTTTTCTCACTCCACAGGGTAATGCCTCCCAAATTCATTGCAATCGATGAATCCAATCTGTAATTTAACCTTCCCCCATGTGTCTTCCTTCATTCCATTAGAGACCAATGTAAATCACAGCGCCTCTCTGCTGCTTGTTATCCATAGAGACATCTCTAAATGGATGCTGAGCGCTTATAACTGTACAGAAGGTGACAGAGGCTTAACAACAGTGAGCGCTTGTGACCCCAAAAGCCCTGAGCTCCAGTGGAATAGTCACAGTCCTGGTCAAAGAGAATCAGGGGCAATAAAAGTGGGCAGAAATGATCCAAAATAAATGAATTCATGAATTAGAAATGAGGGATAATTAATGGTTGTGCTTAATGAGCTTCAGAGAGAAGTGGCGAAAAAAATGGGGGAAAAAAATGGGAGAGCAGACGGATAATGGATGACAGAACAAGCATAAAATTGTCAAGTGCTTTAAATAAAAAGGAAGAGCAATTGTTTGTCATTCTGATAGTTACACTAATATTAAACCATATTTAATCTTTATTCTCAACCTCTGCTTCTCAAGCTTTTAAAATATGCAGTTTTATATCAATCCTTTGGGAAGAGTTTTACATGTACAGTTTTGTAGCCTAAATCATGTTGCTAATGCAGCTGAATATGGATTTATAGATGCTTTGCCATTTTTTGGATGTTAAAGTACTTTCTCCTGTTTCTGGTTGATGTACAAGCCATATATTACACTTTCAAAACCATTGCTTTGTTTTGAGCAGTCTGATATGTCATCTGTCTCAAACATTGGTGTATTTGATGGGGCCAAACATTCAGGCAGAAGGGGCAGTTGGGAAACAGTTTAATTTTTATTAGTCAGTTTGTTGCTAATGATATGAATTAGTTTTACTATTCACAATTAAAACAGTTATAATAGCTACACGAATATACCACCATTCAAAGGGTCATTAGGATTTTTTTTTTAAAGAAATTAGTACTTCTGTTCAGCAAGGATTAATTCAATTGATTAAAAAGTAACAGTTAAGGCATTTATAATTTTACAATAGTTTTCTGTTTCAAATAAATGCTGTTCATTTGTACTTTCTATTCATCAAAGAATCCTTAAAAATGTGTCACGGTTTTCACAAAAACATTTCGACATTGATAATAAAATAAATGTTTCTTGAGTACCACATCAGCATATTAGAATTATTTCTGAAGGATCAAGTGACACTGAAGACTGGAGTAATGATGCTGAAAATGTAGCTTTGCCATGAAAGGAATGCATTCGATATTAAAATTTATTAAAATAAAAAAAGTTATTTTACATTGTAATCTTTCACAATTTTACAATTTTACTGTATTTTTGATTTAATGTGGCCTTGTGAACATAAGAGACTTCTTATGGACCCCAAACTATTGAATGGTAGTGTACGTTTGGAAATGGCACGTGCAAAGTGGGGTTTTAGAATCAGCATAAATCATTTTCTGATGACATTGCATTTATAAGGGACAAGACAAACTATGAAAACATGTTATTCAGAATAATTAAAATGTTTTGAAATCTAGGGTGTTTCCAAACTTTTGGAGGGCACTGTATGTCTTGCTCTGTATGTGTTCTCTGTACAGTATGCAACTCTAGTCTGGAGTACTTTTTGCTGGACAGTGAACAGCTGTTTTCTGACTATTTAAAAATGTTGAATGTCTTGGACTGTGCTTCACTGTACTGAGCTCTGGCATAATATGTTATCTGTCTCTAACACACGTTTCTCAAAGATGTTTGGTCAACACTTTCAGCTCAGCCAGGATTCCGTCAATATCAGCCGAATAGTCCCGCTCCCTCCAGATTTCAGCAGCACTCATGCTGGACTGAAATTGACAGTCCATGCTCTCAGGAAACAATGGCCATCGATGCAATCCAAAAATGAAATGCCCAATTAAAATGCCCATTAGACTTTTACTGGTATATTCAAATCAGTAATACAAAACTATTGCATTACACTATACTGTGATGGCAAAGCTGAATTTACAGCACCATTACTCCAGTCTTCAGTGTCACATGATCTTTCAATAACCATTCTAATTTGCTGCTCCAGCAACATTTCTTATTATTATCAATGTTGAAAACAGTTGTGCTGCTTCATATTTTTTTATGACAATCATGATATAGTTTTTTCAGGATTATTTAATGAATATAAAAGAACAGTGTTTATTTGAAATAAAATAATCTTTGGTAACACTTTAGTTTAGGGTCCAATTCTCACTATGAAGGAGTTGCTTATTAGCATGCATATTACTAGGATATTGGCTGTTTATTAGTTCTTACAAAGCACATGTTAATGCCTTAATCTGCATGACCATATTCTACATCCCTTAATCCTACCCAATACCTAAATTTAACAACGACCTTACTATTAACCTGCAGTTATTAGGAGTCTATTGGGGCAAAAGTCATAGTTAATAGTTTGTTAATTGTGAGAATTGGACCCTAAATAAAAACAATATAAAACAATATAAAAAAATAAATGTATAAGAAGGGAAAATTGCAATTAGAAAGCAGAATATTCTCTATTGTTCCACATCTAAAATCCCATCCCATACGTGCCTCTCCCTTTGAACCTTTTGGCTTTGTCATGCACAGAGTTCGCAATTAAGACTTTTCCACCTCGTTAGGAGTGCAGTGTCCTCCCATCCTCTGTCTCGCCTCCTCTTTCCCAGCTGTTCTTCAGCCCATCTCTCTCTTTCTCTCTCTCTAAAGTCCAGAGCTGAGCAGTGGATCTGAGATCTGTCAGATGAAAGCATGATGTGAAGCTTCTTCTGAAGGCCTCTTGCTTTTGAGGGTTGACGGCTCTGTGTGTGTTTGTGAAGGTTTGTGTGCCGATGAATGTGTCTGTATGTCAGAGTAACATGTTATTTCTTAGAGTTTGCTTTTAATGGACATCTCAGTTATGTGCCATTTGAGCATCAGATGTACAGTTAAGTACAAAAACAAAAAAGAAAACAGTACAAAAGAAACAGTATAGAGCTATAAAAATGAATGTGGATAGTATCTCGGCAAATCTGAGCTCAATTTGAGATGAGTTGAAATCTGGAGAAATTAGTTGGAGTCTGGATTATGTTAGATTATGGATTGGGATGTGCTGATATTGAAAATCTAAAATTATTTTTGTTATGGCAGATAAAATAAGAGTAACATTTTATACTATATTATCTAAATAAAAACTAAAATCAGACATTTCAAATGTTACAAGTGCATTTTGTAACATTTTGCTAAAATGTAATGTTTGTATGTTTTAATTTGTAAGGAATAATGGACGATAGGCAGTTGGATTATTGAAAAATAATACACACAACATTTTTGCAAACTTAAAATATATAAATAAAGCTAATTCTATATATTAATACAATCTATAATTGTATAAATATAATACTAAAATAACACTGTTAAGTATATCTTATTCTGTGGAGAAACACTTAAAAAGCAGGAACTAAAGCAACAAATCTCCATTTAATCACCATGTAATCTCGCAGCTTGGAGAAACAATTGAGATGTTAAAGAGATCTTTCCTACAGGTCGATCTAAAGTCTACCGCTTATGCTTTTCTGAAAAAGGATGTTTATGTGAGATATTTCAGATAAACATGTTAGACCTGATGCTTTGGAGAAAATGATGGTATTGTCAGTTTGTAAAGCTCTGTGTCAGAATGATTCTATTTAATTGTGTGACCATTTAATACATTTACATTCACGCACCATAAGCAGATCAGGTGTGTGTGTGTGTGTGTGTGTGTGTGTGTGTGTGTGTGTGTGTGTGTGTGTGTGTGTGTGTGTGTGTGTGTGTGTGTGTGTAAAACTGGGTGATGTAGAATTAACTGTTGTCATATACTCTGCTTGTGGCCTTGACCCTTTAACACTCACGTTTGTTCTGAGAAATCCACTATTGATCCTCCTGTGAGCCCTTACCAGCGATCAATTGATGCTGACTGCGTATGTATGTGTGTCTCCACTGGCTAAAGTTGGTTTATCCAGGGAATTGAGTGTCTAATCACTGTCCCTACACTATATGATGGAATCAGAGAGAGAGAGATGCTTGCCAAGAGTGTTGAGTTATTAATAAAGCCGGCTGTCCCCGTGGAGATGAGACAGCAATGTCATAATGGGTTGTGGTGAGGCAGAGGGCGGCAGTCACAGATGGTCTCGTGGATCATTACGGGCTCTGTGGCGTTCTTCCGAAGGTCGAGTTTCCGTAGCAACGTGGTATTTAATCACTCTCTTACGCGTTTTGCTACTCTTTAATGCATGCATATGCGTGTTTGTGCACGTCAGTGTTAAATAGATGGGAAAGACAGATGGGGAATTGATGCTGAGGTGGTGCATGTGTTTAGAAAAAAATGACACAAAAAAGCATCCGAGGCAGGTGTTGAGGGAAGGCGGCTTTGAGGTGCCGAGACAAGGTAAAACAAAACACTGAAGAGTAACACGAGGCTACACACACACACACACACACACACACACACACACACACACACTTTGTGATGTTCCTGTGGAGGGGTGACATGTGTTTTAATTTTTTTGGCTTGAGCCAATTGCAACCCTGAGCTCTTGTCAACGGTGGTATTTGAAAGTGCTGACATGCACGTTTGAAAGCGCTAGACACTTTATTGTGATGATGTAATGATGGTTATTCTCTGAAAACAGCAGATAGCACACATGCACTGCAGTCGTTTATCAGGGAACTGCACAGCTGAAGGTCAAGTATGTTTCCGCCACACATATTCAAAGCTTCAGAGTTCAGACCCTTATCTGAATGTTAAAGGCCTCATGGAGTCACTGTTGTGAGTTTTGATCAATGTCTGTTCGCTTTGCGGTCGTCTGTATGGTGATGCACTCCAAAAGAAACTTTTAGTGAATAACATTAGCAATTAGTAAACCATGTTCCATGGCCAGGGTGGAATGTGAACTGAAGTCAATTGACCACAACAGTGATTCTGTAGGCAGGTTTGGATTTAGAATTTTTTTTTTCCCCATCAGTGTTCAACATAGTCCAAAAGTACAAGCCTTGAACTAAACCAGCCAGCTTTAAGATGATTGACAACATTTGATTTTAAGCAAAACAAATATATGAAAATGATAGCTGTTTGAGAGACTTAGTTTGAGTTTTACTGTTATTCAAAATGCTTTTTAGGAGCAAGTGGTAACTTTTGAGCTATTTTTATTATTATTATACATGCACTACTAAAGTGTGGGGTCAGTCAGTATAATTTTAGTTTTTTTTTTTTTCTTGAGTACCAAATCAGCATATTAAAATGATTTCTGAAGGATGTTACTGGAGTAATTGCTGTTGGAAAATTCAGATTTTCCATCACAGGAATAAATCACATTTTAAAATATATTAAAATAGAAAACATTTATTTTAAATTATTTTAAATTTATTTTACTTAAATTAAGTTTCTCTCTAATGTAAGTCTGTTGTGAAAGTTCAATACATTATTAAGTCTATTTTCCTTTGTAGAAAATGAATGTGATTTCACTTTCAGTCTCAGACTATTGCACAAATAGTAATTTATAATTAGTTAAAGAACAAGTACTTAACTATGTTTCACCCCAGCTTCCTGTTTAAATATAAATACAAATACAACGACACAAGAAAAAAAAAACTTCTTACTTGATAGTAAAGTCAAACGATTTCTTTGAATTTTACATTTTATAGTTTGTAAAGTAAAATAAGTATTTTTTTTCTCAGATTCTCGTGGGGCTTTCCAGCTGCAAACATATCACACCTTCAGTGTCTTTCTACAAGGCAATCAAACTGTGTGTGTTGGTGACCCCAGTGTCGTATTAAAATTGTGTATTGTTTGAAACCCATGTTCTCTACTGTGCTGTATTGTTAGAGAGAGAGAGAGAGGAGAGAGAGAGAGAGAGAGAGAGAGAGAGAGAGAGAGAGAGTGTGTGTGTGTGTTAGCAACAGATTATTCATTTCGTCCTGACAGTCGTGGTGAGAGGAGAGCCTCTGGACACATTTAGACTGATTCTGTACCTTATCACCTTCACACACACACACACACACACACACACACACACACACACACACACACACGCACGCACGCACGCACACATGCACGCACACACACACACGCGCAAAAGACAGAGGAATAGACAACCACTCTGTCTCTCCGAAGTTGTTGAAGGAGAAAAAAGAAAGAAGGACATTTTTGAGGAGAAAAAGGGGAACAGGAGGGAGATAAGGATAGCACTGCATTGCAGCATGGGAGCTGAAAGAGAAAAGACAACGAAAGAGGCAATGTTTTTAATGATGCCCTTGGCACCTTGACTAATATACATCCATAAAAGAAGAGTTGACTTCAAATTCATTAAGTGTTGTTGGAGTTAATGATCTCTCTCTCTCTCTCTCTCTCTCTCTCTCTCTCTCTCTCTCTCTCTCTCTCTCTCTCTCTCTCTCTCTCACGTGCTGCGTCCAGTGCAGGGTATCATTATGTCAGAAAGTAATGTTCCACACCTCCACTGAGAGCTGATTATACATCACCTGTGCCACACACACACACACACACACACACACACACACACACGTTTACTCCTGGCCACTGACAGTGTAAAGGTGTGTTCAGGGGGTTGGAGACCTTGAGAGAGCAAAGCTAATTACTCTCAGTGGTAATTATAACAGCTATAGTCACAATGACCTTCCAGTATGAGGGCGCTCGTGCGTGTGTATATGCAGTGTGGCGTGGCTCTGTGAAGTGTTTGCAGTATTCCTGGGAGTATTGAAGAAACGCTGACCTGTAGATGTTACTCATAGGACAGAAATTACATGGTCTAAAGAGTACTTATTGTGCTTATATATGGTGTTGAGGAGGGGCTTTATAAGCAAGACATTTCAATAGTTATTTTTATTGGTCGACAGCGGCTACTTATGTAATTTCTTGTAATCTTCTATTGTCCAATTTGGGTGAATCTGCGAATCTGCAGCAACTGCGTGATGCTATCATGCTAATATGGACCAAAATCTCAGAGAAATGTTTCCAGCACCTTGTTGAATCTATGCCACAAAGAATTAAGGGAGTTTTGAAGGCAAAAGGGGCTCCAGTGTGTGTATATACATTTATGGCTGTTAAAATCTGCATTTACTTTCCTTTTGCCAGATGTGGCAAAAGTTTTGGACCCTCACTGTGCTATACATTTACACAGCAGTTACACTTGCACATCTTGTGTGAACACAGCCCCATATTAAAATCATATATCATTGCATGTCTGGGACCACATTTCTCTTTCTAATGAATAATTCTGAACATGATAAATTGTTGTTTCGCATATTTCCAGTGGCGTTAAATGTGTCTGAGCTTAGGCAGATCCTTAGTCTGAGAACATTCAACAGCACTGACGACATTACAGATTGCTGTTGTTCAACTGTGCGCTGCTCTGGGTCACACCTGACATGCTGCTCATTTTACATTGTGTTCTTGCCAGGATAACAATCTTTCAATACAGGAGGATTTATGGATTTGCACACACACAAACCCGTGGTTGTCCATGAGGCACACAGGAGCATAGTGTTTCTCAGAGAGGGTTGACAGAGCATGCTAAAGTCAATCACAATTTTCTCCCTAACTCTGTCTTTCCCCATCTTTTCTCTGACGTAAACACTTGCTCCTGAGGCAGGATAGATACTGTAGCCAGGAGAAAACATGCTTGATTAGTCAGGGTTAAAGTGTAATGACTGCCTCTTACAGGGGGAATAGCACAGCACTGAAACAAATCAAACTGAACGTTAGTGATTGTTTACCAACCCCATAAGAGCAGAGAGAGAGAGAAGTGAAATCAACATAGCAGCCTTGGTAAAAATGGGCAAGTAAGGTTCAACTCAAACCAGCAGAATGTTATATTTCCATTTACACATTAGATTTGGTTATCCTGTATGTGACTGATACAGTAACTGTTGTGCTGCATGGCTTTACTTTCTCTATCTGTCTGAAATGAGTTACTGACAAATGTCACGTGTTCATTTGTTGCCATGGATTTTTTTTATATATTTAAATAATTCCTAACCATTACAGGAAAGCCAAATCATGATATTTCTAGTCTATGGCATGCATTTAAAAAAAATGTTTCTTCTAACTTGAAGTACTGTCAATTAATTATTTACATTTTACATACACTACAATTTACATTACTCTCTCTCTCTCTCTCTGTATATATATATATATATATATATATATATATATATAGGAGTGTAATGATACCCTCATTTCACGGTTCGATACATATCACGATACTGAACTCACGATACGATATTATACGATTGCGATACTCCAAGACATATGGTAAAAGGTTAACAAAAAATGTACTGTTGATTAAAATGTTAAATTAGATTGGGGGTGGAAATTAATAGGCTTGGATTTGGTGCTGGTAACCCAATGCACAGGACAATGGTGACACCAGAACACAAATATTCATGATTCTGAATGTGAAAATACAAAATAATTTTAAATGAATATGCTTGCACTCTGTCACTGACTAGATAATATTTAAAATAATGTAGGCCACTTTTTACTTGTAACATAAGACATAAGACATTTGGCATAATCAGGACCCACAAATATTCCCCCATTGCATTAGTATACATTGTATTCAAAATTATATACAGCAATTTAATGTAGTAGTGACACCAAAACTTTGTAAACTTTGTTTTTTTTCCTCACACAGTCATTTTCATTTTGGTTGAAATATACAGATTGTCACTATATCCACGACATATATTGTTGTATTTTTGTATATTGTGACACAATATATTGTTACACCCCTAATATATATATATAAGTTTTGGGACAGTGAGTGAGATCCCCCCCCCCCCAACCACCCATCCCCCCCCCCCCCCCCCCCCTGAAAGAAACAAATACTTTTATTCAGTAAGAATGCATTAAATTAATCAAAAGAAACGGTAAGGATGTTATAAAATATTTATGTTTCAAATAAATGCTGTTCTATTGATCTTGCGATTCATATAACAATCCTACAAAAACAAATGATCATGCATCCATAAAACATTAAGTAGCATACGTTTTTTTTCAGCATTGATAAGAAAGGTTTCTTGAGCATCAAACCAGCATATTAGATTATGACAGATCATGTGACAATGTGAAATTGACATGTGAAAATTAAGCTTTGCCATCGCAAAAATAAATTGCATTTTAAAATATATTAAAATAGAAAATAGTTATTTTATATTATAATAACATTTCACAGTACATACGTTTTACTGTATTTTGGATCAAATAAATGCAGCCTTGGTGAGAATAAGAGACTCTTTTCAAAACATTTTAAAATCCTACCAACTGCAAACTTAATTCTTTATTTTTTTTTAACTATTTTTGTTGTGTGTAAACAGTTCTATGCCAATTGTACAATATTAGCAGCACTGAACTCTCAGCTGATTGATATTTGGTTTATGATATATAGAGAGCCTTTTCTTTAAATGTAGACTCAAAATGTTTTGGAAATGTGGTTTTCCAGTTTAGACTTTTATGCATTATAACACTGGGATGTATGTTGAAAACTTTTTGCAGTTGTTTCACAATTTAAGCAGTGATTATGCAACTTATAGACATACCAGTATCAAAAGTACATAAAAATAGACTTTTATTGGGCTGCATACACTCTTATTGTTATGACTGCTTGTCAGCAAAGGTAATTCAATTCTAAAATATTAACAATATGTTTATATGCTTATCTGATTGGTTTACATACCTGTTTGTGTTTGGAGTGTATCAGGGAATGATAAGACCAAATAGAGGTTGTGGTGGGGTCAAAGGTGAAAGGGGATACTCCCATGTGCTGTGTGTCTTCCTCTAATCCTTCTCTTCTCCCTCTGACGCTGTTTGACTCGTTAATCCTGCACTCTGTTCAGGCCTGCTGGATTCTGAATGAGTGATTTAAAACTTACACAGCAACTGTTCTGTGTAACTGATGGACCTCCACCTTCTGACAGTCTGTCTGCTTGTCACACTGGTGTGGGATTGTTGTATTAGGAATTGTAAGTTATGGTTTATAAACCGGAAAGAAAATCGGCTCTAAAACCTGATTGAGTTAAAGGGGCATTCGGCAACTATTTCAACTTAATAAAACCGTTTAGAAATCATTTGGATGGTTTAATAACCTGTTCCGGTGAGTATGGTGACTTTCCCCGCTCCCCCCAACGTTCCTAGGTGGAAAACCAACCTTGCAACATGGGGACTAACGTCCCGGTAAGTTGGAAATAGGAAGTCTCGTGAGAAGCGAGAACGAGCGAGAAACACAAACTGCTTTGCGGCAATTCGACATAAACACACACGCCGCCCTCAAAGTGTATGATGTATTACCCCACCTCGGTAGACAGCTCCACACGATAAAGTTGGCCGGCTCTGATAATAACAAATGCACATGAGCAGCGGTAGAAAGGGGGAGGAGGGTGCCGCAAGTGAGTTTTTTTACGACATTGTTGTGAAATATACGCCTCACAGCTGTAGGGGGAGCTCGCTGAGACATGCGACAAACAAAAGTGAAAATCTGCGAAGAAAAAGCTAGAGTTGCCCAGTGCCCCTTGAAGCTATTGTAAACTGAAAATATGCATATCACGATACAGTAAATCAGTTAAATTTGGAATAAATGTGGCATGTCTACATCTAAGATACTAAATTAAGCTAATGCAGGGGCTTTCAAACTTTTTGACGCCAAGGACCCCTTATGATGATCCCAACAACATTAGCAACATTATATAATTTCATGCATAGACCCAAGATTTTTTTTTCTAAATTAAGTAATTGATTTTTATATTGTCAATGTACTGAAACAAAAGGAAAGTATTAAAATACTATTTGAGAATATTTACTTTGTATTAAGTTACGGCAAATAACTTTTCTCCGATTAGCCTAATGTTAGATTATTTAAGTTTCTCACTGTTTATGGATTCTATCGTTCTATAAAAGTAGTAAGCATCGAGAAATTGTGAATTATTGTGAATTTACATTTTAGACACTTCCAATTTCCAATTTGAGATTAGAAAACAATTGACATTACAGTAAGCTTAATCTTAATCAAAAGTTTGATATGACAGAAATCGAGTATATACTAAAAAATACATAAATTTCATAGTACAACTGTAAAATTTCAACACCACTATTTAAGTTTTATTTCTTAATTTGCAAATGTTAAAGAATATAGTAAATAAGTCTATAACTTGAAACATGCTCACTCACTGTAATCCTCGCTGCGAGAGTTGTTAAACTCATTGCGGTGTTCAGTGCAGAAAACACTCTCATGCTAGTTACGTGTATGTAGCCAGTAGCCTACATGTGAAATGCTTTTTACAAACAGTTTCCATAGGTAGGGTTGAAAATAATCAAATATATTTGAAAATGAACAGAGACATTTGATTTACTGTTTCAACTCCCCTATTTCTTACCACAAGGGCTTCAAATCTAGTCTTTAAATTCTTAAAGACAAAGAGGTGTTAGGTGATAGTGATATGTAGGCCTGTAGGTCAACGTGTGTGCATCGGGGGTCTACGAATTGTCACACCTTTAGTACTATGGGGGAGGATGTCAACTTCTGAGTGGTCAGGTTGGATGTCTCACTTTGGGTTTCAGTCACATGGTCAAGGAAGTAGCTAAAAGAAGATTGAACTTGCTCTGGACTTCGATTCTCTGGCTCTTCTTTTTCTCCCTCTTCAGTTTGTCTCTTCTTTTTGCTCTCTCTCTCTCTCTGTGGTAACATTATACATATATGCTGGGTACGATTAATGTTAAAAAAATGTTTATCATCTCATACATCTATTTTGTAACTTTTGAATTGTAACCATAACACATTGTCATTTAACCCTTTCAACAACAAATGATGTGCTAACTAGTTTTGATTTGGTATTTGTAATGTTCAGTTTGCAACATTAGTATGATGTTTACGACAGTGACGTATTGTGGTGTGACTGCCGTCATACGTTGTGTATAGAATGTTGGCACTAGCCCGCGAAGAGAGTTAGTGAGCTATCAGCAGACAGCTGGATGTATGATACCTGTCGGAACATATCGTCACAGTAAAGTATACTAAATACTCAACCTACGTCTGGTCATTTTCAAACACCCAAACTAGAACATCACAGTATTAACATTAATGTGCTACCTATTGCAATACAACATCGTCACACTATAGCAACGCTCTCCCACATATCTTGCTGTTCTAACAGCGCTTCTCTCTGTCGTTGGTAGCAGTAGGTGGTAATTGACAAAAAATGTAGTTTTCTACCATCTTGCTGATAAAGTTTCTTTAGTCAATCGGCAATCATGCAGCCTGAACCACTGTAGGCAAGTGGATCAAAGTGTAGTGTTGGCACTTAAATGTTGGTAGGTAGCCAAATGCACACAAAGGAATGAAAACAATGCACTCTTTATGTCTCTGAAAGACAACAGAGCTGAGTTGAACAGACAATCAAAATTAATCAATTTTGTGATTTTTGAATTGTCCGGTGCAATGCAATCTCATGCACAATGCAGCACAGTGATTAGGGTAAACAAGTTTCTTCTCATTAATAATGCAGATAAAGCCCCTTAATAATGAACCGAGTCACTTGGAGACCCTCGTAGAAGTCGCACGCGCAAGCGCATATTCAAGTAAATTGTGGTCTTTGCGATTTGAAAATCGCACAAAACAATGTCGTGATTTCTATTTAATGTTGGTATATTGTGTGGCCCTTGACTAAACTCTGTGTGTGTGTGTGTGTGTGTGTGTGTGTGTGTGTGTGTGTGTGTGTGTGTGTGTGTGTGTGTGTGTGTGTGTGTGTGTTTCATTCATTGAAATGAAATCATATATATTTATAATTCAGCCAAGTGACTGCGCGACCCACAGTTTGAAAAACACTGGTCCTTTTTTTGCTTTATTTTACAGTGGAAACTACTGTTCACCTTTTGGACATAAATATATTAGCCAAACATGATTATTATATATGTCATGATGTGTAACTCTTCTCGCTGAGTAGAATGATAATAGCCGTTTGCAAACATAGCCTAACCAAGCTAGTTTATGTGCTTTATTTCTCATTCAGTCCATTTCCTTTATGTACCCTGCTTGTCACTGATGTGATTTGTACAAGCAAGAAATCTCAGCAAATACAGCATGATTTAAATGTTTCTGTCAACACTGAACCAAGTTCAGGGAGTACACAATGCATCTTATGATGACACATTTTGTAGCTCAAACGAAAGCCTCCGGTTCTGACACAAATAGAAATGAAAATAAAGTCAGATAAAGAGACCCTTGTAATTTATTTTTTTTTAGGATTCAAAGATAACACATTGAACTGAAAAGAGAGGGAAAAAAATGTTATAGTAGATTTGACCAAACACCCTCTCTTCCTGTTCCTGTACAGTAGAGCAATTAGACAGGGCTAAAGATGACTGTGATGAGTGTTTGTTAGTGAAATTACCCCATGATTGCTCTATTTCTTACAAAAGCCTATGGAAGCACATTAATGAGCTCAGTGTTTATCCACATGACCATCGGGGGACAAATCCAATTCGGCTGTAAAATAATGACAGCCCTTCTTGGACCTCAAAAGAGACAGGCCAAATTACAGCCAACACTTGATCATCTGCTTCAAAATGACCGTGTATTTCTCTAGAGGGAGGCTAAAACCGGCTTTGATAGTTTGCCTCCGGACAAGGATGAATTTGTGGTAAAGAAGTACAAATGCTGTTAATATGTGGAGAATGCCTGCTTACAAGTAAGTATTTCCAGTGGGGACTTGATTTAGATCAGCATTTAGGATTTGTGGTTTAAATATAAAATGATTTGTTTACTATTAGTGAAATTCAAAAGTAAAGACTAAGAGATTTGTATCTTTGGCATTGTTCAGTGATACACGGAGCATCAAATACTGTGATTTTTTTTTAAACAATAATAACTTCTGGACAATAATAAAACAATTGGATCTAATTTTTTATGTTGTTGGTATAATACTGTTCAAAAGTTTGTGGTTAATATGATTTATTTTTTTAAAGAAATTAATAATTTTATTCAGCAAATTGTCATAAAAAAGTGCAGTATAGACATATTTTAAACTTTTTAACTTTATTAATAATCTAATTTATTCAAAGCTGAATTTTCAGCATTCATTTAGTGTCACATGATCTTTCAGAAATCATTCTAATATGCTTATTTGATGCTTTATTATTATTATTATTATTATTATTATTATTCATTGATGAAGAGAAAGAAACCACATTTATTAGATTTTTTTTAATGTAGGCATTTTTCACTATACTTTACAATTTAATGCATCCTCGCTGAAATCTTACCCCAGCATTTGATCTGTGTAGTTTGTTGTAATTTTTATTATAAAATCTTGCTTCAATATGCAGCACTGCATCAAATACGCTTAGACCATCTCATGGCAGAAGAACAAATACTAGTCATTCCACTCTTTTTGTGAATGTAGGCTTCAGTGATTTCATTTAAAAATACAGAATATCTGTCAGAGGATGCTCTTCACATCAGGAGGTGCAATATTGCCTGAAACATGGGTGAAATAGATTATCTCATTAACTTTAACAGGCTCATTTTTTTTCTCTCACTGAGATCTAATGGAGAGGATTCGGTCAGTAGATTTTAGAGGAGGCGCCTTAGTCCTGTAACTGTGTTTGTGAGAGGAGGTGATAATAGCAAAGAAAGAGAAAAACAGAGGGAGACACATTTGTTGTGGGTTATTAACTTGTGAATGAGAGAAAGTGAATGGCTGTGTTTGTATGGAGCATTACCTCCCAATTATGCAGTGAACGTCTGTGTATGTGATTATATCACAGTTAGAGCTCATGGGATTTGTCTTTAATTCTATCCATATATCTGTCTATCTGTCTATCTATCTATCTATCTATCTATCTATCTATCTATCTATCTATCTATCTATCTATCTATCTATCTGTCTGTCTGTCTGTCTGTCTGTCTGTCTGTCTGTCTGTCTGTCTGTCTGTGTTCTCAGCATGTGTCTGTCTGTCTGTGTTCTCAGCATGTGTCTGTCTGTCTGTGTTCTCAGCATGTGAGTGTGTGGGATGTTTTCTTGCTCAGCATCATATGTGCTGTCCAATGGCGGCTGCCGGTCTTTTAAAGATATATATATATATATATATATATATATATATATATATATATATATATATATATATATATATATATATATATACTGATAAATATACTGAATGAATGAACAAACAATCTAAAAAAAAGTAATTAAACTCGACGGAGGAAATGTGGGAATTAGGTTAAACTGAAACAAGGATTGTGGTGTACAGTATAATTGTGTAAAATGTATGATGAAACTTGCCTAGCAGTTTCGCCAAGCAAATACCAAGAAATAGGTTGCAGTAGTTTGTCTTTCGACTACACTTGCAAAATCCACGATGGGACAGAGGTCGAATAGCTTCAGCGTCAGCGACTTTTTATACTACAAAATCGCTGTCAATTAAAAGGAGATGCAGTCTTTGGACAGACTCTCCAATCATCACGCAGAAGCCCGGGGTCCAGCCATAATACCAGGACATAATCGCAGCATTTGTCCAATGACTGTCTAGTTTCGAAGCACTGAAAAAAACTGTTTAAAGCAGCCCTATTGAAGTCAATGGAGCTGGGCTTCAACAGGGAAATGCACTGTGACGCTCCGGTAGGGCTGAGCGATAAAACGATAACGATAATTATCGCGATATAATTTTTCTCGATAAAACGATATCAAGAGTTCGATAAATGTTCGATAATGTTTATGCGCAAAAAGCGGAACGAAACTCATTTAAACAGCGCGCCACACGGACCGTTAATCCGCTCGGCTCAAAGTCCAAACGGCAGCGCATCGCGAGCTCACTAGAGCAAATGCGTTTACTCCTTTCTTTTACTGTCTATGGTTTATTCTGATCAGTCTCGCTCACGAGATCCAGTGAGAAGAACACAAATGTCTCAGTGATTTAAACCAGTTTAAAGGCAGATGAAACAGCGCTGACAAACAGGAGACACTGTGCGCAACGATTCAGTCAAGGCTTTTCAGTCAGAAGGCTTTTCCGTCTATAAATTCCCATCATTTACCATGGATTAATCAGAATCAGAATCAGAAAGAGCTTTATTGCCAAGTGTGCTTGCACACACAAGGAATTTGTTTTGGTACTGAGGCTTCCAGTGCACATATACAAATACAGATACAACAAGTAATAGTAATACAAATAGTAATACAAATTGTACGAATAAAATTATAAAAAAAATATGAAAGTACTATAAAAATATATGGTCACAGTTGGGTTTTGTCAGAATAAACATTTACAGATAATGAACATATTTACAGTATTTTGTATAGTATGAATAAATATAAATATAAATATCACCTGAATTTTAAAGATATTGCACTAAACAGTGGGAGTATTGCACTTCAGGCATATGCCTTGGGAGATATGTTAACTGTTCAGAAGGGAGATGGCCTGTGGGAAGAAACTGTTCCTGTGCCGAGATGTTCTTGTGGCCAGTGATCTGAGTCGCCGTCTTGACGGTAACAGATCAAACAGGAGGTGTCCAGGGTGAGTGGAGTCTGTGATGATTTTACCTGCTCTCTTCCTCACTCTGGAAGAGTACAGGTCCTGGAGGGTTGGCAGGGGGGCACCAATGATCCTCTCCGCAGTCCGGACTGTCCGTTGTAGTCTCCTGATGTCTGATTTGGTAGCTGAACCAAACCAGACAGTGATGGAAGTGCATAAAACAGACTCAATGACGGCTGAGTAGAACTGAATCAGCAGCTCTTGTGGCAAGTTGAACTTCCTCAGCTGGCGAAGGAAGTACAGTCTCTGCTGAGCCTTTTTCACAGTGGAGTCAATGTGATTGTCCCACTTCAGGTCCTGAGAGATGGAAGTGCCCAGGAACCTGAATGACTCCACTGCTTCCACAGTGCTGTTCATGATGGTGAGTGGGGGGAGTGCTGGGCTGTTCCTCCTGAAGTCCACGATCATCTCCACTGTTTTGAGCGTGTTCAGCTCAAGGTTGTTATAACTGCACCAGACAGCCAGCTGTTCAACCTCCAGTCTGTAAGCAGACTCGTCACCGTTTTGGATGAGACCGATGACAGTGGTGTCGTCTGCAAATTTCAGGAGCTTGACAGTGGGGTCTTTAGAAGTGCAGTCATTAACTGTAACGTTAGCCTAGTAATATTAACTGCACCATGAAATGTGGGATATACATACTGAATTGTATTATATTATTAATGTAGAAAATGTATTAGATGACTAATGGAATATAATTACAGTATTTAATCATGTATTTAGGCTACTGTTTTTCATACAAATACCATAGAAACCATAAAGTTACATTTTGCCATGATGTGAGGTGCTATAGGCTATGCCTGGTTTTATTTGTGGTTATCATGATCTAAATGCATGATACTGGATGACCAATGGTTAATTTTAATAAAACTTAAACAGTCAGAATATTACATTTTACCAAATAAAAATGTGGTCGTTACATTTTTTTTTTAACAGATGTTAATGTTTTTGTTAATGAACATACATTTAACATAGTAGTATTAGCTTGAGTTAGGACACAATTTTACAGTCAACTCACTGTCAAATATGCATTTCAAGACAAAACATGTAATATTAATATTGCAGCCTGCACTGCAAACCTGTGCTGAAGATACGGACCATCAAAGTCAGTCATCAAGACTTGAAACAATATCCCCCATTAGCACATGCAGAAACTAAGAAATATATTTTTCTATTCAGTTATATATTTTGTTAAAGAAAAATGACAAATGTTTGAATGTTCTACCTGAGATTTGTGAAATGGCAAGTGTTTGTCATGATATGTATATGTTCTGACAATAAAGAGTAGTTTAAAACCACAATTAATGCTCTGGTTTCTACAACTTTCACTTAGAAGCAAAAATCTGCCTTTAAACTTGAAAGAAATAAATATTTGACATTTATCGTGATAATTATCGATATCGACTGATTTTTAAAAAACTATCGTGATAATTTTTTTTTGGCCATATCGCCCAGCCCTACGCTCCGGGAATGAATGAGAAGGAAATCGAGTCAGCCGACCTGCTATATGTAGCTATATAATGCATTTTTAGTCAATAAAATGTTAACACAATAGTACATATTTGACCATTCATTTTTTTACATTATAGAGGAAGCCGAGCTTCCCTTGCAGTCTTAAATAAATCCCCACTGGTGCTGTCACACTGTAATTTAAGGAACTAAAAGCTAAGGGCCAGTAGACTGTCTGAGAGGCCATCTAAGTAAAAAAAAAAAAAAAAAAACTGCAAGCAATGCTGTGAGTTCTGTGCTTTAAACTCGTCAAACACTGAATCAACCAACCGCTGTTCTGCTTGGAAACCTCAAATCTGACAAAAAAAGTAACCCAAGCACACCTCTCCCCAGACCAAAGGCGTTAATTATGTGTAATTGTAGGATATTTCATAGTAACTAACTTTAATGGGTAACACTTGTCAAAGTCAGGTCCTGCTCAGTTGGGTTTTGCTGTACAGTGCCAAAACACACACACACACACACACTCTCTCTCTCTCTCTCTCTCTCTCTCTCTCTCTCTCTCTCTCTCTCTCTCTCTCTCTCTCTCTCTCTCTCTCACTCACTCACTCACTCACTCACTCACACTCTCTCTCTCTCTCTCTTTCACCCTCTCTCTCACTCTCTCTCTCACTCACTCACTCACTCACTCACTCTCTCTCTCTCTCTCTCACTCTCTCTCTCTCACTCACTCACTCTCTCACTCTCTCTTTCTCACTCTCTCTCTCTCTCTCTCTCTCTCTCTCTCTCTCTCTCTCTCTCTCTCTCTCTCTCACACACACACACACACACACACACACACACACACGCGCGCGCGCGCACAGACATTTCTCTCAAATGTCTGTGTAACAAGCTTAAATTTATTTAAATATTCACTGAAAATCTTTAAAAGGATGTGGGCACTATTCACTACCATTATATGGAATCAAGCAACCTGAACATTCTGCCAAATAAACTCTAGTCATCCGCTGAAGACAGAATGTTCACTTTCGAGTAAATTGTCTCTGCTATTGTCTCTGATGTTTCTTGAGTTTAATTCATGCTGTCTGTCGTAATTCTGCCTCTTCTGTGAGTGACACGTATGCAGTAGTGTGCAGAATGGTCATGCTATGTGGTTCACTTCAACTTGACCTTGCTCCTTCAGAACAAGTTTTAATACACCCCATCCTCTGTTTACACACACAGCATTTCACACAACTTCAATTTGGATTGGAAGTTTCAATTGGCAGTGTGAATATTGACCTTGAGTCTCTCAGCACATATTGGATCATGCCCTTCTCCGGGTGAGTCTGGGCTTATAGTGACGATTTGCCCATAGGAGATGGATAGATTTTGGATAGATTTTGCTCTATCCACGCCAAACTTATGGCTGACTACTTAGCAGCATCTCTATTTAATTACACCGCCCTTTCACGTTTTCCTTTCACACATTCTTTTGTTCAGCCAGCGCGTTTAATTATATCTGCTTGATTCTGGTATTATTTTACAAGAATGAAGACTTGACTGTACCCTCAACCTCTTAATATTGCAGTCAATCCAAATGAATGTGCTATATTGGCACTGCACGCTCTCTCTCTCTCTCTCTCTCTCTCTCTCTCTCTCTCTCCTCTCTCTCTCTCATTTCATCAGCCAGAGTATTCCCTCACTGTCCACCCTCGTTTCCCACATCAAACGTTGTGGTGCCACATTTCTCTCTCCTCACCCTTTGGGTCCAGCTGGCAGCAGCAATCTGTATGCCATATGGGCCACTGCTATATATAGACCAGCACTTTCACGTCTACTGTAAATCCCTCCATCTACTCCGCATCCTATAGGGCTGATGAAGGTCATGAACTTACAAAACGTGCAAAACAAGAAGATGTGTATGGAGGTTAAATCCCTTAGCACTAGAAAGCGATAGAGACAGTTGGATTACCTTGCCGTGTCACGTGTGTATGCACCTTGGTCAATGGATGTGGTGTTAATTCGTAGGATTAAGCAGCGTGATATGAAATTGTTTGTACAGGACTGGGATATGATCAGGCCATGTTTTTTTTTTTTTTTAAACTAATTGTTTGGAGGAGAAGAAAGCTGGAAGGTTATCTTTGGTGCAAAGTTTTAATTTCCTGTGTGGTCTGCCTATATGGTCTGGGAATTTCGACCTGTTGAAATAAGGCTGAACAATATTTTGAAATAAAATTGATATTGCGATATGGATTAGTGCGATTATCAAATTTCTTTAATTAAATGTGCTGCAGTTTCAGAGTGAAGCATGCCACTATGTTCTTTGTGTGCAGCTCATAATACCAGGGTAATATTCATTTACTGTGCTCCAAAACCACCAAAATAAAAACTAAAAAAAAAGAAGAAATTAATTGTAAATATTAGTATTATAATTTTACAGTTTTACTATAAAAATATTATTTATTAATTATATTATAAATTAAATATTCATTTGTATTTTACAGTATCATTATTACAATATATTTCTTATTTTGTTTAATATTTTTGATAGTAATCACAATAAAAATCATAATTATTTAATAGTCATAGCCTATTGAATGGGTTGTTAAAATGGTTCAATATTGAAACTTTGTGGCAAGAGACATTTGTTGACTAAGTTTTTCCCAAATAGTTCAGCTCGCAAAAAAAGTAATGTTTCAGCTTTTTTTAGATTCATTGTTCTATGCAGATGCACCTCTCTACAAAACCTCCCGATCACTCTATGATGATTTCCAGTTAGAGCTAGTTCATGTCATCTGGTGAAAATTAATGCATTTTATTGTTTTACGACTGCTCTGTATGGCAAACGTTTCGTTTCGATCAGTTTGCTTTGTCATAAACAGCATAATAAGTGTTTTCTTTTCATAAGGAACGCCAGAGTTCCGTGCAGACAGGCGCGATCGGGTGGGTGAATTTGAAATGGGGCAGTGAAGGAAAACCATCAGAGATTCCATATATACTGACGATCCACATACCGACATGGGATTCAGTTGGTGGAAAGATCCATTCAAGACACTCATATTTGTGTTCTCTTTTTATTTTATGAGACAGTGATGTTCCTGTCTTCAGTGCTTGGAATTTTTTTGAATTTATTTAGTGAACTCAATGTCCATGTACGGCACCAGCATGCTTTTGGTGGAAAAGGGCAACTGTGAACCATTAAAAGAGAAGAATCAATAACTATAATCATACTATATAAGAGTTGCTAGTTTGCAGCAGATGAACCTGATTTTCAGATTTTGCCTTTTTCTTTGATTCGTCTGATTTTGTTTGATGTTTTGATTGATTAGTAGTACATATAGATTTTCCCAACAATGCCATATTTATTTCATTATAGAGTCGTAACGTAGATCCCATTCATCTGTCTGTTATAAGGAGCATATTTAAGCAGACAAAGAGAGAAAGAGAGAGAGAAATGATAGATGTCTTATTATATCTGCCGGTCTGTATCGATTAATCTGTCACCATCGTTTGCTCCGTACATGCACATTGTTAGTGTGGATATATGGCAGGGTGGTTTCTACTCCAAACACACACAGATGATTTGTGGGCCGGATTATGGTATATCTCTGAACTGTTCCCCTGTTGTTCTGTGGTTCGAGGCTCCACACCAACACACACATGGAGTCGGTTTGGAGGGGGAAGCATCCTGTCCACTTTTATGGGTTGACCAGTGCCAAAAACACAGACCAGGCCTTCGTTCTCCAGATAAAGGACATTACTGTCTTAAGTTTATTTTCATGTCCAGACTTTTTCATCAACAGGTCTGGATTCTAGAATTCAGTCCAATATATGCCTTAAAACAGTGCAGGAATGTTTACTTAATATTGTAAAAAAATAAATAAAAAAAAATCTATAATTACACAGTATATCTTCTGTGACTTTGCACTGTTGCCTATATCATATAAAGCATATATAAAGAAAAAACCTAATTAAGTATTAATAATAGATTTCAAAGCTATCATATGACTTTAGCATAGTCATATGCTCAGAATACTTTAATGGTACTTTTTGTAACAATACATCACCATCCTTGTAAGAACAAGAGTGCTGGCATTCTGCCTAAGATCTCCAGTTGTGTTTCATTTAAAATGTTAAATGCTTAAATCATAAGGGGGTTGGAACAACACGAGGACGGGTAAACGAGGACAAAATCTTCTTTTTTGGATGAACTATCTCTTCAAAGGCTCATTGAGCAGCTCATCTTGGTAGGTGGGCAGCAGCTGGTACATGGGGACAGAGGGCACAGCAGTTGTCTCTGGATCAAACACACTGGGCACAATCAGTCTGAGAGGATCACGTTGATTCTGCATTCCTCCAACTTTTGCAGAGGATTTAGAGCACAAAGGCAGATCTCTGTGAACTCTACTAGACAGAATCCTGCACACACATATATGTATCTCTCTGCACAGCAGTTTCTTTTGTTCTTAAGCTAAATTGTATTACTACATTATAACCCAAACTATAACCCCCTGTTTTTAGCTTTTCTTTTAGATTTTGTAAATTTTGTGAACATGCTTCATAGACTATTTTATAGGATAAAGTCACAGTATTTTGTGTTTATCATTAAAGATACAGTTTTTCTTATAGCATCATACCAGGCAACGACAAACTCGGGTGCTTCTGAAATTAGAAAAATGATCTAGTGCCAGTATAACACTAGTCCAGTATAGTGCATATTGCAAAATTATCCGTATAAAGCGCATAAAAATGTTGCCAACTAGAAGTCTGAATAAATGAACAAAGGTTTTTTTTTCTGTATGGGTTGGGTATTTGAACTCATTTTTTAATGATACTGTAACTTAAATGTTGGTATTATTATTATTTTTTTTTTTTTTGTATTTTATCCATGAATCATATACTATACTATACTATACTATACTATACTATACTATCATACATTACACAATATTTTATCTGCTTATTCACCTGTCAAAAGTTTGGGGTCAGTGTTTAGAAAAAAAAAAAAAGTTTTAGTTTATTACTTTTATTCACCAAGGATTCATCTTTGGAACTTTCTATTCATCGTGGTTTCCAGAAAAGTATTAAGCTGTACAACTGTTAAGCAATGTTTCTTGAGCACCAAATTAGCATATTAAAATATACAGGAATAAATTAGATTTTAAAATGTATTAAGATAGAAAAGGGTTATATACATGTTTTTTTTTTTTTATATATATATATATATATTTCACAATATTTCTTTGTATGTTAGATCAAATAAATGTAGCCTTGGTGAGCAGAAGAGACTTCTTTCAAATACATGAAAATAATCGGCAAGGATGTATGAAGTTTTCTGAAGGAACTATAGCTTTGTGCATTTCACTGATATAGCTAACGTTTTGATTTGACTATCTGAAACTGTTCCTAGATCAGTGGTTATTATGGGCAGCTGTATCTTGAAACAGCAGTTAGGTTGTGGATGGATGGCTACAAAATGTTGCATATGCAAGCTGAGGTCATAAATCAAATGCCATCATGTGCATGTTGGAGGCATGAAAGCAGAATGCCATGACTGCAAATTATGAGGCTGAATTGCAAGATCATGCATGATTACTAAGTGTTGATGCATGGATTTTGTGTTTGTTCTCTGGGTCAGCAAAATCCCTTTTGCCATTATTACAATTTGATCTGAGAGCGCTAGAACTGTGCCTGCATCGTGCACAAAACATACTGTAGAAAGAAAAGGGACAATGGATGAAAGATGTTCTTGTTCATCTCAGAATGAAGTGTCTTAGTGTTTCAGAGTGTTTTAGCCCACCTGCCTTCCATGAACACAAACACACTCACACATCTGCTCCACTCATATATAATGATCTCTCTCTTAAGTGCTCAAGACCAACCATATCTCTGCAGCTGCAAATCTTACAGATGGGATAACAGGCAAGGATCCAACACATATTGACACATGATAGTTTTTTGACACACAATATGTCACATATATTGACACACGATAGTAATATTCAGAGAATATTCCCTCATTCCTGTTTGCATCACTCACATCAACAAATGATTTTGTGTCTAAAGTGAGAGTCAGTCCAGCAGAGCCATTAATACACTTACTATGGAAGTAGAACAGAAATGTGAAGCTTTTTTGTTAATGCATTCACATGAAAATGTTTGTTTTGAGGTGACAGCAGTTAGCCTCTATCTAGAGAGGCTGGAATCTTTATGCCAATCATGCCATTTATCCCTTTTGTTACACATCAACATAATGTTACTTTATTTTATTTTATTCTTTTATTTTATATAAATATATTTTTAATTTATATATATATATATATATATTATTATTATTTATTTTTTTTTCACGAAAGACTTGAAAATTCTCTTTTTTTGGCCTGGGAGGTAATGTTAATTTCTGAATAAGCTGCTGTGTGTCATGATCTCCTCAGTAAAGAAAACCTAAATTTATGGTATGGGTGAGCAGTCACTTTCCGTCTAATTAAAATAGAGTGCTTGTGTTGAATGGCTTGTTCCATATCTCTCTCTCTCTCTCTATCTCACACACACACACACACACACACACACACACACACACACACTTATTTATAAAGATGTAAACAACCTCAGTAAAGCCATATGACATCTGGGTTGTACCATAGAGTACAGAAGCCTGTATAAATAATGTAAATGATCCCCTGACAATTCAGTAAAGGACTGGAAAACTGCTCATGAACTTCAGTCTCATGATATACTGGAGCCATTAACAAGGAGTATGTTTGAATGCGTGTATATTGTGTGTGTGTGTGTGTTTGATGACGATTAATGGCTAGGGTTTAGGTGATCAGGAGGGTTAAAGGTTACATATCTGAGCAGACTTGCATATATTTTAATGTTTCTGACTCTCCTTCTCTGTGTGTCCTGCTCTTTTTACATCGGTGGCTCCTGAAATCATGCCTCTCGAAATCTGAGCTGAGCTGAGTGCAGAAATAAAATCATAATGGTGATTTGTCAATGAAGTGTGTGTGAGTGTGTATGCGCGCATGTGTGAAGTGACTGTGAACCCTAAAGCCGACATCAATCTAGATGAGACAACTCCCATTTGTTTTCATCAGTAGAAACGTGTGTGTGTGCTGACTCAGTCACATCAGCTCCTTTGAGGCAAGACCGCTGGGCTGTTTACATCACTATCGCCATGACAACTCCTTCCCACCACACACACACACACACACACACACACACACACACACACACACACACAGTCTGAGCCATCAATCATCTCCGGGAAATGAAACTGCATGCAGATCCCCGCACTGCTATGTTTGACACAGCATTCTCACTCACGTAGGTACACTGTAAAACATGTTAATAAATAAAAAGGAAAAGAAAGTGCACACACTGCTGTAAAAACCGTTTAATTGTTAGCTGTAAATAACCTTACTAAAATGATATTCCATTAAGAACATACATTATTTTACTGTAAAGTACTGCACAAATTATATTTTTGGCAAATATATTAGCTACCTTCTACACTTACCTTTAATATTAATTTATTAATGTAATAAAATCAAGAATCTGTGATTTGTTAATACTCTTTAAACTTGATTTAACTGACAAAGGCACAAACGAAAAGATTTCCAAAGTTTTCACTGACCAACTTAAGTGTAATTTTTAAATATAAACAAATTTTGATTTTGATAGCAGCAAAACAGTGCAAAAAAGTTGGGACAGAGGCATGTTTCCCACTGTGTCACGGTTTAATTGAATTACACTTTTTTTTAAATGTTTGGGAATTGAGGATGATACTAGTTGAAGTTTTGCAATTGGAATTTTTGCCCAATCTTACCTGATACAAGACAGTTTTCTCAACAGTCTGTGGTCATTGTTGTCTGATTCTCCTTTTAATGATGGGCCTTACATTTTCAATAAGAGACAGATCTGGACTGTAGGCACACCAGTCAATAGGGGTGGGAATTGTCAAAAATGTGACGATTCGATAGTATTGTGATATTTGGGCCACGATTCAATATTATTGCGATTCTCAATATATTGCGATACAGCAAGTATTGCGATTCAATTCTGCGATATTGCGATTCATGTCCCCCATATTATTCAAAGGCATTACAAAAAATTAGGAAAATAAGACCGCTCAACTCACTTTAAATGTCACATTTAATTCTGTAAACATTATCTTCTACACAGTGCAAAAGTGCTAGTGCAAAAACTTAGGAGGGTAGAGCAAAAACTTGAAAACTTGTTCTTGAACATTCAGGACACGGGACCTTATTACAGGACAGGACATAATTATTCTCTGAATAGGAGACCTCTCACATGAATGGTGAGCTCTAGGCTTGCTACAATAGTCGGTGTTACCGGTGTTACACGGTGTTCAGTCGCAACACTGGTTTCATCACTTGCCCACCGCGGCACCGCAACAAAAACAAAAAAAAGTTTTTACAGCGTTAAATATGTTTAACGCAATTACGCAGTATCCGTTAAATCCTGCCTGTATTACACACACACACACGACCCACAGAAAAGACGCGCGTCAGTATCGAGTTCTCTTCCGGGCTTGAACAAACCATAACACACACAAATTATGCCAAAATGTCCGTTTTGTCGAGTGTCCTCATAAGAGCAATCTTAAATTATTTAAATAAAGTCTTAAATAAACATAGAGATTTGTGAGAAAATGGGACGCGTGTCAGATCTCGTCTCTGGCCCACATTGCACTGCATTAACGAATGTAGGCTACAGCTTATGTAACGTTACGCTCAACGCCTGTCCGAATTCGCTCACTTGTTTTCATTCACTCCTTCAAGTGAACAGTATTAGTGGACTAACTTAGGGAATAGGCCTAACTTAGTGAATGAGGGTTTAGGGGGGGATTTCAACCCATGTACTCAAGCAGTGGAAAATAGAGAACACTGACAACGCGCTGACAGACAGGACCGAGCAGGTAATATTTAATATGAATTATGAAACAAACAAAGCTCACTGAGCTCCCAGCACATAACTTAAAATTATTTAAATACAATAGAGTAACATAAAGCAGACATAGAGTAACATAAACCTGAGAATAATCATAAAACCGAAATTTAACCACACTTTCGATTTGAAAGAAGACGGAGCGTCGTGTACAACCAATAGTGAAGCCATTTTCATTTGAATTTGCTGTTGAATGTAGACAACAAAGCACCGCAACAAGCGCCACCTTGTGGATGTAATACGTAAATGTAAATGATCAGATTAAACTCTGAGAAAACCGGAAAGTAAAACAGATAATTTTATAATTAAATATCACAATACTTTGCGCTACTGTATCGATATAATTGCGTGCGCAAAATATCGCGATACCGAACAAAATCGATTTTTCCCCCACCACTACCAGTCAAGCACTGTGTAGAGTGTCTAGAAACCTCTCTGCTGTTGCATGTGCAGTGCATTGAACAGATGTATAGCTTTATCCTGAGCTTATGTTGCTGTATATATAACACATTAGCATGATGGTTTCTCATGCAATGCCATCTGAGGGCTCGAAGGTCATGTATATTCAACATTGAACATGTTCAATGTTGAATATGTCAATGCCTACCTTGTCCTACATGGACTGAAATTTATCTACGCTGTTAGACTTTGCCGTAATTTTACAGTTACTTACCGCAAAAAAGCCCAGTAAAATACCATTTATATTATTTGCGGTTAACTACTGTAATATGCACTGCATTGTGGGTATTTTGTATTGTACTGTATATGGTAATTTGCAGTACTGTACTGTTTACACAAAAGCAGTAGTGATACTGTAAATGTTTCTTGAAGTGTGTAGGCTTCTGTTGACAAGGACTGCCTCTCTGCAGTATATATGAATCGGCATATATGCCAAGCACTACGTATACAGGAAAAAAAAAATTAAAATAATAATAATAATAAAATAAATAAAAATAGAAAAATGAACACAGCAAACAAACAGGTTAAGCATGTGTGTGGCAGCCGGGGGTGGAGAATGTTCTTGGGGATGGGGGGCATGGGCCCTTGGCCCCGCTGCGCCTCTTCTTGGTGGCCCATCGTAGTGTGGCGGGGGTCTAACTTATGCCGTGGCCAAGGAGGAATCAGAGGCAGCCTTTTAATACCATATTAGTCTTGTTATTGTTATTACTATTATTATTATTTGTCCTCTTCCTTCAGCCTCCCCCTCATTCCTGATGAAAAGTCTAGTTGCTATTATTGCTATTACCATTACTATTCTTACTATTGTTGTATTATTATATTAGGTGTGTATTATTATATTAGGTATTATATTAGCAGGTGCCAGGTCGTGCTAAAAAATGAAATCAGATGGAAGCATGAAGTGCTCCAAAATCTCCTGATAGCTAGCTGCATTGACCCTGCCCTTGATAAAACACAGTGGATCAACACCAGCAGCTGACATGGCACCCCAGACCATCACTGACTGTGGGTACTTGACACTGGACTTCAGGCATTTTGGCATTTCCTTCTCCCCAGTCTTCCTCCAGACTCTGGCACCTTGATTTCCGAATGACATGCAAAATTTGCTTTCATCCGAAAAAAGTACTTTGGACCACTGAGCAACAGTCCAGTGCTGCTTCTCTGTAGCCCAGGTCAGGCTCTTCTGCCGCTGTTTCTGGTTCAAAAGTGGCTTGACCTGGGGAATGCGGCACCTGTAGCCCATTTCCTGCACACGCCTGTGCACGGTGGCTCTGGATGTTTCTACTCCAGACTCAGTCCACTGCTTCCGCAGGTCCCCCAAGGTCTGGAATCGGTCCTTCTCCACAATCTTCCTCAGGGTCCGGTCACCTCTTCTCGTTGTGCAGCGTTTTTTGCCACACTTTTTCCTTCCCACAGACTTCCCACTGAGGTGCCTTGATACAGCACTCTGGGAACAGCCTATTTGTTCAGAAATTTCTTTCTGTGTCTTACCCTCTTGCTTGAGGGTGTCAATGATGGCCTTCTGGACAGCAGTCAGGTCGGCAGTCTTACCCATGATTGCGGTTTTGAGTAATGAAACAGGCTGGGAGTTTTTAAAAGCCTCAGGAATCTTTTGCAGGTGTTTAGAGTTAATTAGTTGATTCAGATGATTAGGTTAATAGCTCGTTTAGAGAACCTTTTCATTATATGCTAATTGTTTGAGATAGGAATTTTGGGTTTTCATGAGCTGTATGCCAAAATCATCAGTATTAAAACAATAAAAGACCTGAAATATTTCAGTTGGTGTGCAATGAATCTAAAATATATGAAAGTTTAATTTTTATTATTACATTATGGAAAAGAATGAACTTTATCACAATATGCTAATTTTTTGAGAAGGACCTGTACTGTATTAATGTGTTAGGCCTATTAAAATGTCATATAATAATGTTTTATAGTTTTTCCCCCTCCAGATGAAAATCATGAATCTGCATTCTCATTTATAAGTGATGAACTTTAAAAGTTAAATAAAAAAAACACTTAGATGGAAGGATTTATTTTAATCCTATATAAATAAGTCATTTTTATTTTAGCATTTTCTCAAAAATAAATAAATAAATCCACAACTGGTTCCCATACATAGACATTAGACCTCACACAATTTAAATTGTTGCTCGCGTGTAAAGCCCGCGAAACAGCCTCGCAGAATGTAGGTTTGTGTGTCGAGTGTGCTTATCCCTGAGAGTGGATCGCCATAGATAGACGCCAGCTGTGAGTTTTTCTGAGGTAAGTACTTTGAACAAATTTCTAATATAAGTTACTTTTACAGCGTATACTATTACCAATATCAATTAAATATAGCTAAATATATGAAGAAAGTAATATAATCTAATAGGCTATTATTATTAACAGAACGGTTTGAAGGAACTTAGTTTTCCTCAAAAACTGCCGCTTTCATATCCCATTATGTCTGACTGTCTTTTCCAGTCGATGGAGCCAATCTAGTATTTAAACAATGGTTTTCCGTAATTTTTACGGCCAGTTAAAGGGATAGTTCACCCAAAAAATGAAAATTCTGTCAGTATTTATTCACTCTCATGTTGTTCCAACCCCGTAAGACCTTCGTTCATCTTCGGAACATGAATTAAGATATTTTTGATGAAATCTGAGAGCTGGATCACTCTTAACAGGCTTCTTAACTCTTTCCCCGCCAGCTTTTTTTAAAAAAGTTGCCAGCCACCGCCAGGGTTTTTGACGATTTTTGCTAAAATTTAATGGCCCGCAGAATATTTTCTTCCATGAATATATGAAGGTGATATATATCAAAATAAAGATCTGAGCCTCTGCTTTTAAACAAAAAAAAAACTATTTTATTTTATCTTCATTTGTTCTTTTTTTATTGCCACTTGAACAGAGGTAGGTTTTGTCAAAAACACAACATTCTGGATAAAAAGCTGAGAAAAGGGCATTTTTATCAAACACGTGCATTTTCAAGCAGAATACATTCAGAGGTCGTTTCCTTCATATACAAAACCTTCCAAAAGAAATTTAAAATATAAATAAATGTAAAATATATCCAATTTAGGCACTGTAATTTGCTTTTGAATGGTACACAGAGTAACATTTCCCAGGATCTAAGGGGACACCACAACTTTTGCAGTAGAACAAGGTCTCCTTCCGCAACCCCTACAGCGCCACCATGTTGATGTAGCCTACTTGACGCTTCCAACCTCTGCCTCGCTGTGTTCTTCCTGTAAATAATTATATGAATAATTGGAATTTCTTTCAATAAACAGACACATATATAAATACATATTACAATGTGGTAAATGTGCACAAAGAGAGAAACAATCAGGCCATTACACGCACATATTTACAGACACAGCCACACATAAATGCATGCATACTCATACACAAATATTATAGTGTTTATATATATATATATATATATATATATATATAATATATATAATATATATAAAGATATTACACTTTCTCAGATATGTTCTTATCTTGTCTTACCTCTATGCGTTCTGCCTCTGCCTCGCTGTGTTCTGCCTGTGAATAATAATATGAATAATTTGAATTACTTTCAATAAACAAACCTAGATACACACACATATATATATATAAATACATATTACAATGTTGTAAATGTGCACAAAGAGAGAAACAATTTGGCCATTACACGCTCATATTTATGCACACAGCCACACATAAACGCCTGCACAGTGCACACTCACACACAAATATTATAGTGTTTATATAGGCTATATATACGATCGCAGTCTGTATATATATATATATATATATTATCCCATAAAGATAGAACACTTTCTCAAATATTTTCTTATCTTGTCTTACCTCTATGCGTTCTGGCACCTTGGAATGACGAATGAGATCTTGGCCTTGAATGCGTCCACTCACTGTCCAAAGTATCACAGTCTGAATTGTCACTGACCAATCTTCGACACACAGGTGAACTTTGTCTTCGTCCAGATCAACGGGTGAACGATCTATCTGCGGCACGTCCATGGCTAGAACTTTCTGTGACAACATGTGCATCTCTCTCACTGACTTTGTCCCGATCAGATTCAGAATGATCAAATAATGAGTGATCGGACTCCGAGTCCATCAACACATCCAGTACGTGATCAGCCATATCTCGGCATTTGTCTGTCTGATATTTTGACCTACATTCTCACTACTCCACTCCTTCAAGTTTGAGACGATCGCAGTCTGTTTCTTTGATCAAAAAGTTGCGTGCTCTTTCAAAACATGCGCACGGGTCTTCCTTACCGTATACCACCTAAAACACGGATACCCGGAAAATTCCGTGTTTGGCGGGGAAGCGTTTTTTCATAAAACCCGGAAAATTCCGTGTTTGGCGGGGAAAGAGTTAAGGGATTGACACTTGTTCCCCGAAAAGTTATTAAAGACATCGTTAAAATAGTCCAAGTGACTACAGTGGCTCAATCTTAAGTTTATCAAATGACGAGAATACTTTTTGTGCGCAAAAAAATAAAAATAACGACTTTATTTCAACTATTCATTTCCTTCTCTGTGGGCGTCGAGTCAGTTGAGTAGTGTAATAGCGTAAGCTTCTGTTGTTGTACGTGTGACGTAGCTCTACGCAATCACACTACGTTAACTGACTCGAGGCCCACAGAGAAGGAAATGAATAGTTTCATTAGTCAATAGTTTCATTAGTTCAATAGTCTCAACGCTCCAGTGTATATTTGTGCTTATTTGTGTTCACGCTCTGGAGAACGGAAAATTAACCTATTTACAATGCGTTTTGCAGCGGTGAGCAGCAATGTAGCCAATCACAGACATACCGGTAGTTGTTGTTCTCTTGAACGCAATGGGCAAACAAAGGTGTTCAAGTTAGTCAGAATCTACTCACCGCTCATAACGGCATTTTAATTCTGTGCCGAATTATGCAGGCTCACGAATCCTCTCATTAACAAAGTGTAGACACAATGTAAGAGATGTATTGGACCGACAGTTTCCGAAGTGACAGCTAAAGTTACATATAGTATCATATACGTGCTGGATTCACTATGCACAGGACAGACATTTTTAAAATAGTAACGCTTTTAAAGCAATGTAAAGGCAGACTAATAGATTAAAGTTGCAGTAGGGAGTTTTGAGAAAATGTTGACTTAGCCTGAAAATTTGAACAAGCACAACTTCCAGGTCCAACCCCCTTGCTCTCTGCTGCGCTACAGCCCTCCCTCCACAGCTCCTCCCCCACAGCGGAGCCTGCCGTGAACACGCAGACTAGTAAGCAGGACCACCGATGACGGCGGATTATAAACAGTTATGGAACATTCACTAATAGGGACGAAACATCAACAATATGCTTTACATTGACTATAGCGTGCCCATAGTTTGACTACAAACTTGGTCCTCAAATCATTATGTATTTTGCAATACATGTAACTTTATAACGTTGCACTCTTTCTATAAGTTATAAATAGCTAGTAAGATAACGTTAAAGGATTAGTTCACTTTAAAAAAAAACTTTTGCTGATAATTTACTCACCCCCATGTCATCCAAGATGTCCATGTCTTTCTTTCTTCAGTTGAAAAGAAATTAAGGTTTTTGATGAAAACATTCCAGGCTTTTTCTCCATATAATGGACTTCAATAGGACACAAACGTTTCAAGGACCAAATGACAGTTTCAGTGCAGCTTCAAAGGGCTTTAAACGATACCAGACGATGAATAAGGGTCTTATCTAGCGAAACGATCGGTCATTTCAAAAATAAATACAAAACTTTAAGTTTTATAAGCACAAATGCTCGCCTTGCTCTGTTCTGTGATGCACGTTCGTGATCCTGTTCGAAATCGTTCATCAAAATGAACAAATCTTTTTTCGAGTCATTTCATTCGTTGAATGAACGAAATGACTCGAAAAAAGATTTGTTCATTTGGATGAACGAGTTCGAACAGGAGACTCACGAACGACAGTACGCGCTCGCGCTGTGCAAGAGAGGGGTGATCAGCGCGTACACGAGCGTGATTGACACTGCTAAGACATTCCTCCTGGCTCTGATTGGTTGTTTCTGACCGGGAGCGGTGTATTTCTGCAAATGGCAATAGGACCACAGGGAGGAGCCAGAGGAGCTTGATTTTTTTCACAGATTATCGGTCTCATATTCTACTGTCAGGACATAATGACAGTTTTAACAAATATTTGTTTACAACAGCTACCTACTGGAGCTTTAATTGAAAAATCTTTTAGAAATGATATGCTAATTATTGGTAAAACTAATGTTTCTTCTTTTTCTCTTTTCTCTGTGTCAACAGGAGCTAACTATAGCCCAAAGGCTCTTTTAAGAGCCACAGCACTGAGGGTCTTTGGCTTTGTAAGTATATGTTTTGAGTAGCTATCAGATGCATTATGTGATTAACATATTGTAATGCATAACTTGCAGGGCTCTACGCTTACATTTCTTTTTAGGAGCACTTGTGAAAGTCCTAGTTTACTTTTTTTTATTTAACCTTATTAAATGTGTCATATTTTGGGCCCGGTTTTAACAATCTAAACGTATGATAGGGCCCTTTATGTCAAATTCATAAATTAATATTTATAAATTGAGTTATAATAATACGACACAATCAGGAAGAATAAGTTACCAATCAAATTAATTCAGAATTAACTAAATTCATCTTTGAAATACTTAACACTGGAGAAAAGTCGTTTGCAACTTCCGGTTCACTGGGACTTTAATGAGGCTCAGAAGTGGCATGAATGCATTTAAATTCATGATAATGTTTTGAGATTGTTTTAAATAGAACGTTTTGATTATAAAAATATTAAATGATTTAAATAACTGAAATTATACTTTAAAAATTAAACTAAAACCGCCAGTAGGGGACGGCATGTTACTGTCTTTGTCACTGAATCATTCATTCAGTCAGTTCATTAAAACGGCGTATTTATTCAGGAACAAAGCAAGCGACTGTCTTTATGAATGGGTCATTGAATCATTGACTCACTAGATTTGTTTGAAAACGCAAATTCATTCATAAACAAAACACAGCTGTGTTTGCTCTGAGATCCGCAGTGGTTCAGCTGTGATATTGTTACTAAATACTGTTCCTAAATGTAAGTCATTTAATATTAACTTCATGTTTATTGAATTGTTGTATACAAATATTTTAACATTTGCAAACTCCCTTTATAATAATTTAAAAGCTGTTACTCGTCTCGTCTTAGTTCATCGCAATCTAACAAACTTCCCTTATAATCAATTAAGTTGTCTACACTGCACAATAAATCTCTTATTTACATCGTGTCTGTACTTTGTTATAATGAGAGGATTTGCGAGCTTGCATAACTTAGCACTGAACAAACCCCAGTGTTTTTAGCGGTGAGTGGATTTTAACTTAAAAGCCTCTGATTGTGCCATTGTGCTCAAGAAATCAACAGATTAATCTGATTGGCTACATTGCTCACCGCTGCAAAAACACGTTCTCTCTCCACACAAATTAGCAATTTGGTGTGTTTGCAAAATCTGTTTGGCTAATATGCTTTTATTAGTTACACTAACTAGAACCAGGCCTGATCGGGTCAGCCGACAAAGAGAATCACTCACTGCTCTTGACCCGATAGCTTTACTATTCCCCCATACCTCTACAAAGCTGAGTAGTAAGTGCTCTGGACTAGTGGGCTCGTTGATTAGACTGGCACTTTTGGGATCATAGGTGGCAGCGGACTACTAAATCTCCATAAGTAGAAGTACAAGTAATATCAGGGCCTGAATTTCGTTTTTGGAAAATAGGGGGGAAATCCTCCTTTAGGTCATTCTTATGGGGGGGGGGGGGGGGGGGGATTTTTTAATTTGAGGGGGGAGTTTTTTTAGACAATTTTTAAAAAATACGTTTAGCTAAATGTTTGCTCACTCATTGTATTTGCGTTTTTACAATGGGGTATTTTTTTTAGTTTACACAACAAAAGGAAGCTTGATTTCAATCTTTGAATTAAATTGAAAAAAGTAGCACAAATAAATACATGAAATAAAGAGAAAAGTTTAGGTCTAACACTAGTATTCAGAAATGCTAGAAACGGAAAAAATAACACGGAATAGTCTTTTAGTCCTGTATAATTTGAATACATAGGCTATTAATCCTGATTCCTTACAATTAATGCTATCTTTTGTTGTTTTATATACAATAATGACAGACACATTTTAGGCTACTCTCACTTTAAGAGCTAGTGCACGGATCCATTAAGGGTCCGTTCACATGTTGCGTGTAAAGCGCAGTCCGCGCCACTTTCTTTGCTAAGCAATCATGAGCCATGTTCTCCATGAAGACGAAGACGTTTCAGCAAAGGATGAACGGCCCATACTGTTTTCATTATAGTGTCACATGCATTTTCTTTTTGTATTATTTTTTTAAGACATATTGTGTTTGAGAGGATACTCCCCAAGACCGGAATTTAGACAATGTTGTGTGCTTTTGACCGTTAAAGCGCTATAATTCGCGAAAAATAACTCAGTTTTGTTACTCACGAGCTGTTTGTTATGCGGTTTAAAATCGCTTGAATGTTTAAATAGGTAAGACTTAAAAAGACGCACAAATTATAAACAATAGTGACGATGCAATGGCCCGATTGTGCAAGTGACATTTCCATCAAATGTCCCGACTCCTGAAACGCGAGAGTCTAGAATCACCGCCTGCAGCTGCAGCGCGATTAGCTTGCCTTGTGTAACCTATTTTGAGAGACAGAGAAGACGCGGCATTGGCAGAATCACTCACGCTGTTTGTGAAATTGCGTCTTGCAGAATGTTTTAAAATGACTGATTTGATCTTATAATCTGTTAGGTTAAATTTACTCATAGGCCTACATGCTAGATTGAATGAATGTTTGCGGGAATTTCCCGCATTATAAACGCAAGACCTGCGGGAATGATTAAAATTATGCGCAATACCTGCAATCCCGCACCAAAATTCGAGCCCTGAATATTTAAAGAAAAAGCTCTGTTAAGAAATTAAATCGAGGTAAAAAGATAACTGAACTACACACCAATAGAAAAGCAAATAATATAACCTTTAAAAGAGAAAGGTGAGAAGGATAATTATGTGAAAGGATCACAGTTCCGCTATTTTTAATATAGCGATAGTTGCATAATGTGTACACTTATTGTCTATTATGTGCATTTGAAAACTCGACAATCTTCCCAATTTTTTTATGAGAATCGTGTAATTCCTTTGCCAAAAAGAAGAGAAAGCTTTAAAGAGATTCGACCAGAAATAAAAATGGTCATTTTCTCACTCTTATGTTGTTTCAAACCTGTATGAATTTCTTTATTCTGTTGAACATAAAAGATGATATTTTGAACAATGTTGGTAACCAAACAGTCCTTTGACTTCCATAGTATAAAAAAATAAATACTATGGAAGTCAATGGTGACCTGTGCATTTCTTAGAGACTAAACATGTCATATTATTCATATTACATGTGCTGTGCTACCAAATCTGGTGCTACAATCTGTAGATCTTGCTGTGTGAGTGTGTTACGTCCAAGGATGTATTTGATTTCTTTCTTTCTTTCTTTCTTTCTCTTTCTTTCTTTCTTTCTTTCTTTCTTTCTTTCTTTCTTTCTTTCTTTCTTTCTTTCTTTCTTTCTTTCTTTCTTTCTTTCTTTCTTTCTTTCTTTCTTTCTTTCTCTTTACTTCCCATAAACAGGAAGGAATTGGTGCCACCTGACGCCAATGATCGGTTGTAAATATGCTGTGATTGGAGGAGAGGAAGCTTTGGGGGCAAAAGCAGCACCATTCCTCAGTTATTTGTTTGTAAAATATTTGTTGTATTGTTCTTTACCATAAAAATTTATATTGTTGTTTATTTGGGATTAGTAGAGAGGTGGGTGCCATTTCCTTTTGATTTAGTTTTCTCTTGTTTTAGCTGAGAACTGTTAGTGTATTTTTATTGTACTTGCTTTTTTTTTGCGCATTGTCATGATCTCTTTTATTTGGTATGCATGAATTTCTCCATATTTTTTTTAAATGCTGCATCACAATAAATAAATTGGATGTAATTGATTGTGACAGTAAATAAAAAATATATGCTGATGTACATGAACTCAAGTCACTTTTTTGGAATTGAATAAATTCAATAGCATTAATGTAAAATATAAAATAGTGTAAAATAAATTAAAAATAAGTTGCAGTAAGGGTATTGTACTGTAAAATGAAACTGCGGTAAGGGCATCATACTGTAAAATGAAATTGCAGTAAGGACATATTACTGTAAAACGAAATTGCAGTAAGGAAATCATACTGTAAAATTAAATTGCAGTAAGGACATATTACTGTAAAACGAAATTGCAGTAAGGGCATCATACTGTAAAATGAAATTGCAGTAAGGACATATTACTGTAAAACGAAATTGCAGTAAGGGGATCATACCGTAAAACACATTTACAGGTAAGCTACTGTAAAGGGGAACTTACAGTAACTTACTGGCAATAGTGCTGCCATTAAGTTACTGCAAAAATACAATAAAATGTCTAACTGTGTAGATTCCCTCAATCTTTTTACAATTATGCATGATAGTTGGTGAAAGACCTAAATACTTTGCAATCTTGCATTGAGAAATATATATATTTGTTATTGTTTGACAATTCTGTGAAATTTGGCACAAAGTGGTGAGCCATGACCCATCTTTGCTTGCAAAAGCAGAGTCTTTGGTGAATGCTCCTTTTATACCCAGTTCACATACTTATTGTGGACTGTTTTAAAACAGTTTAACTTGGATATTATATAAGTACAGTCTAATAGCTGTACTTTTCCAGCTATTAGACTTTTTTGCAGTGTGTTGCAGCCGTCAAAATCAAAATTAATTTGGCCAGTGAAAACACTGGAATTTTCTTCTTTGTACTTTTCCAGTTAAATAAAGTTTTAAGAGAATTATCAAGTCACAGATTGGGGTTGCATTTAAGATAATACTGTACACATACTTTTACATGTAAAATAATGATGATAATAATAAAAAAACAAAAAATACAGACACCAAAATGTGTCACTTAATTAATTCCTGAAATGATGTTGTCACCATATTTTATTTTTTGGCAACTACAGCAGAATGTACTTATAGCACACACATTTTCATTTTTCATATTTAATAGGGGTTTTCCCCCAAGTGTAAATCATCTCCAAAAGCCACGGGTGTCATTGTCTCTTCTTTTATTCTTTAACCTATTTTTTTTTATTACTTAATTTTGTTATTTATTTAGTTAGTTTCGTAGCCTTGTTTGCATGAGGAGAAATTAACAGGAGAATTAAGTTGTTGATTTAAAATGAAAGTGTCCTTTTTTATATGTTGTGTTTCAAGGGCTTTCATATGAAAATAAACCCTGTGATAATTCAGCTATCGGAAATGTCTTACAGAGACAAAAAATAATGACTTTGGCAAGAAATGTGATTAAATCTGATTCAAACTATTCCGGTTTCAAATCACACATTTATTTGAGCAAGTTTTACATAAAAAGGATTTCTTGTGATCATTATATTCAGAGCAAATACATTTTTTTTTGAAGGAGGAGAAAATGGTTTCTGAACTGAGAAATGAAGGACTGTTGACCAAACTGGGAAGCACACATGCTTTCAAGAAATTTAGTATCAATCCACTTTTAATGTTCAAAATTAACAACATTTTGCCGTTAATAATGCAATTTCTTTGCACTTTTCATTACACTAAACAACTCCCAGCTGTTGTTTTAAGTAATTAATTTCATATAATCTTTTCATGCGTATGCATTATCTTCAAAAAAACACACATTTCCTGAGTGAAGCAGCATTTTGAGAGGATATACAAGCTGAAATCACTGACGCTAATGATTGCTCATTAATCAAATGTCTTGATACATTTTCGACAAGACAAACTCCTAGACTCAGAGAGAGAGAGAGAGAGAGAGAGAGAGAGAGAGAGAGAGAGAGAGAGAGAGAGAGAGAGAGATGGAGAGAGAGAGAGAGAGAGAGATGGAGAGAGAGAGATGGATCTTTCATTTTTACCACAATGTGTTGGCTCAGCAAAAAATATGACAACTTTGAGTGAAATTACTTTACCAACAAGAAACATTGAGCTAGATGATGAAATTTTTAAGCTGATTAATAAGTCACTCCAACTACTTAAAACTGTAGTCCATAACATTTTGTGTTCAACATTTACAAAATTGATATAATAAGCAAGTAGTACATTGTAAGAATCAATTCATAATAAAATCCATGGGGCGGCACCGCTGCGGAGTAGCCCAGTATGCGTGACTCGTCATAGATATAAACAGAGAGGAGTAGCTCCGGCTAATGTTCTTCAGCAAGACGCATACAGTTTTGCTTATTAACTGCTAAAGCGCACAAAGTTAAGGACTGCAGCTTTAAGTTGTAGCCCTGGAACCAATTAATCTTATCTTTTAGTTAAAATCCACAGCTATTATAGCACATGCTTAATGTAACTTATTTAGCATGTATATGTATTTAATAAGCAGGTAAGATATTATTTGTCACTGGCATTCACACAGTCATTACTCAAAGAGTCACTAGTGTTTACCTTCATAATACTCTTCAGCACAATGGTAACCACAAAAACGTCAACATTACAGAAACTCTTTTAAATGTCAAACATAATGGTAGCACTTTATTTTACAGTCCTGTTCCCTATGTATACTATGTACTTATTATATATTACAATAACTATAATAACTAGGTACTATAACCCCCCTTAAACCCAACCTTAACCCATATAGTTACCTTATATTAACCAGTACTTTCTTAGGTAAGTACACTGTAAGTACACGTACTGTAAAATAAAGTGCAACCAACATAACTTTCACACTTATCCAGTCAAGGCATGCTGGGAACTAGAAATCTAAAACTAAATATGTTGATGTATTGATCAACATAATTATGAAATAACAGAACTCAACAAAATAATGTTTGGAACTTTGCAAAATTAAATTTAAATTAAGTTTAATTAAAACAATAAATTGGAATGTAGCCTATAACTTGCAGCCAGGGCCTAGAACAATTTTTTTTTGCCACACCAATGGACAATTTTGCCAATGGCCGGTGACTTAAGAAAATTTAGCGACCAAAAAAGTTTTTTTTTTTTTTACCAGCCATGACACAAAAACGGGTAGTTATGACAACAAAATTTTAGATACCAGAGAAAATTCACATTCCTCTATTCCAATTTGATACCATAGCTAAAACTACTAGCTTAACTAACATACATTTACATTTTTAAAAACAAGTGAACAGTCAGTAATAAAATAAGAACAAACAATCAAATTAAAAGCAAAAGCACAAATAAGTACATTCAAATGAAATAAACCGTGCTCTTCAGGCAGGTCTAATAGTTTTCAGGTACCGGAATTTAATAAAGTAGGCTAATCAAATACAGTGCTTAGCATATGTGAACACACCCATGCTAAAGTTGACTAAAAAGAGGAATAAAATTTCTTTTGGAAATTACCTTAATGCCTTAATTAAAAAAAATGAGGAAAAATACAACCTTTAAGGACACCAATTTTCTTTGTGAATGAATAATGTATCGTAAATAATGTTCTTCCTTAAAATACAGGGGACATCATCACATAACCTTCACCATACCTAGAGATTGGCATGGTGTTATTTCAGTTAGCCTAATAGCTGGTTTGATTTGCATTGGGAAGATGATCTTATGGAAAGAACCCCATGCCAATCTCTAGGTATGGTGAAAGGTATGTGATTATGTGGGGCTATTTTAATTCCAAAGGCCAGTGGATCTTTATCTGGATGCATAGTATTCTGGATCATAGTATTCTGGTTATGAAATAACTGGCCTTTAAAAATAAAAATCTGCCTGCCTCTATGGGAATTTAACATAGGGGTGTATTGACTTATGCCGACTTTACGATACATCATTCATTCACAAAGAAAATTGGTGTCCTTAAAGGTAGGATTTTTCCTCTTTTTTTTTTTTTATTAAAGCATTGAGATTCATTTCCAAAAGATGATTTTTTATTCCTCTTTTTAGTCAACTTTAGCATGGGTGTATTCACTTATGCTAGGCACTGTAAATATCACTGCATAGTCTTCATATCCTTTTTAAAGTTCAAGAGCAGTGAGTGTTTTTTCTTTGTCCTTTGTTGTTTGGTTAACATTAAAAACGCAGACTGTAGCAGGATTATTAGGATGCTGTCCCTTTAAGGCCGAATACACGCACAGATCATGCTGTTGTGACTGTGAGCAGCAGAGCATCCTGCCTCAGCTTTTCAAAAATGTACTTTTACTGTGGTTGTGATAAATGTTTAAATTAACTGTCTGTGTGATGTGTCACAAATCAGAACGACACAAACAGGTAAAGTAAACAAGAGGTTTATTTATAGGCACTCGGGGACAGATACGGCAGGTGAGTAGCTGGTTTGAAGTTAGATGATAATATGGATGGAAGCGTTAAGGTTGACAGAGTCTCTTATCTGATGCAGGGTGGTGATGATACAGAGGAAGGCTGATGGAAGATTGGCTGAAGAAGGACCGGACTGGAGAGGAAGACGGGATCTTGGAAGCAGACAGGTAAGTATCACAGCAGGAAGGTAAACAGCAGGTTAGTTGAGTTTCTTGATAGTGAGTCAGGTTGTCATATGGATAGACGAGACCAGACAACTGTGAAGGTGAACTGGTGTGGCTTTTAAGGAGTGGGTGAAGTGAGTGCCGATTGCAGACAGGTGGTGATGACAGGTGCGGATGATTAGTATTCGGGTGAGGCTGAACGAGTGGGCGGAGTGTAGAAGTCTGGCGCTGAAGCTGGTGTATCCGTGACAATATGCTTGAAGTGTTTTATATCTATGGATTTTATTGTAGCCAAGTAAAGTGTTGATTTGAGAGGCTAAATTGATCCAACATGTTTAACTCGTCGGCTGCTTGGTTGTCATTAAAAAAAAAAAAAAAAATAACAGACAAAAATTGCTCCAAACATTTGTCTAAATTAACTTAATAAAGAAATGAAAAGAAACATAACTACTTTGCTATTGAAAACAAAACTGAACTATGTTAATGGCTGCAACAGTAGTAGCCTATAGGGCAGGCTGTGTAATGGAAAAAAACGGGCTCCAGTCGGACTCGGGCTGAGAATTCTGATGAGCTGTCGGACACGGGTCGGGTTAGGGCCTGAGCATCTCGGGCCAGGGCTGGGCTAGGGCTTTAAATGTCACGCCCCTTACCATATTTGGAACAACAGCTCCAAAAGCAATAATGATAGGTGATAATGTCGGTACTACCTTATCAATTCGAGCCCGAATCTGAACCGGAAAATGCAGATGACCAAGCAGATCGATCAACTTTGCCAGCGCGACTGGACTAGAACGAATCAGATTGGTAAGGTTTTATTTCATTGGAGACATAATTAAGTTACTGATTATAATGACTTATACTGTCTTTTTTTACGTGCAGCGGTATACGGGGGTGAAACACTATGTAAACATAAAACTATGTCTAAATTTGTGATCGTAGAAGCGAAAAACAAGCGCTACTCTATTCTGCTCAAAACTTGTGTTTGAATAGGCAGTAGCAAATTATAAAAATATGGAAACATACTTACAGGCTTTGTCTGTAAATTAGAAGCACCAGACTGTACATGCAAAGATGGAATTGCCCCACTTTTTAGAATCAGCTTTGTGCGCAGCCTGCCTTGTATAGTTATTCTCTCAGCTTCTGGATACAATCCTCCGAAAAATGCGCAGCACACAGTCAGACATTTTAGTTGTACTGTTCTGGAACAGTGTTGTAAATAAAGCTTAAAGGGTTAGTTCACCCAAAAATGAAAATTATGTCATTAATGACTCACCCTCATGTCGTCCCAAGCCCGTAAGACCTCCGTTCATCTTTGGAACACAGTTTAAGATATTTTAGATTTAGTCCGAGAGCTTTTTGTCCCTCCATTGAAAATGTACGTACGGCACACACTCTTTGTCCAGAATGGAAATAAAGACATCAAAGTAGTCCATGTGACATCAGTGGGTTAGTTAGAATGTTTGGAAGCATCGAAAATACATTTTGGTCCAAACATAACAAAAACTACGACTTTATTCAGCATTGTATTGTCTTCCGGTTCTGTTGTTGATCCGCGTTCACGATTCCGCAGTGACCCTGCTGACGTAAGACGATGATGACGTGTAATCTGGTGCGCCCGAGCTTCGTTTACAGTTTGAGGGAGACGGGCGCTGTAAACAAAACAATCTTCGCAAACATGTCTAAGGATTTCGACACAGAGGAAGACTTACATTTTTTTGCCCAGCCATATTTATTTGAACCCGAATACACGAGACTGTAAACGAAGCTCGGGCGCACCAGATAACACGTCATCATCGTCTTACGTCAGCAGGGTCACTGCGGAATCGTGAACGCGGATCAACAACAGAACCGGAAGACAATACAATGCTGAATAAAGTCGTAGTTTTTGTTATGTTTGGACCAAAATGTATTTTCGATGCTTCCAAACATTCTAACTAACCCACTGATGTCACATGGACTACTTTGATGATGTCTTTATTTCCATTCTGGACAAAGAGTGTGTGCCGTACGTACATTTTCAATGGAGGGACAAAAAGCTCTCGGACTAAATCTAAAATATCTTAAACTGTGTTCCAAAGATGAACGGAGGTCTTACGGGCTTGGGACGACATGAGGGTGAGTCATTAATGACATAATTTTCATTTTTGGGTGAACTAACCCTTTAAGCACTGTTTTCTAATTGACCCTTCGCAAGGAGTTTGATTGACAGGCAATCTAACCAATCATAATCCGCCATCCGCCGAATCCGCCATTTTTGTCCGACAAAGCAGTCAGGAGAGATAGTAGATTAACGTTGGAGGATTTTAACTTGAAAAACAAAGTGTACTGACGTATTTCCGCGGTTAAAGTAGCATTCCTTCTTATGTTCATTCATGTTTATTTGATGCTATAAATTAACTAGAAGGAAGAGATGATCAGTTCACGAGCAGCTTTAAATGAGGCGCTACTGCGATCGGTCAGACACATTAAAGAGCCAGAAAACGGTATTTATTGTTTACATGTCTTTCAAAAATGACCATATTTTTAAGTTGAGACTTTGTTTCATATCAAAAGTAACCTGGTCTGTCCTGTCTGTCAGCGTGTTGTCAGTGTCCTCTCTGCTCCGCGATGTATTTTTCACAGCGTGAGAACATGGTGTGTGTCGTGAGAGCAGCGTAGCTTGTCGGACATAGCAACAGTAACTAAAGGGGGTAAATAAAACAGTAAATAAAAGTTATTCTCACAGTTATTCTCCTTTCTTTGCCTATACATTTGGGCGGTGTTATGAAACTCTGCCGCCACATACTGACGTTGATTTGTGGGGGCGTGTTTGAATGAAGCGTTTTAGGAAGGCGTGGCTGAGGCTTAACTTTTACAAAGAATATCTCTTTAGGTTTGACACTTTGAGCTTTGTAACTCTGCAGATCTTATACATGCACTAACAGCTACATAACATACTAAAAGAAAAGGAAAACAGGAAATCGCATCATATGACCCCTTTAAATTTACATACAGCACTTGAGTAACAAATTCCCTTTTGCGTTTTCCAGCGCTTGAGTATGTAACGGTGGCAGCCGCCCTAATACAAATAAATGACTTTAAAGAAAAGTTCGGGCGCCAGACAGGATTAAACCTGTCAAACAAGTAACTTAACCCAGGATAGCAGAAAAGGTAACCACCTGTTACACAACAAATTATAATAATAATCCCAGAAAAAATGTCAGTTCGCAAGGGATATTTATTTTTCCACACATGTTCATAATCATAAATCACACAAATAAACGAAATGGACCCACAAAAAAAAAAAAAAAAAAAAAAAAAGAAAGAAGGGGAAAAAAAAAAACAAGAAGAAGTGAAATTCACACTAGCGGTCTCTGGTCGTCGAGATCTGTGCCGGGAACCGACCGCGTCACGCTATCCACGTTTGCAGATTCGTGTCCACATTCATTCAAAAAACGAAATGTCCATAAGGAAAAAAAGAGAGAGAGAAAAAAGAAAACATTGGATAAACATCTCATTAAATTTGTGGTAAATTACCAACATTAAATCAACAGCACAATAATTTTAAATAAGCACACAGAATGTGCGAATATGAAAGCTATGCGAGTGGGTGCGTGCATGGATAGAAGTGCGTGTAATGGCGGCGCAGAGGTACTGACCAAGTTTGCAGATATTGAAGGCACCAATGAGTATCGCGGGTCATCAGACACCAAGATAGGTGGACAAGCAGTTTTCCGCGTTGCCTTCAGAACAGCTCGCGACGGTCGGTCTGGAAGCGCACTGCTTCAGTCACGCACCAGACAGATTACGTTTCACATGAAACAGCTGATTGACACGCACGCCGTCTTTCCACCAAATCATCACTCATACTGGCAAACCTCATGTGCAAACAAACGGATGACGCTCCAGATTCAGGTACTACACAATCCCTTTAAATACAACTTCCTTCTGTTGTTAATTGACACGCTCCACCCAAAATCACGAAACTCTCGTGATGATGAAGCACTGACCCGTCAACTGTACAGAGCGTCGTTCACGTTTGTTCACTTCATGTTGCCACAATATTGCATTGTTAGAATTATAAAAAAAAATGGTTACTGACAAACTGGCTACTGATACTGATAGTGCAGATTTTCACTCTCATTTGGCGCTTGGTGAGTGTTAATTTCAGGCCCTGCTTGCAACCATGCATTTAAGTTGTGGTAACAGATCCTCTTAATTACTTTAGTACGTAAATCTGTTAAATGTCATTTTGATTGCAAATCTCATTGTTCTCAGATTGAGTTTGTGTGACTGTAGCCATCAAATTATATTATTATACATACATTATATCATTAATATAATATATAAATCTAATATTTATAAATATACTGTATTTATAAATATATAATTTATTTGATAATTGTAATACTTTGCTGCCTGTTAGTTGTAATTATTTTGTTTTAATTTCATCATTTTAATTTAGCTGGAAAGTCATTAAATAAACAATTAAAAAGTTTGACAACTTGCACTATATAAGTCAGCATGTGTTATTTGCACCATTTCCCACTCAGGGTCCCATATATAAAGCACTCCCTTTTACAAATATGTGACCCGAGCTGACAAAATTAGTTGCAATGAGCAAATTTTCAAAAATGAGTTAATTATTTATCATTCTCTATTGAAATAACATTCAAAATGATGTATGATTTGTTGGAATCGGACAAAAAATTCCTAAGCTACATCTGTTTGAAGTCGATAGAATCAGCAAAGTCAATTTTGAGAAAAATCGAGTTTTGAGAAATATAGAATTTTCTGAAGGTTCCAAAACAAAATCACATATAAAACATACCTTAAAGTCCCTGGTAATACCACCAAATTTGGCACGCACTAAGTCAAAACCAAATATCTATAGAAAAATGTATATATTTAACTTTTTGGATTAACATTAATGAGACAGACAGCCTATATATTAAGACCTACTGTACTGCAGGGAGCCAATAGAGCCTAATGTTACACATTCAATATTTTTCCCCAAAAGTTAACCAAATGTTCACTTAAGACATAACAGATCATGTTTGCGTGAATCCTCACCTAGACAGATATTCGGAAATACTGTATTTCTGTGTAGGCCTTTATATCGGGATCGCGCGCTGTCTGAGGCGTCTTTGTGCGCACGCTTCGGATATGTCAGTCAGCGTGAGTAAGATCATTTTATTTTGTTCAGCATGAGTTTAAAAATCACATTTCATTGGTTAAAACTCATGCCATCGATAATTTGCTATGAATATTCACAAAGTTGGAATGCTGCTGCACTTTAAAATGATACCAAACGTATGCTGAGAGGAAGCGCCAGTCGTCGAGAAGTGAGCAGAGAATAAAGGCATTTTTCATGGACCAGGTAAAAGTATTCCTCTCAGAAAACGAACAAATAAAGATACTTTTAGATGTTTAATTGCTATTTAAAGCATTGGGATCGCTAGACGAGGGCTTAATAACTAATTTTTGTGAAAACCTCAAATTCGACCAAAATGTAAATTGTTCACTTGTTTTGCCCGTAGCATTGCTCGTAATTGGCCTGTGCATTCAGACTCATTTTGCCAGCATGGGTCACATTTGTTATTACTACACCAACTTAAAGCATGACATATGCATGTGTATTTAACACGAGAATGCATGTTAAGACAATAATCTTAAACTAGCAGACATACAGATGTTGGGTTTCAGTTTGAGAGAATGTCATTACTTTTTTCAGAGAGAATTGAGAGAATCTACTTTGTTTCCAAAAGTGTCATTACAAATTTTTTTTGAATTGCAGTTAAATTGCTCCATTTCGATTCAAATTCCAACTCATGAAGACTAGCATTTATTAGACATAGAGATATTGTATTTCAACTATAATGGAGTCCACACACACACACACACACACACACACACACACACACTCGCACACGGAAAGGAAGGCCCTTCCCATCATGTTGGGGACGGTAAGGAAACAGGAGATAAATGTGAAGAGGTTAGATAAACTGAGATCTGGCACATAGACCAGCCTGAAGAATAATACTCAAATAACAATACCCATCTCATAAATCTATAACGAACGAGAAAGAGAGTGATAATATCCCTGAAGCCCTTATGAACATTACAGTGACCAGTCATAGAAACTTTTCTGTTTGAGCTTGTAAAATCTCCCTATTTACTCTAGATTTAATTCGTTTCAGTTTTTCTCTACAGAAAGAGAAATGCTGAAAGTCGCACATTCATCAGGCGAACACCTTGTTTTGACAGATACTTTCCTTCCTCCTTTCTAGTGCAGTGCAGTGTGTGTGCATTTGTAACTGTGTTTGAAACACAGTTATTTAAACAATAATGTAATTGAATATCCTATATTACATATTGAAGCACTGCATTTATTTCTGTCATGTCATTTTAGCTGAATGTTTTGAGAATTAATTTCTCTGTTGAACATTATGACATTCAGGTTCATTCTTTCAGTGCCATAGAGAAACCGAACAAAAGAATCCTGCAATACGTATGATACTACAATAAGTAGGCTAGTAGGTTCGGTTTCTCAATAATTTTGCAAAACAATCCAGAAGAGAAAATTATTGAATAATGAGGGGACTAATGACAGTAGAAATAACAATGAAACATTAATTCAGTATTCATCAAACATGTCTGTATCTGTTTGAGGTGACCACGTTTTAATAAATATATGTCAACAAAATCATGGTTTCTTGTAGATATAAGATAGCTATATTTTCCCACGTGCCTTTTAACCTAAAAAAAAGTGTAATCAGTAATATATATATATATATATATATATATATATATATATATATATATATATTTTTTTTTTTTTTTTTTACAATTTAAAATAACTATTTTAAAAAGCTGAATTTTCAGCAGTCATTACGCCAGTGTTCAGTGTCACCACATTATCCCTCAGAAATCAATCTAATATGCTGATGTGATGCTCAAAAGAACAGTATTTTAAATTAGAAATTTTGCAACATTATAAATGTCTTTACTGTCACTTTTGATCAAATTAATGCATCCTTGCTAAATAAAAGATGTAATTAAAAAAATAATAATCTTAGTGACTCCAAAACTTTTGAACAGTAGTGTTTTCAGTATATAATATGTATTTAATAAATTAACTTTTCTTTTATGGGCCAAGGTGGAACAAAACTTTATTTCCCTGAAAGTCTTTACTTTTTTTCTTTGAATTACTGCTGGAATTGGTCTGTTTGATTCAAATTCCAACACATGAAATGGAGACCCAATTCACAGATTTTGAGCATAGACGCGCACACAGATGTGTAATTTCAATATGAGGTAGCTACGGGCGATCAGGTGTGAGTTTGAATGAAGACAGGTGAAGATGGATACCTGCCTTTCAGCTATCAGTCTGTGGGAGAAGAGAACTGACTCAAATGCATTTCCTGTGCAACCCTCACTGCTGTACTTCTCTCATTTCACTTCATTTCATTTCAACTTCTGTCCTGCTGGTGCAAAACTCATACATTACTGCACCATCACACCCGTTCTGTCTATTCAATTCAATTCCAATTCAGTCAGTTACTGTATACCAGTCTGGATTATTTCATGTGACTTTTATACTGCTTCATTGTCGTATTTTGGAGCTTCAGGGCACTAGTCACCATCTGTTTTTGTTGTATGGAAAAGAGCAAAATGACATTCTGCTGTAGTATATATTCTTTTGCTTTTGACAATATGACATGATATAAAACTCACTGCTTAAGAATTTCTTTGTGTATTTACTCTGGTATCAAAGGACTCTTGCGTCTGCGAATTGTGTGATGTTAAAATCCACACTCTCTCTTTCCATTTGTCAAGGTCATGTCTGTCTGCTTCCACATGTGAACATTTGTTCTTTAATAGATTGCCGTAGCCCTCAGAGGACAAAGCACACTTTGTAAAAATCTACCCGTTGTTTTAATGGCACATTTTACTATTAATATGTGTTGGGAGTCTTTATGAATGTATTCTCCACACCTTTTATTGGAACTAATATTACATAATTTCATAGCGGTCTTTCCCAAGGTCTCCTCTAAGATGCTTTATGAGAGTAGTAAAAACATGGCTTTAATGAGAAAACGGCGTGTACTAGTGAGTGTGAGAGTGAATATCTGGAATCCACTGTATCAGCCCTCTAGTGTTCATGTATGTAAGTGTGTATGCGTGTGTACAGCTGTGTGTTGTTGTGTTGTGTGTCCTTGTCCATTAATTTCTGATGTTACAGAGGACACAGTTTGGAGCTGCTAAATGTTTGTTGCTAATGTTATTGGCCATCAAGAGTAAATAAAGCACATGACCATTCAGAACACTTATTACACTCATGCAATTGACAGGCAGTATTTCTCTCTCTCCACAAAACACCGCCATGTGACTGACAGTATATTTACTGCTGTTTGCTAATGCACTGTGGTTGACCAGCTGCACCAGCCAAGTTTTGCTGGTTAACAGCATGGCTATGCTCTTATACCATCCGTCACCAAACCACACAGACTAACCAGACTGGATCAACATGGAAATTCAGTAGGGAGGGATCGAGTACAGTCTGTTCAAAAAGTTGCACCTATGTCTTAAGTCTAATTTTTACAACCATTTTTTTTTTTCTTGAATGTTGTCTTATGGAAGTTTTTTTGGAATATGTATCTCAGTGTTTAATCGGCCGAATAATCAACACCAAGGACAGAGTCTTATTTTTATGTGTGAGAAAAGAGATTTTTTTTTATATATTTTTTTATATAAATAATAGCTTTTATGCATAAATAATACAGTTATGGTATGTTTCATCTACTGAGGAAAAAGAAAACCGAAATTAAATTGTAATGAAGTGTCCCAAATAACCTGAATTCACTCTTATGCTCTATGGAAACATATACTTTACACATGATACTTTACAGTATATGTTTTTAACAGTTCCAATTGTGACGTCGATGTTTCCAAAACCTTTTCCCCTTTAAAAATGTTTTATTTACATTTAAGCTGTTATTAAATTACATTACATAATGCATAACATAAAGATAATTGTTGAGAAGAACCCTTATACCTGTGACGTCACAAAACTATCTTGATTGCAGTATGAAAACTAATGCTCTCTTCTCTCTTTCTCTTTCTCCTCCAATTATAGGTAAAACTAGACAGGACAGACGAGATTGAGGGAAAAAGGTCAACATGTGTTGGTTCATCAACAGTATAACAGCGCAGTCTGCCAGAACACTGATACCACACGGATGAAGAGTGAAAGAGAGAGAGACAGGTAATCTCTAGCATGACTAATCATTCTGCCTGTCAGAGCCTAATTTCCCAGTAACCTCTAAAACCTTTCCTCAACTGCATTAGCAGCAGCAATTGTGAAACAACCTGCTCTTATTGTGCCTAACAATGCGGTAAATGAGTTCATTAACCACCTAAATTACCATCTACAGCTTTTCTTTCTATCATTCCTACATTTAAGTGAGAGCTAAAATGACATAAATTAAGAATATGGTTCAGAGTGCGTCTTAGGAAAGTGATACATGGAAATTCAAGGCTTATGGTAACACCCAAAATTTTATATAAACAAGATCAGTGAGTTATGTGTGACTTGCGTCTCTGGGCTAACACACACACACACACACACGTGACTTGCGTCTCTGGGCTAACACACACACACACACACACACACTTTTCTCTTTGGCTGCTTTGAGACAAATGACGTTATTTGGCTAACTTGCAAGGTCAATGCTCGGTGCTGTTAATATATTTACGGATTTGAATTTCTTTAAGGTCAGCAGCTCACTTTTTACTTTAAGATGTGTTTTAAATGTGTTTGTACCACATATGCGCTCAAAGTTTAGATATCATTACTCTTCATTTTCAAACAAATTTTTTTTGTGTGTTTTTCTGATGTGAAACAAGCATTTTTAATGGTTCTATTAGAAGAGCTCTTCAGGACCGCATTGACTTTCACACACATACACACATGGAACGGATGGGCAGCAGTGTTTTTCATGTCAGCATGGTTATACAGAGGTGTAGTAAAACATTTCCTCTTGTTTGTTGTTCTTTGAACTTTAAAACAGCGCGATCGTTCACTCACACACACATTGTACAAGAGGAAATGTGCGAAGTTTGTTCAGGGTGCCAAGAGTTTCTCAGCCAAAAGTAGGCCTACATCATTCACATGCACACATACACATACTTTGTTTGACCACTGTGGTCGCCACATTAACAGCAGTTTGACATTTTGTCAAAAATAATTCACCTCAGTATAATTTTGAGACCTTTTTCAGATTAATTAAAGCACATATATATTTCTCTAAAGCTTGTTTTTACATCATGTCTTTCTGTTCCTTTGAGGATTCATTTAACTTATGGCTGAAAGAATAATATATTTTTAACACAGTCATTTCTTAATATGCAGGTAATATGTAAAGAATAAAAATGTAAATGTATTGTCAATGTTAAAGGGATAGTTCACCATAAAATAAAAGTGCCATAAATTAATCTACTTGTTACTTGTTATAAGGGTCTATGTCCTTCTTTCTTTTATGGACCAAAAATAAAAATGTTCCCGCTAACGTGCGTCCATGTAATGGCAGTGAATCAAGTTTTGACCAGCATCAAGTTTTTTAAAAAGATGCAAAACTATCACAGAATGATCCCATCCAACACATGTCGTATATTCCAAGTGTTCTGGGGGTTTACAATATGAAATGTATTGTATTATTTAACAAAAACCAAAAACCCTGACCATGGCCGTTCATTTTCAGCTATGTGACGTGCGCGTTCATGTGCGCGTTCATGTGACTCTGTTAGCGCTGCAGTTCACTCTGTCTCACCCAGAAAAAGCACACAGAAAAGTTGTGAGAAATCAAGATGAACAAAAACGCGAAATACAATCCATCTACCTACTGTACCTTCTTTTCTGAGGTGAAAATATCTGAGAGAAGTTATCGTTTTCTTATGTTTAATGTGTCATCGGACAAACGAAGTTCCGGTCCGGTGATATTTGACTACACGGATCATTTTTGGGGATTTTTAGGAGTTGTCTTTCATGTCATGTATTTATTCATCTTGATTTCTCACAACTTGTGAGCTTTAAAAAACTGTAAAAAGTGATCAGTTGACTTAACTTTAAAAAAGTGAGGAAACCCGTTGCCTTAAAATGATTAAGTAAATAAACTTCACGTGTAATTGAAAAAAAAAGTCACACGAACACGAATGGACAAGCGTGAGTAGGTCTTTTTTTTTTTTTTTATTCTCCTGGTGGTCCATGAAAAATAGAAGGGTATATGACATTAGAACAACACCAGGGTGAGTAATTTATGACTTAATTTTCATTTTAGGGTGAACTATCCCTTTAACATTGACAATACATTTAAAATTGTAATGTCTGAATTTAATGTCTATATGCAGTGCTATATCTGTGCTCTGACTAACCTGTCATCCATTTTGTACTTATGGAAGACAACATAATCAGTGTCTATATACAATCTGTCAGATGATTTGGCCAAAAAATATTCTGAACTATAGTCTTGTTTTGTTGAATATGTTCTTAAGGAATTTACACACACACACACACACACACGCACACGCGCACGCTATGCTGATGACATTCAAATTTATCTTACCACCAGCTCCGATAGGCCATCCCTGCATGACTCACTCACTGCATTAGGGACATCAAGCATTGGATGTCCCTGAATTTCCTCAAATTAAATAATAAAAAAAGAGATATTGGTGATTGGCTCTGCTGCCTCAGTCAAAAGGATGGACCTGTCCTTTGATATTGATGGAGTTCATGTTAAGTGTTAGTCATCTATTCGTAACCTTGGTGTCTTAATCGACTCAACTCTATCTTTTGGCTCTCATATTTCTTCTCTTGTTAAAAACTATTTTTTCCATCTTTGTAATATTGCACGTCTTCGATCTTCTCTCACTTTAGCTGATGCTGAAACCTTAATTCATGCATTAATCACATCACTCTGGATTATTGCAATGCTCTATTTCTTGGTCTGCCCAAAAAACGTATTGCAAGATTACAGTATGTTCAAAACTCAGCAGAAAGAGTTCTCACCTCCACCAGTCGTTCTGCTCACATTACTCCTCTGCTTCATGACCTTCACTGGCTACCTGTGGCATCACATATTCACTTTAAGGTATTACTTCTAACGTTAAAGACATTAAATGGTCTTGCACCTCCATATCTGTCTGATCTACTGTACTCTTACCGCCCTGCCCGGTCCCTTAGATCAGCTGAACTTGGTTTATTGTCCACCCCTCGTTTCTATTTAACATGTATTTTGGATAATGTGACTATATGTGTCCTTTCCTTATGTGATTGTAATGTGTGTGCGGGTGTGTAAATGTATTGTAATGGACAATGTAAAGCGACCTTGAGCTACGTAAAGGCGCTATATACATAAAACTACTTCTTCTTCTACATTGATAATGTTCACCATTCAAAAACGACCCAATATTGATGATATCATTGTAATATTTGCATACTGAATTGTAATTTGTCTATTTAAATTCTTCTTTGGCAACCATTATACTGACGGTGTCACATGATATGTTTATTTTCATGCAGAGCTGACAGAAAATAAGACGTGTGCTAAGTATGACAACGGCAGTTTGTGGCGGCCGTGATAGCGTTTAATTTACACAGAACTAAAAACTTACATTTGCTGAAAACATTACCACTATTTGCTGCTGTCCTGAAAGTCCAGATATTTCCTTCAGGAAATACGAGTCTAGTTCTATAAAATGCACAAATTATTAGTTTTGAAAACAGACAGAACTGAAACCGACTGGGTATTTTTATGGACGTGTTTTTTTTTTTTTTAATTGTCAGCACATTTATGAGAGGCCAAATCAGTATAAAATAGGGTTTGTTGTGTGTGCGTGATGCTTTTGGCAGTGGAATTTGTTTGCACTCTCTCAGCCTCTCTGCCTTAAATATATAACTGGCAAAAAAAAAACAAAAAAAAAACATAAAGTAAATTAAATCCAATAAAATGTAGGCTTTAGCCTCTCTCAAATTTGGCCCTGACACTCCACTCTGCTGCCCAGTTACACTAATTAAACAAATAGGAATATTCATAAATATACAAATGGACGGCAGAAACACATCTACATCAACAACTAAATCAATAAACTGCTTCCAACTGCTAGCTAAATTATTACCATATTTAGTGTGATTCGGTGTACCAGTCGAATAAAATGCAAGCTCTCTAATGGAACAGTTTCTGTAATGATTTCAAATCCATGTGAAATCAACTGCTTAAACAGTCATTTTTGCCTTCAGGAACAGATGTAGTGCCGAATGCAAATTTTATGTGCTGTACATTTTTGATCCTGATGAAAATTTGAGATGATTATTTCCTTATGCTGTGGGTCTGAGATTAACAAAAAGCTTTTGCTAACAGAGATGCATCACAAGCTAATTAGCGTGTGTGGTTCTGTTAAACCCTAATTTGTGGGGACCAAATGTCCTTACAAATACAGTAATACCAGAAATTGTTCACCTTGTTCGGATTTTTTTTTTTTTTGGGTCCTCATGAGGAAAACAGCTTATAAATCATACTAAGTGGTGTTTCTTGAAAATGTAGTAATGCAGAAAGTTTTTCTGTGATGAGTACTTTAAGGGGTAGGTTTAGGGTTAGAAAATGTGGTAACACTTTACAATAACAGGGCATGAATAATCATGTACTAATATCTGAATTAATAGTTACTTCAACATTAACTCATGATTAGTGAATATATGAACTAATCATGAACCAATGAAGAGCAACCCTTAACTGCAACAGGAGTCATACTGATTTGTGCATGAATAACAGCAGCCTTAAACAAGTTAGTACATGTTTGATAGTTAATGGATTAATTAACATTTAGGGGTAAACTAAATCAATCAGTCTCCGTAAGAATAAATAAGAAGTAATCTAAATTTGAATTAAACATATCATTTAATACTGCCATAATTTAAACTGTAATATCATAATCTGCAGCTTTGTGACAAATAATTGGAATGGCACATGATTTTTTTAGCGATTAATTACACATATCCGTCTAATCAAACGTTGAAAATATACTAATAACTAGCACTAATAAATTTAATTTGATCTAAACCGTTTTCTGATTTTTATCGTTTATTTAGGCCTATGTTTAGTAATAGCTACTTTTCTTCCTGGAACTACGGTATGTAGGGTTTGTTTCTGGTGGAACACTCATTAGTGGCGCACTCGGTGCTTGCTCGGCAAGTTGGTTGTGTTCCTATGGCAATTCTGGCATTTTAATCTCATAAATGTTGACTTCTTTGGTAAACAGAATTAATAATTAAAAACATGTTTGCATATGTGTTGTATTTGGGAGGTTTCAGGAGGTTATGTACAGTAATTAACTGTATTTTTCTGACTTTCTTTTAAGTCATATATGTTTAATTGTATAAATAAAAATAAAAGAACTACACAATTTGTATCTTTGTTTTTTTTTGTACCATGGGTGTAAAGGAATAAGTATGGCACTCTTATTGTATATGTTTATTCATATTTTAGTTAATGATATGTAAGTCAAGTCATCCTCATTTATATAGCGATTTTAACAATGTAGATTGTTTCAAAGCAGCTTTACAGAGATTGGTTTGGTTTTATAGTGGTTCTTGTAAGTGCATCATTGTACAACTGTATTGACAGTACTTTTATCTGCCAGATTTCTCTCTTATCATTGATGTTGAGTTTAAGTGTAATATGTGTTTCACAAACCTTTTATACAATCACTCCAAGGCTACAGATTTAAAAATCCAAATACCTGCACAGATATCAACCCTTAATAGCCACACTCTAAAGATCCATGCCTATCAGTATTAAAGTGTGTCGCATTCATGTATACATTGTGAAATGAGAACAGACTGCACAGCCTCCAATTCTGACCAATCTAAGTAGCATGATTTACTGTAAATTAACTACTAATCTATCCACAGCCCCCTTTTTTTTTGTTTTGGAGGTCAGACTTGAATGGATAGTTCCCCTAAAAAAGGAAAATTCAGTCATTACAATATTTACTTACCCTGGTGTTGTTCTAATGTGTAACACACTTTTTTTTTTGGACCACAAAAGTACATAAAAATGTGCTGCTTACACTCGTCCATACTGTAAATGGCAGTGAACAGCGACCAACTTAGGGCTTTAAAAAAAGACGTTAAAGTATCACCAACATACTATCATCAACAACATACTTGTATATTTCAAGGGTTCTGAAGGCATGCAAATAAAAATAAAAAAATGAAATAAAATTTTTTATTTAGTGAAATTCTGACCTTGGCATTCATGAGTATGTAAGAGCAGGCACAGGCCACAAATCCCACGAGGACAGTTTGCAAAACTCTAGGAACGGATTGCGAAAGCATGGGCATGGATTGGAAATGTGTGGGTACAGTTTTTTAATCTGCGGGCGCGATTTAATATATCGAGGGAACAATTTAAGAATCTGTGAGTACCGTTTATAAATGGAACGAATTGCAAAACTGTGACCACGGATTTGTGGGTCTCGAATTATTTTTTTTTTTTTTCTCTTCTACAGGTGACTTTCTGGGCTCCGTAAGGTTGAGATTTTTGCAAAATAATAAGTTAAATTTTGGTTTGTTTTGGAAGAACTATCCCTTTAAGACCTTTCTCGTTGTGAGCGATTATGTAGTGTTTACACAAATCACAAAGTTTGCAAAGTACAATGCAGAATGCCCAAAAGAACATTAGAAACCCATCAGTGCCATCTCTCCAGCTTCCCTTTGGACTCAACTGGTCGAAAGCAATCCGATTCTTATTGACCCCATGCCAGCTCAACATCACTGTGGCCTGACGAGACCGCTGAGAGCATAATGGCTGAACCAGAGACTAATTAAGCTTCATCCAAAGCTTAACCTTCCTGAATGCTTCTGGAGGGGGAAAACACACAATTATAGAGAAAAAAGGGAAAAGCATTTGGACAAGGTGGAAAAAAAACACAGTACTGTGTTTTCAAATGATGTTTTTTTTTTTTTTTTTTTTTTAAAAAAATCAAAAAAGTAATTGCACAAACAGATTAGAAACTGGACTCGATCAAACCATCTGTTTGTATTTGTGTGTGTTTGTCTGTGTGAATAAACATCTTGAAAGGAAATAGCATGAATCAATTCTTTGTTTCATTTGGAACTCAATATGAGACGAAGAAAACACATTTTGCTTGTTATTTGTGCTTTTTGGGCAATGAGCAGAGTTTATCTATCTATCTAGAGTTCCATCCATCCATCCATCAAAAAAAAAAAAATGAACCAACAGTATCACATTTATTTTAAGTCAAAACTAGTTTCCAAAAGACAAATAATATTATGCTATATTGGCCAATCCTATTAAAGGGATATTTTAATAAAGTTCAGGATAAGACTTTATGTTAAGCAGACAAAGAAGATCTGTGCCTGAGCATGACTAACATTTCAAGTGATATTAATCTAGACATTGGCTGCATATAGTAGACAAAATATCAGCAGAAATATAGTTTAGTGGTGGTTTCTTTGTAGGCAGACTCAGAAATACAGTAAGCACAGAAACACAAGAACACAAATCCTCCTGATGTCAGAGCTGCTGTGTTTAGGTCAGCACCGATACAGGATCAGTGGGAAGGTTACACTAAAACCTTCATGCCAAAGTCATTGTAGAAAAACTATGGGTGCTGTTTAACATTTTGGCTAAGCGCATTCTGGTGTAAATTTTATATAAATCCAATGTAATCCACTTTAGATATCGACACTGAACTGTGCATATGTGTCTGTGTTTTAAATGATCTTAATTTCAAATGTGGTTAAAGGATTAAAAAAAAAAATCTGTCATGGTTTACCCCTTTATGTTAATCTATACCAGTATGTTGTTATTTTAGGCGTCTTCACATATAGGCCTATCTTTTAAATACAACAGCAGTGTTTCTGGATTGTCAAGCACTAAAAAGGAAAAAAAATACACTGTAAAATTATTTCACAGATAGTCATTTTAGTCTTTTTTTTATATATATATATTCCTTGTATTTTGTCTTTTAGTTAAAGATTTCTTGCTTTTTTCTAGCTATTGTAACATCTAATTCAGACTGCAGAGCCAGCAGCAGAATAAAGAACAAGGTCATCAGAGCTGGAGGTTGAACCGCCATGAGCAAAGATTCAACGCTCTTAACTTAAAGCTCGCAAAGAGAAACAGAAAATTGTCCTGAGGCGCTCTGTCCCTTGTCCTCTCTCTCTCTCTCTCTCTCTCTCTCTCTCTCTCTCTCTCTCTCTCTCTCTCTCTCTCTCTCTCTCTCTCTCTCTCTCTCTCTCTCTCTCTCTCTCTCTCTCTCTCTCTCTCTCTCTCTCTCTCTCTCACACACACACACACTTTTTTCTTTCTCCTGAATACACACACTAGTTGTAAATGTATAGAGAAACTGCTGAGGTGTACTGTGAAGTATGTGAGTGTACCGTTACAAAGCGTCTGATGCTTTGACACGCAGCAGGAGAAAAGCATATTTACTTTTAAATTGAGTTCAAAGGAATCAAGACAGAACCAGCAGGGCTTTATCCTGAGGCTGGAAGGAATTGCTTTGATGGGTTCAAGGGAATGATGATAATGTCCTTAAATATATGTGCTGGCATGTGTGTCATGGCAAACACACCGGTCAAAGGAGGTTGATGTATATCTGGTGTGCATGTCATGTGATGCTTGTTTGGCAACGTGCTTGACTGAATGATGTCTTTGATTTATTTTTTATGGAAACTTCCCAGATAAACAGGTTTCTTCAGAGACTCATTAGGAAAGGATGAGGAGTGACCCATTGTGTTTTTGTTTTAATCCATGGGAGTGTCAGTGCAGTCATTTCTCTTTAGCCACAGTGGGTGGAAATATGTTCCACAGCTGAGACTTTTGGAGCTTGTATTACTATCCTCAGAACAGCTCTGGGTTTTAAAAGACTCTTGTTAAACAATAGCAGTGGTCAGAGGAGGAACAATAATCATTCATCAGTACAGTGTGACAGCTGTGTTAATATACCAGGGATTATAACTTCAAGCAGATGCACAACATGTTATTATATAATATATGTAATATATCATAAATTTAGTGTCCTTTAATATTATTTTTATTGATAAATATTCATATGCATATGTATTTGTTTATTTTATGATTAGGTGTAATCAACATTATGCAAGTGTTGTTGATCAAAAACCAAACAAATGGACTATTAAAGAAACAATAACAATATTAATCCTCAATGCAGAAATACTGCTGTTCAAACATTCAGTTAATCTGATGTGGATACACAGTCTGTTGTGCATAAGGAATTGTTTATGCTTTTGTAACGTGTATTGTTGTCATAAAAATTGGAATTAAAGTTGAGACTATTCATTTACCATTAGTTATAGTTGTCTTAATTATCATAACTAGGAAGAAATATGAATAGTGTTAGCAGGTATGTATGAAAATGCCGTAGAGCAAGACACATTAGCTCTTCCTGATGCTGCTGAGTGTTGGATTAATAGCAGCTTAATTGTCAAATCAATCAAAAAATGTATCAAAATATTCTCCATGCTTAAGGCTATGTACAGAATAAAATGCAAGCTTACTATGGTGAAACCATAGGCATTATTCTACTACAGTAAGCATGCTACATTATTATCACATGACCTGACTAAGTTTGTGACATGATCTCATTACATTGTGGATTCCATTTAGCATATTGGAAATAAAAATGTTCTGCATTTTTATAACATTTTAAGCAGAAAAAAAATATATATATATTGCAGCTTTTGCCAGTCACGGAAGAGATGTTAATTTCTTACATTTCTGAAGACATTTTGAAGTGTAGCATGCTATAGCTGTTTTATTCATTGTATGACATATCACAATGTAATGTCCCTTATGTGGCTTCATGTACAGTATAATATCTGCCCTGCCTTTGCAATTTCTTTGGCTGACGTATTCTTCCCAATCTATAAAACAGATTAATTGTAAAATAATCAAAATTGTAATTGACCTCCACTAATGGTTTACAGTACTTGAATGGAAAACGACTGGGAATGTTAATAATTTAATCAATTAAGCTTATCGACCGTCAATTAATCAATTTCAACACAAATGCGTTCAGTAATTATCCCGGCAGTGGTCCAAAATAATGTCTTTACGGTCATCTGAAGACGAGTGCGCACTGGAGCTCACACTGCACGTCACATCCACTACATATGCCTGCACTTTTAGCTTGTAAAAATATAGCAATAATATAGTAATAATATATCAAAAATATAGTAAATATATTGCAGATTAGAATACATATATTATAAATTATCTATAAAAATAAAATTATTTAAAATCAGATTTCTTTTTTTATTGGTTTAAAATCATGTCTATCAAACAGTTTAAGAAATATTTAGCTTTTAAAATGTTGTTGTATATGCACTTTAGGGTGTACACACTACTACACACTCACACATACAATCAGAGTCTCTAAATTACAGGGTTCACAGCTGCACATAATGCCCTGATGCAATGATTTGTCACCCAAATCCTAAAGGATGGCCAACTTATCCACAATGCACCAGGAATAATATGTAACCTTACCCTGCTGTGGCTTTCGGTTTAACATTTTTAATGGCCAACATTACTCAACCATCAATTGTGAAAGTAATCCCATCTAACCCATAAGGGTAAGTACTACAAGACCTAATGTAGTCATATTCCACAGTTCCATTTATTTTTATCCCTTTATTTCTTATTTGCCAATGTAATGCAGTGAATCTTGCGTTATTTTTTTTATTTTTTTTTGCACGACACAATTCTAGTTTGTCTCAAAGGAAACTCTTAATTAAAAAAGAAGACAAGGCCTTTCAACATTTTTTCTGACTGCAGCACACACACACACACACACACACACACACACACACACACACACACACACACACACACACACACACACACACACACACACACACACACACACACACACACACACTTATAAACACTTTGACATCAGATAATTTGGCTCAAAAATTTCTCTAATAATCTCACTATCCAATTCTTTATTCGTTTATTTATTTTCCTTGTCACATTTCTGCATTTTAGAGATTTTTTTTATGATTGTGAGGTTCTGGCATTCTCTTGTAAATGGCTCACCCAGTCAAGGAATAAAAGTTAATGACCAAAACATCTTATTTCCAGAGCCTTTGGTAAGGGTGGCATGTCTTTAAAAAGCACCTCAGCGAGAGAGTCACACATCCAAAACAAGAGTGTCACACATGCAGGGATTATGAAATAGAGGGATAATGAGCCCCACCATTACTGTAAAACTGAGAATGGTTGCACCTCGTAAAAACAGTCAGAGCGAGAGAATGAGTGGGGACTTGATGAAAAAGAGAATGGGAGTGTGGGAGGGCAGAGGGCGGCTGGGGAAGATTAGTGCCCATTATTTTCTCGTCGTGTCGTCTTGATGGTGAAGTCTGTTTTCCAAAGTTTCTGAGTTACATTACTGATACGAGTTTTGATTTCTAGAGCAGTCAGGCCCTGTTTGATGGAGAAATTAACCTTTTTTATACTAAGTTAGTGAACTCTGTATTTTTTTTTTATTTTTACCAAAATTTTGCTGTGTGAAATAAATTCAGGCATTATAAAATTAAAGGTGCTATAAGCGATGTCGGGTGACGTCACTTCTTGTTAACGTTTAAAGTATTGTCAAACAAAACGGAGGCTAGCTAGACCCTCCCTTCTCCTCATCCGCGCACTAACCCCCCAAACCCTTCTTGTCGGTTATTGGCTGGAACAGTTTGTTATGTTTCGTGGTGCAGGTTATCCCAGTTTGTTTTTGTTGCCGTTTGTGGAGCCTGGGGTGTCTGCAGAGACCGCCTTTTTTACAGTGTGTTCAGGGGACAGGCAGCTAGCGGATAGTGAGGAGATGTTTGCTGTATGTGACAAAAAATGTTTTGGCCTAAAAAACGCATGACAGCGCTTAGAGCACCTTTAATTGTGGGCTGTATTCCTGCAGTGCATATACTTATTGGATGGCTGTCTAATGAAAAATCAATAGGAAAACAGCAATTGAGGATGTCGGTGTCTATGTGTGTGACAATTTAAAAATGTTTATGTATGCTTGTCTATATGATATGCAACTAACAATTTGTTAATATCTCATTCTGTTTGTCAAGATTATAATTACTTTGAGTTCACTCTAAAGGACGAGCAAAAATTCCCTCTTTCATCAGCCACGACAGACTCCAGTCTTTCAAATTAATGCAAGGGCTTTTTTGTGTTTTTTGCTGTACCATTTCAATTTTGCATGTCAATGAGAATGTCACAATTTGACGCAATTGATGATAAAACGCAGAATCAGTCAATCATGACCAAAGTCTGTGTGAAGATGTATATTGTACTGTCTGAAATAAAAGAATGTTAGTGTCTGCCTTGGCTTTTACCCAAGATCTCACTGGGGTCATATAACACAATCTGACAAGTAACAATCATAAAGGATAGAAGAAATTGCACATGGAGCAATAGAGGGATGGATAGATGGATGGATTACCGATGGTTAGACAGGCAAAAGATGGATGGATGAATAGACAGACAGACGTACAGTCAGTCAGTCAGATAGTCAGATAGTCAGATAGTCAGATAGATAGATAGATAGATAGATAGATAGATAGATAGATAGTCAGATAGATAGACAATAGAAGTATAGACAAATAGACAGATGATGGATGTATGGATGAATGGCTGACTGCAGCAGATAGTGTTTCTCCGCTGTAGGGGATACTTCCTTTCTGATGCTATCATTATGTGTGATGTGTGTCCTGTTGTGCTGAGGGCTAAAGGTGCAATGAGGCTGTGGAATGGATGTTGATAATTGTTCATTACTGGACTCCAGCTCTGCCGCTGGCCTTCACATACAGTTTTTTTTTTTTTAGGTGTTTGGAGTCTGCTGAGATGTTGCACAGGAAAGAAAATACACTGGCTACTACAAACAGCCGTATCACTAACAACCTGCACACACCGAAAGGTCTGACCTGCAGGTCTCACCATAAACGATGTCCTTCACATCCTCCTCCTCCTTTAAGCAAAAAATATCGTGGTGTTTGCAAAGGCACATAGGCACACCCAGAGCCACTAATGCTAGCAACTGCATAGCAACACTTTGATCTGATTTTCTTTTAAACGGATTCAAAAGCAAAGATTTTGATTTATATCAAGATTTATTTCGATCGAGATTCATATTCTTTATTACAGCAAAGTCAACGACAAATATTTGTGCTCACTTTGGGGAGTTGTGTAAATCACACGTCTGTTAGCAACAGGTAATTTGGCTCTGACATTTAGATGTGCTATCTCTCAAAGGCTGACATTAATCCAAATCCGTTCATTATGAAGAGAATTTTAACGCAATTCAATCGCAGCATGATCACCAGCATTAGCAAAGTTCTTATGAGAAATCCAGCATGCGAGTAGCTGTAAAGTTGCTAAAGAAGACAAATGTTGTTTGTTTACTTTTGGCTTTTATTCGAGCCAGCTGTTGTTTGTTGTCAGTTGTGTTGCTTGCCCAAACTAAATGCCACTTAATTGTGATCTGAATGCAGTGATACAACTGCAGAACACATGGCTCTGAGAATAATCTATAAAGTTTGGGTTCTGTAAGATTTTAATATATTTTAAATTATAATTTATTACTGTTAGCGCAAAGCTGTGATTTAGCATTCGTTACTTCACACGATCCTTCAGATATACACACATCAGTGGAGGGCCGTCAGGGCCAGCAAGGCCTTCTCTGCTGGCCTAAACACAGAATCACTGACTTGCACTTTAATATATTTTTTTCCATGAATGAGTATTAAATTTTTCCCAATAGTCCATTCTCTTAATCTCACAGCTTTTCTCTTGGTTGCGCTGCTTCCAGTATTGTATATTATATTAGCGCTTTTGTCCAATTATATTTCAGCCATCATGTGTTGCCAGGGTAAAATAAATCTGCCTTGAGGCCTTCAGAATCGACTGTGCGGGCGCCTGTAGCTTAAAATGAATGGAAATGAAACCGTTGCTTTAACCAATCAGATAATTAGTCAGATTTAATCAGCCAATCAGATTTCGATTTGACTGCACCAGGGCCATCTAGCAGGCGTACAATAACGTCTGCATTTTCACGTGCTTTGATTGGGTGGTCAGAGCGCGTACTATTACTGGTAGTCAGAGGCTGAGCTAGCTAACCGCATATGTAGCGAACTGCAGAAACTAAAATACATTCCTGTAGATTTAATAGTTTTTCAACCCACAAATTAATGTTTATTTCCCTCCTTGACCCCCAGCAGGTTCAATACTACCGGAAAAAATTCCTTATTCAGCCTGATCCAGCTTAATGCAGAGTCACGGAACTCTATGCGATCTGTTCTATTCGATGGCGATAGAAAAGGTTGTTGGGACTGAAACGCACAGATAACCTGTACACCAGAGTAATCGAAGTCTTTTTGAGGAAAGAAATTAGGATGGATTTTGTGTAAAACATAATTAGTAGTTTTGGTGAGTATAATGCTTTTTTTGCCCCCGTTTTTTCCGTGGTGAATAGGATTTTCTTATTATTTTTTCTTGTAAATTTATGATCTAATGTTTTTTTCAAACATTCAAAATATTGTAACGTCTGACAAGGGACTATTGTAACCCTTGTAGGACAAGACAAGGGAGGCTCCGTTTCTGAACTTATAATCGGAACGCAAGAATCACTGTAACGTTAGCTACACTAACGCACAAGCCGAACTCACTCGCTCGTTTCTCTCTACCGGCCTTTTCCGAACTCACCACATTAACCCAATAACTGCCGGTGCAACATAAAAACAGCAATTTCACAACAATTATAGAGTCTGTGCGTGGCCACGCTATTAAAAGTAATTAATTCACTGAAGGCCTGGGTGTGAAATGCACGACCCGCCACTGACACACATACATATATATATATATATATATATATATATATATATATATATATATATATATATATATATATATATATATATATATATATATATATATATGTATATATATGTATATATATTAGTAATAAGCAATTTTGATTATTAAATCAAGAAATGTGCCTGCTTAAAATATGAATGGAGACACAAAAATTGTACTGTATTTTTGGCAGGCTCAGAATGAAGTGTTTGACATAATGTTTCATTCTTAGGGTTGTTGGACACCAGTAGAATGCAAAATAGAGAAATAAATACAATATAAATTGCCCAAAATTGGGAATGGGGTTTCACAGCACAGCAAAAACATTCTGGCACAGGCTTGCGGTTTACTTTGCAAGCTCCACTCTATTCTCTGTCCTGTTATCACTCTAATCAACAGCTCTAACTCAGCCAAAGCCAGACTGAGCCCCTCCAATAACCCCACTCTTCATTTTCATTTAGAAATATGATAATGCTCTAATAGTGCCATCTGTTTCATATTGCTGAGCTTCTGGTACAAACAATTTAAGTTCTGATGAAGAGTACAAGAGAAGAAATACAGACTAGCTTTTAAGTAGATGTTAAAAGTTGCATTTCCCTCATCTTTTTTTTAATACTAAAATAAATATGTTATATATCATGTAATATTTTGTGTGTTTAATGATAAAACAAAAATATGGAAGTTATAATGCATTTTTGTTTGTATTTTAGATTAAAAGTGAGCTTTCCATCTGCATGTTTTTTTCTGCTGTTAAATCTGATACTCTTTATATAACTTCTTCATCTCTCATGATCATGAATCTCCACTGGATGAAAAAAAAAAACGTTTTACACATTTTCCTTCAATTTCTTTGAAACACAATTTTGCAATTATCTTTATTGTGCTTAATTGCGCTGACCAATATATTTGGCTAGATGTAAACCCATTTTATGAGTAGAGTAGAATACCAGGACCACACATGTTTTGGAGGGGGGGGGGGGGGAGCAGAAGTTCATCTGAGGTTGGTAAAGTGGAGTGTTTTAATGTAACAATGTTGTGACTATTACGCTGGTGACTGTGTATCATTCCAGAGTCCTGAATTCTAGCTGGTTTAACATGTGAATATTCAAATAAATTGGCCAATAATGTGTATAGCAGAGAAACAGGCTCTTATTTTTCAAAGCTGACACATGTTGCTGTGTTCACCTCCGAAAACTGTTGTGTATTTAGTCACCAAATATGAGCATTAATCAAACGGATCCCTCACAAAACTTCAGTGTCCTGGGTCTTAATGCTGAATAGACAAAGACAAATAAACAGAACTTTCTTCTAGAACGCCCAAGTAGATGCCAAAGTTAAAATAAAACATTTATTTCTATTTTTATATAATGTTTACATTTTAAAGGGGTTCAAAGGAAAAAAAAAAAGTTTATGACCATAAGAGATTGAACAAATTATATTACATTTGGTCCCCATAACGTAGGGAACACACACACATACACACACACACACACGCACGCACGCACGCACGCACGCACGCACGCACGCACGCACGCACGCACGCACACACACACACACACACACACACTCATTCTGATCCAGCTGCTGCCCACCCGTAACTTACTTGCTTCTTATGATCTCAATTGTAAAAACTACACTAGTTGGAGGGACATCAAAGAAACGTTCCATCACGGCTGTTAAACTTCTCTTGTCAGCACACCCGGAGGACTGTGTGTCCATTTTTGATGCTTCTCCACGCATTTTGATCGTTTATATCTTGGCGACATTGTCTTCCAAGGCTGTGTACAAGCTTTTATAGGAAAATCTGGTCTCATTTGCCCAAGGGTGAACGGAAGAGGAATGTGAAAGGGAAATTATCTGGTTACAGACGGTGCAGACACACACATTTATCTCACTAAATGAGAATAGACTTCTGGGGCCGTATTCACAAAACATGTTATCTTACAACTATGAGTTCTCCTAAATAGCAGTAAAAAGATTTAGGTAAGAGTTTTCTCGGAATAGAGAGAAATCTTAACCTAAGAGAAAGCCTGCCCTTGACCTCATTGCTATGGATGATGTCAACCCACTTACTAACTGCCCATAGTGATTGGCTAATGGAATTTATGTATTTGTCTTATTTGTTTATTCAGGGGAGGGAGGGAGGGAGAGGGTGGACGGGATCGGGAAAGGTCCACGAGCAGGAACTCGAAAAAAATATTTGACTTAGAGTGATTTCTTATTTTATTTAGTATTAATTTAACTTCAAGTTTGATACTGTCACTGTAATTGGATGGACAGACACTTTTCATGAGATGATTCATATTGATGAATTAACTAAACTGCACTAATATCAGCAAATACAACAACACTAATGCATTGTTTAGTCTGAAGTCAATCTATTGAATGAAATAATATTAAAGTGATGCTTTTACCTTTGATTCATAGATTTGTTCAAGCTTTTTTGTTTTTGCAAACATTATTTTTCTCTACTTTTACTATCTGCAGGCCTACTGTAGATTATAACCATTTCAAAAAGAATCTGAACAGATGAGATAAATGGTTATGTGTTAAACTAAGACTCTGTCGGCTAGGAGAGGGCCGTGTCTGGAGATGAGACCTCCTTTATTTATTTTTTGCACTTCCCTTTGATCTCGCTATCTGCCTCCTTCACACCATCTGATTCCTCTCACCTTCAACATGCTGAACACGACCACTATCATCTCCTCATCTCACGCTTTCTAATTCAGTTTAAACGCACGCGCACAAACACATCAAAAGGTGTTGATTAAACACGTCTCAATTTGGAGTTCATTGCAGTCTGTTTTAATTGAAAATGGTTTGCAGGATTCAACCTGTTCATGAAGAAATGCTCTACATACAGGAGTCTATTAACACCCCCGACGGCCTTTTGGGATTTCAGCTTTTTAAGCCCCGCAGCATAGTCACAAATATATTGTTACTTGATTCACGTTGGTCCTCTGGTGGAAATGATGTAGAAAATAAGGGAAATGTTGTATTTATTTATTTATTTAAATATACATTTTTTTTAAATGTAATGATATATTTGGGGGTTTTGAATAAGGATGATTATACTACCTTTTAAAAGTTTGGGGTCGGTAAGATTTTTGTAATGTTTTTGAAAAAAAGTCTCAAGCTTACCAAGGCTATATATATATATTTAATATAAACTATGGTAAAAACAGTAACATTGTTAACTGTTGTACTGTAACTGTTTTGTATTTTAAATAATAAATAAATAAATAAATAAATAAATATAAATATATATATATATATATATATATATATATATATATATATATATATGTAGGCCTATATTAGTGCTGTCAAATCGATTGATCATGAAATACTGTATATGTTTGTGTGTGTGTATGTATATATAAAACATATACATATATAAAGGATTGTTTGATGAATAGAAAGTTCAAAATAACTGTTTATATGAAATAGATTTTTTAACAACGTAAAAGCATTTACTGTCATTTTTAATAAATTTAATGCACCCTTGCTGGATAAAAATATACTGTAAAAATCATCCTTATTTAAAACATATATTGCATAACACGTCAATAAACAAAATTGGTGCACTTATTATCTAATCACTTTTTGCATAACCACAACAAAATTTTAAAGTATAATCGTTTTTTTTTTTCTCTCTTTACACGCTGCACACACACACACACACACACACACACACACACACACACACACACACACACACACACACACACACACACACACACACACACACACACACACACACACACACACACACACACACACACACACACAATTATTAAAAAATATATATATATAATTCAGTTGTTTGCTCATTTGGACAGGTTTGCTCATTTGGTTGTTTGTGTTGCAATGTGTTTAGAGAGAAACTGCAATCTTTTAAAAGGGATTTTAGTCCCATTGTATTTTTAGTAGTTGATTGTGTGATAATGGCACAGCAGTATGTGTTTTAATTAGACCTGAATAGCTTTCATGCCAGTATTGTGACTGTATGCGAGAATGGCTCGGCGGTGGATGCACACTGTGTGTTTAGTCTGTAGGGCTCAGAGTTATGTGCCCTCCTGTAGAGAACTGACTAAAAGTGAATCTTTTGCTTTGTGCTTTGACCGCTATCGACTCAAATCAACCTCAAATTCTAACTCAATCCAGACCTCTTTATTATTTCAGTCTCTGTCTTTCTCTCTCTCTCTCTCTCTCTCTCTCTCTCACTCCTTGGGGTACACCTAAGTCGAAATTCTTTCATTAATACACAAAATTCTTCCCAAACTCCGCAAAATGCTGGTTTGAATTACCTTTGTTAGTTCCCTTTTTCTCTGAAGGGGGCAGTTATAACGCAGGTCATGCTTGTTTAGAGAGACTGCAAATAGGAAACGATACAAAAACGGGGGCCGTGAGACCACTGCAAAACAAATAAGGGTGGATTCAGATTGGCTGGCGCCAGAGGAAGTCGGGCCTCTAGGCACTTCCTAGTGGCTAGGAACCAGCACTGGCGGCCATCTTGGCTCACAGGCTGGCAGTTTCCTCTGGCCTGCTTACAGGAGAGAGGGTCCTGCGTGCCACTACACCGCAGATCCGTCACGCTGCTTCAGAGGTATCTTATGTATTACTGGGGCTTATCAAAGCCATTCATTCTGCTCTGGGGAAATGTGTAAATGTGTGCGTCTTTGTTTAGAAGAGATGGAAAGAGAGATCAATCAAAATGAGACTTTACCTCTCACAGAAATCCGACATGCACACATTAGATGTTTTAAGGTTAGTGATACTGTGATATTAAGTTAATATCTCATTAAATATATTGGGCTATTGTAAGTAATGCACTATATATTGTACTTTTTCTGGGTAAAATTGTATTAGAGTACAGCCCCAAGTCATTCAGAGCTTATAGTGTTACTGGTGCTTCTGCTGTTCTTTTATAAAGGACACTGTTATCAGGAAAATCGTTAGTAATTTCATCATTTGTCATTTTGAAGTAGTGAATCATATATTTAAATGTAATAAGTTACCAGAGCCTGTCCAGTTCTCAATATATGCTGTTCTAACCACTGATCTTTCAGCTGATACGACTTTAATTCATTCTCCAGGATGATTCTTGTTCTGGACACAGACGTTTGAGCGAGTGGATATGGCGTCATTTCCTGGACTGGCTAATCTTGTGCTTTAAGTAATGATTCATGGTTAAAATAGCTATTAGATTTGGACTAGGCTATGTCTGGGAAGCTTTGCCCTAAGGGTAAAATGATGGCAGGGAAGGAGTCGGATCTCTGGAATCACTAGGATCAAACTGCAACCTCGGTGTAACCTGTCGGGATCCTTATCTTCTTGAAATATCTTTAATAAAGGGATAACATTTCCATGTTTTAATAAATAAAGTTTTAGCTAACATTAAATGTTACACCACCTGTTGTGTTCAAATTAGGGACCATCTGTGTGATTTCTGAAACTGCAGATGTAATGGTTTCGATGAAGTTCATGTGGCAAGTCAATAATCCAAGGCTTTGCCTGTACAATGAAAGTCAGTGGAGTCTAAAACAACATTGGACCCCATTGAATATCATTATATGGATCATGTGGCAACATGTGGCAAGTTCATGTGGCAACTTCCTAGTAATGATGTCAATTATCCAAGCCCTGCATATATGAATCATAGGCTTGTTTGGACATATTTATCCAGTTCCAAGAAAATATGAAATTGTGTCATATCCAGGTGCGAGGCCACATAAGGGCCAAGGTGGTATTAGTCCACCCAGATTACCCAATCAAAGCTTCCGGAACGCTACTTTTCAAAAGTTTGGTAAGTATGAAACTAATAATTTTATTCAGAAAGGGGGTGCATTAGGTTGATAAAAAGGGACAGTTAAGGCATGTAATATTACAAAAGATTTCTTCAAATAAATTCTGAAATCATCTAAGAATTCAGATTTTTTTTTTATCAAGGTTTATTATATCAAGGTAATTTATTAAAATAGAAAAGTTATTTTAAATTGTAATATTATTTTACAATATTACTGTTTTTGCTTCATAAAATTAATTAATCATTAAAGGGATACTTCACCGATTAGCATTAATCTTTGTATCAGTAGAAACCCGGTAGTATTTTCGAATGACCGTGCTTCCCTCCCTCATGTCCCCCTGAGACGAGAGATTTCTGTATTGTGTGTCTGGAAACAAACTCAGATGATGCAAAAACTTCAGCGAATTTCAACGATGCCATTTTCTTCGGCAAGAAATCGCTAAATCTGCTGAGGAAACGGCATCGCCAGCATGTGTAACAGAGCACCCTTGCTTTGATCCACACATGGATCTATCTATCTATTTATCAGTTTCGAGTCAACTAGTGGCCTAGTTGTATAATTTCTTCCGATACTGTCCTCTGTAACCGGTAGGCATGGCTTGGGAGTGGCCTCGTAGGGCAGCGAAGCAAGTGCATTCTGGGAGTTGTTGTCTTTCATCCACATGAGCCGAAAATGAAAGCTTTAGCATAAGTTCTGCCAGGAAGACTTAATTACTGCGTCACTTGTTACCTTCAAGTTTATCCAATCACGCCCTTACTCTTATCGTATAAAAGATCGGTACTTACACATGTTTGAGTTCGCAGATGCCGATGCGACAACACTCGTGCTCTCGTTCAGTCGCCAGCCAACATGTTTCAGGACACGCATATTGTTTACTATTATCGAGTTCCGTCGATGGATATGTCCCGCCGTATCTCCTGCTACACGTCGTCGAGGTTCCCGCGTTCAGTGCCACATCTCCCCGTAGGCACAGCGGTCTTCGAAGAGTTTGATCAGCCAAGGCCTCTCATGAGAAGTTCTGCTCCTCTAACCAATCAGTTTCCATTTCACGTCACCTAAAGCCTCAACAGCGTCAGCTCAGCCAGGATAATCCGGCAGGAAGAGAACTATGTCATCCTCAACTTGTCCAGCAAAAGAACCTCGCTGTCTGCACGGGTGCATTATCCCGCAGATCACCGATCCACCGACATGAATCAACAACTCTGCAAGTCACGAGAGGCGAGTTCAAGTTCAAGCTCCACTTCCAAGGCTTTCAAGGCGTTTTTTCAAGTTTTGGTAGGCGCTTCCACCAGCCACTGTTACTATGTCCCCTCTATCATGATTAAACTTCATCCAGGTAAGTATTCTCCGTTGCTTCCTACACCAGCGGCAGAGTTCAAATTGGTATCCACGGTGACGTGGCGCCGCGCGTTTCTAATTACTGATCTGCAGACTGCAACGGGGCCGGATAGCTCGCCTTAAAGGGGAAATGTTCATAGCAAGTGTAAGCAAGTTTCGTGTCACCGATATTCCACAGTAGGCTACAGTGATCTGATAATACCAGCGTTGTCGATACCACGCTCTCGTGGGCAGTTTGCAAATACCCACTAAAAACTGAGTAACTGATTTAAAAAAATAAATAAATAAATAAATAAATAAATAAATAAATAAACCTGAGCTAAAGAGATCAAGTTGGTCATTTGGCTGTTATCCATACTGTAGTGGATATCTCTACAATGGCAGTCAATTACATATTTATATAAGCGTTGTAATTTCACAAACAACTATTTTCAACACATTTAGGCCTACTCTAAATTCATATTATTAGTCCCCTAATTAAAATTAGATCTTCAATACTGGAAAATGCGTTCAATCGCTGTAATACTCAACCTTTCCTGGTGACTACTTAATCCACTGATATGTGTGATCGAAATATTTTATGTGATGGGTATTTCCACATTAATGTACAGAAAAATGCAGACTAGGGATGCTCCTGTCAAAGGCCATATCCTTAGCAAAAACTGCTAACTCAGTAGAACTAACAGTCATATTAGTTTTATCAAGTCAAACCAATCAACAGACCTAATCAGTGAAGGAGACTCGAGTAGCATTGTCTTTGCTCAACTGTATGATTTACATGTTCATGTATCTTTCTATTCAAGAGTCTTAACTGTTGTTGTGGCCAGCGATCTCCCAGTCATGAATGGGGCTATTTCTGCAAAGAGCAACTTGGGAGCTATGTCAGGCATATGCTGTACATCTGAGAAAAGGATTCTATGCTCAAAAGACAACAGATCAAGTATCATTTAGGTAATGATAGTAGCTTCTTGACAGGACACAGTCACCTTATTTCAGGTAAGTACTGTATTAAGAAGTCAGATTTAGCCGGTTAAGAATAAAAAAATAAATAAAAATAAAAAAAACACTAGACAAATGGTGCATGTCCAGTCTCAGATTCCAGACTGATCTCATGAAATGGCGTATGTATGTATGTATTGCTATCAACACGCATAATCGCTTTTCAGCGTGTTTATCAACGCCTTTGACTTAACGTTACATTACTGTATATATAAATATATGACCTACCCCAACCCCGTCCCTAAACCTACCCGTCACTGGGGTTAATAGCATTTATGAGTCTTCCCCTACCATCCTAAGAAAAAAAAAAAAATCGCTTCACCGATGTAGATCTACATATTGCTTCGTTTCGCTCGGACATTTAACGGCACAGCCTAGACATACACGCAAAAGATGACGGTTCGTTTCGGCGTGGACATACACGTGGATTGGACATGCACGCGGATAGCTCAAAATGCGTATAGATAACACGCCACTTGACTTGAAAGTGGCGCGTATGTTTACGCAAAAGTCATGATGTCATGTTGCAGATTCGGATATCTAGATCAGTAAAGGCTAGATGAATCTTCTAAGCTCACTCAAGGTTCGTTTCGTCCGCTCTTCACAAAATCATCCTATAGTGGTCATTAGCATCCTTAGGGATTTGACGCGATCGCAAAATATATTATATCGTTGTGCTAACAAAGCATGGTTGTCATCAAGGCAGATCTTATTGTTAGGCGATCATGCCATTCCTGAGACGCTAATTTGGCTGTCAGTCGTCTTCAATTTCATAACTAAGGTTCGGCTCATTCCTGCCCACTGCAAAGCCATAGCTACACGCTTTCACTCTTGTTCCAGGCTTTCAGGCGGCTTTGCTCTTCAGCAACCCGGATCCACCACCCTGCCCTCCTCTAACAGAGATTATGTTAAATTAGTAATGTTTTGCTTTTCTTTTCAGATTCCTGTTTCTACATCCTGATCACGGCCGATTGTTCCTTCCTTGTCTACAATTATGAAAATCGATATGTGGTGGGTCTCCGGCGCGTATGCAGGGTTTGGCTCGGAATGCCCCACAGATAACTTGAATAGCATGTTGGAATGGTAATTTCGAAGGCGAGTAAGCATATCGTTTTGCCTATCCCTTTGGATGTGGTAGGGCTGCTGCTCCCGGCACAGGTGGTCGGAGTTTCAACAGCTCGTTTTGCAGCTTCGATTACCTCTCACCAACAATTTTAAACTTTTTCGCTGTTCAACCGGAATCCTTCAAGACGGAGAGACTCAAGAAGCGTCAACGTATAGACAACATTCCGAATGGTCGTTGATGAATTATGTAGCTCATCGTAGCTATCTCTAGTCACTGATTAGCTTATTCTGTCTCGATATTCTATAAATCATGTCCCGTGGGCAGGATTCATGTAAATGTGGGTGCTGATGCACTAACCCAGGAGGAATGTTGTTAGCTCCTCTCAGCGCTGCGGTAGTCTTTAAAAACAATTTCTTAAATTAATTTCTCCCATTACTTGAACTTTGAGTGTTGTAAACTTGCAGATGTGTGTTATGCTTAAAATGGCAACATTACACACTAAGTTAGAAAGCAAAATCCATTGTAGCTGCGTCTGTTACAGCGTTCATGGCTCATGCATTCAGGGGATTCACTCCAGGAGTTAAATACTAAGATTTTCCCCATGGTCTTTTCTGATTTGTGTTTCTCACCTAATTCTTTACTCTCTTTTGTTAAGAACTATAAGGATGATTCTCAAGGCTCTGTTTCACATAATCAATTTATAAATAAGTATCAAATTCTGTCCCTTCTCATCTATGATTTAAATTTCTTAATTCCTAACAGAGCACTTCTCTCTAAGCCTGGTTCAGGACTGATCAGTTTCTGTCCTCAAAAGTCGCAGTCTATCTTCCTCCCAGTATACTGGTCATTCCTTCAGGATCGGAGCAGCCTTACAGCAGCTGATCGTGGCATTTCTACTTCAGCTATTAAGATCCTGGGCAGATGGTCTTCCTCTGCATTAGAGTCATATAAGACCCGATTCAAAAGTCATCCTCGAAGCTCAGCAAGCTCTCCAGTAACGGTTCAGGTAAATAGCTATGCCACTACTGGTGGTGGTGTTTAGGCCAAGGTGGCCTTGTATGAAAGTTAAGATAGCCAGTGGGTCTGCACGTAAGAAATCAAAAGATGGCCTCTATCGAGACCCGTCTATGTCTGGCCTATCGTGGCTATATCTGTATGGTCTATCGTGGCTATATCTGTATGGTCTATCGAGACCCGTCTATGTCTGGCCTATCGTGGCCATATCTGTATGGTCTATCGAGACCCGTCTATGTCTGGCCTATCGTGGCTATATCTGTATGGTCTATCGAAACCCGTCTATGTCTGGCCTATCGTGGCCATATCTGTATGGTCTATCGAGACCCGTCTATGTCTGGCCTATCGTGGCTATATCTGTATGGTCTATCGAGACCTGTCTACGTCTGGCCTATCGTGGCTATATCTGTATGGTCTATCGAGACCCGTCTATGTCTGGCCTATCGTGGCTATATTTGTGTGGTCTATCGAGACCCGTCTATGTCTGGCCTATCGTGGCTATATTTGTGTGGTCTAACGAGACCTGTCTATGTCTGGCCTATCGTGGCTATATTTGTGTGGTTTATCGAGACCCGTCTATGTCTGGCCTATCGTGGCTATATTTGTGTGGTCTAACGAGACCCGTCTATGTCTGGCCTATCGTGGCTATATCCGTGTGGTCTATCGAGAACTGTCTATGTCTGGCCTGACGCGGCTATATCTGTGTGATCTAACGAGACCCGTCTATGTCTGGCTATCATGGCTGTATCTGCGTGGTCTATCAAGACCTGTCTATGTCTGGCCTATCGTGGCCGTATCTGTGGTCTATCGAGACCCGTCTATGTCTGGCCATCATGGCTGTATCCGATCTATCGAGACCCGTCTTTGTCTGGCCTATCGTGGCGTATCTATGCTGGACCATAGATACGCCAGACCGGTCTGTGTCTGGCCATCATGGCTGTATCTGTGTGGTCTATCGAGACCTGTCTACGTCTGGCTTATTGTGGTTATATCTGTGTGGTCTATTGAGGCCGTTTATACACAGCTTTGTCCTGTATATAATATAATATAAAAAAATAAAAATAAAAAAGTATAGGTACATGACTAACGTCATCATGCTAATTATGGTATCTCCCTTTTCTTATTTCAGGAACCACAGGATTCACGACCGGTGGGTATACTTTCGTTCATCAATTTTAGGGGAAGGCTGGCCCCGTCCCGATGGATCTACAATCCACCTACTTTTGGGGGGTCGGCTGTGCCCCTGCCTTCGTCTTCAGGCAGGAGATGCTGATCCGCTACCCTCGGATTACGATCTATGGATGGGGCCTACGCCAAAGAACTTTACAAATAATTGCTTGCTGGGCTGCCAATAAATGAATGCTTCGTTACATAATTTTATCTCCCGAGTCTTTCTGGTAGAAATACATTTTCTAGCTTTTCTCAGTCTAGAAGGCACCAGCTTCTAAAATAATTTCACATTTCTACTTCATAAATGACCCCATTTAAATACACATTCATCTTTTCAGCGGTGAAATATCCCTTCAAGACAGTGGTTCCCAACCTTTTTTTGTCTGAGACCCCCTTTTTCCCAATAAAATATTTTAGGGCTTCACATTTAATGATATTGTCGCTCTTGTAAGCTTGCAGCAAGGATGACAAAATGTTTTGTTTTTAAACAAACAGTATGTTTATTACTATATAATATTGTGTATAATATTGAAAATACTATAACAAAAACATCAGTAGGCCATTTGTAATTGAAAAATGTAAGCCTAGGAGTAACCTATTAATTGGCCCTATTTGAAATGCAATAACAAAAATATCAGCATCCACACTGGTGTGTAGGGAAAAAATAATTAATATAGGCTATAACAATTTTTTGTGAACTTCTGTTCAGCGTCTCACTTTGGGAAATCCCCGCGAGCCCTCTCACCCGCGAGCCCTCTCACTCTTATCTTCCGATCGTGGTTGTATCGCTCTATTAGTGTTACTTGATCTTAGTGCTGCATTTGACACCATTGACCACAACATTCTCTTAGATAGACTAGAAAACTATGTTGGCATTAGTGGAATTGCATTAGCATGGTTTAAATAATATTTATCTGACCGCTATCAGTTTGTAGCAGTAAATGAAGAGATGTCTTATCGGTCACAAGTTCAGTATGGCGTACCACAAGGCTCAGTTCTCGGACCGCTGCTTTTTACTCTGTATATGCAACCTTTAGGAGATATCATTAGGAAACATGGAATTAGCTTTCACTGTTATGCTGATCATACTCAGCTCTATATTTCTTCCAAACCTAATGAAACTCACCAATTCACAAAATTATCGGAATGCATAGTTGAAATGAAAAATTGGATGACTAGTAATTTCCTACTACTAAATTCTGAAAAAACAGAGATTCTAATTATTGGACAAAAAGCTTCCACACGTAATAACCTAGAATACCGTCTAACACTTGATGGCTGCTCTGTTAAGTCTTCGTCGTCGGTTAGGAACCTGGGTGTGCTCTTTGATACCAATCTTTCATTTGAAAGTCACGTGTCTAGTGTCTGTAAAACCGCATTTTTCCATCTTAAAAATATATCTAAATTACGCCATATGCTCTCATTGACAAATGCGGAACAATTAGTTCATGCGTTCATGACATCAAGGCTAGATTATTGTAATGCTCTGCTAGGTGGTTGCCCTGCACGCTTAATAAACAAACTACAGCTAGTTCAAAACGCAGCCGCTAGAGTTCTTACCAGAACCAGGAAGTATGACCATATTAGCCCGGTTCTCTCAACACTGCATTGGCTCCCTATTAAACATCGTATAAATTTTAAAATATTGCTGATTACTTACAAAGCACTAAATGGTTTAGCTCCGCCGTACTTGAGCGAGCTCTTAACGCATTATACTCCTTCACGTCTATTGCGATCTTCTGTTTAAAAATTCTGGCCAGTTGATAATACCTAGAATATCTAAATCGACTGCTGGTGGTAGATCCTTTTCCTATTTAGCACCAAAACTTTGGAACAATCTTCCTAACATTGTCCGGGAAGCAGACACAGTCTGTCAGTTCAAAGCTAGACTAAAAACACATCTCTTTGACCTAGCATTCACATAACACTCTATAGACTTTTATAATTCAATATTAGGCTGCTTAGATTAGGTCAGCCGGAACTCGGAACACTTCCCCTAAATCCTGATGTACTCGTTACATCATAAGAAGAATGGCATCTACGCTAATATTAGTGTCTTTGTTTATCCCGAGGTTTTGCCTCAGCCTGCCGGATCCAGGCCGTTTCCAGATCTGACGAAGGACCTTCGCCTGGACCCGATGACAATGCAGTGCTGAAGTGCCAACTAGCCTCTCCCTATGGAGGATCCCTATACCACTCTACAGATAAAGCCTAGTGGAATTTTTCGGTTCGCGTACCTACCCGAAGTGATAAGATAAAATAAAATTCTGCATCAAAATTTATAGACAAGTAGTTTGTGTAGGCATGGTTTGTAAGGAATTACAAACCTGCGCACATATATTCAAACGTACATAACTATAGAATCAATTCTTAATGCGCATGTGAACGCCATCAGCGTCTATCACAGGTTCACGTTTAAAGTCTGTTTAGAGAGAACGGTGTCGTCTTAGCGGCCCTTAATTTAATAACAAATGATCATTTAGACGGAAGTGAATCAAAACTAACTTTAGCTGGAAAAAACATTATTCAAGAACCACTATTAAACTAAACCAATCTCTGTTACCTTAAATTATATGTTTATCTCTGTACAGCTGCTTTGAAACAATCTGCGTTGTTAAAGGCGCTATATAAATGAGGATGACTTGACTTGACTTGACTGTCTTGGCTTTACCACTCTGCACTCTTGGTGGGTACGTTTCCTCTTGTTCATTGAGTAGTGTTTCTTTGTGGTTCTGCCTTTTCTAGTTTGGCTAACGTGGAGTGCTGTGGCCTCACTTTACTTTTCCCGCGAGCCCTCTACCGCTGCTTTTCGTGAGTCCTTTAACATCTGACGCAACCTGTAAGCAAGTTTCCACTTGTTTGGCGAGCTGTTTTGTCTAGTTTTGTGGATCACACTTAACATCAGCTGGGTTTGGCTAACGTGGTGTTTTAACGTGGGCGGCCATTCGGCTTTCTGTGAGTGCTGTCTTAAATTGTGCAAAGAGATGTCTTTTGCTATTTATAACTCTCCGGCATTGAGACCGCTGGCCCTGGGCTTTGTTGGGCTTGTTTTTCTTCTCATTGACGGTACGGATTTCAGTTATACTTCTTTGCAACTGCATAACCTAAATCGTCCCTCCCGACTGGAAACTTCCACATTTGACTGTTGTACTACCCTCGGAATCGCACGACGTGCACGCTATATCCATCGGTCTGCTAAACGTCGCCGGTTTTATGACTGCAATTCCTCTCTATCAATACCTGTGATCTGGTTGCCGAGATCGAAGCGTTACCATGGTAACGCTGTGACTCTTCATCACACCAGGACCCTCATACCACTAACCAGAGATGCGGTCTACACTTCAACGCATGGTCTCCATCGACATAATTGCGCTCATTTGAACACTCGTTCCTTGACTGGCAAGGGTAAACTCCTGAATGAAATCACAACTGAGAGAAACCTGGATTTACTTTTTCTGACTGAAACCTGGCAAACGCCTGATGACTTCATTGAACTGAACCTTTTAACTCCTCCTGGATATAGTTATCTGACAAAACCTCGACTTAGTGGCAGAGGTGGTGGTCTGGCAGTGATCTTTAAGAACAATTATAAAGTGACTAAATATGACGTTCTTAATGTTCCTAGTTTTGAATGTCTATCACTTAAACTTGCTGGTACCATTCCGCTTCTGATTTTGCTGATTTATAGACCCCCTAGATATAATACAAACTTTTACTCTGAATTGACTGAACTTCTCACTCTCGCCTGTGCCCGCCATGATAGAATCATGATGCTGGGTGACTTTAATATACATGTTGATTCTGATTGTACTGCTGCAAAAGATTTTATGTCTGTTTTGGATTATTTTGAAATATCACAGCATATTGATTTTCCCACACATTCACACTGTCATACTCTCGACTTGCTTTGTACTGTTGATATTGAAAACGTGCATGCTCAGGGTCATGACTTGGGCATCTCTGATCATAAACTAATTGTCTTCGACTTCTCACTTCCCCTTGTAAAAACAAAAACAAAAACTACCATTTCTTACCGTAACCTGAGATCTGTAACTGTTGACAATTTCTCTGCTGCTATTGCTCTCTCTGCTCGTCCTTCCTCGCTCAATCTTCTGAGTCCTGATGAGATAGTTTCAACCTATGATGAATCTATTTGTAATGTTTTGAATGAGCTTGCTCCATTAATAACGAGAACGGTCCCGTCTACCCATTCCTCTCCTTGGTTTCCCCTAAGCTTAGAGTTATGAAACAAAATGTAGGCGTCTTGAAAGACTTTGCAAAAAATCTTCCCTTCTTGTCCATGCCATGGCCTTTTCAGATTCAGTAGTCAAATATAAAGAAGCACTTAACATTGCACGCTCTGACTATCTTTCTACTGTTATCAACAAATCCAAGTGCAAACCTAAAACTCTTTTCTCAGAGATAAACAAACTGGTCAAACCATCCTCTGTAGCTATTACTGGCTCTGTTGATCTATGTGAAAGTTTTCAGTCTTTTTTCTTACAAATAATTGGTAACATTTATCAATCATTTTCTCCAACTGCCACTTCCCATTCAACTCCATCTTTGATAGGCTATCCGCTAGACACTTTTTTACTCACAAATACATCTGTGGTTGAAAAAATGATCATCAAATCTAATTCTTCCTCCTGTACACTTGATCCTATTCCAACATACCTTCTTAAAACTCTTTTGCCGTCGCTTATTCAACCTATTACTCATATTATAAATAGATTTCTTGCCACTGCCTATGTTCCGCATGATCTGAAAGTAGCGGCCATCACTCCAATTCTAAAGAAATCCGGCCTCGACAACACCATTCAGGACAATTATAGACCAATATCAAACCTCCCTTTCGTTGGCAAGCTACTTGAGAAGGTAGTTGTGGCACAACTGCAGTCACATTTAGAGAAACATAATCTTTTTGAACCGTTTCAATCTGGTTTTCGTCCATATCACAGCACAGAAACAGCACTTTTAAAAGTGCTAAATTATCTCCTTCTGGCTTCTGATTCTGGTGCCCATAGTATCCTGGTTCTTCTTGATGTCAGTGAAGCATTTGACACTGTATGCCACTCTACACTTCTTACTCGACTCTCTGCAATAGGTATCACTGGTGCGGCTCTTCAGTGGTTAACTTCATATCTATCGGATAGACAGCAATTTGTTAGGATAGGTGAGACTCGATCCCGTACCGTCAGTATTTCTCATGGTGTACCTCAAGGTTCTGTACTTGGTCCTCTTTTATTTCTCATTTATGTGCTGCCACTAGGTCAGATCATCAGACGGCATGGTCTCAACTTTCATAGTTACGCTGATGATATTCAAATTTATTTCACGGTTAAACCCAACCCAGTTTACCCACCCACTTCTGTTGTCTCTTGCCTTCAGGAACTTAAAACATGGATGTCTGATAACTTCTTACAGCTTAATGCTGGTAAAACTGAAATCCTGTTGATTGGCCCTAAATCACAGAGCTTCCCCGGGCATGACTTTTTTATTGATATTGATGGTGTCCAAATTAGGCCTTCAAATGCTGTGCGGAACCTGGGAGTTTTGTTCGATTCTTCATTATATTTTCACTCACACATCAGTCAGGTTGTTAAATCATGCTTCTTTCACTCGTGGAATATTGTTCGCATACGCACCTCTCTTAACTTTGGAGATGCGGAAACTGTTATCCACGCTTTTATAACCTCCAGATTGGACTACTGTAATTCCTTATATAGCGGCCTACCCACCAAAGCTATACACCGCCTTCAAATGGTACAAAACTCTGCTGCTCGAGCACTTATCAAACCTCCCTTTCGTTGGCAAGCTACTTGAGAAGGTAGTTGCACCTAAATACCTCGCTGAGTTAGTGCAACCATATGTTCCAGCTCGGTCCCTTAGATCTAGCAATGACAATTTGCTTGTCGTACCCAGGTATAAACTCTCTACTGTGGGTGATAGGTCTTTTAGTGTTGTAGGCCCTAAGCTGTGGAATAAGCTGCCAGCGGACCTTCGTACCACCCCAAACCTACAGACCTTCAAATCTAAACTTAAAACTCATATATTAACAATGCTCAGTAGATAATTATTTCCATTCTATTTCTCTGTCCTCCACGTTTTCATTTTTTATGTTACATGCTTTCTTTATCAAAATGTATGTCGTCTTTGATTATCTAACTTCTCATGTTAATTATTTATAGTTATTGGTTGTCTCCATCTGATTTCTGTTTGTTTAATTATTATAACAAGCTGATTGATTGTCTCTTTGTCTGTCAACTGTTTGTATTATTTTGTGAAGCGACCTTGGGTTCTTGAAAGGCGCTATAAAAAATAAACTTATTATTATTATTATTATTATTAACAAAATGACTGGTGTCTGGGACCTCATTGAAAACCAATTTTTTGGTCAGCCAGGGGATCGTGAATAAAATTAGCTAATGTAATATGACCGTTTGGCGCTCTAGCGATTAATAAAGATGCGTTTATTAACAGAATAATGCGTCTTGCGGAAGAACATTGTAGCCGGAGCTACTTCTCTCTGTTTATGTCTATGACGAGTCACGCAGGCTCCTGGTTACACCGCAGCTGTGTGACCCGAACCAGTGTAAAATAGTCCCAATATAAACACGTATTATAGGTGTACCATAGTGACTCAGGATAAGACAAAAACACGGTTTGGAAAATGGATTCATGATGTATTCGCTCATTATATCAATTTAGTAAATTTTGAACACATAAAAGTTACGGACTGCTGCTTTAATGCTCACTGTTCAACACTTTTCAAAATATGACGCGACCCCCCAAAGAGGTCGCTGAGGCCCCCTTGTGGACCGAGACCCCCCTGTTGGGAACTGATGCTTTAAGAGACTTCTGTCAAAAAATGTAAAAGTCTTACTGACCCCAAACTTTTGAACAGTAGTTTAATAATTCTTGCAAAGCATAGTGTCATTATTCCTGTTGTATATACTGCATTTAGTTTCAGAAATGTATTTTCATTTTAAATTACATTTTAAATTAACTTATATGATTATAGAGAACTGAAAGGAGTCATGACATGCTGGCCAGTGAAACGTCTCGGTTACGTATGTAACCCTCGTTCCCTGAGTAGGGAACGGAGACGTTACGTCGGATGACGACGAATGGGGTTTCGCTTAGAAAGCCTATCAACTTCGAGTATTACAAAACGAGCCTATGGCAAAGAAATGCCATGGGTCTGCGGAATTTGCATGACGTAACTCCGCCCCACCTCGTGGGTATAAAAGGAGGAAGTCCGCAACAGCAGTTTATGTTTCTTCGCTGAGGAGCCAAGACTGAGCTCAGGCGATCCCCGCGGTACAGCGGAAAGTGGCAGGCAGACGTAACGTCTCCGTTCCCTACTCAGGGAACGAGGGTTACATACGTAACCGAGACGTTCCCTTTCGTTGTCACTCCGAGTTACGTCGGATGACGACGAATGGGGTTACCAGTCTAATCACGCCACCTTCTCAGCTGTCTTCCAGTGCCCTGCGTAAATCGAGGTCCCTGACATAGAAGGACGAAGGACTCCATATAACACAGGAATACCAAGGTACACTGGGAAGCATATCCCAAGCTAGGGGAAGTATGCAATTAATGCCAACCCAGAGGGGGGGGGGGGACTTAGAGAATACACATATGACCCGAAGGAAACATATGGAGAACACTGGGGTGTCCAGCCGCAGGTGGAATATTTCAACCCCAGGGGTGGCAAGGTGGCTTGCCAAGGGAAAGACACATGCTCAGAGAGGCTTACAGTGGAAATACACATGTGGGGGTCGCTCAGGGGAGGGACCATGCACACGGGAGGCACCTAGCCGACGCGCAGGCAATAGACACTGGCGCCGACGTCAGGAGTGCTGGAGGAACTCAGGGCTTTCGGGGAAGCTCACCTGAGGAGAATATCGCACGTATCCAGTCCGTGGAGTGGAATGGCAAGCAAGCGAAGACACCTGAGCGGGTCCGGTACTAGCTAGTTGAAGTGAGTACATGAGAGGACACTGGCTCCACTCGGAGATTATAGAATCTGGCGAATGTGTTAGGTGTCGCCCAGCCTGCAGCTCTGCAGATGTCTGTTAGCGAGGCGCCATGCGCTAGAGCCCAAGAGGATGCCACACTCCGGGTGGAGTGGGCCGTCACACCAAGGGGGCACGGTCGACCTTGCTTCTGGTAAGCCAAGGCAATGGCGTCCACTATCCAGTAAGACAACCTTTGCTTGGAGAGAGCCTTTCCCTTCAGCTTCCCACCATAACAGACAAAGAGCTGGTCTGAGGTCCTGAAACACCGCGTCCTGTCTACATAGGCGCGAAGAGCGCGTACTGGACAGAGCAGTGCCAAGGCTGGGTCTGCCTCCTCCGGGGGCAGCGCTTGCAGGTTCACCACCTGGTCCCGAAAGGGAGTGGTAGGAACCTTGGGCACATATCCGGGCCGGGGTCTCAGGATCACGTGAGAGAAAGCCGGTCCGAATTCCAGGCACGCTTCGTCGACGGAGAATGCGTGCAGGTCCCCTACCCTCTTGATGGAGGCCAGTGCAACCAGGAGCGCTGTCTTCATTGACAGGAACTTAAGCTCGACTGACTGCAGGGGCTCAAAGGGAGCACTCTTCAGGGCAGTTAGAACCACTGAGAGGTCCCAAGAGGGAACGAGAGGAGGGCGAGGAGGATTTAGTCTCCTCGCTCCTCTCAGGAACCTGATGACCAGGTCGTGCTTCCCTACCGACTTACCTTCGACTAGGTCATGGTGTGCGGCAATGGCGGCAACATAGACCTTAAGGGTGGAGGGAGACAGCCTTCGCTCCAACCCCTGCTGAAGGAAGGAAAGCACAACGCTGATCGAGCATCTCCGGGGGTCTTCTCGGTGAGAAGAGCACCAGACGACGAAGAGGTTCCACTTCAACGCGTAGACGTGTCTTGTGGACGACGCTCTAGCGGAAGTGATGGTAGCCGCCACCGCTGGTGGAAGGGTACTCAAACCTACCTCGAGCCGTCCAGGAGCCACACGTGGAGGCTCCAGAGATCGGGGCGAGGGTGCCACAGGGTGCCCCGTCCCTGAGAAAGAAGGTCCTTCCTCAGAAGAATGGGCCAGGGAGGTGCTGTCGCGAGGAGTGCAAGTTCGGGGAACCAGGTCCGGCCGGGCCAATACGGCGCGACCAAAATGACCTGCTCCTCGTCCTCCCTGACCTTGCGCAAGGTCTGCGCAAGAAGGCTCACTGGGGGAAACGCATATTTGCGGCCCGGCGGCCAGCTGTGCGCCAGTGCATCCGTGCCGAGCGTGCCCTCGGTCAGGGAAAAATACAGGGCGCAATGGGTCGAGTCGTGAGAGGCAAACAGATCTATCTGTGCGTCCCCGAACTGGTCCCAAATCAGCTGAACCGACTGGGGATGGAGTCGCCATTCTCCAGGGAGGGGCTGAAGCCGTGAGAGCTCGTCGGCTGCACAGTTCAGGGCTCCGGGAATGAAAATGGCTCGAAGCGACCTCAGATGCTTCTGACTCCATAGAAGGAGGTGGCGGGCGAGTTGTGACATACGGCGGGAGCGTAGACCACCTTGATGGTTGATGTACGCTACAGTAGCGGTATTGTCTGAGCGTACTAGTACGTGTTGACCCCTGAGCAACGCCCGGAAGCGGTGCAGGGCAAGGCGTACTGCCAACAACTCGAGGCAATTGACATGCCATAGCCGCTGGGGTCCTGTCCAGGAGCCCGCAGCAGCATGTCCATTGCACATGGCGCCCCAGCCCGTGGTGGAGGCATCCGTGGAGACCACAACATGCCGGGAAGCTCGTTCCAGGGGGACACCCGCCCTGAGAAAACTGAGGTTCGACCACGGGGTGAGGAACTGACGGCAGGTCGGAGTAACTGGTACCCGGAGCGTGCCTTGATGCCATGCCCACCTCGGGACTCGGTCGCGAAGCCAAAGCTGAAGCGGTCTCATATGAAGCAATCCGAGCGGCGTGACCGCGGCTGCAGATGCCATATGCCCCAGGAGCCTCTGAAAATGTTTCAGTGGAACCGCATTCTTGCTCCTGAGATGTCTCAGGCAAGTCAGCAGTGACTGCGCGCGCGCGCTCGCTCGTAAGCTGCGCGGACATGGCGACCGAGTCGATGTCCATACCGAGAAAAGAGATCCTCTGCACGTGGCAAAGTTTGCTCTTCCCCAGTTGACCCGAAGGCCCAGACGAGCTAGGTGCCGGAGCACTAGGTCCCTGTGTTCGCAAACCTGATCTCGAGAGTGAGCTAGGATCAGCCAGTCGTCGATATAACTCAGGATGCGAACCCCGTGTTCCCGAAGGGGAACAAGGGCAGCCTCGACGACCTTCGTGAAGGTGCGAGGAGACAGGGCCAGCCCGAAAGGGAGAACCGCGTACTGGTATGCCTGCCCCTCGAAAGCAAACCGTAGGAACGGTCTGTGTCGAGGAAGAATGGAGACATGAAAGTAGGCGTCTTTCAGGTCGATCGCTGCAAACCAATCCTGGGGCCGCACGCATTCGAGAACGCGTTTGGCGGAGAGCATCTTGAACGGCAGCCTGTGAAGGGAGCGGTTCAGCACGCGCAAGTCCAGGATTGGCCGTAACCCACCGGTTTTCTTGGGGACAATGAAGTAGGGGCTGTAGAAGCCGGACCTCATCTCGGCTGGAGGGACAGTCTCGATCGCACCCTTCGCCAGCAGGGTGAGAATCTCAGCTCTCATGATGGGGGCATTGCCACCGACCACAATGGAGCGGACTCCCCGGAAGCGGGGAGGAGACTGTGCGAACTGAATCGCATAGCCGAGCCTGATGGCGCGCGTGACCCAGCGGGACAGACGGGGAGCTCTAGCCAGGCTCCCAGGAACTGAACCAGCGGGGTCATGCGGGTCACAGGCGTCCCCCCGGGGGGGCAGCGAAGCGGAGTAACTGGCCCAGACGTGGACGGCATAGCGACCCGGTGTGGGGGCACGGTTAGCACCCGCGCCCTGGCAGAGGGGGCCAGGGGAGGACCATGCTGGTCGTCCCGCGGGGGCCTGCTCTGCCAGGAGTCTGGCGACAGAGGGGGACAGGGGCGAAGCGGTCCGTGGACGGCACGCCGTGTCAAGCACCTCTGGGACAGAGGGGGACGAGGAGAGCACGGCTTGTGGGCGGCGCTCTGTGTCGTCCGAGAACTCTGTCTTCCCAGAGACGGGAGAGTCAGTTCTTAGGAGAATAAGGATTTTTCCCCGGCCCTCCACCGGGGAAAGGAGTGGTCCTGCTACCAACTCCTGGAAGAACTGAGTCCCATCTCTGTGGAGCCCGTCTCAGGAGCGCCGCTTAACCCGGCACGTAGCGGGGGGCGGGGCTGGAGAGGGCTGTGGCGTCCGCCCGCGGCTTCCAGAGCCGGCCTGTCTCTTCAAACGGGCGGGGTGGGAGCCGCGGGGGGGGCGCCTTCGGCAGTGGGCAGACCGAGGGATCTGAGCGGACGGCGGGCCATCGGGACAGAATCACGTCAGTCTGCACATGGGCGGTTGAGAGCTGTTGGGCGAAGTTCTCAATCGCACCGCCGAAGAGGCCGACCTGGGATATGGGAACGTCGGACAGACGGGGCCGCGCGACATTCAGCACATCAGACAGGTTCAGCCACAGAATGGTAGGCATCACCTGACCCAGGGAGCGTACGGCCACTTTCGTCGCTCGGAGAGCAAGATCAGTGGCGGCGCGCGACTCAGTGAAGAGCCCTGGGTCAGTCCCGCCCTCGTGCAAGTCCATGAGCATCTGGGTCGAGGACCAGCAGAATGGCCATGGCCTGCAGAGAGGCGGCTGCCAGTCCCGTGGTGCTATAGGATCTCGCCACAAATGTAGACGAAAACTATAGACCACGGGCGGGTGCTTAGGATTGCGCCGAGAAGAAGCACTCTGAGGACACATAGCATCGCAACAGAGCGTTCAGCCCGGGGAACCCCAGTGTACCCGTGACAGCGGCCCCATCGAGGGGGGAAAGGCGGATGAGAGCAGCGAGCGGTCCCGAGAAAACCAGGGGGTCTTCTGGGACTTCGAGATCTCATCATGCACGTCCGGGAGGGAAGGTATTGGGGTTTGCCGTGGACGAGAGTCGGCGGCCTTACCCAAAAACCAATCGTCCCAGGAAAGCATGGCTGTCATCTCTGGATCAGACTCAGGCACAGCCGTATGCACACCAGAGGGTGGCAGCTGTGACGAGTCGTCACTTCGCAGAGAATCAAACCCACCTTGTGAAGCTGCTACAAACATAGTATCATCCTCTGTAGCTTTAAATGAAACACACGGGCCACCAGAGGGTAGACTCGTGGGAATCACCTATTCACTAGCGGGCACCGCCGTTGAGGGGAGGCTGGGGTCACGGACACGGAGTCGGCGCCTTGTTCCAGACCAACACCCTCAGGTCACCCTGGCCACCAGCCGAAGATCGGGGGGTGGATGAGGGGACTCTCACTCTTGCGAGTTCACCGAGTCTCGACCTATATGACGCGATGATCATGTTCCCACAGAGAGAACATGAGTCATCCACGAGCGCTGCTCTAGTATGATCAAGCCCAAACATACTAGACAACGCTCGTGCCCATCAGAGTCCGATACCAAGCTGCCGCAACCATTCGTTTTTTTTTTTTTTTTTTTAAATGCACGGGCGAGCCGTCTTTAAAAAGACGTGCCGCGTGCGAGCTCTTTTAGAGAGAAAACTCAAGTGTTGAAGCGCCCGGGGAAGCACGCACTCTCTGATGAACCACTGCAGAGATAAGCAGGAAGCACGCACTCGCCGGAGATCGCCGTCACACCAACACTCGAGGCACTCGTTCGTGAAGCTGATAATTCAGAGTTGGCTTGTGGAGAGAAGAATACACTTGGCTCCGAAGCGAAAACATAAACTGCTGTTGCGGACTTCCTCCTTTTATACCCACGAGGTGGGGCGGAGTTACGTCATGCAAATTCCGCAGACCCATGGCATTTCTTTGCCATAGGCTCGTTTTGTAATACTCGAAGTTGATAGGCTTTCTAAGCGAAACCCCATTCGTCGTCATCCGACGTAACTCGGAGTGACAACGAAAGGGAACCAATGAGTCTCGACCGCTGTTTCTTCACAGAAATGTTAGTGAATATAGAAGTAGCAAAGCAAGCAAGCAAATTTTATTTATATAGCACTTTTCCAAACAAATCAATGCAGTTCAAAGTGCTTTACAGGCACAAACATGTAAAGAAAATATAAATACAGGTATAATACAAAAATAAAATAAAAATGTATAAAGATTTATTAAAATAATGAAACAACATTAAATTACAAACATTATGTAATATTATAGGAAGGCCAGACTAAAGAGATATGTTTTTAATTTAGACTTAAAACTATTTTTATTTTCAGCACGTCTTACTTCTTCTTGAAGGTTAATCCAGAGACGAGGAGCGTAGCGACTAAAAGCAGCATTACCAAATCTTTTAGTTCTACTATGTGGTACTGTTAAAAGTAAAGAATCCGAGGATCTGAGAATCCTTACAGGTTCATATACTTTAAGCATTTTTAAAAGATAGTCTGGAGCAAGTCCATGCAGTGCCTTATAAACTAATAAAAGGTTTTTAAAATCAACACGAAAACTAACAGGTAGCCAATGTAATGATTTTAGTATAGGTGTAATGTGTTCTCTCTTCTTGGTCTTTGTCAATACTCGAGCAGCAGAGTTTTGTATTAATTGTAGTTGATTAATTGTAGTCTTTGGTAGACCAGAGAGGAGGGCATTACAATAGTCAAGCCTGCTAGTTATAAATGTATGCATGAATTTTTCTGTATTGCGCATAGAAAGAAATGGTCTTATTTTACACACATGCGCTTTAAAATTAAAATCAGAGTCAATTTTTTGCCATTTTGCTTGGATTTAATCCCAGGATATTTAGTTTAGGGGTTCATTTTTCTCTCTGTGCTTTTCATCCAATTATGAAAACTTCTGTTTTGTAAGAAATTTTGCGACATCCAGTTATTTATGTATTGGATGCAATTTGCAAGTGAATCAATTTGCCCAGTGTCATCCGGAGATACGGCTACAACTAAATATTTGTTTCTCAATAATATGTAAGTCATAAAGGACAAGAAACTGTCATCATTTACTCACTCATGTTGTTCCAACCCGTTTCTTCTACACAACATAAAATTTATTGTTTTGACTGTTTTTTGAAAGTCAATGGGGTCTTAAACAACATTGGACCCCATTGACTATCATTAAATGGATACGAAAAAAAAAAAAAAAAAACTAACATTAAAGCATACTCTAACTTTCTTACAGTCTGCTTTCTCACACACAGTCTGATGTTTTGCTGGTCTCAGCATTATTTGCTCTTTTGTCTTTTAATCTTCTCAAAACCCCCACTGACAGGAAAACACACAATTTCTGGCTCTTTCTAATTCCCTGCTGACACACACGCACACACACACACACACACACACACACACACACACACACACACACACACACACACACACACACACACACACACACACAAACACACACACACACACACACACACACACACACACACACACACACACACACACACACACACACACACACACACACACACACACACACACACACACACACACACACACTTCTTTCTAATTAATAAACAATTTGTCTGAGAGAAAACACTCATATGGGAAACAATTAATCCACAGAAATAGCTGTCAAGCACAAAACAATTTTCAAAAGATTTTCTCACCTACTTTAGAGGCAGAGCCGAGAGTGTTGCGTCTCCACGGTACATTCAGTGAATTCGTTATCCATCATTAACAAACCTCTTTATTCTGACTTAACGGCGGGACAGGTGCTTATCAGAGACAATTTGGCTCTGCATCTATGTGAGCGTGTCAGTTGCGTTTGCCTTCATTTTATTAGCATCATCTCGGGTGATGACGGGGCTCCATATGCTCAAAGTTGTAATCGAGTGATTCATTTCAAAACACAACTTTTCCACGTCTGCTTACTTCCTCCTTTCTTTTCCTAGTTCCTCCTCTTCTTTCTTAGCAATATCTGTCCTACGGGGGTGGATGTGAACGGTTATTCACGGAGCAGAACACCGTTAAATTGGTTTGTAAATAATGCAATAAGCGAGATTGCTCTCTTTCCTCCTAAAAATAATGGCGAGACGAGGGAGAGAATGAGAGATTAGAGGAGAAACCTCCTTTCAGGTGTGGGCAGCACCTGTATTCATTTGGAGAGGTAGATGGGTGATTTATCCGTAATCTACTGCACCGACGACCCTTCAGGAGTGAAAGAGAGAGAGTTATTGAAGGAGCGGTGGGAGGAATGGGCTGATAGATGGACAGATTGAAAGGGAGAGAGTGGGAAGAGAGAGAGAGGGAGGACAGATGTTTATTTACGATGCTTATCTGTGCATTCCGTCGGTAAGATGCTTGGAACGGGGCTGTATCAGAGATTGCATCACGGCTCACACATACAACCAGAACATTACAAACAACCTGATTATACAGTGGCATTCAGTATAACATATCAAACTGAGCATCTGCAAACAAATGATAGTAGGGCTTTTTTTTTCAGAACTAACTTATCTAAACTAGTTTTGAAGTGAGTTTTAATTTGCAGCTGAGGTCCTAGACGAGTAAACAGAGGTGTAGTGAACATGATCCACTAACGTTTGACAACCTGAAGTAAATACCTAGGCCTATTTATTCTACCTATATTTGCATATTAACTATTTATGTCTAAATAACAGTATGTACTGAATATATATATATATATATATATATATATATATATATATATATATATATATATATATATATATTGGGCCTTTCAGAAACAAAACACCTTGTCAAACTGTCAAAAGTTTTTACTTCATGACTCGTCTCCTTTGGAATGTTTCAGTTCTTCTTTGTTTGCTCAGATATATTCTCCTGGTTTAATCATGAGCGACTCCCTTCTTCTGTTTGACCCGGGCGGCAGGCAGTAAGTGGAAGTTTCAGGGTCAAACAGATTAACATTTTATCAAGCGATAGCAAGGCAAGCTATTTATTTCGTTTCACCCCTCTGCCCCGCTTGAACTGTTTTAAAAATGATTTGTTTATATGACGCAATCTTGGTTTCCTTTGTTCAGCATTCTCGCACTCGTGTCCTTGGCGTCTCCTGACAGAGTTGGAGGGAGGGCAGGGTTGGGAGTGCAGTTCTCCAGGGGAAGCTCCTCCAGGTGGCCCCGTTCTCATGCGCACCCTCGCTGGGGCCGGTGCTTAATCAAGCCCCAGGTTTTGATCCCAGAGGGCCTGACTCGCCTGCTCTACACCATCTGTACAAAAGAGTAGCTAATAAAGTGTCTGTCCTCCTATCTTCAGTGTGCTATGGTCCCCTCAGTACTCAGACAGGACGGTTTATGGTCTCTTTCTCACATAAACAACAATTTATACCACTTTTGTTTCTGCTGAACAAAAACGTTGTATCACTGTTGATATGTGTTTGTGCTGTTTGGTGATAGAGAAAATAAAAGTGTTCAAGTGATTTAAGAATGGTGCCTTGGCAAAACCCTAGACAGCATGTTATGGCATAAATGCTTTTGTCTTTCATGAACATAAAGGGACCATATCATTGCAAACCTAAATTTGTTTGCTTGTTTTAAATAAATGGCAACTCAGATGGGAATATTTTGACTCATTTCACATGTGAAGAAGATAGACAATCACACAAAAATGTAATTAAGTGAAAGAAATGATTAAGGAAATAATTAAAGAATTAGTTAAATTAGAATATGTCCCTTTAATCATTTCATAGCCTTGTATAAACTCAGAAGACATCGAATGTAGCATATAGACTATTAATGATATTTTCTGAGATAAAGTTTGAGAGTGGTAACTATGAACTGTTGTTGAATGGAAAAGGTGTGTGTAAAGATTCTTCGAAATTACTCTTTTGTATTCCATTGAAAGTCATTTACTTTCTTCCATACTTTAAATTCTGCCTTTTGCGCTGAACTTTTCATCACTTTTTTCCCTTAATCCCTCTGTTTCACTGACTTTCCATTTGTAGTCTCGTCTTTAATGAAAAATCAGTAGGGGAGCGCAAAATAAATGGACACATGAGCAGAGAGCGAGGGATGCGGTATGAAGAAAAAGAAGAATGGATAGTGGCAGCTGGCAAGTGATACGTCTAAAGCTCAGGATTTAACAGTGAGTGGAAAAGAGGAATTCTATTGGACCAACCTGTGGATTGAGTGTCAGTTAATGCCATTCCTTAATGCCTGTCAACAGAGGGAGAGAGACAAAGAGAAATGAATGAGAAACAGTGGAGAGGTGGATGAGGGGATGATATTTTGCAGTATGGCGAAATTGAAAATGTGTGGGAGGGCACGAGTGAGGGAGGGAAGGACGGATGGATAAAGCAGGAGTTGAGTAATGAGGGCTGTTGTTTGTCAGAGTTTTATTTTTTTTTTTTTTTCGTTTCTCAACGCAGCAAATGCGAACGGTGACCCCCATTGACCTTTGATCTTTGAAAGGGATTAGCAATGCGAACGCAGATCTGGCCACACCACACACGCCATAGAGTGAGTGTGTGTGTGTGTGTGTGTGTGCTCAGACAGATCTATCTGTCAGCTTAGTGGAGTTTGTTTGTCTCATTCTACGAGAGGAAGCTCTTGGTCTTGACTAAATAAACAAAAGGAAGCTCTCACACAGCCTCTGACCCAAGGGAAACAGTGTATTTGCCTTCTTAGAGTGGTGCTTTAATGGCAAAAACATCAGAGATGGAGACGTGGTGCAGATCACTTCTACAAGCATCACATTCACAGCCACACCTCTCATACCACACGCTTACTGACCAGAAACACCAGTCTCCTCCATCCACACACGTGATCTTTTTATGACCTCCACAAGCCAGACTGAAACATAAAAGTCTACAGCTCTGTTCCAAAGGCAGCTGCTTTCTACGACAGCATCCTAACTAGAATGGAACCTCATAATTTGCTGATTTGTAGAGTATTCTACTTAAGCAGGAATTACATTATGTATTCAAAATAGACGAGGAACAATGCAACATTAGGGATTTTTTTTTGTTTGTTTGTCAAATAATAATTACTAATTATCTAAGATAATGAAGTGTTTTCTGTACTGTATATTGTTCTATTATGAATTATTATATTATATTATATTATATTATATTATATTATATATGCATTTGGCAGATGCTTTTGGCCCGACATCTTGAACATTTTTCCACTTACCTCATCACTATGATGCTATGATGCCTTATGATGCTTTAAAATACTGCCTACTAGGCAGCTGACTGGGTTTCGGAACAGAGCGAATGTTTTTGCAGTGAAGAAAAAAAGCTGCTCCCCCTTCTCTCCACTCGGACATCCCATAACAGACTATGTTGCCTGAGGCCACGTTGTGGCTTCAATCACGGTTGGGTCAGTGTGCTCTAAGCCAGCTGAAATTGACTCTTTCTTTCAAATCTGTAAACAGATTTCCCTGAAGTCACCTACAGCTCGAGGAACTGACTGAAGCCTTTTAACACACTTTCCCACAATCTGGTGGGCTACACAAAACAAGTGAGCGAGTGATTGTGATTGATTAAAATAGTATCTTTGTATTTAGTCTGTATTTTTAAGAAATTCTTTCTTTACCAAGGCAAAAAAACAAACAAAACAAATACAGTGGTCAAATACAGACCGTGTTTTGTTTTGCATTTTCCTTATTTAATGCATTTTATGTTATATAAATATTTTTTTTGGTTTCACTTTATTTTGATGGTCCCTTTAACACATTCTGTTGTCTATAAGTAACATTGCACCTTCATGTCTACTAACTCTCAGTAGAGTATTAGTAGATTATTAATAGACTCTTAGGGTTAGAATAAGTTGACATGTAGTTGCAAAGTTACTTATAGTCAGTAGAAAGTCTGTTGGAGGACCAACAAAATAAAGAGTTTGCAGATATGAAGCTGATAGTCCATTAATACTCTAATGAGAGTTAGTTGACATGTAGTTGCAAGGTTTCTTATAGTTAACAGAATGTTCAAAAGGGACCATCAAAATAAAGTGTTACCTATTTTTTTTTATCAGCAAATAAAGTTAAAATGGTTAATTGAAAAATTTAATTCCAGAATTTGCTATAACATTTCTTTTGTTTTATTTTTTTTTTCCCAAAATACTAAAACTTTTATGTTTATTTCCAGGTTTACATGACATTTTTATGAGGTCTCAGACGATATATTAATGCCATCATCTCCTGCTTTGTGGCATATCAGTTTTTAGGCCAATGAAATGCAGTTTAGCATTCCTAGTATTCTCTGCCACACTGATAAAAATGATTCTGTGGTGAAGTAAATACTACAGAAAAAAAGAATGTCATTTCTATACAAAAAAAAAAAAAAGTTAGTTCAGGCAAGAATTAAACGTAGTAAATTTTAATTAAATTATATATTAGTTATCAATTCAAGCTTGTAGAAATTAAAGCGTAAATATCAACATTATAAAATTAAGTAAAACTACTCAACTTTTCTGCTTCTGGAGTTCCCATCATGCAATGGGGCTTGAATAATTAATAAGGTTGATTTTTCGCTGTTTTCCAGCTGTATTTACACTGTTTTATTATTGCTTTTGTTGTTAGGTTTAGTAACTTGCCATTTTGTGACATTTGGAGTTAATTTTCTACTCAAAGTGACACATTCATACTCAAAAATGATGGATCGAATGTTACTGTCATTGTGTACCAAGTAATGAGGTCTCTGTGTTCAAATGCTGCGTTACTTCTATCATGTAGATATGGTGTCTACACAATATCTTTTGTATTATTTAGATGTTTCTGAGTAAAGCATACACTTTAAAGGCATGGTTTATTCAGTGTTATATTGTTTGAGTAAAAAGCATTGCAAAGGAAACTTCAACTAAGTAGAAATTACTCAACCTTTTACTGGCCAAGTTAAATGTAATTATTTTATTTGTTAATTTTACTTAAATTAGTTAAGTAGTTTTTACTTAACTCCATACGTGAAATGTACTTAATTTTTCTTTTGCAAGTTTTTGCACACAGATTTTAAAATTTTGTAATTTTGTAAATTTTACTTATTGTTTTTTTCTTTTTTTTTTTTTTTTTTTTGGGTATAGTAGCATTACCATGTAACAAATCAAGTTTTTTTTAAGGCTGCAATATAAACTAACTAACTTTCTTTCTTTTTTTTAATCCAGAGTCCTTCAATATTTCCTGCCCCAACTTCCTGTTTCAGTTGGAAATATGTCAACATGGGTCAGGTCAAACCATTTCATGGGTTTATGAAATGTTAAAAGGTGAATTTAAAAGCTTGGCGAGTCTCATTTTCGGCAGAGCTTCTTTTAAAATGTGTTATTTGACCCAAGAGTCAGAGTTTCATTTAAACCAAAACCCATGGCACAAAGGAAGAGCATCAGCTTTTCTGCCTCATCCCCTGAAAGCAGGCCTCTCTGAAACTATCAGAGCGAGTTTCTAGCCGACAGTAAACAAGCACAAATAAAGGGCTGTGATTGAGTCTTGAGAGGGCTTTTTGTTATCTGTAGTGTTGTGGAGCAGCGCTGCCAGTCCTCCCGGTGACTACCCAATAGCACTTCCCTTTTCTTATTTTTCATACCATTTTTGGAGAAGACAACGGGCAGAGTGTATAGCCTGGTCCACAGCAGACCATCCATACCATAAATGTTGTCATTGTGTGTGTAAGTGTGTGTGTATCTGGAGTCGTCCAAACTCACGTCCCTTTCCTCTTATTGTGTTATTGCAGCCTGCTGACGCAGAACCAGCTGTATTTATTTTCTTTGGCGAATTGAGTTGAGAGGCGTAACTGAAACTGATCTCTGGTCAGTCCGAAATCACCATCTCCATCTTCATCTTCACTACAAACGTGACATTTCACAATGTGAGACGTGGAAAATCAGTGCAAGGAGGCAAAACGTTTCACAATAACTGTCAAATGAACATGATGAGAATAAATAGAGAGCGGCTGAAGGAAGCTGGTATAATGTGCACATAGGATGATGGTGGGTAATTTCCTGTAGAAAAAACATGTCACTGTCATTACAAAAAAGGAGGAAAAAACAAATTAATTGTGAAAATCGGATATGAGCTCTCAGCGAAGCTCATTTGTCTGGTGCTGTGTTACGATGGCCTGATATGCAGCACGGCGTTGTTCGGTTATTTAGAAAGATCAAGAGCAAACGGAAGCATTTCTTCCTTTTATCACATAGAGAGGCTTTTAGTAGCTTGCCCGCATTTCCGTTCTCCTTCTCTCGCTCTTTCCTTTTCTCCCTGACTCTCCATGCCCCCGCTTCCCTCTCTCCCACGGTAGCATTCACCCGGGTAATCATGGGTAATCTTCACCATCCCTGCCCTTTTTATCTCCTGTCATTTTCTCCGATAGTGACTTTTTCCTCCTTCCTTTCAACCTCCTGCATACAGTCAGGATTGAGGCCTGATAGAAATGAAATGATGAAGAAATGAAATGAAATAGGATTGCCAAACAAGCCATGGGCCAGAGTCACACCCGTCTGCATTGATGCCCTATGTGCGTTTATTTCCATCCATTTATATGAGTCCTGAATTTATCAAAGCAACCCACTCAGATTCGATGATGGCTTATGTACTTATGCATTAGGGTTTGCATACTTTGCAATATCATTGATGATGGATGGATAGATGACGGATGGAATGATGGGTTGTTAAACTAAGAAGACTTTTATGATCTTTTTGTATTTGGTCCCATCCATCTTTTAAACCAAGATTAGGCCTAAATTGCTCTGTGAAAATAACCCTTCTGCATATCTTCAGAAGCAGCAGAATGAAAATTACGATTATGATGATAACTCTGCTTACCCACACAGTCAGTAGGGCCAGGAATGTTATTTCCCCTCAAATATAGACACCGGTATTTAACCCTCCTACACTGAGCCGTGTTGCTTGTAATTACACTGCTAGTCAGTGAGAGGTTGTCCATTTCCTGTGCCCCACTGATTGGGGAATAGGATGGATACGTGTGACCGCCGCTAGACTTTTTTTACCATTCGATTTCAACAAGAGGAAGGAAGTTTCTGCGAAATGACAGACACCACCTACCTAACCTGTGTGTGTGTCTGTTCAGCACATTGAATGTTTGAGTAAAGCTAGTCTTTGTATAAATAATTTGTTCTGTAGACTTTTTTTATTGAAAAGGACGTGTCAAATTGAAACAGTTCCAATATATATTTGCTTAGCATGATAGAATACTTAAGTGAGGGGAAAGCAATGATAAGGGTATAGGTCTTTATTATATGTTAGCACCCTAAGATATACACAGCTCGTTTTGAGGGATGATACTGTAGGTACTTTTTTCTTTCAAAGGAAGGCTTCGTCACTAAGTGAAATAAATATTTCACAAGACAGTCAGCCAATACTTGTGGATTCTGGCTTATGCCTTTGAGAAAAAGAAAAATGTGATAATTTGATGTTGAAGTTTTTATTTTTTTTATATATATAATGTTACATATAAATTCACTTTGTGAGATATAGGGCCAGATTTACTAACAGCTTGCCCTCTTTTGGCATTAAAATACTAGTGTCAGGATTATTAAGGTTATATTAAGGTCATAATTATGAAAGATAGTTAATAAGAAATAAAGGAATAATGTAACTGAGATATAAAGTTGCAATTTAGAGATACACTTCTGTATCTTTACATTTCTGTAAGGTTTGCAGGTTGTGAACCAAATCTGCTGTGATTGCTTTTGAAAAAAAAAAATATTTTTTTTTTTGAAAGAAATTAATACTTCTATTCAGCACAGACAAAAAATTATCAATGAAGTTGAGTGAAATTATCAATCAATGACTTTAAAAATATATATTTTTAATAAATGCTGTTCTTGTGATCTTTCCATTCATCAAATAATTCTGGAAAACATGTATCACAGTTTCCACCAAAATATGAAGCAGCACAACTATTTTCAACAATGCTATTATAATAATAATAAATTTTTCTTGAACATCGAATCAGCATATTATAATGATTTCTGAAGGATCATGTGACACTGAAGACTGGAGTTATGATGCTGAAAATTCAGCTTTGCCGTCACAGGAATAAATTGCATTGTAAAATATATTACAATAGAACAGTCATATTAAATTGTAATATTATTTTACAGTACTACTACTTCGTTCAATCTTTGATTGATTTGCCAGTCATTTGAATAATGTTTCTTTATGTGTTGGTCACACATACCTTTCTTGTCTAAGCATTTCTAGGTATTTCTTAGGCCAGAATAAGCTGCAAATTGGGCCATGCCAATAGTCAAAAGTCTGGCTGCGCGAGACTTACTGCCATCTGACCCTTCATCCTGAGTCTCAGCGAGGCTCCTGTGTTCATTGCTCGTGGAGGATTTGCTTCCCAGTGGCTGGTAAACAGGCAATCGATCAGAGCTGCTTGCATACAAACAAACCTGAATGCGGGCTCACACCTCGCTATAGGGAAGGGAGAAAGATTGATCGTAATTGGTGGGTGGGAAGAGTTTATATACAAGAGTGAAACGTATGCGAGTGAGAGTAAGAGAGGAAATTTGGAGATAAATGCGGAGGTTATTGAAGGGTCACATCCAATTCCTAGCACGACTCCCTGCTTCTGTGTTTGCGTGCTTATGCATTTATAGGAGCACAAGTTTGATGCCATGTTTCTTGATAATGACTTCACGCTTGCGTGTGTTAGTGATGGGAAGATTTGTTTACATGAATGGGTTCTTTCAAACTGTTTGTTTAAATGAACTGCTTTAAAATGTCTAATATGACCAAATTAAGTCATATGCAGGCATATTTAGCTATGTCTTTATTCTTTTTTTTTTCAGTTATCTTTTATTAATAAGGGTATTTGTTTGTATTTTCATGTGTAGCCTACCAGTTCAGTTTGTTGCATCATGATTCATTAATTTTCAGTTCATTTAAACACCAAATATACTATACAATATTGGTCATGTCCAAAACAATGAACCATTGATTCATTGACTGAGGATCACTCTGACAAATTCAGTCTGATTTGTGAACAATTCAGACAAGTTTTGTGAACCAGTTCCTGATTCTTTGAAAAGATGTTTCAGTAAAATAATTAATTCATGAATCAGACATTGCGTGTGTGTGTGTGTGCGTGCGTGCGTGTGTGCGTGCGTGTGTTTGTGTGTGTGTGTGTGTGTGTGTGTGTATGTGTGTGTGTGTGTGTGTGTGCATGTGTCTGTGTGTGTGTGTGTGCACGCATAGTCTTTATCCTTCAAAGAAAATGTTTACCTCAACATTTCTCAGTTTCCAAGGCTGGCATGGTTCTCTCAACAGATTTTCGATCAATAATTATGTGTTTGTGAACATCACACAATATCTCTCAAATACATCAAAGTCAGTGAGAATATGTGGTATCCCTTTCTACTCTTTCTTTGTTTCATTCTCTTTTTCTCTCTCTTTTCTTCTTCCATGACTCATTTTAGCTAGGATCGATTTTCCTGCAGGCTATAATCAGGGCAGGCCTTTCATGTCAGCCCTTTGTGACATTAGGGGAAGGTGCCTGGGCTGCTTGAAGGACCCCATGTGTTTTCAGAACAGGGTTGGCCCTACAGTGATTGTGCGCTCTTTACCCTCAGGGTGTGGCCTCATGTGTCTGTGCCACATTTTGGCTAAAGTGTTATGATTAAGTATCATATCAAAAAATATCATACTTAAAAAATTTGCTCTGCCAAATCCACACACACACACACACATATATATATATATATATATATTAGTGTTACATGATTAATCATATCGCAATCGCAATTGCATGACGCAAAATGCTGAGATTTTATGAAATAACAGGTGAAGATGATGCCGAGCAGACGTACACTGAACTGGTGACCAGAACAAATTCCACCTCTGTTATATGGCGATATTTTGGCTATAAGATAAGCGACACTGAGGAGAGAGAGCAGGGCTGCCAACTCTCAGGCCGTGTGTCCACCAAAGCGTTTTTTTCACGCAGCTGGCGTAAAATTCCAATTGTTTTCAATGGGAGCGCCACGTTTTTTAAACGCCATGAGCGTAACGAGGCGCTGAGCGTGTATTTAACGCTCAAGCGCTGAGCGTTCGCCGTTTTTTACTGGTCGCCGAGAGTTGAAAAATGTTCAACTTTGGGTAAAACGCTGCGCTCATCACTGTCACTTTTTACACAGCCGTCCAATCACAGTGGAGGAGGGGCGGGACAAATACCACACCAACTGTCACAACATTCTTTCTGTACAACAACGTCAACCAGCAGAGCTAACCGAACAAAATGGATGAAAAATAATTTTTTAGTATGAAACAAATTATGTACGAAATCAGTTACAAGTAAACTGTGCTGCGGATATTCTGTATCATAGCAACGAATCGTCTCAACTGAAAAAACGCAGCGCTGCCAAAACGCTCTCAAGCGCCCAGTGCTAGGCGTTTTCAGCAGAGCGCCTAGCGTTTTCAGCCGGCTAAAAACGCTTTGGTGGACACACGGCCTCACTCATTCAGCGTGAGACTCACGCAATTGACACTTTTCACACGCGCTCATGCAACACATCCATTTTATCAAAAAATTGTTTTAGAGAAAAATTGCGAAGCAAAGAGGACAGACTAGACAGAGCAGGTTACTTTTGATAGGAAACCAATTCTCAGCTCTCAGATTCTGTCAAATTTATTACACAATTCAAACAATAGCGTTTTGGCGCTTGTAAATGTGACGTGACAGATCGTGGTCGTGAACCGAACAACTCTTAGTCTTTACTAGTTAATAGTAAATAAACACGATTAGGTGTGTTGAAAGATACAGTACAACTTACCGAAATGTTATGCCTCATGCATAATATCGATCAATCAGTGTTTTTCAACCGCGGAAAGAGGTCAATAAAACAGTTATATTAAATATTTATTACATTTTTACTTATATCATTAAAATATTGTAACGTTGTTATATTGTAACGTTGTTATAAAGAACACATTATATTTATTTTGAGCAGCTGACAGGGGTTCTGTATGTTTACAGCATTAGGTGAGATATTTTTTTTTTCTTGAGAAAAATTAACAATGTCTACTGTACCTAATATTTATCCAAATGAATCGATATTGAATCAAGATCGGAATCAAATCTCAAGATTTGAATTAAAATCAATAAATTTGTGTCAAGCAATAATAAAAACAGTAGCCTACCAGTCATTGTACCATGTAAACATTGTAACATGTTGTCACTAAACTTAATAAAATTCTGTTACCAAATGTTTTGGCAATCACAATTCACTTACACCAAAAATTATCCACAGACCGAGTTTATACAAAGCATATGTTGCATCATACTTAAATGTCCCTGTTTGTCTGGACATAATGTTCAAAATATCTTATTTTCATGAGCATACAAATGTTCTTATTTATTGTTCCATTTATTTTATACTATTGTACTATTGAGACAATAACAAGTTTGCAGTAATGCAAAGATGTCATTATTTAATTCAGTAAAAAGTATTATTTTAATTTGAAAACATTTAGTTGTTGTTGCTAGTTTGAGTTGAGAAATACACATTTCAGCATTATCATTAATCTGTGTGTGCATTTTCCTTGAGAACCAAGCAAGTTGACTCATGAAACCATTTGTTTATTATATCGCAATCACATATCGCAATAGCAATATTGACCTCAATAATCGCAATATGACATTTTCCCCAAATCGTGCTGCCCTAATATATATATATATATATCAGTGGGTATTTTTTTAAGACTGCAAGGGAAGCTCGGCTTCCCCTATAATGTCAAAAAATTAATGGTCAAATATGTACTATTGTGTTAACATTTTATTGACTAAAAATGCGTTAGAACACGTTCATCTCGAAGACGAGTTCGATCAGAATCAGCTACATATAGCAGGTCGGCTGACTTGATTTCCTTCTCATTCATTCCCGGATCGTCACAGTGCATTTCCCTGTTGAAGCCCAGCGTCCATTGACTTCAATATGGCTGCTTTAAACAGTTTTTTCAGTGCTTCAAAACTAGACGGTCATTGGACAAATGCTGCGATTATGTCCCGGGGCTGGACCCCGGGCTTCTGCGTGATGATTGGAAGGTCTGTCCAAAGACTGCATCTCCTTTTGATTGACAGCGATTTTGTAGTATAAAAAGTCGCTGACGCTGAAGCTATTCGAACTCTGTCCCATCGTGGATTTTGCAAGTGTAGTCGAAAGACAAACTACTGCAACCTATTTCTTGGTATTTGCTTGGCGAAATTGCTAGGCAAGTTTCATCATACATTTTACACATTTCCTCCGTCGAGTTTAATATCTTTTTTTTAGATCGTTTTTTCATTCATTCATACAGTGTATATATATATATATATATATATATATATATATATATATATAAAGCTTTTTGAGTGTTGAGATGATGTTACAACACTCATTCTTATGTATTACTGCTAACAGAAGCACAACATTTAGGATCCTTAGGATCGTTGTCATTCCAAGACTTCTGATTGGCCTTTGCATGCATGAGCGCATCAGAGATTTCTGTGATTGGTTACAATGCTCAACTGCTTGACACAACAGGACTAGACCTAAATACAATGATGTAATGGACACTTTTTATAACATCTCAATATGTTGTTTATAGTTTGGGTTTGAATGCTAATGTGTGTTCTTAGTTTCAGATTCACTGCTTCTGTGGCATGTAGCAAAGGGAATGTTTTCGTTTTCGTCTGAATGCTAGTTTAAACAGATTGCTTTAGACAAACATCACTAATGTGCTTATTGCTTTTTCAAGTGTACAAATGTTTCCTAGTATTTGATTAAATCCTTCTTTTCCTGCTCTGTACCCGTCACCCCATTCCACACAAATGCTAATGCGCGCTTTCCATCTCCCCATGCTTCCCCGAACCCTCACGGGAATAATCCCAGCGGTTCAGAGGTCAGTCTGGAAGAGAGTCCCCTGGCTAGTTCATATTTCGCGTTCCTAAAGCACATAATATCTCTCATTACACATTTCGGTGCGAAGGTCATTTAGGCCCAATCTTAAATTGAGAAGTGACAACCTACAAAAGAACCCAAAGGGGGAGAAGACCCCACTTAGCCCAGGATCAGAGCCATTCCTTGGGTTAGCGGGCTGACCCGTGTGCCCCGTCTGGACTAGCTGTAATTATATTAGCACAGGCGCTAGGAGCGTTAGCTTAAGCTCCGAGGGTCTCCCAGACTTTGGCTTTTCAACACCAACTGATATGAGGGGCCCTGCATTTCAGGTTATTATAGAAAGCCCCTATCATCAAATCTATTTGTAGGACAAGGTCGCGCCACATCACAAAGAGATGAAGGGATTAAGATCACCGTCTCTTTCGCACTCTCTCACGTTTTTTCTCAGCTGCTCTTCACAGGGCGGTTTTGTGATGGGGATAAGGGATGATTGGCAGCTGTTGCCCACCCGGGATGGGGCAGACGAAATGTGTGGTCAGTTCTCATACATACTGTTTGCCTATAACACGCAATCTTGGCCCTTACACCCTTACAAAAAGTACTGCGGTTGTACCATGGTATGATGTTGATGTTAACAGATGTTAATTGGCCAATGACAGATAAAGAGACATAGACATGTAAAATCATTGTTTTTAAAATACTGTTTTGAATGTAGTAAGCATATGTTTTTACAAATATTATGAATTTTTAATTCACAAATATCAGTTTTGCAAGGTTTTTGTAAACTGCACCATGTTTTACATCCTGTTAAATACATGCTAATCATACGTATACAAGTTTTTGTGTATAAATTGTTTTTTTTTTTTTTTTTTTTTTTTTTTTATATTAGTGTTATTTTAGTCTTATATTATTATGGTATTTATTAATATTGTGAATTAGCTTTTATTTTATTATGTTTTCAGTTTTCATTTAAATTTTAGAGTACGTTTTAGGAATTTTGTTTTAGGACGTTTTTTTATTTCTAATTAGCTTTCATTTATTTTTAAGTTTAGTTTTAGTAATTTTTGTACTTCAACTGAAACTCAGTTTTTTGCCAAGTTTAAGTTTTTTATTTAATATTTATATTTTATTTTATTTCAGTTTTATTTCAGTTTATTTTGTTTTATTTTACTTAACAATAACAACTCTGATTAGACAGGACAAAAAAGAAAGGCAAACCATTATACTAAATAATTTGCATAGTCACAATCCATTTTAGATCCATGTTAATCAAAAATACTTTAAAGAACACTGTGGTACTTCAATGGTCATGTCTAATACCATGTTCAAAAAGCCATTGTAGCAATGGCTTTTTGCTAGTTTAGCCTGGATCAGAAATCACTGTGGTTATATGTGAAATGTACATATTCAGGTTAACTCAATGGTATGTTATAGTGCTCTTTTGCTTGTTTAGTCATGTGGTTGAGTTTGGTTAAATGACCAGAGGCATGTTCTATGACCTCTGGGTATCTCTATAGCCAAGTGATTTGACCTTTGACCTCTGCTGGTGAGAGAGTGAGTCCTATTCTCTAAAAAAAAATGTCACATCAAAATGGACCAATCAGTGACGGACCCCCCAAGGGGGTCTATAGACTTTATTCAGCGCAGCGCCATGACAGGTATGAAAGCGAGGCTTTGAGGGATAGACTTACTATGTTTTCAATGGCATCTGATGTAAAAAGCTGTATAAAGCTCCTAGATCATTTATAACTTTCCTCAGCTCATGTGTTTTGTCTACTGAAATAACTTGGAAAAAATATTTTTGCAGTGGTTCATCAGTAGAACAATCCAAAAACACATTAAATAACAGTACAACCCACTGAAGAGATGCATGTCTATTCCTCACAACCTTGCTTTCATTCCCAGTAAAAATCAAAGCGCTCCTGTGAATAAGGTGTAAAATACCCGGAAAAAGCCATCTGGTAGCATTCCCATTATCTCAATAGAATTTGGTCAGCTGGGGGAGGACCCCACAGTTTTGCTCATGGATGCTCAGCTCTAGACAAAATTATTTTTGAACAACTAAATATTCTTAATACAGAGCTAAAAAAATATTTTTTTTTTCATCCTAGCTTTTAACTAGTATTCTATGTATTATGCTGCCTTTACTTGTGTTTTATTTGATGTAATTAATGTTTATGGTTTTTGTGTAAAGCACTTTGAGTTGCATTCTAAATATAACGAAATATTAGCTATATATATATGTTGTTTTTAAACAAATGTATAGTCAGAATACATGGGTACTTCTGAAATTTTTACTATAATAACACAGTGTTCCTGTAGTCCAGCAGTGCTACTGGTGCCAACAATGCCAAAGTCTTTAACTGAAATACAAGGGAACACATTTAATGGTAAACTGACTGCAATGCAAGTCTCTTTGGATAAAACACCTGCCAAATGCATCAGATTAATTACTGTTATGTGTAAGATTTTTAATGTATTAATCACTTTTTTATTGCCAATGTGTGAACAGCTTGTAATGAAATTTAAAAAAGCGAGACCTTCCCTGACTTCCTAGGTAAAGGACTTTAGGGCGTTTTTGGCGGGAAAATCAAAATGATGTGACATTTAATACATGCTCCCAAGAGCCTCTCTTTCATTCAGTGAGGCATGAAATGAATGCTTACAATGATCAGAATGTGCAAACATATCCACATCGCTATGATAAGATGCTTTCTTAACTGCTGTTTTCTCACCATGTTTATTTTGTTATTGAGAGGAATGTGCACAGCAAATATTTACATATAAATGTCACTCTCAGCAGCATGGACAGCATTTGGATGTCCGTTAACAGTATATCACTGCGAAGTTATTTCCAACTTCTTTTTACTTCTGTGAAGAACACTACAAAAAAAAAAATACAAAAAAAAAACTTTGCCGTGAGTGTATCAGGGCCTTGAATCGTGTTCAGTCTCTTATATGTTACGTGTGCACGAATGCAAGCACAAGCAGTTGCTGGCTGTAGTTCACTTAACGGCCACCACTGTCACTACCAAGGGTTTCTGAATATATATATTCTAAATATAGGTTATAAGTAGTATTCAGAAACCCTTGTTATAAGCAGAGAAACAACCTTTAATGGAGAAACTTGCTTTTTTCTCCCACAGTGTGTATCTGCAGCATCTACCTGCAGAAGCTAATGTGGCTATGCTAACTAGTCAAACCTTGAGTTCCCTTTCGTTGTCACTCCGAGTTACGTCGGATGACGACGAATGGGGTTTCGCTTAGAAAGCCTATCAACTTTGAGTATTACAAAACGAGCCAATGGCAAAGAAATGCCATGGGTCTGCGGAATTTGCATAACGTATCTCCGCCCTACCTCGTGGGTATAAAGGAGGACGCCGGTAACATGCAGATATGTTTTCGCTTCGGAGCCAAGTTTATTCTTCTCTCCACAAGCCATCTCTGCATCGTCAGCTTCACAAACGAGTACCTCGAGTGTTGGTGTGACGGCGATCTACGGTGAGCGCGTGCTTCCTGCTGATCTGTTGCAGTGGTCTGCCAGTCGGTATGTGTCTCCCCGGGTGCTTCAACACTTGAGTTTTCTCTCACTAAAAGAGCTCGCGCGCGGCCCGTCTTTTTAAAGACGGCTCGCCCGTGCATTTCAAAAAAAAAAAAAAATGAATGGTGCGGCAGCTTGGTATCGGACTCTGTTGGGCACGAGCGTTGTCTAGTATGTTTGGGCTTGATCATGCTAGAGCAGCGCTCGTGGATGACTCATGTTTTCTCCGTGGGAACATGACCATCGCGTCATTAAGGTCGAGACTCGGTGAACTCACATGAGTGAGAGTCCCCTCATCCACCCCCCGATCTTCGGCTGGTGGCCAGGGTGACCTGAGGGTTACGGTCTGGAACAAGGCGCCGACTATGTGTCCGCGACCCCAGCCCCCCTCTTCAATGACGGTGCCCGCTAGTGAACAGGTGATTCCCATGGGTCTACCCTCTGGTGGCCCGTGTGTTTCATTTGAAGCTCAGAGGATGATATTATGTTTGTAGCAGCTTCACTAGGTGGGTTTGATTTTCCTGGAAGTGACGACTCGTCGAGTCTGATCCGGAGATGACGGCCATGCTTTCCCGGGACGATTGGTTTTTGGGTAAGGCCGCCGACCCTCGTCCACGGCAAACCCCAATACCTTTCTTCCCAGACGTGCATGATGAGATCTCGAAGTCCTAGAAGACCCCCTTGTCTTCTCGGGACCGCTCACTGATCTCATCCGCCTTTCCTCCCCTCGATGGGGCCGCTGCCAATGGGTATATTGGGGTCCCCCCGGCTGAACGCTCTGTTGCGATGCTATGTGTCCTCAGAGTGCTTCTTCTCGGCGCAATCCTAAGCACCCGTCCGTGGCCTGTAGTTTTTCGTCTACGCTTGTGGCGAGATCCTATAGCACCACGGGACTGGCAGCCGCCTCACTGCATGCCATGGTCTTTCTGCTGGTCTACCCAAACCAGATGCTCATGGACCTGCACGAGGGCGGGACTGACCCAGGGCTCTTCACTGAGCTGCGCGCCGCCACTGACCTTGCTCTCCAAGCGACGAAAGTGGCCGTACGCTCCCTGGGTCAGGTGATGCTCACCATTCTGTGGCTGAACCTGTCTGATGTGCTGGATGTCGCGCGGACCCGTCTGTCCGACATTCCCATATCTCAGGTCGGCCTCTTCGGCGGTGCGGTTGAGGGCTTGCCCGGGGCGGCTCGGGAGGCCGCGGTCGGACGCCACAGCCCTCTCCAGCCCCGCCCCCCGCTACACGCCGGGTTAAGCGGCGCTCTTGAGACGGGCTCCTCGGGGATGGAGCAGACTGAGGTCGACTCTGTCCCGACGGCCCCGCCGTCCGCTCAGATCCCTCGATCCCTCGATCCCACCTCCGAGGGCGCCCCCCCCCCCGCGGCTCCCACCCCGCCCGTTCACCCGGGCCGGCTCTGGAGGCCGCGGTCAGACGCCACAGCCCTCTCCAGCCCCGCCCCCCTGTACACGCCGGGTTAAGCGGCGCTCTTGAGATGGGCTCCTCAGAGATGGGACTCAGTTCTTTCCAGGAGTTGGTAGCAGGACCACTCCTTTCCCCGGTGGAGGGCCGGGGAAGAATCCTTATTCTCCAAAGAACTGACTCTCCCATCTCTGAGCACACAGAGTTCTCGGACGACACAGAGCGCCGCCCACAAGCCGTGCTCTTCTCGTCCCCCTCTGTCCCAGAGGTGGTTGACACGGCGTGCCGTCCACGGACCGCTTCGCCCCTGTCCCCCTCTGTCGCCAGACCCCTGGCAGAGCAGGCCCCCGCGGGACGACCAGCCTGGTCCTCCCCTGGCCCCCTCTGCCAGGATGCGGTTGCTAACTGTGCCCCCATACCGGACCGCTATGCCGTCCACGTCTGGGCCAGTTACTCCGCTCTGTGCCCCTCCGGGGGGACGCCTGTGGTTCGCATGACCCCGCTGGTTCAGTTCCTGGGAGCCTGGTTAGAGCTCCCCGTCCGTCCCGCTGGATCGCGCGGACCGTCAGGCTGGGCAATGCGATTCAGTTCGCACGGTCTCCCGCTTCTGGGGAGTCCGCTCCACTTTGGTCGGTGGCTAGGCCCCCATCATGAGAGCAGAGATTGCCACCCTGCTGGCGAAGGGTGCAATCGAGACTGTCCCTCCAGCCGAGATGAGGTCCGGCTTTTACATCCCCTACTTCATTGTCCCCAAGAAAACCGGTGGGTTACGGCCAATCCTGGACTTGCGCGTTCTGAATCGCTCCCTTCACAGGCCGCCGTTCAGATGCTCAGATACTCCTTTTCTAATGTATGCGGCCCCAGGATTGGTTTGCAGCGATTGACCCCCTCCCAGTTGGGTTAGCCCTGTCTCCTCGCGTCTTCACGAAGGTCATCGAGGCAGCCCTTGTTCCCCTACCAGGAACACGGGGTTTGCATCCTGAACTATCTCGATGACTGGCTGGTCCTAGCTCACTCTCGAGACCAGGTTTGCGAACACAGGGACCTAGTGCTCCGGCACCTAGCTCGTCACGGCCTGTGGGTCAACTGGGAGAAGAGCAAACTTTGCCCCGTGCAGAGGATCTCTTTTCGCGGTATGGACATCGACTCAGTCGCCATGCAAAAGGCGCAGCTTACGAGCGAGCGCGCGCAGTCACTGTTGACTTGCCTGAGACAATTCGAGGGCAAGAGTGCGGTTCCACTGAAACTTTTTCAGAGGCTCCTGGGGCATATGGCATCTGCAGCCGCGGCGACGCCGCTCGGATTGCTTCATATGAGACCGCTTCAGCTTTGGCTTCGCGACCGAGTCCCGAGGTGGGCATGGCAACAAGGCACGCTCCGAGTACCAGTTACTCCGACCTGCCTTCAGTCCTTCACCCCGTGGTCGAACCTCAGTTTTCTCAGGGCGGGTGTCCCCCTGAAACGAGCTTCCTGGCATGTTGTTGTCTCAACAGATGCCTCCACCACGGGCTGGGGCGCCATGTGCAATGGACATGCTGCTGCGGGCTCCTGGACAGAACCCCAGCGGCTATGACATGTCAATTGCCTCGAGTTGTTGGCAGTACGCCTTGCCCTGCACCGCTTCCGGGCGTTGCTCAGGGGTCAACACGTACTAGTCCGATCAGACAATACCGCTACTGTAGCGTACATCAACCGTCAAGGTGGTCTACGCTCCCGCCGTATGTCACAACTCGCTCGCCACCTCCTCCTATGGAGTCAGAAGCATCTGAGGTCGCTTCGAGCCATTTCATTCCCGGAGCGCTGAACTGTGCAGCCGACGAGCTCTCACGGCTTCAGCCCCTCCCTGGAGAATGGCGACTCCATCCCCAGTCGGTTCAGCTGATTTGGGACCAGTTCGGGGACGCACAGATAGATCTGTTTGCCTCTCACGACTCAACCCATTGCGCCCAGTTTTATTCCCTGACCGAGGGCACGCTCGGCACGGATGCTCTGGCGCACAGCTGGCCGCAGGGCCGCAAGTATGCGATCCCCCAGTGAGCCTTCTTGCGCAGACCTTGCGCAAGGTCAGGGAGGACGAGGAGCAGGTCATTCTGGTTGCGCCTTACTGGCCCAACCGGACCTGGTTCTCCAAACTAGTACTCCTCGCGACAGCACCTCCCTGGCCGATCCCTCTGAGGAAGAATCTTCTTTCTCAGGGACGGGGCACCCTATGGCACCCTCGTCCCGATCTTTGGAACCTCCACGTGTGGCTCCTGGATGGGACGAGGCAGGTTTGAGTACCCTTCCACCAGCGGTGGTTGCTACCATCACTTCCGCTAGAGCGTCGTCCACGAGACACGTCTATGCGTTGAAGTGGAACCTCTTCGTCAGCTGGTGCTCTTCTCACCAAGAAGACCCCCGGAGATGCTCGATCAGCGTTGTGCTTTCCTTCCTTCAACAGGGGTTGGAGCGAAGGCTGTCTCCCTCCACCCCGAAGGTCTATGTTGCCGCCATTGCCGCACACCATGACCTCATCGAAGGTAAGTCGGTGGGGAAGCACGACCTGGTCATCAGGTTCCTGAGAGGAGCGAGGAGACTAAATCCGCCTCGCCTCCTCTCGTTCCCTCTTGGGACCTCTCAGTGGTTCTAACTGCCCTGCAGAGTGCTCCCCTTTAGCCTCTGCAATCAGTCGAGCTTAAGTTCCTGTCAATGAAGACAGCGCTCCTGGTTGCACTGGCCTCCATCAAGAGGGTAGGGGACCTGCTCGCATTCTTCGTTGACGAAGCGTGCCTGGAATTCGGGCCGGCTTACTCTCACGTGATCCTGAGACCCCGGCCTGGATACGTGCCCAAGGTTCCTACCACTCCCTTTCGGGACCAGGTGGTGAACCTGCAAGCGCTGCCCCCGTAGGAGGCAGACCCAGCCTTGGCACTGCTCTGTCCAGTACGCGCTCTCCGCGCCTATGTAGACAGAACACAGTGTTTCAGGACCTCAGACCAGCTCTTTGTCTGTTATGGCGGGAAGCTGAAGGGAAAGGCTCTCTCCAAGCAAAGGCAGCAAGGTCTACCGTGCCCCCTTGGTGTGACTGCCCACTCCACCCGAAGTGTGGCATCCTCTTGGGCTCTAGCGCATGGCGCCTCGCTAACAGACATCTGCAGAGCTGCAGGCTGGGCGACACCTAACACATTCGTCAGATTCTATAATCTACGAGTGGAGCCAGTGTCCTCTCATGTACTCGCTTCAACCAGCTAGTACCGGACCCGCTCAGGTGTCTTCGCTTGCTCACCATTCCACTCCACGGACTGGATACGTGCGATATTCTCCTCAGGTGAGCTTCCCCGAAAGCCCTGAGCTCCTCCAGCACTCCTGACGTCGGCGCCAGTGTCTATTGCCTCCGCATCGGCTAGGTGCCTCCCGTGTGCATGGTCCCTCCCCTGAGCGACCCCCACATGTGTATTTCCACTGTAAGCCTCTCTGAGCATGTGTCTTTCCCTTGGCAAGCCACCTTGCCACCCCTGGGGTTGAAATATTCCACCTGCGGCTGGACACCCCAGTGTTCTCCATATGCTCCTTCGGGTCATATGTGTATTCTCTAAGTCCCCCCCCCCCCCCCCCCTCTGGGTTGGCATTATTTGCATACTTCCCCTAGTTTGGGATATGCTTCCCAGTGTACCTTGGTATTCCTGTGTTAAATGGAGTCCTTCGTCCAGTCTATGACAGGGATCTCGATTTACGCAGGGCACTGGAAGACAGCCGAGAAGGTGGCGTGATTAGACTGGTAACCACATTCGTCGTCATCCAACGTAACTCGGAGTGACAACGAAAGGGAACGTCTATGGTTACGTATGTAACCCTCGTTCCCTGAGTAGGGAACGGAGACGTTACGTCTGCCCGCCACTTTCCGCTGTACCGCGGGGATCGCCAGAGCTCAGTCTTGGCTCCTCAGCGAAGAAACATATCTGCATGTTACCGGCGTCCTCCTTTATACCCACGAGGTAGGGCGGAGATACACCATGCAAATTCCGCAGACCCATGGCATTTCTTTGCCATTGGCTCGTTTTGTAATACTCGAAGTTGATAGGCTTTCTAAGTGAAACCCCATTCGTCGTCATCCGACGTAACGTCTCCGTTCCCTACTCAGGGAACGAGGGTTACATACGTAACCATAGACGTTCTTAAACCCTCCAAATTGTCTTTTTGTGTTTCTTCATTATTTTCTTTGTGTGTTCAGACACTTCCATCTGTTTTTTCAGTCACATACTTCAATAAATTACTTCTGCTGTCAATCTTCCTGATTTTCCGTTTGGTTGTTTCATCTTTCTCTCTCTCTTTCTATCTTTCTCCCATTCATCTCCCTCTGTTTTAACTGCATTTTGAAAACACAACTGTGGATCAGGAATATCTCCAGTGAATAAAATGTGGCGTGGCTTGAGAGTTTAATCATGCTCTACTATCTGTACATGGCAGTTGGTGGCGTGCTACATTAGCGTGTTCCCAGAGGATGTGATCGAAATGGAGCTTGCCTTTCTGCTAATTACAAAGCTTCTGCAAATTACAGCGACCTTTGTCAACCCCACGTTAGCGGTACTATAGCGAGGAATGTTTGCTTTATATACAGTATATAACTGCTGTATCTGCACATGAAAAAATGAGAACTATCTACATGAATTAGAGTAAACAAAGTGCTTTAATTGTGTGTGTGTGTGTGTGTATATATATTTTATATATATATATATATATATATATATATATATATATATATATATATATATATATATACACACACACAACTCGGTTTCCCTATCTTTGTGGGGACTTTGTAGGCGTAATGATTTTTATGCTGTACAAACTGTATAGTCTATCCCCTAACTCTATCCCTAAACCTACCCATCACAGAAGATCTTTTTATTCACAAACATTTTTACATAAAAAAAATACACCATAATTTAATGTTTATTGATCAATTTTCCTCATGGGGCCCCCAGCATGTAGGTGATCTCAGGTTTTACTATCCTTGTGGTGACATTTGTTCCCCACAATGTAAGATAAACCTGTACACACATGCACACACATACTCATTCAGTGGATATTAACGACATGAGCGACATCAGTGTTAATGTGTTATTGGTGAAGCCATGCACTGCTTATCTGATGCCGTAAAAGCTTTGACAGTGTTCACACATGCACTTATGTACAATTATTCTGCTAACATGCTGCATTGGTTTAATAAATGAGCTTCTCTTTGTAGCAGCAGGGCTATTTTGGTGAGCACTTTAACATATTTATGGGCATAATCACAGTAAAGCCATTACAGGTAGATGCTGGATGAATGTGGTTTGTTAGACATACAGCAGTTTCGATTAAATCAAACAGACTAGAGTTATAGTAGTAGCCTACTGAAGATTAGCTCCAAAAGCATCACAGCTAGCAAGACTCTTGCTGCTTTTTAAATCACATACTGTATAGTAGGTACTACATTTGGTTAGAAACGTACTTCGCGACCATTAAAAAAGTATATTCTATATAGAGTAGAGTGGAGGAAAACTTGGGATAAAATGCCCCCGTACTGTTTCTCCCAAAATAACCACTTGATGGTGTCAAGATACGTTTTTGTTGTTGCTATGGACTAAGTTGACAAGAGTGACGTAGAAGCATTCGCTGTGAAGCGTACACTGGCGACGTACCTGAGGGAAAATGTATTTCACGTTAAATGATTTAATTTTCAGCTGTAAGAAAAAAAGCTTGTTTTTATACGCAGAACAGCTATGATATGATACGATAATAGTAAGGCCTGTTGATAGGGAGTACATGTTATTTAAAGCTGCAGTAGGCCTATGTAACTTTTTTTTTTTCATGAATCCATTTACCAAACCGTTTTGTTGTCTTATCCTGAATCACTACGGTACACCTTAGTCGGGTCGTTGTTTTTTTTTTTTTTTTTTAAACCTAGTCTGTGGGGTAAAACAACCAGTATGGCATTGCTTCCCAGTATCATAATTACTGTAGTTACCATGTTCTGAACATCACATCTTTTTTGTTTTTGTGGGGCATTTTAACCCAACTGTTGGTTTATAATTTATATCGTTGTCACTGAAAACTAGGATAACTATTTTAGACACATTTAACTTTTGTTTCACAAAAGAAAATTGCACAGCACTTAAGGGGACAGTTTTCCCCCATTCATTCGGATGTACTAAATCAGCCATGTTGTCACTGTCATATGACCTAGGATGTCAGTTGTGTTGCTTCACTGCCATTCACAAATCCTCTCCCATTGCCTCATAGGATGGTATAGTGTCCAGTGGATGTGCACTTCAGAATCTTGCCGGTTGTAGGAGCTCATCCGGGAACTTTTCGCCTGCTGTTTTACTTTGAATTCGGTACAGTATCTGAGATTTGTACTCTACACGTAGTATTTTAAGGGTTCCTGGATGGTGTACTTTGTCTGGAAGATTCTTAAAGTGCAGTTCTTTGCATGCTTATTATTGCCCTTTACGTAAATGAACCTAAAAGTAAAAGAATATTTTTTGAGGATAACAAATTTAGCTTTATGCTAATGCTTATTGACATGCTTTGAATGCAAACAGTAACAATAGGAGACATTAGCTGGTTTCGAGATGCAAATTTATGATAGTGGATTAATTTCATACTACATAGGTAATCAAAAGAAAATACATACTTGTTAGTGTATTATATAAATATGCAAGCATGTGGCTTTATACTCAAGTACAGATTTTATTTGTTTAACAACTGTAAATTCTGGTTTACTGAACGCTGGAACTTTTATTGTATGGGGAAAAACAGTTTGAAAAACATTCTTCAAAATACCTTCTTAAGTAAATGACAGAATTTGAATTTTTGAGTCATGGATCCCTTCAACACTGTAAAAAAAAAGTTGCTGCCTTAAATTTTTTAAGTACAATCAACTTGGAGGTTTAAGTCATTTCAATTTAAATTACATTAAACTGACTTAAAATATGAGTTGAATCTTGTTGAAAATTGCTTAACATATTTTGATGAGTTAAAGCAATTAAAAAACATTTGTCATAACTTATTGATTAGATATTTTTTGCAGTGAAATCATTCTGAAGAATCCTATTGTTTAACATTGTTGCTCATGCAAAAAGGGTAGCAGCGAAAAATAAACTGTTTATATCTAAGGCAGAGAGAAAATGTGGACATTTGTCAAGAAAAGTGAAAATTTGTTTTTGGAAACAAAATGCTTTATCTAACATTTATAAGTGGGTCTCATTGGAAAAATTATTGTATATTAAACAATGTATGAAATGACCCCTATAAAGCCTATAGCAATCACATTATTTCAGCCGACTCTCAGACGTGTGAATGTGACTAGCCTTTTTTTCCGCAAATCACATGTTCCCTGATTCCTATTCTTCTGATTCATCGACTTTTCAAACATCTGATGACCCAGTAGCACTGATATAAACATGCTGGAGTCAGATGAGACACAGTGAGACATCAGTGCTGTTGCTTTCAGCTTGTCACGGAATAAAATGCTCTACTTGGAGCATCACAAATCTCATGATTTATTCACAACATTCTGTGGCCCATCTGACTCACTGGCACGGGTGGACACACACACACAAACACGCATGCACGCACGCACACACAGTCTCTACTCAAGAATGCATATCTTGCTGTAGCCGTTGTTATATAACATTCAAGTAAAATGTGCAGTTGTATTAAAATGTCGGTTTGAAGTTCAGAGACATGCTGTCCCCATTTTCTTCACGTTTAAATACACTGGCAATGGAAATGTTGATGCTGACATGAATAGAAGCGCTAACTATAACACTCTTGAGTGTGTACTTGTAAAACTGACGTCAAACTGCGCCGTGGTTGAATTTTGGCCATCTCTAAGGGTTGTTTACACAAACAGATGGTCTGTATCTCCTTGATTGACACACCATCTGCAAAAAAGTTACCATGGAAACTGATTTACAACCATAATCTCCAGTAATTTGCCTCACCTTCTTCTTAGCCACATCGCCCTCAGCATCTTCTCATCTCTCAGGTTTATGTATTTCTACATACATCTAAGTTAACTAAAAATATTATTTAATATGACTGAATCAACCTGACCATTTTAACTCATTTTAAATTGGTCAAATTGGTGTATGTATGTATGCATGCATGTATTTATTTATTTGGGGTTGACTTACCTGTTTTAAACTGTAAAATATACAATACACACACACACACACACACACACACACACACACACACACACACACACACACACACACACACACACACACACACACACACACTCCATTGCACATCAATTCAGCTCTATATTAAATGGGGCAAGTTGCTGTGGCTTGCAACTGTAAACAGCCTAGTTAGTCTAAAAATATATACTGTATTATTTTGCACAGTAATTGCATGTATGCTTGATTGTTATTATTAATATTATTATTATTAAATGCAATTTTTATGTGATATTGCAGTGTTTTATGATAATTTATTGTGTTGCCTGTGTTTTCCGAACATTAAAACAGTGAATGCAGCCTTATACAGATATAATTGGAGTATAAAATGGGTTCCCTAATGTTTTTATGTATGTTAAGTTTGATTTAACACAACATTACCTTAAAATACAGAGCCTCTATTTTTCCTCTTCCCACCTGTTGGGAGAGACAGAGATTCATCCACTCCAACTACAGGAGTTCTGTTGAGACTCCAATTACACTTGTCAGTAGTGTATGTGTATATGTGTATGGATGGCTGCTTCTAACACATGCTGCCTTTATGACTTTTTGACTATGATACAGAAACACTTTGTGTGATTAAGGATCCCTGTTTTTCTCTTTCTCTCGCTGCCTGTCTTTCTCTCTGTGTGTGTCTGCAAGTGAAAAAGGCCACAGTGTCTTCCAGCGCCTTGGGCTACTTTGATAGACAGATGGACAGTCTGTGAGAGACAAACTTCCCTTTCAGCCAATGGGAAAACAGGACCCCTGCTGTCGGCATGGTGACAGTTGCCATGAGTGATTGCATCCGGACCTACAGTTGATGGTTTGGGGGTTCGACCCGTGTCTCTTTAGAGGTGAAGGGTGGAGAGGGCAGTGCTGGCATCGATCCCCTTAACGTTTCCATTAGGCCGCGTTTGCAGTTGTTTTCTCGGGTCCATATGGCTCAAAGATGCTCGTCAGACCCCTGACAACCCCACACTGAGGGTCTGCAAGAATTTAACCCAAAACTCTTGGTTTATATTTAGACAGAAACAAAAAGGATGAGAGTTTGCTGGTGTTCAGTCCCTCATGCCTCACTGGCAGTTGTGCACTAGTCAGAAATCAACAGGCTAAATGTTGTATGTTAAATCGCATTTAAGTAGAGAATTAAGGAGAGAAACCCTTTCTGAACACACTGAATTAAATTACAGTTAGCCTACTCTTGATGTTAAAATAGGTCCGATCTTGAAAACACAATATGATGTGGCACGTCTGGTGTTATAGTAACATATTCACTTACTGTATATTGTTCCACTCTTAAGTCAGTGGAAATGGGGTCAGTTTTCGAGGAAGATTCACAGATCCCTGGCCGAGCACCGGCTCCAGCACCGTTTAGGTAGAAATAAACTGTAGCTGATGTTGACGTTTGCTTTTTTCTCCCTCACAGCCCTCAGTCACTCCATTAATCACGCACATCTGGTCCCTTCAGCCTATACCCTAACGAAGACAAAGGTGTGTGAGAGAGGACCTTTCTATATTATCTTTAATATCAAGATAGTTAACTCACAATTATAATATAGACTGCACCAATGCTAAATTGTGATGATGCTGGTTAACTAGAGTACTTCTGCGGTATAGAGGTACCATCTCACTGTTGTGAAACGTCCCTGATTTTAAGTTCCCCTGTTATCTGAAAAAAGGTTACTTTGGGGCTACAACAGCCTGTCACTGAGGCAGTATATCCTCTACATGTATTAATATGCACTCTTTAAACTTTACAACTACATGTCAACTAACTCTCATTAAAGTATTAGTAGACTGTCTGCCTAATATCTGCTAATTCTTAAATGTGTTGGTCCTCCAACAGACTTTCTACTGACTATAAGTAACTTTGCAAGTACATGTCAACTTATTTAAACCCTAACCCTACCAGTCTACTAATACTCTAACACTCAAATGAGAGTTAGTAGACATGTAGGTGCAACGTTACTTATAGTCAACAGAATGCGTTAAAGGGACCATCAAAAAGTGAAATCAAGTTAATATTTTCTAAATAATAATAACAATAGGAGAGCGGAACAGATTTACTATGGGTTACATTTCATAATATATTAGCTATAATTATTATTATAAAAAACTGTATTGTAGAATTGTAAGATCAGATTTAAAATTTAAACGCTAAAAAATATATTTTGGTCTAAGGAAATGAATCACATTGATCAAATGTGAAAGTAAAGGATTTTATAATGTTACAAAAGATTTCTATTTAAAATAAATGCTGTTCTTTTGAACTTTCTATTCGTAAAATAATCCTGAAATATTGAGCAGCACAACTGTTTTCAATTTAGAAATGTTTCTTGAGCAGCATGTCAGCACATTAGGATCATGTGACACTGAATACTGGAAAATGCATTAGAATTATAGTAATAGTAGCAAATAGTAATTTGTAGTATTATTTCACAAAATTACTGTTTTTACTGCATTTTTTATCAAATAAATGATGCCTTGGTGAGCATAAAAGATGTCTTTCAAAAAACAAAACTATAAATGAAGTGCATATTTGTTTTTACATAGTTGTCCATAGTGCCATATGCGACAGTTATTAGTTATATATGTGACATGATGGAGCGCTTGGAACTAACTCTAGCGACTAACCCAATAATCTCAATAATCAGGCAGTAAAAATCTCTCTAAACTCAGTTAGGGCTCCTCTAATGTTGAGGAACTAGCGCAGTTGACATATGGTCTCTTCATAAAACACAGCCGATCGATGCTGATTACAGTCCACATTTGGGGTCTCATCTCTGCCGTCTATGAATCCTTTGTGTTGCTTTGCATGTTTTCTCAAATTACAGTGAAGGAGCTGGTTTCATCAATAGCGGCAGGACACAATGAGGCTATTATCTCATGTGTTTTGCGTCTTGTGCGCTAACCTGTAATATCTGTGCGATGAACACGGCTATTAACTTCAGATGAAACCCCATGGGACATTCCAGTGTGTGTGTGTGTGTGTGTGTTTTCGCCGATGATTGATGATGCTGTTTTGAAGAAGTGAAAATGGACGTCGTTCCCCTCAGAAGCATACCAGAGGGGATAAAGAGCGCCATTGTGGGGCCTAATCCACTCTGCAGGGCCTTTCACTGTGTGTGTGTGTGAGTGTGTGGTGGTAGTTTAGAGTATCTGCCAGTCATTTTTTGCTGTTATGTCAGTCAGGTTTGTGCGAGCGAGCGAGCTGCTAAAAGCTTCTCTAGGCTCCCAGCGGTACACGTCTGTATAGAGTTCGTCTCCATCCAGCCGCCGAGGAGACAAACTCCAGCAGGGCCGATGACTGACGAAGAAGAAGCTTCTTTCTCTCCTCCTTCCTCTCCGTCTTTCTCCCCCTCTCGTGTTCAACAACTGTCTTCTCTTTCGTTCTCTCTGGGTATTCGGTTCATCTATTCATCACTCGTTTCTATATCCAGGGCTTTTCCATTCTCATGACTTATCCATTTGTATCTCTCTCTTTGAATGGAGGGTAACGTGAGGAGGTGAAAGTGGCCCTCCGAACTCATGCATTGTGGGGGCTCTATTGTGCCCCTAGCAGGAGGGAGTGAGAGAAAGAGAACGAGGGATTGAGAAAGAGAGAAACAGAGCGAGAGAGCTAAGGTGACTCCCTGGCCTGGCACGCTCGATAAAACGGGTCAGCTCACCTTACTGCTGCTGAATGAGACCTGTGTGCGTGTGTGTATGGCAGATCACAAGAGTAGACTACAGACGGTACAGAGAAAAGATGGATCGATAGAGCTTGCAAGAAAAAGAGACGCAAGATAACGTATGCGATTGTAGGTAGGAAAACAAGAGATTAATGAAAATATGGAATAAAGTGATGAGCAATGTTGCTAACAATAAAAACACTAGCTGTGTTTCAAAATATATATTGTCTCACGGCCGTATAAGGGCATCATCCTAACCGTCATGAAACTGCATAAATGACCGATATGGAACAGTCCACATAGGTGGCAGCTTACACTAGTGAATGGAGACTTGATCACAATTGTTTTCAATAGACTGTGATGTTCGCATGTTGCTATGCTAACTGTGTGATACACTAATAAGCATAAAATACATAGTACACATTAATATTTGGTAAAATAATGCATTGTATTTATATCAAACTTTGTTTAATTGCCATTTTTCAATAATGAAGTATAAGTTATAATGAATTAAGTTATAAGCAACATTTATCTTGAATGTTCTTCTTTATCAAAAAGAAAATGTCTTTATATATATATATATATATATATATATATATATATATATATATATATATATATATATATATATATATATATATATATATATATATATATATATATATATATATATATATATATATATATATATATATATTATGTATATGTATGTAAAGCGATAATTAATCAAAAAAATTGAATTATGTCATTGTTTCCTCATTATCATGTTGTTCCAAACCTATTATTCTTTCTTTGGTGGAACAAACTTTTTTGTAGAGATGATGTTTTGATTGTTGTTTGTTTGTTTGGTAACCATCATTCCTCAAAATATATTTTATATTCCAGTGAAGAAAAAAAAAATGCAGATAAATAATGATAAAATTTTATTTTTGGTCAAACAATCATCAACAATGAACAATACCTTTAAGCATCTTTAACAAATTCTCAGGTAAACAAAAATAGACACAAATGAGTCAGTTCCCTTTCAAGGGAACTCGAGCTGCGTTGAGACGCGGTGGGAACGCTCTGCGTGATTGCGTCGTGAAGCACGTGTATAATCAGTCCAATGGAAGAGCTAGACGTCATAGGCGGGTGACGTCATAGACCAGGAAGCTATAAAGCACCCCTGAAAACAGACCGCGACAGCTTCTGCGCCTTCAGCAAGCGATCTGTGTATTCTGTCCTTGTCATATTTATTGTTGTCTGTCAAGTTGCAATATATATATATATTATGGCAAAAGAGAGCAAGCAGCTTTGTGTTGTTCCCTGCCCACGTTATATCACGGGTGGGGACACACACATCAGCTTTTTGTTACTAATGGGGAGTGGAGCATGCCACAGTCAGTTCTCGAGGGGGCTGACTGTGAGCATTGCGAGAAGCTGTCCGTGAGGACGCTCCGCTCCCGCCGGGCGTTCTTCGAGGAGGACGTTTCGGTTCGCGCTCCCCGTGCGGGTCCCGCTGTTGCCGATGCACGGCGGCGACTCGCATTTTGGGGTTCGCAAACGGATCTGACAGCGAGAGTTGGGACGGGCCCCGCCCTATCTCAGCTTTCACCTGCCAGATCCAGTGCTGGCGATTTCCAGTTCCGAGGAATTGGTATCGTTAGTGTTTTGTTTAGAAAAAGAGAACAAAACAAATAAAGATATTAGAAAAAGGCAGATGTTTGAGTTTTCAATAAATGAATAAATAAGTCAGCTCATAACTCTGTTGAATAAAGAGGAGCTTTAAAAGGAGGTTTATCTAGTGCTGTTGCTAGTTAAATATTTTCTGGCCAGCTGAACATTATGAGAGTATAAGAGTTTATTAGATGAAATATATCTAAAAACAGAAAAACTCTGTATCTCAGCCTCCTCGTCGGGGACTGCCGTTTTTTCCCTATCTCCACACCACACTGAGGTGTCGAGATCGTGGAATAAGCCGGTTTCTATTTTGTGTTTAATGCCCAAACGTCTAACTATAGTAAGGCTATGGGTATTAAGTATCATGGTATGACAGTGCCTCGGGTTAAAGAGACGCTTACTAGCTTTCTCTCTCCCGAGTCGGCGTCATTATTTTTAACCCCGACGTTACCCAGCGCAAAAAAAAAAAAAAAAAAAAAAAATGGGTAAATTATAAGGACATGGATGAATGTGAGGTTGTCAGCACTGACGCTATTCGAGAATTGCGTCGTGCAAAAACAAAGAAAGAGATAAACTATACTGGGAGGGACGGTTTCGAGAAATCGTTTCTCCTCTGCGTCCTCTGGGGGGCGACTCTCTGAGGAGGGTCGCAGCACGGCCAGTTCGGTTGTTTTCCTGCTGGTGGCCACGGAGTGATATATTTATATATATATATATATATATATATATATATACATACGTATTTCTGATTTAAAAATAAAGAAAAAACAAAGAAATAAACCATTCAGCGGCGTTCCAGAGGTTTCTTCCTCACCAATCTAATGTTCCTGAGACTGCTGGGCGGAGCAGTCTCGGTCTACTAAGCTCCTCGCAGCACTGAGTGCAAACGAGCATCGCCATTTGGGCTCCTCCACAATCGGGGGACTTGGGTGGCGGTAGCAGTCTAGCCAGTTAGAGATATGCAAGATCTGAGGACGTTTTTATCTCTAAAAAAAGCTTGGACAAATAGGAAGCCCTGACGCCGAGGCTATCAGGCTTCTAAAGGGTGGTCCCCTCCGGGGGTAGGGATGGTTTTGAGAAATCGTTTCTCCTCGGCGCCCTCTGGGGTGCGACTCTCTGAGGAGGGTCGCAGCACTGCCAGTTCGGTTTTCCTGCCGGTTCGCCGTTCAGGGCACCAAGGTGTCAGTGTCCCCAAACGATCCTCCGAGGGGGGTCGTAGAGCAGTCAGTTCGGTTTCCCTGCCGGTTCGCCGTTTCAGGGTGCCGAGGTGCCTGCTTTTTCCAATGATCCTCCGAGGAGGGTCGTAGGAACTAAGTTATTTAGAGGTAGGCAAGATCTGAGGACTGTCGTCATCTCTAATAAAGTTTAGACAGGAAGTCCTGTCGTAAAAAAAAAAAAAAAAAAAACGAGGCTATCAGGCTTCTGAGGGCTCCTCCGGGGCAGGGACCGTTTTGAGAAACCGTTTCTCCTCGGCGCCCTCTGGGGTGCGACTCTCTGAGGAGGGTCGCAGCGCTGCCAGTTCGGTTGTTCCCTGCCGGTTCGCCGTTCAGGGCACCGAGGTGTCAGCGTCCCCATACGATCCTCCGAGGAGGGTCGTAGAACGGTCAGTTCGGTTGTTCCCTGCCGGTTCGCCGCTTCAGGGCACCGTAGTGACTGTTCAACCAAATCCAGAGGCCAGTCTTGAGAGACTGGTTCCCCTAGTAGAATTTCTGGCAGCGTGGAAACTACTGCCACATATTTCTCGGTGGGTCCTGCACACTAAAGAAAAGGGGTTCAGAATTCAGTTCTTGTCCACACAGATTTCTAGGGGTCCTCCCCACTGTGGTGTACCCCGAGCAGGCTTTGGTTATGGAGCAGGAAGTACTGACACTTCTGCAAAAGGAGCTGTAGAAGGGGTTCCTCCTCCCGGCAGACAGTCAGGGTTTTACTGCCATTACTTCATTGTTCCGAAAGAGGATGAGGGATTGCGTCCTACTCTAGACCTGCGTCAATTAAACAGCAGGTCTCAGAATCTTAAGTTCAAAGTATGCTTACGCTAAATATGATTGTGTCACAGACTCAGTCCGAGGACTGGTTTGTCACAATAGACTTAAAGGACGCTTACTTATCTATCCATCCTCATCACAGGAGGTTCCTGAGGTTTGCTTTCAGGGGCGAAGCATACCAGTATCGGGTTCTTCCATTCGGCCTAGGTTATCACCCCGCACCTTTTACAATATGCGTGGATGCAGCTCTGGCTCCTCTGAGATTCCAGGGCATTCGCGTATTAAATTAAATCGACGATTGGTTGATTTTAGCTCAGTCCGAGCTTTTGGCAGTTCAACATCGAGATGTCGTTCTGTCCCACATAAGGAGGTTGGGGTTGCGGCTCAACACCAAAAGAGTGTACTCCTCCCAGCTCAGAGGACCACTTTTCTAGGTGTATTATGGGATTCGACAACAATGCAAGCACGTCTGTCTCCTGCACGTATTTCTGCGATTCTCACAGCCGTAAAGGAATTTAAAACTAGGTCAGTCACTCACTGCAAACAGTCTCTGAGACTGTTGGGGCTCATGGTAGTTGCGTCCAACGTAGTTACTTTTGGCCTTCTGTACATGAGACCCCTGCAGTGGTGGCTCGGGACCAAGGGGTTTTCTCCGAGGGGAAATCCGTTTTCGCATGGTCAAGGTCACGCGGCTATGCCTTCGTGCCTCGGTCATGTGGAAGAAACCTTGGTTCCTCGCCCAGGGCCCAGTGCTGGGGGCTTCTTGTCGACGCGTCACGCTATCGACGGATGCTTCCCTCACAGGATGGGGGGCGGTCATGAGTGGCCGTTCGGTGAAAGGCCTTTGGTTGGGGCTCATGGCAGTTGCGTCCAACGTAGTTACCTTTGGCCTTCTGTACATGAGACCCCTGCAGTGGTGCCTCAGGACCAAGGGGTTTTCTCCGAGGGGAAATCCGTTTTCGCATGATCAAGGTCACGCGGCTATGCCTTCGTGCCTCGGTCATGTGGAAGAACCTTGGTTCCTCGCCCAGGCCCAGTGTTGGGGGCTTCTTGTCGACGCATAATGCTATCGACGGATGCTTCCCTCACAAGTCGGGGGCAATCATGAGTGGTTGCTCGGTGAAGGGTCCGGACAACACACTGATGGTCTCGTATATCAGAGCAGATATCCTGTTGAGGCAGGGGCTGTGGCCCGGGGAATGGAAACTTCACCCCGAGGTGGTGGAGCTTCTTAGGGAGAACTTAGGTCAAACTCAAGTCGACCTTTCGTATCGCTTGTACAATGCATTGCCCTTTGTGGTTCTCCCTCATGCATCCAGCTCCGTTTGGACTGGATGTGATGTATTAGGTGTGGTTCACGCTACAACTGTACGCATTTCCCGATATCTTTGCTCCTGGGAGCTCTGGATACTGTGGGCTCGGCCTCTGAGGGGGCCCAGCTCATAGACTCAGGTCTCTCGACCGAGGTCTTGGAGACCATACTCCAGTCTAGTGCTCCCTCCACGAGAAGACTAAATATGCATTGATATGGAAACCGTTCTCTGACTGGTGCAGAGAACGCCTTCTGAATCTTGTTTCTGCCCTGTTGGTACAGTACTTGATTTTCTGTAATGAATGTTTCTTTGCTGGGTTATCTCTGAGGAGAGATCCTTAATTTCGTCTTCTCCGTGGTACATGAGGCTGAGGCCTGCACGTACTTGGATTTGCACCTGGTATGGTGATAGTATTTCTTCACCCCAGGTCAGGTTGTATCTCTAGGTCCCTACTGAATGTGCGGGTCATTTGTGCTGCAGGCCTTCTGTCCTCCACCATTAATACCCCAGATCAGGAAAAACTTAATCTGTTATGCCCTGTCCGGGCTTTGGATGCATATGTCCACAGAGCTGCTCAGTGGCTTATATCAGAACAATTATTTGTCTGCTTCGGGTCACCTAAGATAGGTTGCCCTGCATCTAAACAGATGATGAGCAAGTGGGTAGTTGAGGCTATCTCACTTGCTTATGAAGCGGCCGGACAGCCTTCACCCTATGGCTGTTCAGGCCCATTCTACAGAAGTATGGCTGCCTCTAGGCTTTAATTTCGGGAGTTTCCCTTCAGGATATTTGTAATGCGGCAGGCTGGTCCTCACCACATACATTTGTCAGATTTTATGACTTAGACCTCTCCACTCCTGGGGCTAGGTTGCTTGCTTCTTAGTGTGCGCAAGACTTCACACAGAACGGGCATTTGTCTTTATGGCGTAGTGGGTATGGGGTTCCCACCGCGTCTCAACGCAGCTCGAGTTCCCTTGAAAGGGAACGTCTCAGGTTACGTATGTAACCCTGGTTCCCTGAGAGGGAACGAGACGCTGCGTTCTCCTGCCATACTTCCTGCATGCCCTGATCGACTTGCTTCAGGCTTATCAGAAGCTGTCGCGGTCTGTTTTCAGGGGTGCTTTATAGCTTCCTGGTCTATGACGTCACCCGCCTATGACGTCTAGCTCTTCCATTGGACTGATTATACACGTGCTTCACGACGCAATCACGCAGAGCGTTCCCACCGCGTCTCAACGCAGCGTCTCGTTCCCTCTCAGGGAACCAGGGTTACATACGTAACCTGAGACGTTCTTGACATACAAAATTAATTTAGAAAACATTATTTGGACAATTTGGTCAAGTCATGTAACCTTAATTTATGTAACGCTTTATACAATACAGATTGTTTCCAATTTGATTGTTTCAAAGGATACAGTTCTGTTGTAAAGCAGCTCTAAAAAGACAATATTGTCATTATTCAGCTGAAGTCAGTTCAGTGTTGATTAAGTTTTTTTCAATAACTTTGTAAAGTTCATCAATTATGAAATGAGATCAGTTCATCTATAAAGCAGCTCTGGATCAATCAAATCAATAATGTTGCTGAATATTAAGTGTCCCCAACTAAGCAAGCCAGTGGTGACAGCGGGAAGGAACCCAAACTCCATCAGGTGACAGAAATGGAGAAGAAAAACCCACCTAAAAACACCTTGGGAGAAACCAGGCTCAGTCGGGGGGCCAGTTCTCCTATGGCCAAAATGTGGTCTTCAATATAAGATCAAATTTAGATCTCTGGCTTTTGATTGCACACTTTGGTGTCTTGTCACAACTGAACACATTTTGAACATATGTTGGGATCTCTTCTAAAACTCTGGAGGAGACACATGAGATTATTATGTTGATTTTAAGAGGAGAAACCTCTGAGAAGCACTATATGCTTTAAATGATCTCAGTTTAAACCTGCTGTGTAGTAAAAACTGTAATTGAGATTAAAGAGATATAATTTGTGATTATTTAATTAATTTCATAATACTGTATACTATTGCCATGTACATGTGCATCTAATCACATTGATTTCAAATAAATCGTCTCATTCTTATATAGCCAATGGCATTTTATAAAAAATCTCAAAACTCAATAGGATATGATGTCAAGCTTGTTTTATGAGTAATTAAGAATTTTATAATAATTATAACATAAATTAAAAAAATAAGATTATTAGTTATTAGTTTCAAGTGCAAAATGCTTCCCGTCGCCTCTTTTTGAGCACAAAATTGTCTGAAATATTTTTGCCTGTTATGTCACTCTTTCCAAATGCCACAGACAGCCTCAAATGACACGCAACCACAAAACACACACACACACACACACACACACACACACAGGCGAAAAGTTTTCCCTCCAGTTGTCTGACCTGCCGTCTCCGCTGTCATTTCTAAAAGTCAATCGCTCCATTTCAGCATTCCAAATGTGCCTTTCATGAATATTGCACGCGGAAGTCAATTAAGAGTGAATTATTAATTTGCTAAGTGTCAATATTTAGTAAACAATGATACTGTTGCTGCCGCAAGGAGCTCCCAGAGCAACTCTCTGTCTCTAAATGACTGTTAGTGCACAGAGATGAGACGGTAGAGCACACACACACACACACTCAGCAGCATCTCTTGAGGGGATTAAGCAGGTGGTATACGCTCACAGCAGGAGCGCAGCGAGATGTTTCTAAAGGCGAGTGATGTAGACAAGGGTAAGTGGAGTCTAGACTGACTCTAAGAGAATTATAAACATAGAAAAGGGAGTGTTGTGCCGTTTTCAAGTTTTATGAAAGGCCTGTTCTATCTGTCAGCTCACCTTTCGTGTCGACTACAACACAATATTCTATATGATTTCTTCATCTGCAACAGCAACAGAAGTGAAGTTCCTAAGCGTCAATTCGGGAGGAGTGAACCCATCTAATCTTTCAATTAACTCCCGCATATATAAGCAGCAACATTCTATAGGCATCTTGCTACCATGCTGATCATCCAAGCATTAGCCCCATTGGGGGTTATAAGCTCAAGTTGAAGCTGCTTCCTCAAGCCCCTCCACTGCCAAATACGTTTAACCTTAACAGCTTAAAGATTTTGTGGGCAACACATGAAAAATAAGTTATTCAGAACTGTTGAGTGCACTATATAAAAGTATCACAGTACACATACACATAAATAGTCATGTTACTATGTTTTGTATTTTTATGGAGACACGTAGGACTATATATCTGGAATTCTTTATGTATTTTGCAGTATACCATAACCTATTTTACCATAGCAAATTATTATGGTAATCATTGAGTAGCATACCATGTTTTATTATATGGATCCTGTCAGTCACTGCAACTGTTTTCCCACTAGTTTCATATCCCTCGACATTTTTCTTCTCATATAATAAATTAAACTCAATTTAATATCAGGATTATTATCATTAAAAAAAACAACACATTTTTGTTGTGAAATAAAATATAAACATTTGATGAGAAACAAACTAAATGAAAATTTGCCTTGTCAAATAATTTGAATAAGTTTGAAACAAGTGGAAGAACCAAAACACTAATTGGAAATAAATAACTAAAATTAAAACTGAAATAAAAAATAAAATAAAAATAAAAATTGGCCAAACCCAGAGCCGGCACTGTCCCAAATGGCACACTCCGGACTTGTGGACTTCCTCAGAGTCCACACTTTGGTGACGTCATGTAGTGCAGACCTATAGGGCCCTTGGCGCGAATCTACGAGGGTGCATTCTGAGGTATTTTGTGGGACAGACTCGATCGTCACGCCGGAAATAGGAAGACGGTCTGGTTGTTGTTATGGACAGGAGTTGCAGGTTCGGGGAAATATGCTGCCTATTGTTGTTGACATATGACTCAGTAAAGCCCTGACATTCTATTTATTTAATGAATCATACGATCGTATTATTCAGCGCACTATTATTAGCCTATGTTTGAGACATCAACCACTGGTCGATGACCATAGTTCTCAACCATGTTAACAATTGTCCGTGAGCGTAATCTCCTCCTATCCTGTTGTCTGATTGACCTTTCGCGAGGATTCCTGGGTAGTTAAAGTGTGTGGAGCCTGTATCCATGCGGGCTTCGCGGAAGACTGCTTCAAGAGTACAAAGGGGGGCACTGCTGAGCGCACTTCAGAGTGTTAAAATGATGAATGGGATGGCTTACGGACTCGTAGACTCAGTGAGCATGCGCAATGTAAGTCCACGAGACCCAAAGTCCACATGATATATATATATATATATATATATATATATATATATATATATATATATATATATATGTATATTTGTGAATGGATTATTGATTATCAAATAGATTAAGTATTTGTATGTGTTGTGATGTCAGTCTGTGTTCACCTGTCTTTTCTTGTTTAGCAGTTCCCTTTCGAAGGGAACTCAACAATACGTCATCGACGTTATGGGGAACGCCTCAGGCGTGACAGGTGTCTGAAATCAAGTATCAACTCACAGCAATCATGTTGAACGGCGACAGCCCGTGCATAATCAGCTCGAATGATGAGCGCGTCAATCTGGATGTATAAAAAGTGCGCCTTGAAACCGTGACAACATCTTTTCGTCTTCAGGGACTGTTTGTCTGTTTTGAGTAATCAACAATGAAGCGTGCAGAGAAGGGGAAAATACTTTCCGGAAGTGTGCCGACCCGTGTCCCAGATATTTGACACCGGAGGATTCACACGATCTGTGCGTTTTCTGCCTGGGAGAAGAGCACGCGCGGGGAGTTCTCGAGGGAACTTCCTGCGCAAACTGTGAGCGTTTTTCTCTGAAAACGCTCCATTCTCGTCTGTCCCACTTCTCGAGGGAAGTGGGCGGGGCATCTGAACCCCGCAGTGTTGGTCCCGCTCGGGCTGAGGCTCAACGGCGCGTGAGCTCGTGGGGCTCTCAGATGAAGCTGGCAGATCAGCTGAAGAGGGGCGTTAACCTCGCGGATGATCTGCCAGCTGACGAGGATGAGTTACGGGTCGTTGTAGAGGAGGTTCTTTCTCTTTCTGATGGATCTGTGACTGATTCTCTTCGGGCCGGGCAGGAGTCGGCTACTGATGATATCAGTCTGGTTAGGACTTAACCATCTCAGCCCTCCTGCCCAGTGTACGCTGATTTGGTGGATGTTATGGGGCGCGCCACCAACAGATTGCAGTTGCAGTGGAGGCGCGTCCGGGAGGAACCTGTTTGTGGTGTTTTGGACGATCGGTTCCTTCCTACCCATAAGCAACCAGCTCGGACGAGCCTTCCATTCCTTCCCAATCTTCATTTTGAGATCGAGAGGGCATGGAAGAACCCGTTCTCCGCGCGTCTTCGTCTACATCAGCAGGCTAGTTTCGCTGCTGTGGATGGGGCCGCGGAGCACGGGAATGTGTCGATGCTGCCGGTCGAGACGTTGGCTAACTATCTCGCCTCTGATCGGTCTTCGTCACTGGGAGCCCCGACCCTGCCATCCAAGCCGCTTAAGATTACATCAGGCGGCTATGGTGGCCACGGAGAGGCTTCTGTGGCTCAACCAGGCTGACATTGGGGAGAAAGAAAAAGCCTTTCTCCTCGATTCACTGGTTTCGCCTTCTGAGCTTTTCGGACCTTCCGTTGAGACTGTGGTCGATAAGTTCAGGGAGGCGTGGGCGCGCTCTGCGGCATTTAAGAGCTGCATGCCGCGGAGGTCCTCGGCCCAGCCCAGGCAGCCGGGAGGGCATGGTCCGTTGTGGTCTGAGGATCACAGACAGACTCAGAAGGCCAGTGTCGCTTCCTGTGCATCCCCTTCTCCTAGCAGGGGGAGCAGGGCGCGCAGGAGGCATAACTCCCGCGGGAGGCAGGATCTCAGGGAGGTGATCCAGAGTAAACGTTCTCGGACTGAACGTTAGACATCACCTCCCTGGATCTTGTCTCTTAACCATTGTGAAGCAGTAGAACTCAGGTTTCTGAGTTCTTGAGTCCTGGTGTGCTTCATTTCGCACGCTGCAGGTTTTATGTTGAGTGAATTTTTTTTTTTCTGCGCAAATAACATTTTTCTCTTCTTTTCAGAACTCGTCTCCTGTACAGAGCCGGGGACATGTTTGGCAAGCAAAGGTAATGTAGAATTGTAAGGTGAGCTGAGCTCCCACATGTGGTCGCCAGGTTACAGGCCTCACCAGGCCTTCCAGGCTATGAGCTTCCATATGTCAGGTCACAGGCCTTATCCAGCCTTCCTGAATATGAGCTCCCACATACTGTGGTTATCAGGTTACAGGCCCCACCCGGCCTTCCTGATATGAGCTCCCACATACTGTGGTCGCCAGGTTACAGGCCTCACCGGCCTTCCTGGTTATGAGCTCCCACATACTGGGTTTCAGGTTACAGGCCTTACTAGGCCTTCCTGAATATGAGCTCCCACACACGGTGGTCGCCAGGTTACAGGCCTCGCCAGGTCTTCCTGGTTATGAGCTCCCACATGCTGTGGTCGCCAGGTTACAGGCCTCACCGGCCTTCCTGATATGAGCTCCCACATACTGTGGTCGCCAGGTTACAGGCCTCACCGACCTTCCTGGTTATGAGCTCCCACATACTGGGTTTCAGGTTACAGGCCTTACTAGGCCTTCCTGAATATGAGCTCCCACACACGGTGGTCGCCAGGTTACAGGCCTCGCCAGGCCTTCCTGATAAGAGCTCCCACATACTGTGGTAGCCAGGTTACAGGCCTCACCAGCCTTCCTGGTTATGAGCTCCCAAATACTGGGTATCAGGTTTTAGGCCTTTACCAGCCTTCCTGATATGAGCTCCCACACACGGTGGTCGCCAAGTTACAGGCCTCACCCGGCCTTCCTGATAAGAGCTCCCACATACTGTGGTAGCCAGGTTACAGGCCTCACCCGGCCTTCCTGATAAGAGCTCACACATACTATGGGAGCCAGGTTACAGGCCGCACTGGCCTTCATGATATGAGCTCCCACCTTCTGTGCTCGCCAGGTTACAGGCCTCACAGGCCTTCCTGATATGAGCTCTCACCTTCTGTGCTCGCCAGGTTACAGGCCTCACCCGGCCTTCCTGGTTATGAGCTCCCACATGCTGTGGTCGCCAGGTTACAGGCCTTGCCAGGCCTTCCTGGTTATGAGCTCCCACATGCTGTGGTCGCCAGTTTACAGGCCTCATCGGCCTTCCTGATATGAGCTCCCACATACTGTGGTCGCCAGGTTACAGGCCTCACCCGGCCTTCCTGAGTATGAGCTTCCACATGCTGTGGTTGTCAGGTTTCAGGCCTCACCTGCCTTCCTGATATGAGCTCCCACTTACTGTGCTCGCCAGGTTACAGGCCTCACCGGCCTTCCTGGTTATAAGCTCCCAAATACTGGGTATCAGGTTACAGGCCTTACCAGCCTTCCTGATATGAGCTCCCACCTACTGTGGTCGTCAGGTTACAGGCCTCACCGGCCTTCCTGGTTATGAGCTCCCACATTCAGTGATCACCAGGCTTCAGGCCTCCTCGGCCTTCCTGGTTATGAGTTGTCACATGTCAGGTTTCAGGCCTCACCAGGCCTTCCTGAATGTGAACTCCCACTCACTGTGGTCGCTAGGGTATGGTTGTGAGCTTTCACCTTCCAGGTTGTAGGCCTCATTAGGCCTTCCTGAATGTGAGCTCCCACACATTTTGACTATCAGGTTACAGGCCTCATCTGGTCTTCCTGATTATGTTAAAACCATACTTATGGTAAGTCACACGACGGAACATCTTGTTTACTTTCTAAAATCCATTTTCATGGTAAGGGTCATGCGCTGTATGCTTCGGTCCCTTCCTATGTGGCCCAGACCCAGGTCTTTCACCACGGGTCCCACTCTAGATGCGTCCTGTCGTCAAGGTTTGCTACGACAGACGCCTTTTTCTGATCCAGGCCTTCCTGGATTCGGAATTACTAAGTACATGCACTTTTGTTTCATGTACTTTCTAAAATCCATATTTATGGCCTATCTGGAAGTAGCCCCACATGGTGTGGTTGTCAGGTTACAGGCCTTGTCAGGCCTTCCTGATATGAGCTCCCTCCTACTGTGGTTGTCAGGTAACAGGCCTCGCCGGCCTTCCTGGTTTTGAGCTCCCACATTCAGTGGTCACCAGGCTTCAGGCCCCCTAAAGAAAAAGCGGCCTTCCTGGTTATGAGTTGTCACATGTCAGGTTTCAGGCCTCTCCAGGCCTTCCTGAATGTGAACTCCCACTCACTGTGGTCGCTAGGGTGTGGTTGTGAGCTTTCACATGTCAGGTTGCAGGCCTCATCAGGCCTTCCTGAATGTGAGCTCCCACACATTTTGACTATCAGGTTATAGGCCAGATCTGGCCTTCCTGGTCATGTCAAAACCATACTTATGGTAAGTCACATGATGGAACATCTTGTGTACTTTCTAAAATCCATTTTTATGGTAAGGGTCATGCGCTGTACGCTTCAGTCCCTTTCTATGTGGTCCAGACCCAAGTCTTTCACCTCGGGTCCCACTCTAGATCTCGTCAAAATATGCTACGACAGATGCCTTTCTGGCTAACTTCTTCATTCTGATCCAGGCCTTTTCTGGACTCAGAATGACTAAGTACATGCACTTTTGTTTCATGTACTTTCTAATGTAGCCCCCACGTGGTATGGTTGTCAGGTTGCAGGCCTTATCAGGCCTTCCTGGTTATGAGCTCCCATATTCTGGGTCTCAGGTTACAGGCCTCACCGGCCTTCCTGATATGAGCTCCCACACACTGTGGTCGCCAGGTTACAGGCCTCACCCGGCCTTCCTGGTTATGAGCTCCCACATGCTGTGGTCGCCAGGTTACAGGCCTCACCCGGCCTTCCTGGTTATGAGCTCCCACATGCGGTGGTCGCCAGGTTACAGGCCTCACCCGGCCTTCCTGGTTATGAGCTCCCACATGCTGTGGTCGCCAGGTTACAGGCCTCACCCGGCCTTCCTGGTTATGAGCTCCCACATGCGGTGGTCGCCAGGTTACAGGCCTCACCGGCCTTTCCTGATGTGAGCTCTCAGGTACTGGAGCTCCCCACATAGGGGGTAATCAGGTCTTTGGCCTCAGCAGACCTTCCTGGTTTTGATCCCTCTCTTACTTCCTCAGTGTTCAGGACGAGCACTGGGTAGGCCCATGGATTGAGTGGACGACTTCCGTCATTTCTTGAGGTTGAGTTACACTCTCCAGGTGGTCCCGTCTCTGTGATCCGGAACTGAATGGTTTCTGCCAGCTTTGCAGGCCTTCAGTTTTGAACGCCTTTTCCAAGGCAGTTTCCAGAGGCTCTGTCTCGGACAGACAGGCAATGGCCAGACTGTGCGTCTTAGTATAGATCATGCCTGGTGGCATGTCAGGAGGCATGTTTTCCTGTATAGTGACTGGCTGGGAGTCCCTTGAGTCCCCTAGCCACACTCCCTGGAAGGGACCCCTTCTATTTGGAAGTTGGTCCTAAGCCTTTGAGCTGGCCCAGATATACCTCCCATGAACTATGTTCTGGCAGTTTTCTCGGTTCATTAGCTTGGGCTATGACCGGTAGGGAGTGCTGTCACTGACAGCCCAACGTGACCTAGGGTGAGTGGTTTTTAGTGTCCTTTGTATTACTGGTGATGACAGTTGTCACTGCCATTGGGCATGCACTCCCCTCAGTATGGCGGCGTGGGTATTTCGTTCCCCATAACGTCGATGACGTATTGTTGAGTTCCCTTCGAAAGAGAACGTCTCAGGTTACGACTGTAACCTATGTTCCCTGAGAACAGGGAACGAGACAATACGTCTCCCTGCCATACCTCGGGGCCTGCCTGCAACAGTCCCTTCAGACGATAGGATGTTGTCACGGTTTCAAGGCGCACTTTTTATACATCCAGATTGACGCGCTCATCATTCGAGCTGATGATGCACGGGCTGTCGCCGGTCAACATGATTGCTGTGAGTTGATACTTGATTTCAGACACCTGTCACGCCTGAGGCGTTCCCCATAACGTCGATGACGTATTGTCTCGTTCCCTGTTCTCAGGGAACATAGGTTACAGTCGTAACCTGAGACGTTCCTTGTCATGTTTATTAGTCTCCCTAGGTGTTTCATATTAACCATGCCCCCTTGTTATCTTGTTTAGCTTGTTTGGCCTTGTATTTAAGCCCTGTGTTTTAGTCCAGTCTTTGTGAGTTCTTGTGTGTTGTACTGTTGATGTTGGTTGCACTGTTCCTGAGTCCTGTTCCTAGTCTGAGTCTTTGTATAGTTTTCAGTTTGAATAAAGAATGCTGCACTTGGATCCTGCTTCCTCCTTGCTTCCACCTCACCGTGACAGTATGTGTATTAAATATTATATGTTCCGTAAAATGGTTTGGCCCAAAAAGGGGTGGGGTTTGGCCTATTTAAGCCAAGGCAAACCTGAAGTCAGTACTTGTTTACGAAGTCGATGCAAGAATACTACGGTAGTGCCTTGAGCAAACACCAAACCCTTAGTATACTGTGGATACCTATTTTTGCCTATATATATATATATATATATATATATATATATATATATATATATATACACTGAACAAAATTATGAACGTAGCACTTTTGTTTTTGCCCCCAATTTTCATGAGCTGAACTCAAAGATCTAAGACTTTTTCTATGTACACAAAAGGTCTATCTCTCTAAAATATTGTTCACAAATCTGTCTAAATCTGCGTTAGTGAGCACTTCTCCTTTGCCGAGATAATCCATCCACTTCACTGGTGTGGCATATCAAGATGATGATTAGACAGCATGATTATTGCACAGGTGTGCTTTAGGCTGCCCATAATAAAAAGGCCACTCTAAAATGTGCAGTTTTACTGTATTGGGCGGCCCAAAAACCAGTCAGTATCTGGTGTGACCACCATTTGCCTCAGTGAAACACATCTCCTTGGCATAGAGTTGATCAGGTTGTTGATTGTGGCCTGTGGAATGTTGGTCCACTCCTCTTCAATGGCTGTGCAAAGTTGCTGGATATTGGTAGGACATGGAACACGCTGTCGTATACGCCGATCCAGAGCATCCCAAACATGCTCAATGCCTGACATGTCCGGTGAGTATGCTGGCCATGTAAGAACTGGGATGTTTACAGCTTCCAGGAATTGTGTACAGATCCTTGCAACATGGGGCCATGCATTATCATGCTGCAACGTGAGGTGATGGTCATGGATGAATGGCACAACAATGGGCCTCAGGATCTCGTCACGGTATCTCTGTGCATTCAAAATGCCATCAATAAAATGTACCTGTGTTCGTTGTCCATAACATACGCCTACCCATACCATAGCCCCACCGCCACCATGGGCCACTCGATCCACAACGTTGACATCAGCAAACCGTTCACCCACACGACACCATACACGCTGTCCGCCATCTGCCCAGTACAGTGAAAACCGGGATTCATCCGTGAAGAGAACACCTCTCCAAAGTGCCAGGCGCCATCAAATGTGAGCATTTGCCCACTCAAGTCGGTTACGGCGACGAACTGCAGTCAGGTTGAGACCCCGATGAGAACGACGAGCATGCAGATGAGCTTCCCTGAGACGGTTTCTGACAGTTTGTGCAGAAATTCTTTGGTTATGCAAACCGATTGTTGCAGCAGCTGTACGGGTGGCTGGTCTCAGACAATCTTTGAGGTGAAGATGCTGGATGTGGAAGTCCTGGGCTGGTGTGCGGTTGTGAAGCCGGTTGGATGTACTGCCAAATTCTCTGAAACGTCTTTGGAGACAGCTTATGGTAGAGAAATTAACATTCAATTCACGGGCAACAGCTCTGGTGGACATTCCTGCAGTCAGCATGCCAGTTGCACGCTCCCTCAAAAGTTGCGACATCTGTGGCATTGTGCTGTGTGCTGTGTGAAAAAAACTGCACATTTTAGAGTGGCCTTTTATTGTAGCCAGCCTAAGGCACACCTGTGCAATAATCATGCTGTCTAATCGTCATCTTGATATGCCACACCTGTTAGTGAAGATGATCGTGGACTTCAGGAGGAACAGCCCAGCACTCCCCCCACTCACCATCATGAACAGCACTGTGGAAGCAGTGGAGTCATTCAGGTTCCTGGGCAATACCATCTCTCAGGACCTGAAGTGGGACAATCACATTGACTCCATTGTGAAAAAAGCCCAGCAGAGACTGTACTTCCTTCGCCAGCTGAGGAAGTACAACTTGCCACAGGAGCTGCTGATTCAGTTCTACTCAGCCGTCATTGAGTCTGTCTTATGCATATCCATCACTGTCTGGTTTGGTTCAGCTACCAAATCAGACATCAGGAGACTACAACGGACAGTCCGGACTGCGGAGAGGATCATTGGTGCCCCTCTGCCAAACCTCCAGGACTTGTACTCTTCCAGAGTGAAGAAGAGAGCAGGTCAAATCATCACAGACTCCACTCACCCTGGACACCACCTGTTTGAACTGTTACCATCAAGATGGCGACTCAGATCACTGGCCACAAGAACATCTCGGCACAGGAACAGTTTCTTCCCACAGGCCATTTCCCTACTGAACAGTTAACACACCTCCCAAGGCATATGCCTTTAAGTGCAATACTCCCACTGTTTAATGCAATATCCTATAGCAGTGTTTCTCAACCTCTCCTGCAGGGACCCCCTGACAGGACATGTTTTTGTTTTAACCCTGAAATGGCACACCTGATTCAATTAGTCAGCTACACATTAAGCCTTTGAGCCTTTAATTAATTGAATCAGGTGTGTCTTTTCAGGGTTAAAACAAAAACATGTCCTGTCAGGGGGTCCCTGCAGGAGAGGTTGAGAACCACTGTCCTATAGTATCAGGTGATACTTATATGTAGATTTATTTATATATAATATTCAAAACACTGTAAATATGTTCATAATCTGTAAATCTGAAAATGTCTATCCTGACTAAACCCAACTGTGATACTTTTATTCTCATATATAAATATATTTTTTATTTTGTATTCTTATAATTTGTAGTATTATGTTTCTTGTTGTATTTGTATTTGTATATGTCCACTGGAAGCCTCAGTAGCAAAACAAATTCCTTGTGTGTGCAAGCACACTTGGCAATAAAGCTCTTTCTGATTCTGATTCTGATAGGTGGATGGATTATCTCAGCAAAGGAGAAGTGCTCACTAACACAGATTTAGACAGATTTGTGAACAATATTTGAGATAAATAGGCCTTTTGTGTACATAGAAAAAGTCTTAGTCTTTTTTTTTTGGGGGGGGGGTATTTTCTGGTTTATTCTTCCCTTTTGCTGCTTCTTTGGTACTTTGGATTTATTTGTTTTGTCATTTTTGTGGGCACTTTGTATATATTCTTCACTGTGGACAAAGCTCTCTGACACTGTAAATATATTCCACCTTGCACGAAGTGCTTCTGCGGGTGCGCCACCATTTCTGCATCCCTTTAGGAACTCACATTTCTCCCGGAAGGCGAGTTGGTGGGCTCGTCTTCATCACAAATTGATTTAGAAAAATAACAAAAGCACATAAAAAATTAAAGCTGCAAGCAGCATTTAGCGGTGTTCAAGCAGTTAAGGCAGTTCAGCTCAAAAGCATCAAAAGACATTAAGTTTCATGTAGCAAGCATTTAACCACTGACATCATAGATGGAATAGACCTTGTTTTAGCATGATTTACCATGATATACCAAATTTTATTGTGATTTTGCATGATTTACCATGTTCCAGTATGATTCACCATGTATCTAGCATGATTTACCATAGTTTACCATAGTTTACCATGATATACCAAGTTCTAGTATGATTCACCATGATTTACCATGTTATAGGATGATTTACCATGATATACCGCATTCTAGAATGATTTATGATGGTTTTGAACATTAAATGATCATAGATGGAATAGACCATTTACAGCTAATACAGGCAATTTACCATAGGAAATATATGGTTTTGAAGCGCCACCTATGGGCCAATCGGGGTCATACACTGATAGGTTCTCCCCAAAAGTGTGGCCTACCATCTGGCCGAGTTTCAAGTCTCTAGGCCTTACGGTTTGGGCTGCACGATGCGTTTTAGGGGATTTTTTTTTTCCAAATAGCAATTACAATAGGTTTTCAGCACTTCGTGCTTGAACACCTAATAATAATGAGACCTTTTTGACAGTTATAGCGCCACCTATTGTCCGATCTCCATGAAACTTTGCATGCTTCTTCACCATGTTATGACACATATGCTCATCAATTTTTGTGAAGTTTTGACTTTTTATTTATGATTTATAGGCTTTTGACCGTATTTTGCCCCGCCCCTTTTCTAAATGACCCTGTTACAGCCACCCAAATGCAAAATTGCAACTTTTTTTTCGATAATTATTGATCTAGAGAGTCCAGAGAATAGGCCTAGACTGGTTTGGTTCCGATCGGACGAAAAACCAGGGACTAGTTCGCAAAAGTAGGTTTTGGACAAAATCCGACATAACTTTTTTTTTTGAGGCTAGGACCAACGGTCTAGGAGTTATGAGCAATTTAGTACTTTTGGTTGCTGTAGCGCCACCTATTGGCCAATCGGGGTCATACTCTGATAGGTTCTCCCCAAAAGTGTGGCCTACCATCTGGCCGAGTTTCAAGTCTCTAGGCCTTACGGTTTGGGCGGCACGATGCGTTTTAGGGGATTTTTTTTTTTCAAATAGCTATTACAAAAGGTTTTCAGCACTTCGTGGTTGAACACCTAATTACTAAATTTTAACTAAAATTAAAATACATTAAAAATAGAAATTGAACATAGAAATAGAGGCTAAAACTATAATGGTATACAAGTAATACTAAAATATTACAGATTCATATTTATTTATTAAATATTATTATTATAAAATGTATTTATTTATTTATTTTGGACAGCAATTCCTTCAAGGCAACTTAGTTCACTCTGTGGCCAGTTCAACGCAAACCTTGCCCCACAGCCGATTCTAAATATTTCCTTGGTCATGTCAATTACAGTGCCGTTTACACCCTAAATCTGACATACTCAGTACTCAAAAAAGTACTCTTCTCTCTCTCTCTCTCTCTCTCTCTCTCTCTCTCTCTCTCTCTCTCTCTCTCTCTCTCTCTCTCTCTCTCTCTCTCTCTCTCTCTCTCGTGCATGAAAGGCCATAATCATAGATGTCACACCCACACGCACACAAGGCTAAAGCTTATGCAGCTCTTTTGGGAATATTATAATTCTGGTAATAACACAGACAACGATGATGATAATTTTACAATGTCAGTCACTTTTTTGGACAGGACTACAACAATATTTGGAGCTTAAGTTCTACGAAAGTTCTGATAAAGTTGGAAAAGGAAGTGCAATTTGTGCGGCAAGTATAAGCTTTGAAGTTTATGCTTTTTTAATGTGGTATACAGCCAGAGGCGCAAGAGAGAAGGAGAGGGAGAAAGGTTTGTGATTCTCATCTCTATGGATCTTGCTGTGAGGTCTCTCTGAGAAGTCTTGATGATACTTAATGGTGATTGGAGCCAGAGATAAAACGCGCACACACACACATTCACATACACATACACGCAGGATATCTGGAGCCAAGAGCTTCGCGTCACAGTTCACCAGCACTATAATCTAACCCATTTCAATGTGTGTTTTTAGTGGCTGTGACATATTGAGAGCGCTGTGAGTTAGACATGCTGTCTAAGTCGCCTATCATCCTGCTCTGAGCCAATCACCATCAAGTAAAGTGTTTTTTGGCCAGAGCCTTAGTTTCTATCGACAAAATTTAAGCTGTTTCGCACAATTAGATCTCAGGTATGGGAATGTTAAACACGCATTGGCCAATCATGGCTCCAGAAACAGAAGCCTATACATTTACAATGATGCGATAAAAATGTCTAGTCTTTCCATTTAGTTGAGAAAAAAATAGCCATTATCGGCGCTGGAGAAATGGATAGTAGCAACGACTGTGAGGTATAAAAAAAAGGAAATAAAGGCTGTTTATATCAGCCGTCTGCAATCAAGTCGGCCCTTTCAGGAAGTTTTCCAGGTGGTTTGAAAGAGTAGAACTAAGCAGAGCTCTTACCTGGAGCGATAGCATTCGAAAGAAGCACTTTCACTCACCGGTTTCAGCTTGCGGTGTGTGGAGATTTGACTAAGAGATATGTAGAGAACAAATCTGCCTTTTAGTGGGCTGGAGGGGAAGGGAAGGGGATTTCGAGACATGCTCGGATAAGAAAAGGTTGTGATATGCGACAGTGAGTTTTTGGCTCCATGAGCTGTGAGCTCTTGATGGTTGTAAAGTAAGTTTGATTTACAAGCCCGATACAAATATGTACTTCGCCAAACATACACATGTTTGTTTCACTATATTAGTGAGTACATTACATAGACTTCCATTGATTTTTATTTCAGGTTAATGGTATTTTCTGTAAACATAATCCTCACAGAAACATGTGCAAACAAATAAAAAAACATGTTTTGGCCAATTTATAAGCCTTTTTAACGAGTGAGAAGCAGTAAAATGTCAACGGTAAAAATACGGTAGTTGTCGTTCATAATGTTTCACTAAATAAATGTGTCTCCTGAAGAACCTAAGTACATCATCTCAAATGTTTCTCTCTCTCTTCTTTTCTTCTCAACTTAACAATTAAAGTTAGTCTGTTCTTACAATCACAATAGCTATCACAATATAATAGGTTCTATGAACGCAAATTTAATGTGTTTTACTTGTAGATCCAAATTCCGTTAATATGTCATGTTAAAGGTGGGGTATGTGATTTTCTTTTTTGACCATTTTTTCAAAATCACTTGAAATCCTATTCCTAACCCACTTACAGCCACTGAGTTAGAAGCACTGACATGAAAATTAAAAAATGTAATCATCTGTGGAACGGGCAGGACTCGAAAAACTCCAGCCAATCATTTCCAAGACCACCTAGAATCATTGGACAGTAATTGCGTCAATCAAACGGTCGTACCATACCCCCCTCCCCCATGCCCCTCTTCGAATGGGTGGAGTGGGTGGAGTCAGGGCCAGCGTTGGAGGAAAGAAGGTAGGACCTTTTGAGTTGTGTATTTTCAAAATCTGCCAGCCGTTTTGCAAATCACATACCCCACCTTTAATAATGGCATTCATTTTATATAGTGAACTTTCTTAGTTTGTCCAACTTGTGTATCAGTTTGTGGATCAAATAAATGCATCCTTGTTTAGAATAAGATACTTATTTCAAAAACATAATATTGGAACATTATAGACCCCAACCCCAAATAAAATAGAAAATATATTAGTTAATTTCCAAAAAATGTAACCATATTATGAAATATTATGTTACAGTGAAATCAAATTACTCATACTCAGTGTTGGGCAAGTTACTTAAAAAAAAGTAATTAGTTATAGCTAATAGTTACTTCTCACAAATAGTAACTGAGTTAGTAACTGAATTACATCTTATAAAAGTAACTAATTACCTGGGAAAGTAACTATTGAGTTACTTTAAAAAGTTTAAAAAAAAATCAAATATGTCAAATAACTTGGATGCCCCCAATATTAAATGTTAAATGAATGAAATTGACACTAAATAGAATAAATTATTATTATAAAACATTGTACACTAATCTACACTATTTTAATGTTGCTGTGGGACAATGTAAGAGACACCTATTAAATTCAATATATATTGTAAATATTATCATTACTATAGTGGAACAATAAACCACAATATATTGTTTAGAACTTTTAATATTTATTGCACAGACCACAACTGGCCAACAGATAAGTCTAAAAATAAATTATGCTTCTTCAGAAATGTACCAAAAATGAATAAATACTTAAAAAATATATACATACACTCTTTGAAGTGCAAAACAAAGACGAAGATAAAACTCACACAACTTCACAACTGGTAGACATACTGTAGCCTACTTGAAGCATTTTCTTCCTCAAAAAAGTAAACAGTTTAACAAGAAGTGCTCTCAATATAATACTGAACAATGTACCAAAAAAAATTAAAAAATAAAGTAAAATATAATATTTGGGGGTTTTGTTTTTATAACCTAGAGAGAACGTCATCATCAGAGGTTATTTGAGCCAAATTCTAGGCGTGTTTGCCGCACGTGTTCACAACTGGTCAAACAAAGATGTTTTCTGGGAACGTTCCCTGCAGGTTTTTTTGGGGGTTTATTTTATAACCATGTAAACTAATTAAAATGTTGCAGATGATACCAATAGGCTACAGAGATTATTCTAATGCTGAAATGTGAAATTTATTGATAACTCGGTCTCTCTTGTGCAATGTTGCTCGCTCTCGAACACACTCGGTCTCACTCGCGGTGTTAGATTCACTTTTATCCAGTCCTGCGACTCCTAAACACACACACATCATAGAAAAAACTTTGCAGGTCCTATGGCTGAGAGAGAGCCTACTCGGATGAAAACCGCTAATGGTAACGGTAACGGCGTTGTAACGGTAACGGCGTTGTAACGGGGGAAACAGTAATTCGATTGATTACTCGTTACTGATAGAAAATAATGCCGTTAGTAACGCCGTTTATTTATAACGCCGTTATTCCCATCACTGCTCATACTGTGATTTGAGATTTTGGTCATACCACATTGTGCGAACAGTCTCATTGCCTCATTAATATAATACAATTACAAGAAGGGATCCTGCTTTTTGGCTCCAAAATTGAGTAGTCCTGCCTTAGCACATTATTTTTATTTCTTACTGCTTTACTTAATGATATTTGCACAGACCCCAGTGTTTCGACAATCATCTCTCTTTCTCTCATTCTCTACCCACCATGCCTCCCTCCTAAGGCCAATTAGTCAACTTAAATGTCTCCATTTCTCATTTTAGTATGCAGTGATCAGGATAATAAGAATTAATAAGCCATTCACATTGCGCTCAATAGAGAACATACGCCTCTCATCCTGCGAGAGCTGGCTGTCGAGATCTGCACCAGAGATCAACACAATGCTTGTCTCGTTAAAGGGGTCAAGAGTGTACACACATACACACACGTTAATTTGTCCACAATTTACATAGTCATTATGCAGCTGATATCTCCTAGTTGATTACTGTATGTTGCTTAACGTTTTTAAAAAAAAAAAAAAAAATGCCATGAAGGCTTTTTCTGTCTTCATGGCTTGAAAATTAGATGACATGTTAACTGCTTTGAAAGGCTTTGTCTGCATTCTGATAGTCCTTGAAATTTGCTCAGTGCTTTTATTAATAATTGGATAATGCCGTATTGGAATGATTTGGGACTTTTTATGGGGCAGTGTTTGAATAAAGAACAGCTTTTGTGTTGGCATATTCTCTGATTCTGAGGCAAGGAACAGTTTGAAACGGCATTCATCTTCTCACATTTGCTCACATGTTGGATGAGAAAAATATGTGTTTTATTTAGTTAGCATAGTTATTTATGGAAAATAGTTAGTTTAAATTGTAAAAATATTTCACAACAGTACTATATTTTTGATCAAATAAATGCATCTATGGTGACCATAAGAGACAAAAACATCTTTCAAAAACATGTTACTGAACCCAAATGTTGAATGGTAGTGTCTATCTATAATGTTAAGATGAGCAATGGCCTCCAGTTCAGAAATATTCTTGAGTTTGCATGCTACAACCGCCGTCTTCAAATCCCACCAGAGATTTTCTATGGGGTTCAAGTCATGTGACTGTGATGGACACTGAAGAATCTTCCAGGACTTCTTCTGCAACAAAGCCTTGGTGGAATTTGAGATATCACTGTCCTGTTGGAAGGTCATATGACGCCAAAGCTTCAGCTTCTTCACTGACGCCATAACGTTTTCTCCTAGGATTTCCTGATACTTCAATTAATCTATCTTGCCTTCCACACACTGCAGGTTTCCAGTGCCGGAGGATGCAAATCAGCCCCAGAGCATCACCAAGCCCCCAACATGCTTAACAGTAGGCATAGTGTTTTTTTCAGCATATCCTCCAGACATACCTCTGATCCATAGGGCCGAAAAGTTCACATTTTTTAAATCGCTCCACATAATGGCTTATTTATATGATTTTGAGCACTTTTCTTGTGCTTTTGGGTCAGTAGTGGTGTACATCTGGGAGTTCTGCCATGCGTTTAGTATACGCCTTACTGTGCAAGCTGAAACCTCAATGCCTGTTGTCACCAAGTCTTGCTGCAGGTCTTTTTCAGTCACCCGAGGGTTTTTCTGAACCTGCCTTCTCAGAAATCTGGCTGCAGCCGTTGATAGCTTCCTTTTTCTGCCCCGTCCACATAGTGTAACCACTATTCCTTTAACTATGGTACCAGCGATGTCTCTAGGAACATTTAGCGAAATTGCTATCTTTTTGTATCCTGTTCCTTGTTTGTAAAGGGGGATGATATCTTCTCTTAACTTTTTGGACCATTCTTTTGGCTTAGCCATATTTCTAACATGCAGTCAAACGTGACACTCAATGAACCTAGCCAGTTCAGATATTTAATGTGTTCTAGCTTAAGCACACCTGGTGCAACTAATGAAGCCCTTGATTATTTGAATTTTGGTCTGCTTGAGACAACTGATTTGCAGATTTGTGCTGTTGTGAGGGATTCTATTCAGGGGGTTGAATAATTTCGAGACTGCAGAAGTCATTAAAAGTTGTATTTTCAGTTGACTTTGGGGAAACCATTTGTTGTGTTGGGCTATTTTAAATACCTTTGTTTAATTTGGTAATTGCAAACAACTGGAAGTCTGTACATTTTACAAATAAACCTGATTTGCAATGGGGGTTGAATAATTTAATTAAAAATTTCTTGTTTTTATACTTTTATATTGTAAAATCACTTTTCATTCTGTAACATCATTCACAATGAAAATACTGTCAAAAATGAAAATACTGTAATCCTTTAAAACCTTGTTTTTGCTGAGGAACACAGAAGAAGAAAAAATAAAAAAAAACATATCTAAAAATCTAACCTTCATTGTATGGACAAAAACATTCTTCAAAATTTCCATTCAAATATGATGAATATCTTCATAATATAGTCATACAGGTTTGGTCTTGATCAAATGCACACAGGGGATTATAGTACATGGTTAAACCCTCATGGTGCTCAAACCTACCATTTGGGCAATGGGCCAGGTCTTTAAGGGTCAGATTTATTAAACGGCAAATTAGCATGAGAGCGCAATTCCAAAAAAAGTGTTGATGGGAGTGGAAAGTTCTGCGTGTGATCTACTGACGACATGTACATTAAAGAACACAGACGTAGCCTGATTATTTCTATAAAGACCAACGTAATTTCAAGATCAAGACCAAGATCAGCGCAAATTAGCGAGGGTTTGTGCTGGCGCAAGCTTTTAGTAAATCTGGCCCTAAGTGTCCAATTGCAGAAATGTACGTGTGAAATTGAGATGAAAATGAAGTGCAAAAGGTTTTTTGAAACAAAAAACACAGAAAATAAATCTGATGGATGTTTCAAAAAGCACATGGACTAAATTTCAATATATCAACCTGAAGTTAAGATGCCGAGCCCTGACAGTGAACTTTCATGTTCACTGATGGTCGTGCTGCACTACATTACAGCTGAAGTGCATCTCTTTCCTCTTGAGCTTTTGATGAAACATCCTCTTCATTTCTTTTCTTTTTTTTTGCTCGAGTGTGAAAGTTGTGAGCTCGCCTCTAGTCTGATAAAAATAACATCCACACAAGACTGAAGAAGCTCGACCATATGTTGCTGTGATCTCAGTCTTTCTTTCTCACACCCCTTCCCCTCTTTTTGTCTCTTTCTCTCTGTCTCTCTCTCATCTCTCCTCATCTCTCTTTCTGACTGGCAGCAATGCACAATAGAACACATTTTAAGTAAATTTTTGTTGATTGATTTGAGCTAATTAGTTTTTATGTGTAACTGCTTTATTTTATACAATGAATACTTCTGGTCTTAGTTGCTGATTGGTTAATACACCAATTAGTTAATTGGTTAATACATTGGTTCCAATGATGCTAGAATTAAGCAAAAATCACACTCAAAAGTGTTGCACTGAATGTCAGCGCACCACAAGACTTCTATGTCTTGTGTACTGCCACAAACAGGGTCAAGCATGATAAATATAAACATTAATACTACTCAGTAGTATGTAGCACACATACATTTTTGTATGTGTGCATAGACACCAAAATGTACATTTATGTACGCATTTACAGGAGCAAACATTTTTAACATTTTATATATACATATCTATAAATGTTTACGGATCATTTTAGGTTCATATAAATGTAATGTAAGTTAATAGAATATTGATTTAAGTAGAATTTATTGTATCTAATAAATGAGATTAAATATGTTTAACATTATAATTTATAATCTCATTTATCTGTGTGTGTGTGTGTGTGTGTGTGTGTGTGTGTGTGTGTGTGTGTGTGTGTGTGTGTGTGTGTGTGTGTGTGTGTGTGTGTGTGTGTGTGTAAATATAGTGCATATAAATACAATTTACATATTATAATGGTTAGTTTTAGGATAATGAGGTGGAGTTAGAAACTCTATATCTAATGTACAGAACAGTAACATGTTACTTTACAAATATATGTATAATGTAATGTTCTACTGCTGTGTATATAAGTACTTTTATGTTTTAGATGCTGTGGCAGTATACCCATATTGTATGCAAATTAGGCTTTGCAAACAGTGAAACATCACACCGTTCACACCCATATGCCCTTTATCCCTTTACTATAAACACAATATTAATCACAACAGTTTGACATATAGCTCTTACGATTTGTTCTATGACCATGTTATGTATAAGTCAGAGTGCCGGAAACACAAAAAGCACTGAAATGTACTCAGTTGTACAGTATTTAACAAGAGAGCTCTCTCCAATGAAGCGCGCTCAACAACACGACTAAGGTTAGTCTAAAAATACACCAGGCCTGATGTTTATTTCCTGAGTTTTTTTTTTATTTTTTTAGCTGACACTATTGTCCAGAGCCATTTACAGAAAGCGCTCTAGTTTTCAACAGTGAGTATGGTAGTTGTAATAAGCAGAGCTGTACTAAAAGCGGCCAGTATGATTGCTTCACCTCTCCCAAGTGTGCACACATGCTGTCGTGTAGGACGCTGGGAGGAATGCATCTGTCAGCATTAACAGGATCACAGACAGCCTGGAGGAGGATGCAGGAGAAAAGAGAGTGTTTATTTCCTCCATGTTGCCATGCACACAAGCTCCATGACGACAGGAGTAGGTGGCTCTCTAGCTGCTGGCCGCAAGACTCTCAGACTGCAGCATCTTCTCTTCTGACATCTACACTGATCTCTCGTTTTCAGCTCTTTTCTCTGTCTCTTATCTCTTCTGTGCCAGCAGTTCTCTTTCTAGCCTCCTCATCTCTGAAACCTGTGTGTGTGTGTGTGTGTGTGTGTGTGTGTGTGTGTGTGTGTGTGTGTGTGTGTGTGTGTGTGTTTGTTTTTGTGATTTGTGAGGACACAAATGTGTATAATGACATGGGTATTACACTGGTATTACAACTTGAACGTGATTTATGAGGACATTTCATGAGTCCTCATATTTCAAATGGCTAAGCAGTGTTTTATTAAAAATGTAAAAATGCAGAATGTCTCCTGTGACGGGTAGGTTTAGGGATAGGGGCAGTGTAGGGGGATAGAATATACAGTTTGTCCAGTATAAAAACCATTACGCCTATGGAATGTCCTCACAAATCACAAAAACAAACAAAGTGTGTGTGTGTGTGTGTGTGTGTGTGTGTGTGTTGGTGTGTGTATATATATATATATATATATATATATATATATATATAAATATATATATATTGCACAGATCTCTAATATTAGCTAAGCTACAGTACGTTGATTTTAACAGTTATATTGTCACATTCAATGTTATATTACATTAAAGGGATTGTTCACCCAATAATATAAAATATTTCATAATTTACTCACCCTCATGATATTCCAAATCATGTAGTTTTTATAAATATGTTGAATACATTTTTATATTTTCCATTTTACTTTTACTTAATTTTTTTAGTCATTTTATTTATTTTGTCATGTGTAGCATTTTTTGTAATGTCTACATAGTTTTCATTCATTTTATTTCAGTTTTAGTTAAATTAAAATACAATTTATGAATGTTTCAGTTAATGTTTATTTTAATTCAAGTAACAATAAATGGTTGTTTTTTTTTAGTTAAAGCTGCAGTCCGTAACTTTTTTGGGGTTAAAGGGCTTATATAATGCCATTTTTGTACAAGTTAATATGAATCTTTAGGGTCTTAATGAAATCTTTGTAATATACTTTTATTAAAAATTCTCATTAATATTCCACTCATTTTACCTGGTCAAAAACAGCTCTGTTTTCAGCACGCCATTTCAGTGCATATGCCTTTAAATTATAATGAGCTTTACTCACTCCGCCCCTCTGCTCTGTGGGCGTTTTGACACAACCGCACGTGGAGTGTTGCCTTGACAACAGTTGAGGGTATATTTTGGAACAAGAATGGCAGCGGGAGTCTCTGAGGACACATCTGTGCAACCATACCAATTTGAACCGGAGTCGGACCCGGAACAAGATGACGCCCCCGAAGAAGTTCGACAATTAAGGCTCGAACAGGACGTTTCTGAATGGTTGGTTAACTTAATGTCACTTTGATCTATTTTTGTATGTACGGCAGGGTAGAGTAGTGAGATACAGACGCTATGTGTTTACTGATGTATAGGTTAGTTCGTTGACTGATTGATGTTGAAAAACTTTTTTTTGGTAAATGTACGCATTATTCATTCTAAACGTGGGATTATGAATTATATTGAGAACGTCGTAACGTTACATAGAAAACGTTTCGTAATATACCCTGAGTGTAGACATTAGCCGCATTCATCGTGAAGCGTGCAAGCGATTTGCAAAGATTAATATTTAAAGGTTAATAAAACGTTACACTCACTTCTTCTGGAGGTGCAGCAGGAACACGAGTAGTTGGTACCGATTCTGTTTTCAGGACCAGCTCCTTAGCAAAACCAGATTTACACTGACCCTCGTTTATAAAGCAGTCTGGTGAGAAATGATTAGCGCAAACATAAAAGCATTTACGTTGATCGTTGGGAATATTCCCTTCAAAAATAAAACTCAGCCACTGCGTCTTCAGCGGTTTGAATTTAGGAACATTAAAATGACTGCTGTGTTCCTTATTACAGCCAAGAACAGAACACCACAATCGCTTAGACGCCATTCTGCTCCAGTGTATCAACAAAGGTTGACTATGATGACAGCTCGCTCAGGGCGGGTCTGTGTTGAAACCATAGAAACGCTGCTGTCAATTATCAATCGTGGGAGGGGCATCTGATCTAGTGACGTCACAAGATAGAATGGCTGAATTTGAGGCAGGGGAAAACATATAAGGAGATTAAAACAAAAACACTGGATGGATTTTTATCATTATATGATGGTTGTGCACAGGCACAGCCAACACACATTTCAGTACAATCAACTAGTAAAAGTGCATGTACCATTATATGACCCCTTTAAAAATGATCCAAAATGGATCCAGAAAGGTTCAAACGACAATCACCAGTGACAACTGGAGATTCACCCGTAGTAAAATGCAAACAACTTCGGAGTTGCTACAGAAAAAAAAGAGACTGCAACCGGGCCCATGTGAAAACAAGGATAAATATCGGAAGGGCTTTTGAAAGGTGGTGTGAACTCCATGTTTTGAAGGGGTTCAAAACGGATGCAGAGACGGCTTTTTTTCTGCTGGACAGGTAAGACATAACCGATCATTAGATTTAATCAGCGCGATTTATTGCAATGCTTTTTTCCCCCTTAGTTGGTCAGAACAAAAGTGGATTTTACTTACTTGTTCAGATGACATTTTCCGGTGAAAATGATGTTGGTCATACATCCAAAAATGACAGTATCCACACCGGCGAGGTGAATGTCAGCCACACATTCTCCTCAAAACATTTGATTCATCCGCGTGTGCCGTGCCGAGGCACAATCCACGTAAAGTTAATAATTACACTAATAACTGGAATTGCAGATTTCAAACAGAGATGGCGACAAAAATGAACAACTACGGACTGCAGCTTTAACTACTGTATAATAACACTGGTTTCAAAACTGTTGGAATTTCTTTCTCAAACCTCAAATGCCAACTAGCATCAAACCTCATTGGTTCTCGCAAGTCACTTGACCAAACATCCTGATGTTTGAGCTTTGTGCTGCCATATTTGATGTAGTCTCTGAATGCGTATTTGCTCAATGTTTTGATCTGATTTGAGAGTAACGTTTGAAGGCAAACTTGAATGATCTGTTTATCATTTAAGTTTGTGTGTCGCTTCAGAGTCGGAATCTATCATTTAAGTCCTGTTGCTTAACTTCACAACTTTTATGTCCTTGAGACAATTTTCTAAAATATCTTCTTTTGTTCCACAGACAAGTTTGGAGTGGCACAAGGGTGAGTTTGACAGAAACAGGAACTGTCCCTTTTAAGATGTTAGGAAACTGCAAAAGACATATTCTCAAAAAGACACAAATATAAATAACCAGTTGGTTAATCTAGTTTTTCATTCTCATCCACAGTTGCCAAGGTGATTTAGTTGTAACTGCGCGCCACAAGCCCAAAGCCAAGAATTATCAGTGTCTGATGAATGACGCAGGGCTGCAGGTCAGGACCGTGGCAGGAGCTCAGTTTTGGGAGAGGATTGCAAAGATCTGCGGGCCGCTGATATGGGAAAACCCATGTGTAAACACACACACACTCTTCTAACCCAATCAGCTACACTTTGAAATCTGTCTGAATGCACCTGTGTTGCTAAGAGCAAGTTTCTGATTGGATGTGGGTGTGCAGAGACAAACCCTGATAATAATATTAGCACAAAGACACATCTGTCGTGTGGCATTTAACATCCCCCCTCGTTGAATTAGACCAGGCCATCCTAAACAGATCCACTACTTTACATTAACTTTAAGTCAATCATGGCATTACAAGAGACTCAAAATGCTCCCCGAAGCACAAAAATGGCGTCAGAACATGTGACAGATGTGTTTTTTCGCCCAGAATAATTGAAGTAGAATTAAAATCAAGTCTCAATCAAATATTCATTACCGTTGCTCACTACTGCTCGGAGACATGTTTTAAATGCACACACGGGACCTGCCAGTGATAATCAAACTAAGCCAAAGTGTCAAACTCCATTAGGCACCATGCCACTGGCAAACGAAAACTCTCACATTATGAATATAAATAGTAGAATTAATAAATAATACCCAACTTATATCAGTATGTAATTAACCATGCTATGTACTTATCTGAAACTTTAACTATGAAAGCTCCAGTAACTCTACTAAAGGTTAACCATTTTGGTTGGTATTCATTATCCGCTATTTTAGGTAAAAAAAATTAGAGCATGCAAAGTATGATTTGAAACCCATTTTAAGTTTAATGCTAATTTAAAAAACAATATTCTTAAAGTGGTCAGAATGGTGCTCTCACAACAAAATTCCAACATATTATCAAATTATGGTCTCAAATGATCATGTACCAATGATGATAATGATGGTGATTACTTATGAATAAGCACTGATCTTCATCATCATAATTATCATATTTTTTAATGGATGAAGTTCTCCAGCTCACACTGAGCATCAGTACTTTTTTATGTAAAAATAACCCGCTGCGTGAGTAATAACTTAAAGAATGTGTTTCAAATTAACACATTTTAATAATCAAAATACGCTTCATTTGCTTGAACCATTCCAGCACTTCATCTTGATTAGGGTTTTTGATATAAATGAGATGAAAACATCAAATCTACTGTACATATTATAACCGACATATTAAAACATGCAGATAACTCATACAAGGTTTTTATAGAAACCTAGCTTTTAAATATTCATTTCACACGTTTTTTTTTTTTCCGTGTCATGTGACAGAATTAGAGCATAAAGTTTATGCATGTTGTTAACTAATGTGACATCGCACTGCTCAACATATGTCTTATGTGTGTCTCATGTCTTATTTAGCTGGCATGTGGACCAAACAGATGTTCTCAAGTCATTTGCATAACATGTAAGAACATGCATGCTTCTTTTATAATCAGTCTATTGCTTCAGCTAATTTATAGCAGACTCTTAACATCAGTATTTTGGATGAAAATTACCACATAAGACCTGAGCATACATCATTTAACCAACGATGTTTGTCTAATTTTGGCACAGAATTCAGATCATTCTTTTTTGCATGATGCTAGTAACATGCATTTTTCGTCATCGTAAGTTCACACATCAAGGCAGTCGTGGAGGTGAGGGAAGATGCAGGCAGTAAGTTACTCTGTCCTCCCTATCATTGATTTCACTTCTTTTTTCATTTGTCCTCACAGAAGCCATTATTACTTTTATAGCTGTTTTTATGGCCCACCGAAGACTGCTGACCACACCGACACCCATCAGACCTCTTGCATCTCTCTTGTCTCTTGCGATGAATAGCTTTAGGCCCCTCTGACTAATGAAATATTAAATACGGGTGTCTGTGTCACTGAGAAATATGCTTAGGAGTTGTTTATCCAACTTTTAAACAAACAAAAATACTCTATCTCTCCTTTTCTCTTTCAGCCAACCGCTATTAGTTCAACACCAAGCATATTTCAATATGGAGCTCTGTGGCAGCATTAATGAGCATTAATGAGCTGGGATCTCTGTATTGCATGTTATTAATAGAGCTGCAGCAGGGATCGTCCCGTCCACACTCACTCACTCAGATGCTTTCCCTCAGATGAAACGTGTGTCGTTGTTCTGAAACATTCATAAATGCGCAATGCCGGAGGCCGGCTCAGCAGAAAGTGATGACAATCTGCGGCGAGAAGTGATGACACGTTACATGTGCCTGCTAGTGATGGCCGCGCTGCCATCAGCTGATAGCATGTTACCCAGAGAGGCATTAATAATCATCTATGTGTATGAGAGAGAGATTTGTGTGTCTCATTCACGCTTAAGTTACCTGCTGGTTAACACAAACAAGGTATGAAAAAAATATTTTTATTTCCCTTTTCAATTAATAGTCAGTGACAAGAGGTGCCTTTAGAAATGGTTGATTATTACGCTCAGGAATATTTTTTTTTGCTATATATTTTGCAGTCTAAATATGGTTCATAATCCTGATTTGTGTTATTTTGTTATTTTCAAGTAATAATATAACTGGTTGAAATGGTTGAGCTTGAAGAATGCAGTCAATGTTGCAATTTAAAAAAAATGATAAAACGTAAGTAGATTATTTACTTAATTTACTTATGTAATGTGATTACTTACATCACCACGCTTATGCTGTATGCTGAAAGGGTACTACTGCATTGACAAATCACTGCTTTAAGGGGGGATAGAGACATTGAGACATGTTAGACAAAAATGTATTTATTATCTAGTAGATTTCACATACAAAAAACATGGGAATTGTTCCTCTAATGCTTTTGTTAGCACTTGAGCTTTTTACATGGAATTTGACATATTCAAAGGTGTTAAAGCAGGATTTCACAAGTCTCAATATTCTTTTTTGTCTCTAACTCTGAGTATTTCTCTCTCTCTCTCTCTCTCTCTCTCTCTCTCTCTCTCTCTCTCTCTCTCTCTCTCTCTCTCTCTCTCTCTCTCTCTCTCTCTCTCTCTCTCTCTCTCTCTCTCTCTCTCTCTCTCTCTCTCTCTCTTCCTCTTTGTCTCTTTCTATGCATGTACGTGTAAAAAATCTAATTTCGAATCCTCTTTGTTATACCGGCGCTCCATAAAAGCTGTCTTGATTAAAACCTCTGTAGAAGAATGTTCTGCTTTCTCTATAACAGCACATTTGTTGTGTAATGTTGATTAACACAGAAAATAATTTAAACTCGTTTATATATACACCAAATGCTAAAGATAATGTTTGATTTATATATCACTTAATTAGACTGGGATTTCTATGGTGCTTAAATTGATGAGAAAGTATTTTGTTTTACATGCATGCACACACAAGTTACAATTGATAATTTTATCATCATATAATTATGCACAACAGCACAAAGAAAGGCTGATTTGGGTCAGTGTCCTGTGCAAATCTTGAACCTGATTGATCTGAAATGTTGTCATGGGAGCACAAGGAGATGTGATCATAGTTTCTTGCTGAAACGTCCATAGAGAGACATAGAGAGATTGTCTGACAAATGTCCCGTTCACATGAAGGGCATGTTTAACCTTTAATGTTTTCCTTGTCTGAGATTCCTTAGAATGCATAGATAAATAATTATAGACATACATAAATTACTTTGGGGTGGAATTTTTCTCTTCTCTTGGACCACATAACATATTCTAACATAAATAATGCTGCCCACATATAACATATGAAAAGTATAGGTTATATCAAAATTGGTGAACTTGTTTTTTATTTAAAACTCTGAATTCCTATGCAGGAATTGTTAGCTCACCCGAAATTAAAGTTTATGTCATTCAAAAGGCCCGTTCACACCAAGGACGATTCGTTCTCAGTATAAAAGAATAGCAGAGTTTACATCACAGCTATATCGATAACGGCACAGAGAAACATTATCGTCAGAACGATTTTATCCAGCTGATGAACGATAAAAACATTGACAGCCAATCAGAATCTATCCTGCTGCAACGAGCTCGAGCATTTAATTCCAATTTCGTCTAATTTGAATTGGAAAAAAATAGACAGATTACCCTTGGTTAAACTAGTTCTTAAGACACAGTATTTACATACAGAATATAGTGGCTACCTGGCCCCTGTATTTCTTTCTTCCCTGGAACAAAAACTGAGAAAAACATGATGGGTGTAAATCTTTCGGAAACATGAATGAGCTTTGAGTTACATGAGGGTGAATAAATAAGTAAATAAGTGGTAAATGTTGACAGAAATAATGTGTCTGCACTAGAAATCAAAGCATTTAGTCACAAAAAAAACGCAACTAAAGCTTGTTTGGGTAAATATTTTTGGAGTAATTTGATTTAGAGGCCAATAATTGTGAGCTCAGCAGCCATGCCACACGGGAATCATGGGAAAAGAATGTCGAGGGCTCTCTGTTCCCAACGCTGATCATATCAAGGCACAGGAAATGGCATTCTGAGTAAAAGCCAATGCCAGGGGGACAGAGGCGGACAGTGTGTTTGTGTGTGTGGTACTGTGAGTCAGTGGCACCAGACGGTGATGTTGTTTTGGGACAGATACCACCGAACAAGAGGTGATTTGACGAGGTGACGTCTCAAGAGAGATTAATGGATAGGGCAGCAACACCAAATGCCTTGGACCCCGTGTGTGTGTGTGTGTGTGTGTGTGTGTGTGTGTGTGTGTGTGTGTGTGTGTGTGTGTTTGGCTGGCCTTGAGTCATTTTCCACACAGAACCTGAAAGTCTTACCTCACATTTTTTTGTTCTTGGATGGCACTTCACACAATAATGGTCCCAAAATTTGGCATATAGTTAAGGACCATATGTGTGTGAGCTGGGGACTTTAACGTGCAACACAACTTTCCATTAAGCTGCTTTAATTTTCACCTCATCACACACATGCTAAATTTACAGAAAGTACAGATGGCAGGAGCAGAGCGCAGCTGTATCCCTTTGTTTCTGATCTCTTCAATCTAACTTTATTTGCTGCTCAAATTGTGGCACTAGATTTATATTCTGCTTTCAATTTACCATACACACCTGCCCCCTCTCCTCACCCACCACACTTTGATTTTTAGGGATATACTTTAAAATACAGTAACGATTGCTATTGTATATCCATTGTATAAAATACAGCACATAGCAATTATAAGATAATTATTCTGTAGGGTATAACACCTGGAGAAGAGATCTGTTAGCCCTTAGCAATGGCAGTTACTGCTTTGAAACTTTGATCATGGGACCACAGAACTTTTGAGTCAATTACCTGTCCTGGGGCTGGTTGAATCTTCTGTGCGTAAGTTTAATCTAAGCATAGTTGTGATGTTGTAAATTGACACAAATGTACTATTTATGCAGTACTAAATATTTGAATGTTGGATACTGTATATACTTTACACCATAGTGTGTGTGTGTGTGTGTGTGTGTTTGTGTGTGTGTGTGTGTGTGTGTGTGTGTGTGTGTGTGTTTAGATGTATATTCTTATTATATACAGTGCGTGCAGAATCTCTGCAAAATGGACTTCAGGATAGGAGATGGACTAAAAATGAACACCTACTGTAAAACGTACTGCCAGATACTGAAAGATGAATTCTTCAAACAGTGGTACAAGAGGATGTGATTCTTGTCCTTCAAGAGTCACTCTCACTCTGTCTGTCTATAAAGCCTATAAAAAAAAGTCTTCATGTATTTTACTGCACTTCAGCTTGTGATTCGCATTAAGTGGGGGTCAATAATTAGGATTCTTTACCTTAACAAAGTCTCTGAGATCCTGACACCTTGCACTTCTGGAGACTCCAGGTTGGTTGCAGTTCTGGAAAATGGTGGCGCTGGAGACTAAAGGGTTCCTGATGGTTTCACACTTAATTCTTCACCTTAATTCTTAATTATTTTGCAGTTAATGTGTCTTTTCTTCTCCACCTGTTTTTGTCTGACTCTGCATTTTTGTCTGACCAATGACCATTTCACTGTCCAATGATCATGCCTTAACTGTGATTTCTGGTATTGCATCCTTCTCATGGGCATTTAATAATTTTTTACTTTTCAGTCTGAGTTAAATCTCTTTTTTGGCTTATTTTATTTGTCAAAGAAAACATGCCTAATTATGCACACCTGAAAAAAAAGGTGTTTTTCATTTCCAGCCTTCATGAACGATTATATATCACTTATAAATTATTAAATACAAAATTAATAGTAGTTATTAAGATTAATGTGGTTTGGAATTGGTAAAATGTGCCTGTAAAAAAAAAAAACATGATCAGAAAATCAACGTGCTTAATTCTGCGCGCACTGTACAATATGTAAACATACTTTATAGTTGATGCTTACATGATGCAAAATAAGTGTGAAACATTGATAGCAATAAAAAGCTCAAATGTACAGCTTTTCAACACCACTTCTGTTCATAAATCTAGAGACACAGGAAACCCGCTGATTGGCAAATGGTAACAGATTGCGCACAGTCCCATATACAGCTTATTTTGAATGGTTGTCAATGAAGAAAATCAGCTTATTAGGTCCAGATGATGCTAACCAGCCAAACCGTGGATGAAATCAGCAGTATCCATCTGTGTCAAAGGTCGCATGTTAAACTGAGATGCACAATCAGGTCTGCTGCGTTTTACGATGATGCACTCTTGGTGTAATCCTAGGGTGACATTTTATGCTGCTTATAGTCTGATTCATATCTTACAGCTTTGGCATTCAAAACTAGAATCAATAGGAGCACACAGACAGAGAGATAGAGATCAGAGGGAAGGAAACATTCACATTAAATGCACTCAAGATGGACAATAAATCTTCAGACTGATGCAGATAAAAGACAATTGTCAGAAACACGTCAAATTCAAGTGCAAAGTGAGATAAAGAATCAACTTTGAATCTTGAACAGATGAATGGATATGATAGACAGAAATGGAAGAATATGAGCCCTATTGTGTCAGAAATCACAGCAGGCCTCGTCCTCAAGGAAGCGAGAGCTAGGTTAGAAGTACAACACGCTAATTAAAATACACACAGATGCTTTGATATTGTACGGTAGCTTCCCAGTTAAGCGTTGTAAATATTGTTCTAATTGGCAGTTTATCCTGCAAAAGCACCATGGGAATGTACTGTTTTGTCTCTTTTTCTTGTAGAAGCATAGTACATTTGATGGGGTGCTGCTGAGATGTTTGTTTAGAGTAAGCTATTTCTGTGTTTACCTCAGACAATCTTCCCTGTGAAATTACAATACTATATCACTAATTACCATATTAATTTACCATGGTATTAATATGGCACTCCAACAGTGTCACTAACTTGACTACATTTTTTCAGTAGTGTGATAGTATCAACTGCAAACAGTGTAGTATTAGCATGTGCATAGCATTCGCAGCTAAACTATAGCTACACAACGAAAATCTGCAACTTTCACAGCTATTCATACATTCATTTCAGACAGTTCTTTTAAATGAACAGATTCAAAAAGATGTGGCATTTTAACTATTTTAAGAGTGGAGGAGCTTATGTATATTATCACTATGTTGTTGACGTTTTTAAATTATAATAGTTTTTAGTTGTATTTATCTGTTTGAGTTTGATGCTGTCACCCTATTTGAGATTCTATTTCTGTGCATGAAAACAAGGTTCTGATATACAATGACTTATGTAATTGTCTGGTGATAGATATAGGGATAGGGATAGTTCACTATAGTTATAGTTAACTATAGGGATAGTTCACCCAAAAATGAAAATTCTGTCAGTATTTACTCACCCTCATGTTGTTCCAACCCCGTAAGACCTTCGTTCATCTTCGGAACACAAATTAAGATATTTTTGATTAAATCTGAGAGCTGGATCACTCCTCCATAGGCTTCTTAAGGGATTGAAGCTTGCCAGCCCCTAAAAGTTATTAAAGATATCGTTAAAATAGTCCAAGTGACTACAGTGGCTCAATCTTAAGTTTATCAAACGATGAGAATACTTTTTGTGCGCAAAAAATAAATAAATAACGATTTTATTTCAACTATTCTTTTCCTTCTCTGTAGGCCTTGAGTCAGTTCACTAGTGATATAGCGCAGTTCTTCTGTTGTTGTACGTCACACGCATCACACACATGACCAGCGTCAGCCAATAGTAAGCCTACGTGTGACGTAGCTCTACGCTATCACACTAAGTTAACTGACTAGAGGCCCATAGAGAAGGAAATGAATAGTTGAAATAAAGCTCTCAGATTTAATCAAAAATATCTTAATTCGTGTTCCGAAGATGAACGAAGGTCTTACGGGGTTGGAACAACATGAGGGTGAGTAAATACTGACAGAATTTTCATTTTTGGGTGAACTATCCCTTTAAGTGTATAAAGTATAGCTACTTGTTGTTACTTTTTTAGTGTAGTCATCATGATATACATGTACAGTGTGAGCTCCAAAAGTGACAACATTGAACATCTAAAGAAAAAAAAAGTATAAATAAAAAATAAAAAAAATAAAAAAATAAACAAAGTTTCACTATTTTCAATAAATTGAAAGGAATTACAGGATGCGTGAATTGAAAGGATGCATGCATTTCCACTTGTCCTAGACTTTTGAAATGTTGAATTTTTTAGAAAAACTGTTAAAATGTGTCACCTCCTTCTCAGCTAATCAGTAATCTGGCAATCACTTCCTGTGACATTAGTGATCATGAACTTCAGGCCTCCACAGTCCAGGATCACTCAATGTCTTTTTGACATAACACAGTTACACACAAAACCGCTTGTCTTGGATGGCCAAGTTGTGCTTCTACACTGAGCGATGCTCTGTATGCTCACGAGTTATACAAATATACCCATGTTTCAAAACATCTGGACATACAGCACACAGATAAATATGTCCAACATAAAGACATAGACGCAGTCTGAAAATAAACGCGAGAGGATGAGGAGGAGTGAGTATATATAGAGAGAGAGAGACAGATGAGCTGATGGGGCAGATCTCAGAGAGCTGTGTGAGCTGTTTATTATTGCACGCTTCTAAAACAATCCCATCCTGCCAGGAATGCACCCTGTCGGAATTTAGGCAGCGTCTGGATCGCTGGACAGCACTCGTTTATACAAATATGCACTCAGGCACGATTGAATATGAAGAGAGGCAATTTCTTGTCCATGTGTGCCTGTGATTTTAACACCGAAATATTGTGTTCCAACATGACTGTGTCCTGAATAGGCTTTTTCTGTTGTCAAGCATGTCAAAACTTACTCAACAGGGTCCATACCTTGACAAAAAACTATTTTGCTTCAGTTTTACACTAGTATTTTCAGTCCTGTCACATTCCTTTGGGCCTATATTAGTGTGCCTGTTTAAAAGTTTTGGCTTTATAAAACCTCTAGGACTCTAACCAAAATGGGACCTTAAATTGCAACGTTGCACTTGCCAAAAGTATGCTGTACAGATCCGAGGCTGTAAAACTCTAGAGGGCCAGTGCGGTTTGAACATTCATTTTGTTTTCATTTAATATCAGGTACAGAATTTAAGCTTCAGGGAAAAGTTTGTCTCTGGTTGAGCAGATTGACCTTGTTCTTTTTTCCCCTTTTTTTTAACAGGAGAATATTGATGTAGGTAAACATAAGTTCATGTGTATTTTTTGTTTTTTGAAGGTTGTGGTGAAGAATGGTCATTTAAAAGCATATATTCTTTATATTCATCAATTTTGTATTATTTTTTTTCGTTTTCAACACAGTCCACTTCAGTGTGGATTCAGGGTAACATTTTCTAAATGTTAACAATAGTTAATGCAATAGCAAACACGAATAAACAATAATTTTACTGCATTTATTAATCTAGGTTTCTGTTTGTTTGTTTACTTATTTATTTATTTATTTGGTTATCTATTTATTTAACCTTACTGCAAACTGTTACTGGATGCAGTTTGAGTTTTTGCCCTAAAAAATGCTGTATTTGCATTGAGTTTTGAACTGAATTCCTGCATTTGCCAGCGACTTAAGCATCCATTTACAATATTGCACTGTATACTCTATAGTTTGCCTTTTATTTATTCATTCTTTTCCATCTTTTGGGTTGTGGAAGAGCTTAGCGCAGTGAAATGTGTTATTGGCAGTCAGTATTAATGGATGTGGATTAAAGGGCTCTAATTCTCATAACCCTGCTCCTAATGGATTGGAGCGGTGGGTTCAGCCATTAAACTCTCTGACGAGACTTTTACTGCTGCTCTCAAACTCTCAACCCCTGAGTTCCCTCATCGGCAAGGTTATACCTGTATTATCCCTGCCAACACTCACTGGTGAGTGCGTTCTGCAAAACACACACTTGATGTCCCAAGGGCTCCACATTGACTTTAAGGTGCACTAAGACATTTTTGTTTGTTTTCCTGGCTGATACAATTAGCAGTGATCTTGAACTATACTGACATTTCGCTGTGGATACAGCATTGGTTACTGATAATGAAAAAGCCTATTGGTCATATCTTAAATCCATATGTCATGGGTTACAGATACAACATTTTTGTAGCTTCTCTTGTTTTGTTGGAAGCTATGTGCCAAGATTATATCTCAGTTACCTCTAACTATTACGAACAAATGGTAAACCTGCTTGCCTCTTTTCAAGACATTCGTACATAATGTATTATTTTATTATTGTTCTGGGTAAATCTTTTTTTAGCGTATGGATAAGGGTTTTATATACTTTTTCATATTTATCTTTCTTAGTAAGACTTTTGCTGTCATGTAGCTCTGAATGAATTTGATTTTGTTGCAGAGCCTATGCTAGAGAGCAGAATATGAGTTTACTTTTTTTCTTCTTCTGGTTTGTACTACAGTGTAATTTTTAGGAAGATTCATTATTTGTTTGTGAAGTGTGTTTTTGAAGAAAAAAATATATATTAACCCTACATTCAGTTGAACCCATTACAGATTTTTATAATGCCCCCAAAAGTGAAGTCTCACTTGTATGAATATAAATGTATTAGGTGATAAAATATCAAACTATCTGAAATTTATTTTCAAGAAGGATGGCACAAGCACCATATTCATAAAAAAGTGTGTCACTGAGTTTAATATTTTGCTATCTAATGCATGAATCCATGAGCAGAAAAGTTGTGTGCTGTGCTACTATCTCACAAAACCTGTCAAGAGCAAGTTTAAAGTTCTGGCTATATTTCATTCCAAATACAAAAAAAAAAAAAGGCGAAAAAAAATAAATATATTTTGCTACTGTTCGGAACATCAACATATTTTACATTGTAGCATTATTTACATGAATATAAATTATTACATTTTATATATATATATATATATATACACTGCTCTGTGGAATACTTGATTCTAATTGGTCAATCGCTCCATTCAGCGGTAAGTTATTCCCAGATAACAACCTCTGAAAACAGATAACGCAGGCTCATCCGGGTTAGTGAAGTCAGCAGTGCTTTACGCTAGCTAGGAACAGTTTTTCTTTGTGGAAGTTTTGCGTTTGGTGAGCTAACGAATTATTAAAACTCAGTCAAATCAATATTTTGTGTACAGTTATTTATGCCATCCAGTATCTTGGACTCGCTCTCTCTTGTTTCATGCAAACGCAGCTGCTGCCATTTTGTGACTATTGTTTTGTACAATGGGTATTATGAGATACAAACAGGTACGATTGTAAAACAGTTTAATCTGAAATCAATCTTATCCCCATAACTAATTAGGTGGCAAAATGCTGTGTAATAAGTTATATGAATGACTGTATACCGTATCTCTTAAAAATGTCCGTTTTGTTTGAACTTTCTGCGCTGCAACTTCTCTCTCCCCGGATGCTTTGTGTTTAAAGACCTAATAAAATATTTTAACTCCAATCAATATTTTATTTACCTGTGTGTTTGTGTGTGTGTGTGTGTGTGTGTGTGTGTGTGTGTGTGTGTGTGTGTGTGTGTGTGTGTGTGTGTGTGTGTGTGTGTGTGTGTGTGTGTGTGTGTGTGTGTGTGTGTGTTTATTATACGTTATACATTTATTCCAAATACTTTTTTGTTAGTAAAAACTATTAATTACCATATAATTTACAGTTAAAAACAGTAAACGGACATTCCTAGAAGTCAATGCATGACACATCACATATGATTATATATTTTTTTAATAGTTTTGTTTATTCATATGTTGCTGTATTTTTTAACATAAATGTAACCAGATGTTTTTTTTTACAATGTAATATTAGTGTATAGTGTAAATATCTGCATGAGAAGTCCCATTGTTAATAATGGGGAATTAAAAATAAATTAAAAATAAAATACCCTCAAAATTAATCTGACAGACTTCATTAGATGTATGCAAATTTGGGTGAAATGTGTGTTTTTATGGTTGTTTGATTTTGGGGTGAAATTTGACCTGGACATGTTTTAGTGAGATTCACCCCACACAGATCAAACTGAAGCCTGTTTCCTATGTATTCTTCCTTTGAAGAGGCTCATTTTTGGCCAGATGCTGGGACCAGGTCAAAGGTACACACAGCAGTAATGCAAAAACTGAACACAAAGAGAAAGAAAAGACACATAACATCAAACCAATTCAGAAAGGTCCAGCAGCACAACCCCAGCTCTGAGCATTCTTATCCCATGAGCTCAACCTGGGCCTGCTGTCAGACAGAAAGCAACAAAAAAAAAATCTGAAGAAAATGAGAGAGCTTTCCTTTCCTTTTAGCTATAGAGCAATGATTTTGACAAACAGACTTTGGAATAGGCGTCTGAAGCCCCCGGGTCAAATATGTTCATTGTGTGTAAAGTCTAGTGGTGCCTCTGAAGACTTTAGAGGATAATTCCTCCACTCAGAATTGTCAAAATATTCTCCTCCTTTCCATTCTGTCTTCTTCAGTGCAGTCGGGCCACAGACGTGCTTCAGCTCATCTATTTCACTGAGCGGCACTTTAATCATTCTACACTATGGTACTGTATGTATGGTATATATCTCGCTGTACCATACTCCCACAGTACTTTTCTTAGAAGTTGAATTCAGTGTCTTTACAGTAAATAAATCATTGGGCGTGTGCGTTTTTCAGAGTTAATTACATTCAGCGAGAGCAGCATACAACAAACAAATCATTTTGAAACTTCTCTATCTGACCTTTCAAGATCAGATGTGAAAATATGCACCGTTATTTACATTTTCATCCATGCAGCGATCTGTGAGTCAACATCATCTGCGGACGCTTTGTAATCAGACTCTCTATCTACATTTTTGACGGCTTTGTGTGTATAATTCATACACTTCACCCAGATGAATGTTTTTTTTTTCTCCTTCGTGTGTTTTTTCTCTCTTTCACCTCTCCTTTCTTTTTTGTCTTTTCTGTAAGGTTTTTGTGTATTCAAATGTGAGCTATTCCAGCTCTAGTCTAATTTCAATTTTGACGGACAGGTTCATTTCTGCACATCAATCATGCAAGCGGCTCCCTCTGTCTGACCAAACACGTCACCTTTAAATGAACAGCCTGATATCATCTGCTAGTGCTCTCTCCCTCTCTTTCTCTCTTTCTTTCCATCTGTCAAAGACTTTGGCTGCATGGCTTCAGTCTGGGCTGGAGGAGGGAATTGATCAGGAATGGGGAACTGTCAGGGTGTTACCGCAGGGAAGAGCTCTGACGGTGAGTTAGCGCTTTCCCCAGGGCTGGCCGTCTGGATGGTGCTACATATCAAGAGCAACAAAGGAAAAACGGAAACCTCAAAGAAGAGAGAGAAACAGAAGAAGAGATGGGAACACTTACCCCATTAGTTAAATGGAAAGTTCACCCAAAAATGGTAATTTATGTATTCAGTTGAGAAATCATTACTCAATTAAAGAATCATGGATATATAAACATATATGTATATACAGATGTATACAAATTATAAAGAATTTCATGTTTTTGAAATAAGTTTGCATGCAGTGAAAAATTAGTGCTGAAAATGTGTGGACAGTTATTTTGCGGCTTATTGCATATGCATTTGAAGAATTTTCCCTTTCAGATGCAAAATTTATAGGAGGAGATTATTTAAATTGATCATGCAAGGTGATTTACTTGGTTTGTGCTGGTCAATTTACTAGTATTTGTGCCATTATTTGTCTTAAACCAGACACTAATTTGCACTGCTCTTGGTAGATTGTGTCGGTCAGTATGGAAATGATCTGAAGACTGCACCTGTGTTCTTTAATGTGCTCGTCGTCAGTAGATCAAGCTCAGAACTTTTCAATCCCATCTGCGCTTTTTTGGAATTGCGCTCTCACGCTAATTTGTCCTGTTTAGTAAATCTGGCCTTTGATTTCTATTGCAATATATTTAAAACGGTAATTTAATCCTGGTGGCAAAGCTGTATTTTCAGCATCATCACTTCAGTGTCACATGATTCTTCAGAAATCATTCTAATATGAGTTGCTGCTCAAGAAAAATGTATTATTGTTACCAACATGAAAACATTTGTGCTGCTCAATATTTTTGTGGAAACTGATATACATGTAATTATTTAGTATATAATTGCATGCTTAATTGCAATTTCTCAATTGTTTTATTCATTTCTGATCATATAAACTGGCATATAAAGGTATTGATATTTAAATGGGTACTTTCAATCATGTATGATTTGGATGTGTTGATGTGTTTGTATGTAAGTGTTTTCTATCTCCTTGACTGCAACTTAGAGTCACACAGCCACAAAAATGAGGCAGACAAGCGATTATTTTGTTTGCACTTAAATAGTGTGAAATCATCTTTTGTTGCTTTTGTTCATTTCAGCACGTCAAATGTCACGAGCAAAGCTAGCGGCAGGCTTTTCAACAATGTGAACTTTAAACAAAATATCTGAGACATTCTTTGAGGTTTTCCTATGAATGTCCTGTTCTTTTGGGTTTCCACAATAAAAAGACATGCGCTTCTTGGCCTGCACATTAAGAATTTTGCTCTTCTGTGTTTGCAGTGTCAAACCTTACCAAGAAAAAATAAATAATTTTTTTTTATTTGAAAAACAGCTAATTAAGTGTACAGTTTTGCTAAAAGTGAGATTTGCAAAAGAAAAGTGAAACGAAAAAAAAGCTATTTTATACCACTCTTCGGGCAGTTTACTGTGAATTGAGTCACTTCAAGCATTCCTAGTAAGCAAGAGTCCTGATGTATTGTTTCTGGAATTAGGCCTGGAATTCTGCTCGCCGTTCATCCATTAGCATTGTTTGCATTTGTCATAAATCTGTTTACAAGTCCAGTGGCCACTTTAGGGGAATTAGCTTGACTTTATTAGCCAGCAGGACAAGTAAGTGCAATATGGTTTTATTCAGAACGGGAGAGAGAAATAGAAAGGAGAGGAAGTGCAGAAAGGCTTTTAGGGAGACCGATCAGAATTTTAGTGGGTCTTGAACGCACAAAGCGAGCCAATGGCTTTGGCAAGAGCTCGGTGTGCCGCCATCTCTATTTACATGCTCTCGTCAAAGGGCACTCTGAAAAATGAGCTTGCAGGATGGAGATTTTTATTAGCATGGGCCAGCAATATTCTGCCTTTTCTCCTCCTTTTCCTCCATTTCTCTCCTCTCTCCAGAGAATATGTGCTTATTTATAAGGCGGCAGCAGCAGCAAACACACTCTTGAAATGAAGGTTGGAAACTTGAGGTCGCTGCTGACTGACGGGTCATTTTTTGGAGGGTTGGGCTGGTGTTTATGGATGGGGTTGTTTGGCTTTGTGGAAGCTGCATCCATTTTCACTTCTGCTCTCCTATCACTTTCCTTCCCTCGTTCCTGGAGACTGATAAAGATTGATTGATGACATGAGAGATGTTGGAGCCTGTGTGTGTGTGCGCGCGCTGAACGGGCACATTAACATGAAGACAATCTCAAGAGCACATCATTGTGTCATTTCCTGTGTGAGCACCTCTTTCTTTCTCGTTGTCTTCAGTTTTCTCCATGGTAACTCAGTTGAGATCTCCTATTAATGGTGTCCCAGATAAAGACAGGTAAATTCATTATCACACACAAAGGACTTCTCCAACACCTCGCCTATTATAAGCGATTGTTCTTTGGACACTCTGGGAGCATAATTATGAAATATCCAGGGAAATGTTGATAGACTTCTCTTCAAGATATTATCTGTGATGTCCACCCGCTGAAGTTTCCACTAATTAATAAAGAAAGGCTTTTGTTGGAGCTGATGTTTAAGAGTGTAAAGGCAGCAGACAGCACAGTAGGCCTACTATTTTGCATAGTATTATGATAAAAATAATAATTTAAAATAATTATTAACTATTATTGTTAATATATTATACTATAAATATAATAGATGTACCTGTCTAAAAAAAATACTTTTCATATAGTTTTTATGCTTTTTCTGTTTAAGCCCAGGCAACCAACATCCAGTTTTATTCTAAAATAGAAACGGTTGCTTTTTGCAGCAGATACAAATACGAGGTTGTTGTTTTTTTTTTTTCTTTTGCACTGGTATACCATGTTCTTCAGTTGGGGGTCTGCAGAAGGACAAGTGTACGATTGACTATTCACTAAATAATACATCCTTGCTTGTGTGTTCCGCGGTGAGGATTTGTGGGTTTGAGTAACTCATGCTCATAGGCGAAGATCTACAACTCCAGACGCTTTCACAGCATGCGGGTGAGACCAACGGCAGCAAGCGTGTTTAAATGAGTGAGGTGTTTGCGTCTTCTATCCTTTTCTTCTTTTTTTCCACAGTCACTTGGGCTTTCTCTAGGCATGCTCTGGATTTATACAAGTTGACAATAGGCGGCTTTGCAGGGCTGGTTTTATTGATTTTCATTACACCTCTCCAGTGCCACATGAGATCAACTCTAATGACATCAGCTTTCATCAACACTGCACTAAAGAGCGCGTGTGTGTGTGTGCGTGTGTGTGTGTGTGTGTGTGTGTGTGTGTGTGTGTGTGTGTGTGTGTTTCATTGTTTCTCTTGGGCAAACTAGCATATTTCTTTCTTTTTTTTTTTTACATATATATATATTAAAGTGAAAGTTCATGCAAATATAAGCATTTTGTCATCATTCACTCACTGACATGCCTTTCTAAATCCATGACTATCTTTTTCCCCTGTGGAAATCAAAAGAAGTGAGCTAAATATCCTAGCAGCTCTTTTTATACAACAGCTATGAGAAACAAACAAAAAAAAAAACATTATAGATTTACAAGTAGCCCATGCCACTCATTCATCCAAAATAACCTGAAGTTACACAATAGCTTTGTGTGACGAACTGAAGTTGTTTTTTAAATACAATTTAAAAGCATTGAAAGTCTTTCTTTATTTAGTTGTGGTCTGCCATTGTTTGGAAAAATAACTGTTTAGTAATTCTTCAATAAATAGGCCTATCTTCTTTTGTGTTTCATGGCAGATATAAAGTTTTAAACACGTATGGAACGGCTAGAGGATGAGTAATTTAAAAAAATATATTTTTTTAAAACATCACAATAATAGTCTAATATTTTCCATAATATTTGTGTTAAATGATCTTCAGTTTATGAGCGCATATAAAAGATGAACAGGACAAAAGTGCAGGAACAGATGCTCAATTAATCCTAAAAGTAAAAATCTCACCTGCCTCGTCTGTGTGATCTCTATCTATTGCATGACTGTTGGAATGAACAGATGAACTTACATGGAGGAAAAGATGAAAAGACACTCAAGAGCAGAAGGAATGGGAATCATAAATATATCTGTCCAGCTGATTTCAGCTTGACTCCACTGCTGTATATTTTCAGCCTCTCAAAATAGAATGGCTTTAAAATAATATTTGAATCTGATGTGATCTGTATCACTTTACAACAAGAGTCTCCACAAGGAATGGTGCTGGTATAAGAGAAACGATAAAAGTTTATAGACGTGGATCTCTTTTTCATGAGGAATGGATACGAACGAGACCTGTGGGAAATAGTAAAAAGACATGGTGTGGCTGATCCAAGAGCTGCTGTAATAAAATAAGACATCATATTGATATAATATAGACAGTTTGGTTTGGTGTGTCAGAGGGGAGATGGAGAAATAGAAAGTTTGGTGTCCGGAGAAGTGTGAAAGACTGACTATGATGACTTTTTTTTTTTTTTTTTAATTAGTGGTAAATAAGTACATATGAAATAGATTTAATATGATTTTTTTCCAGAGCACTTTCTTTCATGCAGAATTTTGTGAAAATCAGCTGAGTCTGTGAGAATAGTGTTTTAAATGTTTGATCAAAATTCCCTCCAAAATCAGAGAATCTAAAACATGGACATATTTGATCCTAGAGACAAATTTGTTATTTATGGCACTGACCCCAAACTTTTGAATGGTAGTATAAAAATATATACTGTAGCTCAAATTGGTCAGAAATGCTGTGCTTTTATATATATATATATATATATATATATATATATATATATATATATATATATATTTATTTATTTATTTTTTAAACCTGTTTCTAAGAAACCACAGCACGAATCCATCCCATAATTCATATTATTCATTCCAGCCATGCAAATAACTGCATAGTCACGTAAATAACCGCAAGTCAATAACTTTATAAAAGTTTTATAAAAAAAAAAAAAAATTGTAATATAAGAAGGAAGGAAGGAAAAGAACAACCTGAACAGAAAAGTTTTACTCTTTGGATCCCTGCAGCAGGTCTGAGATTATAAGTCGAAGGCTTGAACAATAATCACAGTAATAAGACCCCAACCCAGCCTAAGCCCCTCAAACCTGGTGTCAGCATTTTTGAAGTGGATCATCTGTGAAAGAACTGTTCAAACTCTTGCTAGGCTGTGTTGAAAACAGTGGGATGTATTTCTTTCACACACTCTCTCTGTCTTTCTGTCCATCACTTCATGGCCAAAATGTAATCAAAGCTCGGAGCACACGACTAATGCTTTCTTAATGAGTGCTAAACAAACCGGCGTCCCCTCTCGCTGTCTATCTCTCACTATCCGTCTTTCTGTCTATCTCTATCTCTCTCACTGTTTCTCTCTGGAGAAATGTCATTATCTCATTGATTATGAATGAAATTGTGCTTGTGATTGAGACTTCAGCTCATTAATTTAAAGGACAAAATCTGTACCCTAAAACGGACCCTAAGTGAGACATTCTCATCACACACACCAAATCAATGCATGGTGCTTAACAACAACCTCAAAAAATATATTCATGTCTGCCAGTTATCAGCCTAAGGATATGAAGTATGTGTTTGTTTTTTTTTTTCTTGACCATGATGAATGATAACGGAAAGCTATGTTGTAAGTCTACCAGCAGGTCTCTCCATTAGCTTTGTGACTTTGATTGGATCTGTGTTTGTTTGGCTTCTGTGTACAGAAAGGACCTTTTTTGGTTTGCGCTTATTTATGTTAGTAAACCTCTGTTTGCTCAGGTTCACCCAGCTGTGTGTGCATGGTGGTTTGGTGGTTTTCATGGTCATGACAAAGACTAAATAAAGGACTGAAAAAACAAAACAAAGGGAGATAGAATGACTTCATCTTTGTGGAAAGCTGTCCTGTGCTTTCTCAATGAAGCTAAACACTACAATAACGAGTTATGGTTGGTATTTTGTCTTGTATTTATTTACATGCTGAATTGTGATCATTTACATAGATTCAAAGCCTAAAATCTAACTAACCTAAACCTTTAACACCACTGTATTGCTGCCTTGCAAGCACTGGATTTGTCTTTTTTTGTATTAATATTTATTTCTTGTTCTCTCTCTTTTCATTCTCCTCCATCTTTATATTTAGAAATAGTTCAGGTAATATCCACGCTTTTTAAAAACCAGGTCAGTATTTGTATTCACTGTCTTCTGGAAGTTTGAATGGGAAAAGTCAAGTGTCTTAAATAGCTACGGTTTATTCAATATGCACATGTCCTAACCGGCCGCTGGGACCGTCGTTTCATTAGAGGTGCAGAACATATTGACCTCAAAGTAGACATGTCGACACAGGTGACGTTCCTTATAGGGGATTTCAGTGTTTGTAAATTTAGTGAGGTCTGGTGATTTATTAGACGAATGTTACTGGAATAGTTCTGCCAGAATTTACAATTCTGTCATCATTTATCATTCTCATGTCATTCCAAACCTGTGTGATTTCTTTCTTGGTCCTTGGTCCCCGTCCACTTTCATAGTATTAAGAAAAGTGTAGCCGGTTTGGAACGACATGAGGGTGAGCAAATAAAGACAAAATTTCCATTTTTGGGTGAACTATCCATTTAACCCTAACCTATCCTTCTTTCTCTGTCTCTCTTTCTTCCTGAATCATAAATAAATAGATAGAATGAGAAGCAGACGTGCTGCCTGGTGTACTCTAGATGACACCTCCTTCAGCAGAACCCTACTGTGACGGCCTATTACACGGCCAGACAGACTTTGTTTTCTTAAGCACGGCAGTGCCCTGCGTAACTCGTGATAACCTCGCAAAATGAGGGATTGGAGAAGAGGGGGAGATGAGAGAATGAAAGAAAGGTGGGGTAAAATGCCCCCATTCTGAAAACGCAATTTGCTTTATACATTTACAGTGAGTACAAGTAGTTTTTGCTTAAAATGAAAAAGAGACAAGCCCAAATAACAGTAGATAAATATGAATATTTCTTAATTAACCATGCTGAAAATTTGCCTATTTGAAAAAATATTGTTAGCTGATGGCAATTTTTAAATGTAAAGTCCAAATCTTTTTTATTCAACCACCTAGTTAGATTACATTTGATGGAAAAACAAAGGATGGGATGTTCATATCATGGTAACTACAGTAATTATGATAGTGGAAATGCCCCCTGGGTGTGTTTTACCCCACAGACTAGGTTTGGGGAAAAAAATGTCATTGTAAAAATATAATCATATTTTCCTTAAATAACATGTACTCCCTAACTACAGGCCTTACTATTCTCATATCATAACTGTGATGTTCTGCAAAACAACAAGCTTTAAAACACGTTTTTCTTACTGCTGAAAATTCACTTAACGTAAAATCTCTCGGGTACATCGCCAGTGTATGCTACACAGCGAATATATCTACATCAATCTTGGCAACGTAGCAACAACAAAAACATATCTTGACTTTATCTTTTGGTTATTTTGGGGAAAACAGTAAGGGGTGTTTTCCCCCACTCTACCCATAAATTAAGAAGGGAATTCTGTTTAGACATCAGTGAGCATATCCTCCATTAAGATACAATTTAAAGGAATGTTTTATGGAAAGTTGTAATTACCCTATTATGAATGGGGTACAAAGTCAAATTGCTTATAGGGCAATGTAAGCGCCAAATGTAGATGAAATTTGACTTTAGTGAACAAGTAATTGAAAGATAGTCTGATGAAAGTTTGCCAGAAACGTAGATGTTGTTATGTGGTGTAATTTGAGAGAATGAAATCAAAGATATTGAAGCGCTCTAATGTGACCGTCTGGTAATGATGGAAGTGTTTGTGGTTTACATAAGCACACAGTTCTCATCCTCTGATCTTTCCAGACACGAATCTCTCTCCAAGTCGGTTAAATGAGATGCTGGGTATCTTCTAATAACTTACCTCAGTGAAAAATGTACAATTATAAGTTTACTTATCTAGAATCTTTTTCCTGTTAGAACTGAAAATTAAAAAATTGCAGTTATTTCAGTGCAATACTTTCCCAGCTGTAAACACAAAGTGTAAACATATAGTGTGGCTCTGTGGTGCTATCAAAATATTATTAGTTTATTTGAACCTGACACTGATGCTAGCGGTACAGAAAATAAACACTTCAACTAAAAAGAGATATCACTTATGAATTTCTTTCCTAGCTGCAATTAAAGTCAGCATGAAATGAAATTTCACCCAATTTTGTAAATGTATATTATAGATTGTATTGAAAAATGAATCCATGTATATGTGCCAGACTTCTCCAGTCATTTAGCCAGCTTAAAATCTGCCCCTCCATAATCAACTACAAACTCACACTCATTTTTGAGTGCAATGCTCGCATCTCAAAATTCAATAAACAACCAATAGATAGAAACAAGAAAAACATTTAAGTAATATGTTTCACTCGGATGTATACAGTAATACAATACTGAAGAAAGTCATTACATCTGTTTCATTGCAACTTTAACAATTAAACACATGCTATTATTGTAAGAGCCTGCCACCATCATCGTTATCTCTTAAATAATAAAACTCTTTCTCTCTCATCCTTCTCTCTCTCCTGCTGTTTGTTCAGTCTAGAGGTTGTTTTTCACTGTTGAGTTTGAACCTCCAGATTCCAACTTCAGACCCAGCAGGCTGTTCCTCTGCTAGCCCAGGTCACCTGCTCCCCGCCTGGCCACTGTAACTCCATCCGTCCCCTCTTCTGTTTCCTCTGGGGTGGAGGTGATGTTGAGATGGGGGACGCCCAAGGAAGGCTCATAAAGGATGACTGTTCTTCAGACAGGGTTGCCGGTGGAGAAGTGGAAGAGGTTGACAGGTTGATCGTTCTGCAGCGAATCAGCGTTGAGACTGACAGAGAGCAGTAAATCATCTGGAACAGAGAAGTGTTGGATTCAAAGACTGCTTTATGGGTGAAACTAGCTGAATTTATTTAAATAGGTTGTCAATATGGTCAGCTCTGAGACAAATGAACAGGATGCAGTTGGAAACTGGGAAAGCAGCATGTCTCTACGATTTTCTTTTGGACTGTGTAAATCACAAGTAAGATTGGCTGACCTAGGTCTATTTGTATGTATATATGTATGTATATATATATATATATATATATATATATATATATATATATATATATACACACACACATATTTTTACGAACTGCTCTGAGACTCGGGATGAAGATCCAAATGCAGCTTTATTGGGACAATCCATAATCGTAATCCATATAACTATAAAAGGGGCAAACAATCCAAATAAGCAACAGGGCAGCAAGAACACAGGCAGATAATGCAGATAATATATATATATATATATATATATATATATATATATATATATATATATATATATATATATATATATATACATACATACAAAAAATAAGACGCATAAAACCAGGATAAGGCTCAGAAATGCAGTGTAACAGCAAGACTTTGCAAAGAATGAGTGAAAACACAGGGCTTAAATAGGCAGGCATTAACAGGATAATGAGACACAGGTGGAAGTAATCAAACATAAACGAGTCCAGGCAATGGGTTATGGGAATTGAAGTTCATGATGGGAAAGCAAGAGAGTTGGGAGGGGTGCCCTTTGGTGAAGATCATGCATGGGCACTCCAGCTGGTGGATGTAACAAATATGTAACACTTACTGTGACTTTGTAGCTTGGATGCCCGCCAAACTTAGCCCCGCCCCCACAACATTTGAGGTCGGGAAGTTCGGTCTGGACTTGATCAGTTGAGAAGTATGCCTGAACCAGAGCTGTTCGGACCAATCAAATTGTCAGGGCGGGCTTTATACGATGATGGACAGATGATCAACAGTAACGTAATCATCCACGTCACCAAAGAGTGCTTGGGTTGAATTCTTTTACAACAAAGAATGGCTTCCGCTGGAGAATTTAGATGTGTAGATTCAGCCATCGCGTCTATTATAGAAGATGTAGACAGCGCATTTATTTTAAAAGAGTAACAGAGAATCGCGATCAAGGCATTTGTCAATCCAATTGAGTGCAGAGGCATTTTCTTTCCTGGTTCGGTTGAAACAAGCCCCATAATCACAGCCCAATGGAGCAGTATCAGACTCACATTCGGACTAGAATCTGAGTATGACGACGTCAGGCTAGTGACTTTGTACCATTGACAAAGACTGTTGCAGTGTTGTTTTAGTATTATTTAAAGTATTAATGAGACTTAGATTATTTTCAGTTCTCATTTTAATTTTTAAGTAATTTTGTTGTGCACTTTTGACATTTTGTATTCATTATTTCATAAAAAATGTATTATTCATTTATTTTTGTCATTTTAGTTCAGTCTAGAGAATCTTATTTAATTTTAAGTTTTAATATTTAAATTTTATTTTATTATTTTATTCAATTACCAAAACTGGACTGCTCCATTTTTTAAATTACACTGTTAACTACACAGCACAAGCTGATTGGTTTCTCTTGCATCTGCAGCCAATGAGCTTGCTGCTCGACATTAAAATAGTTGTTCAGTGTTTTCTGTAGCAGTTTGCAGCACACTTTTAAAGTTCCTCTGAAAACCCTCCTCCAACATCTTCAGCTCCACCTGTATACAGTAGATCTGTTACAGGAGGTTATTTCATGTATGTTATATGTGCAGCAGCCGCATGTCTTAGATGCTCTCAGCAAAATGTCTGTGAATGTATTGGCAGTAGCAAGTCTCTGTGCTTGCTCTTCAGCAGCAGCAGCGTAGTAGATCTATTCGGCCAAGACCAAATACATTAACATTGTCATATCTATTACCATGCTAAACTCTTCTGCGAGTTGTCATGATACAAATACATTTTTTTCATGGTGGTCTGTTATTGTGCTATCATTGATTTCAGATTTATCCACCCCTAAATGTTTTATAAAACAAAACAAACTGTGGTTGACTGTTTTACATGTGGTCAGACAGTCTTTTCATGTCTAACTGGGTGGCTCTTGGCCCGAATCTGCTGTAAAGTGGAACAGACTTTGTCTCAATAGTCAAAAGTCTGTCTACATGAGACTATCATGAGTGATCAGATCTAATGCTGATGTCATAGCTGCTGTTGGCCAGAGTTCACAGACAGCAGCTCTGTTGCCAGATTGAGGCTGTCATTTTGGTATTCTCTGGGTCAAGAGGTTTGCACCGTACCTCCAGCTGCAACTTTACTGTGTCCATGAAACTTTGAACTTTCTCTACCTCTTGCTTTAAAATAGTCTTTCCCGACCATGGCCTCTATTTCTCTCTCCCTCTGAAATGAGTCACAAACTTATTCAAAATCTCTTTTTCTTTCACATGTTCCATTTGTAGCTCACTTTTGGTGCATAGCGGGAAAACTTTTAAATATGTTGCTGGGCCGCAGAGACAATGCAAAAGCATTTCCATGGAGAAGCTGAAGACTTGAGGCGTTGCCGCTATTCCGTCCAGCTGTGCCGCTTCCTTCAAAGCCAGACGAGCATGGAATTATAGAACACTGCCGACACCACGCTTCTTCCTCCCACCTGTTCATCTCTCTCTCACTTGGTTTCTCACTTTTTTCCATTTCCAGCATACCAAGACTGTTTCAAACTGCAAACAACTCACCCTGATGAGGAAAAAGCGGTAAAAATGGAGAAAAACCGGGTGTGAAGACAGAAAAGAAAAAGATAAAGACAGCTTGAATTTGGGATTGCGCTGTTTTAATTAACGTACCTTTTTATCACACTCAAACCTTGAAGTGCTACTGGGTTGGAATAATGAGGGCTTAAAATACAATTACAGGCAGCTGGAAAAAAGACACAATGGTCACATTGAAAAAGATTTCTATTAAAGAGCTGAACAAGTCAAAAGAAAAACCTCTTAAGGAAACTTAAAAATGAGAACCTCATTTCCTCAAGCTCACCATTAGCTCTGGTAGGTTGGCTTTTCATTGAAATGCCATTATTTTATTAAAGAACAAAACGTACTATATTAAAACTATATTTAAATACTATATTTAAAAAACATAATATTCATAATTCACTTTGTTTTTGCAGTTATCAACTAGCAGACTGTATGTAGCTTTGTTTAATAGCTTTTTTTAAACCTCTGCCTTCCTCTTCATCCATGTTCACCTACAACAAATTACTTTCAGTGGGTACATATACTGTACACTTACACTGTTAATATCATGGTACCAGTCATTTAAAGTCGTTAAGAAAAACTAAATCTAATGCCTTCTACGTAAAAAAAAAAAAAAAAAAAAAAAACCACTGCCTGTACAAAATACAGTACACAAGGGGTAAAATTCTGAAATGTACTATATTCTCCTATTTTTCACCTATTTTGACCAATATTCATTCTGCAGAGGAAGCTGCATCATTGAATAACTATCTAGCACACAACAAAAAGGAGCATTAATGTATTTACACTGTAATCAAAATCACTGGAAACAGTATATCACATGCATGAAAGTTTAATGTTGGTCAATATTGGTTTAATACAGCTGGATGAAAGCGAGACACATGCTGATTGACAACAGCAAGTGTTTAGACTGCCCGGTTGAAACATTTTAAAATGACAGATATCCAGAAAGATTGAACGACTAGATTTCCCAAAACAACACTGTTTCCATCAGCGCCGTTACTAACATCCATGCACCGTGTGACTGTTCGTGGACAGGCTGTGGCACCCCAGAGATTTGTGGTAGGCCAACAGTATAGGCCACTATTCCTCACCCTGTTTCCTGTTCTCAAATAGGCATAGACTCAAAGAACAAGGTATGCAGTCCTCCTTGATATTCTGTTAAGATTAGTGTAATTGATATTGACTGGAATATATTCCAGCAGTCCAAATGACTGACATTAGCTAATGGTAAAATGATTAAGTTTGGGCCTAGTTATTTATATAATATTCAGTGTTAATGAGTAAGTGGGGTAATGAATTATATTTCTTGACAACCTCTAATCTTTTGAATTGCTCAGTCCTCTTGTTGATTTAATAGATTTGATTTCTATGACTGCTCGGGTCGGAAAGGAGGTTAACTGAATTGATCCAACATTTTTTCATAATGTCGCTGACAGAGGAACTGATTGTTTTGTAAATGTGATTGATAGATGAGAAGTGAAGATTGCTCCGCCCACAGCCTCATGACTAACAGTTTCCAGTAGTGTTTTTGACATGTGTTTTCTCTAAATACTTATTTTTTTAACCTTGACATGTCATATTTGGTTGTGGAAATGAATTACTTTATTGATTGATTTCCTTTGGAGACCTTGCACTGAAGTCTTCAAATAGGTTCAACATTTTCCAGGCACAAAAAACACATGTTTCTACCTAAGCAGGAAATATCACTTGTGGTTTCTTTTTTAATGTAAATTTTAGAATTTTACTGTCAGATTTCTCAAAATTGTATGTCATCTTAATCACCATCATTATTGTTTTTATCATTTTTTATGTATTGCATGCAGGATTTTTTTCTGCCTGCATGGTTATAACTCTCTTCTCCAGTATTTGATGAATAATCGCTTTTTTAAAATTACATTTTGTTTATCTCCTGGTTTCCATCTGCGTTAATTGTAGCTGGTACATTTTTTGAATAAGGTGCAATCAATAATTAGCATAATTTACTTACAGAAGAGCAGTGTTTGCTCTGAAAAGTAATGTTTGGTTTCACTTTATTTTGATGGTCCCTTTAACACATTCTGTTGACTATAAGTAACTTTGCACCTACAGGTACATGTCTACTAACTCTCATTTGAGTGTTAGTAGAGTATTAGTAGACTGGTAGGGTTAGGGTTAGTATATGTAGTTGCAAATATACGTATAGTCAGTAGAATGTCTGTTGGAGAACCATCATAATAAATAGTTAGCATATATTAAACAGAAAGTCTACTAATACTGTAATGAGAGTTAGTTGACATGTAGTTGCAAAGTTACTCATAGTCATCTGAATGTTCAAAAGGAACCATCAAAATAAAATGTTACCTAATATTTTAATTGAAATACTATTTTTGTGCATTTAGAACCCTGTCTGGATTGCAGATGGTTAATAAATAAGACTGAATAATATGTAATAATTATAATAAATATATAAATGAATGAATGAATAAATAAATAAAAGTAAAGTATTTGATGCAAAGACAAGAATGCACATGTAAAGTAGTAAAAGAATGTTGATCTGGGAATTTGTGCAAGTAAGAGGGGGCATGTGTAAATATGTGCCAAATATAGAGACCAAAGAATATTTATGGGGATTAATTGTACTGTACGTCTTACACAGGGAAAAAGTGTGGATGTTTGTGGAATGTTTGCATATTTTATGCAAACAATTGCTAATCACTTTCCAATATACTTGAGTTTTCTAACTTTTTTCCTTTGACTTAAAATAATTTGGACTCTTGGGTTCAAAAAATATAATTTTAATAATAAAATGTAGTTCAATATTTTGCCTTTAATGCTGGTTGACAACAGCTTTGTTGTGCTAGAGCACTGACATGTGTAACTACAGTGAATGTGGACTTAACCAATAGCCTCAGTTGAGTTGTCCTTGATTGAAAAAGAAAAATAATTCCACCACTTACTAAAGAAATAAACTTTTCTGTCATCAGGTAAATGTTTGTACCTTATGTGAATAGTGTATTGAGACCTCGTCCTACAATCAGGTGCAGTGTTGTGGCTCTCCGGGTTGGATTGGATTAAATTTTGTAATTCTGCTTTCCCTGAATGGGCAAATGGTCTGTTAAATGGTGTCTAACACATTAGCTTAACAGCACATGTGGCCCTTTTTCGATTATTCCCTTCATCTCCCTCCCTCAGGAAGCCGGTCAGACCAGACCAGAAAATGTGGGAGTGTTTCTCCAACAAACTTTGACATGGACAGAGAGCAGATATCCACCTGAATACCTTTGATGAGGAACACATATGTATGCACACATGCAATTCAACTAAAAAAGAAAAATAACCACTTCAAAGAAGCTCAAGGAATTTACATATGACCAGTAAATATCGCTATTTACACACACTCGCGCACTGAAATCCAGCCTTTGTGCCAGTTTTATGCTCTTTTGATGCAGTATTAGAAGTAAACAGCCGGTAAATCATGCGTTAAATAAAGCTCACCATGTCCAATGACTAAAAGTGTATAAAATCTCACTTAGTGAATCTCTTTATTATGGAGATTTGATTAGCATCGGCTGTGTGCTAACCATGACTGCCAGGTGTTGTGTGTTTACAGACAATAGCTCTTTTCCACAACCTAGTGAGCTGCCTCACTGAATACATAGGCAGTTGTATCCTATGCCATCATCCAAACTGGGAATGGAAACTTAAGGATGTGATTTGGAGCAATCTATATACTGATATACCCAACATCCTACCAGAGAGCTAGATAGGTTTCCTTTTCAGTGTCATTGAGTGGTAAATGCACTGCATTTATATAGCGCTTTCACCCAATGGCCTTTTACATATTTGCTTCACATTCACCCATTCACTCACTCATACACCAACAGCGGTGTCAGCCATGCAATGCGCCATCCAGCTCGTCGGGAGCAGCAGTTAGGTGTCTTGCTCATGGACACCTTGACAGGTGGAACCGGGGATAGAATCACCAACCTTTCGGTTTGTAGACAACCTACATGAACCACTGAGCCACTGCCACCCGTCATGAATGTCCCCGGCTACCTCTGTAGTTTTATTTTTTTATTTATTCAGGTTGTAGAATAAAATGTGAAAATATATTGAGCTTGTGTTTACTACAGACCATATTTTAAAAACTAATTGACTTTGGGACGATGAATCTGGAAGTGCTAAAATGCTAACTCGTTTCTGGGCTTTGGCCAACAAAAATACATAATCACTGCAGAATTCTATAGTATGGCACACTCACAACTGATTTCAAAAGAAAACTTTTGGTAGAGTGTTTCTAAAGCTTACGGCATGATACTCCAATCCAGAGTACTAATAATTATATTTTAGATTATAAAATTATGTTGTCAATAACTATATATATATATATATCCTGCTCCTTTTCCCTTTTACTTCCACTGTATTATTGTGAAAGTCTCAAATTGACATACGAGAAACAGAACACAAACTGTCTGTTTACAAGTCGTCGTCGTCTCTCTCTCTCTCTCTCTCTCTCTCTCTCTCTCTCTCTCTCTCTCTCTCTCTCTCTCTCTCTCTCTCTCTCTCTCTCTCTCTCTCTCTCTCTCTGTCTGTCTCTCTCTCTCTCTCTCTCTCCCTCCCACATCCCTCCGTCCTCATCTTTCTGAGCGGGGGCAGATGGAGGATGCGCAGCTTCATTTAATGGTCAGTTTAGCTAAAGTGTTAATGGCCACTGAGAGAGTGATAGGGAGCTAATGAGCGCTTCATTTGGCCAATCAGATCTATTTCTGCCGTGCATAATAAGCGTCTCGCCACCGGTTGCTGTGGCAGCATCGCCAAGGTAATTGCACCTTTCAACCATGCTGGGATAGATTCAAACAAGAGAAAGACAGACAGAGAAATGAAAGGAAAGCACCCGGAAAAGAACACTAAAGCATATTCTGAGTGGGTTTTTCTTCAAGACATGGTGTATCTATTTTTACAAACATGTCTACAAACATCAACAATTTTCATTAGGAACTATACAGGGGTTGGACAATGAAACTGAAACACTGGCCAAAATAGTGTTGGAGGGTTCATGTCTATATGTGCGCAGACTGGTGGCCAATCTTCACTGATCGCACATTCCATCAGTTCGAGCAGAGTGTGAAGATTAAATTAATGAGCAATATCACAGCTATATATCAAATATTGAAATTCACACAACTTAATAGGAGATATATCAGAGTTCAAAAACGACAAATTGTTGGTGCGTGTCTTGCTGGCTCATCTGTGACCCAAACAGCAAGTCTTTGTGGTGTTCGATAGCCACGGTATCCAGGGTAATGTCGGCATAACTCCACGAAGGACGAATCACATCCAACAGGAGTAACAATGCAAAAGGAATTCTGTCACATCTGAAACCTGATTGAAAACTTGAAGATCTTGGTTAAATTTCCAGCAGCAGTCATTATCCTCGAGCTTTTAAACAACCACACATGCACTTGCGTTCCATTCCACTTTTGCTAATGCACCATCTCCAAGCATTTTCAATGCAGACACGTTATTATTTCCCTCCACTACATGCGTGAGATTACAGCGGTGTATGCGTGTGTCTGTGCATGCTCCAGGGCGCGTCATGACTTCACAGACGTCCCACAGATGTCTAATTACTGTACAATCATAGCAGCAGGGGACATTTCGTTTTCTCCTTCCTCTGTTATTGTCTGTTTCTTTCCCTCCATTGATTAAATCTATCTGTTCTTTCTCACCAGTACAGCCGATGTGCATGTTGTAAAAGCAAGGTGCTGTACTGCTTAGTTAAAGTCAGAGGAAGAAACGCTAAACATGGCAGCCCAGCGATTTCCGCACGCTACCCTGATCCTGTAATTGGCCAAAACACATTCAAGAGAGGCCGCCCAAGTTACATACTTATTGACTAAATCAGATCTGGAGCGTGATTTGTACATTTTTAAAGCATGCACCAGTTTAATGAAGTTCTGACTAATGCAATTCATTAAACAAATAATGTTCCTAAATATAAAATGGAGTGATTATTAACTTCTTAAATGAATCTGACAAATGTCCCGACAAAGTTTTACCAGTCATTTTTTACATTCTGGAGACACATTTTGGTCTCCATGAGGAAAGCGTCTCAGGCCATGACTGCAACCATAGTTCCCTGAGAAGGGAATGAGATGCTGCGTCAATGATGCTTTGGGAGCGCCTCTGCATGATTGCATTTGAAGCACGTGTGACAACTAGTCCAATGGCGGGACGGAACGTCACGAGTGGGTGACGTCATGACCAGAAAAGCATAAAAGCTCATCCGGAATGACCAGCGTTAGCTTCAACTAGCTGAAGTAAATCGATCAGAGGGATGAAGGAAGTATGCCAGGGCGACGCAACATCTTATTCCCTGTTTAGGGAACTATGGTTACAGTCGCAACCTGAGACGTTCCCTTTCGAGGGAACTTGCACTGCGTCAATGATGCTTTGGGAACGAAAATGCCCAAACGGCATGCTTACAACTGCCTGTCCGTGTGAATACTGAGAGCATAACTAGGACATAAGCACCTGTGAACCTGGAGCAGCACCCGAGTCCAGGTTGTAAAACCATACAAATGTGAGAGTAGAGGACCAGCCTGCCGAGTCACAGACGTCTTGAAGGGAAAACCCCCGAAATTAACCTCTAACCTCTTTAGCGAAGATATAACTAGAAGGAACACTGTTTTTAAGGTCAGAAACTTATCTGGAACCCTATCAAGGGGCTCAAAGGGAGCCACAGATAAACCTTCTAGTACAACCGCCAGGTTCCAAGCTGGAAATTGCAGGCCTCAGCCTCAAAGTGCCACGAAGGAAACATGTTATTAAAGGGTTTCTTCCCACAGAGACACCGCCCAAATGGATATGGGAAGCAGCTATGGCCACCAACTACACCTTCAGTGTTTAAGGGGATAATCCTGCAGCAAAACGATCCTGCAGGAACTCACTTGATTAACTTGAACCGACTGGGTAGTTATCTGGATCCCACTGTCGCATTCTACACCAAGAAGAAAAGACTCTCCATTTCAGGGCATAAAGTTTCCTCGTGTATAGAGCTCTGGAGTGAAGTTTGGTCTCCACAACCTCTGTTGAGAGACCAGAGTCTATGAGTTGGGCCCCCTCAGAGGCAAAACCCACAGGTTCCATATCTCTGGCTGGCGGTGAAGGATCATGCCTACCGCTTGAGTCAGAAGATTCCTCCTGACCGCAATCTCCAAGGGAGAGCCATCGAGACACACCATGTCCGAGAACCATATTCGACTCGGCCAGTACGACGATCCTGCAGGAGCTTTACCAGAACTCCTGCGAGCAATCGAGGAAAAAGTGTACAGATGTAGCCTTAGCCGTGTCTGTACCATAGCGTCCACCCCCATGGTGATTTTTTAAGAGACCACCGATATCTTGTCTGTGCGGACAAGCACATGATGGCTTCTCAGGTCTGTGAGGAAGTGCTTCAAAGCCATGAAGACAGCCATCATCTCCAGGGAATTTTCCAGGGACGCAGCTGCCATCAGACCCAACAGTCTCTTAAATTGTTTCACTGTGAGTGACTGGCCTAGCTTTATCTCTTTTACAACTGTGAGGGCAGTTAGCAACACGAGCAGGCGATAGGAAGGCCCGCATCACTGAATCCCACACCACACAAAGAAAAGTGGTCCTCTGAACTGAAGAAAGTACACTCTTCTTGGTATTCAGTTTCAACCCCAACTTTTGCATGTGGGCATGAACGACATCTCAATGCCGAACAGCCATCTGCTCCGACTGTGCTATAATAATCCAGGCATCTATGCATTTTGTGAACATGTGGGGTGATAAAGCTAGGCCGAACGGAAAAACCTGATACTGGTGTGCTTCGCCCCCAAAAGCAAATCTCAGGAACTTCCTGTGTTGTGGAAAGATTGAGACATGGAAGTATGCGTCCTTTAGATCTATCGTGACAAACCAGTCCTCGGATCTGACATGAGTCACGATCTGCTTCAAAATCAACACATTGAAATTAAGCTTCTTGACGGATCAATTCAGACGACAAAGATCTAATATAGGATGCAACCCATCATCCTTTTTGGGAACAATGAAGTACCGGCTGTAGAACCCAGACTCTCTGTCGGGTGGAGGATCCCGTTCAATAGCTTCCTTTCCTAATAGAAATTTTACTTCTTATTCCATCACCAGAGCCTGCTCGGGATGCACCACTGTGAGTAGCACCTCGTTGTATCGTGGTGGACGAGAACCAAACTGAATTCTGTACCCTTGTTCTTCAATTTGCAGGACCCATCGAGATACGTTTAGCAGAAGCCTTCACACTACTAAGGGAACAAGCCTCACGAGGCTGGCCTCTGGTTTACTCAAAGCAGCCACTTCGAAGACCTGAAGCATTTTTTCTTTTTCTTTTTCAGGGGTAGGTTTAAGGTTAGGGGATATAATAAACAATTTGTACATATAAAAAACATATCTATGAATGTGTTGTATATATTTTTTTATATTCGTATATATTTACGTACGTATCCAATCCACAAATATGAATATTTCTATAAATAGATATATACATAAATCTTGAGAGAAGAGCCTCTAGGGTCAGCTCAGTCTGGACGAAAAGGTCAAGTGGCTGAATTGTCTGTTCTTGTGACGTGAGGAATCCAGAATGCAGCTTAGTGTGTGTGATTTTGTAGCGAGTCACTGTGTATGTGTCTGAAGGGTGTGTATGTCTGCCTGTATGTGTGTGTTCAATCTAAATTCCTTGGCAGTCTGAAGAGATTAAGAATGCTGGGTCAACACACAGACGTCCAGACCAGACAAACAGCTGATCTGGGCTGTTCGCAGGAGAAATTAGCTAAGCAATCACAAATGATTAATGATGTCCATCATTTTGAAATTTTACATGGGTCGTATCGTAATTCTTTATTATTTAATTTTTTCCTCCCCGTGAGGTTCACTTATCATGTTAGTCAAGGCTCTTTGCGCCAAAACAGCCATAATTTGGTTTCACATGACCATTTCCACCTTCTCTCTTATACTCTTGGCTGCTGCTCTGCATTTGTAAAAGCAGCACAAGTAAGAACACTAAATTTACAATAAGGAATCTTATTCTCTCCCTCTCCCTCTCCCTCTCTTTCTCTCATTCTGTTTCTCTAGCAGCAGACAGCGGCCTGCAGCAACAGTTGCAGTCAGTGTTGTAAGGGTTTTGGTCGTCTGCCTATTTAAACAAGACAGAGAGCAGTGAGTGATTAACCAGATCAGGCGACTGTTGATGCAGTCAAAGAGCCAAGTCAGAGAGATCACAAACACACACACACACACACACACACACACACACACACACACACACACACACACACACACACACACTCTCTCTCTCTCGCTCTCTCACTCACGCACGCACTCACACACACACACACAGTCACTCACTCACTCACTTACTCATTCACTTACTCACTCACTCACTCACTCACTCACTCACTCACTCACTCACTCACTCACTCACTCACTCACTCACTCACTCACTCACTCACACACACACACACACACACACACACACACACACACACACACACACACACACACACACACACACACACACACACACACACACACACACACATAGATACACAGAAAAGTCAGTTCATTTGCACACAATAAAATGGCCTTCTTTGCTGAATCTCTTTTAGTGTGTGTATTTACTCAGCTATATTTTGTGGACAAAATTGTTACCTAAAGCTGACAAAACATCCCTTTAGGGATGTACTCAAAAGTAAAAATGATACTTAAAAAAGTGTGTTCTTTTAGGCATAGGGTTTGGGTTAGTCTATTATAATAGCTTCACATAAAAACAATTGAAATCTTTGGTTTATCTGCATTAAGTGTGAGTGTATACATACATCCAGTGTTAATTAGGGCCTGAGCACCAATGGTGCGAGGATCCTCTTGGAATTGCTTGTTTTATTTTTACTGTAATTTTACACAGTTGGAATTGTCATTCAGACCCCTTTCCCTATACACACATGCTTATCTCAGTGTGTGATATGTGAAATTTGTCGCTGTTTACGTAATTTCTGCTGATCTTATGTTTGTTTACAGTATGTCAAAAATGCTGTAATGCATCTTTATGTAATATCATTACATCTGAAATGTCAAAGCAATACTGTGCTGATAAGCAGGTGTATAAATCTCATGGCAATCTTAACAGTGAATGTAGTATACATATTTGCTTATTTATCTGAAAAGTTTAAGTACTTCATATATTATAATAAAAGTTTGGGGTTGTTACAATTTATTAACTATTTATTAAGTCACTACTGAGCCTTTGCAAAAATAAAAATATTTAGACTTTCACGTGCTCACGAGAAACGTATCTTGTGCTCACGAGAAACTTTCGCGTGCTCACGAGAAAGTATCGCAGCGAAAGTATCACGTGAGTAGCGAAAGTTTCTTGTGAGCACGAGATAAGTTTCTCATGAGCATACAAAAGCCTGTATATTTGTAGTTTTGCAAAGGTCCCTTTAGGGGCTCCGAAAGTCTCTTACAGTACGCTCACCAATGTAAATAAATACATGATCGAAAATATAGTAAAAACAGTAATATTGTGAAATATTGTTACAATTTAAAATAATAATTTACATTGTAATATACAGGTCCTTCTAAAACAAATTAGCATATTGTGATAAAGTTCATTATTTTCCATAATGTAATGATAAAAATTAAACTTTCATATATTTTAGATTCATTGCACACCAACTGAAATATTTCAGGTCTTTTATTGTTTTAATACTGATGATTTTGTCATACAGCTCATGAAAACCCAAAATTCCTATCTCAAAAAATTAGCATATCATGAAAAGGTTCTCTAAACGAGCTATTAACCTAATCATCTGAATCAACTAATTAACTCTAAACACCTGCAAAAGATTCCTGAGGCTTTTAAAAACTCCCAGCCTGTTTCATTACTCAAAACCGCAATCATGGGTAAGACTGCCGACCTGACTGCTGTCCAGAAGGCCATCATTGACACCCTCAAGCAAGAGGGTAAGACACAGAAAGAAATTTCTGAACAAATAGGCTGTTCCCAGAGTGCTGTATCAAGGCACCTCAGTGGGAAGTCTGTGGGAAGGAAAAAGTGTGGCAAAAAACGCTGCACAACGAGAAGAGGTGACCGGACCCTGAGGAAGATTGTGGAGAAGGACCGATTCCAGACCTTGGGGGACCTGCGGAAGCAGTGGACTGAGTCTGGAGTAGAAACATCCAGAGCCACCGTGCACAGGCGTGTGCAGGAAATGGGCTACAGGTGCCGCATTCCCCAGGTCAAGCCACTTTTGAACCAGAAACAGCGGCAGAAGTGCCTGACCTGGGCTACAGAGAAGCAGCACTGGAGTACCCACAGTCAGTGATGGTCTGGGGTGCCATGTCAGCTGCTGGTGTTGGTCCACTGTGTTTTATCAAGGGCAGGGTCAATGCAGCTAGCTATCAGGAGATTTTGGAGCACTTCATGCTTCCATCTGCTGAAAAGCTTTATGGAGATGAAGATTTCATTTTTCAGCACGACCTGGCACCTGCTCACAGTGCCAAAACCACTGGTAAATGGTTTACTGACCATGGTATTACTGTGCTCAGTTGGCCTGCCAACTCTCCTGACCTGAACCCCATAGAGAATCTGTGGGATATTGTGAAGAGAAAGTTGAGAGACGCAAGACCCAACACTCTGGATGAGCTTAAGGCCCTTATCGAACCATCCTGGGCCTCCATAACACCTCAGCAGAGCCACAGGCTGATTGCCTCCATGCCACGCCTAAATTTCTTTCTGTGTCTTACCCTCTTGTTTGAGGGTGTCAATGATGGCCTTCTGGACAGCAGTCAGGTCGACAGTCTTACCCATGATTGCGGTTTTGAGTAATGAAACAGGCTGGGAGTTTTTAAAAGCCTCAGGAATCTTTTGCAGGTGTTTAGAGTTAATTAGTTGATTCAGATGATTAGGTTAATAGCTCGTTTAGAGAACCTTTTCATGATATGCTAATTTTTTGAGATAGGAATTTTGGGTTTTCATGAGCTGTATGACAAAATCATCAGTATTAAAACAATAAAAGACCTGGAATATTTCAGTTGGTGTGCAATGAATCTAAAATATATGAAAGTTTAATTTTTATCATTACATTATGGAAAATAATTAACTTTATCACAATATGCTAATTTTTTGAGAAGGACCTGTATTTTAAAATGTAAATTATTCCTGTGATGGCAAGGCTGAATTTTCAGCATAAATACTCCAGTCTTTAGTGTCACATGACCCTTCAGAAATCTGCTAATATGCTGATTTGGTGCCCAAGAAACATTTCTTATAATCATCAATGTTAAAAAACAGAATTTATTTGAAAAAGAAATGATATGTGACTTTTGAACGGTAGTTTGTTTTCATATAAGAACAAATATTTCCATTGAAGTGCTTTGAAATAATTGTCTATTTTTTCACACAAGCAATAATGAACTAAAGATTTTCTTCCACACATAATTTGAATGTGAGAAGGGCCAAACAATCACTTAATCAAAAAAAAATATTATTATTCACAAACAATTAAATAATGTATTTTAATGAAAAATGTAAAAATGCAGGTTTGTTGGAAGGATAGGGGATATAAAATATCATTAACTCAGAAACAGATTGTATGAAAACAATAGAAGTCAATGGAAAGGCTCCACCGTCATAGAAAAGAAAACGTGTGTGCATCTGTATTCGATCAGTAATGCTCTGTTGTCACGCTGCTGCCAACACGTAATCCATCTTTGCCATCTTGGACAAGAATTCATTTGAAGTGACAGAGATGGATTCCAAAAGTTCCCTGGCAGTTTCCTGAATCTAGTGCAACCACAGTGCTCTCTCTCTCTCTCTCTCTCTCTCTCTCTCTCTCTCTCTCTCTCTCTCTCTCTCTCTCTCTCTCTCTCTCTCTCTCTCTCTCTCTCTCTCTCTCTGTCTCTCTCTTTGTTGCCCTTCATCCATCTCAAAGTGTGTGATTCAAATCAATGAATCAACAAAACTGATTTATTTATATACGGAGGCATAAGCAACCTGCCTACTGATTACTAAAATTTAAGAAAAAGACTTCCTGTTCACACTGACTGTCCAAGCTGGGACTTTTTACTAACTATCTGCTACATATAGCACATACAAATACAACTTTCTCAAAACAGTAATCTGATTGACTGGTTTTGTACAAAGGAAAGCAAAAGGTGTGACTACGAGAGACATGCTGTCTTGGCCTCGGACTCTTGGAATTATTGTTAGCTTAGTTTGTAGACTATAATATTCTCTTGTCGTCACATCTTGTTCCTCCATCATGTGTTATACTGTAAAACTGCTCATGCTGGAAAGAGACCACCGATATAACACTTTTCACACAAGCTCAAATGTGTTTTTTTGACACCCCTCGTCCAAATCTTCACCTGATCTGCAGTGATATCAACCACCAAATCCATTACATCATTCAAACACAGCTTTCAAATTCACAACTGTCAGATTCACCCGTCTTGTTCTTCAGAGTTTTGATCGCTTTGTTCTGCTGTCTTTAGATCCCAGCCTTACTCTTCCAAAAGAAAATCTTTGGGGAAATGTTTATATTCAATGAATCTAGGGCATAGGTCTGTAAAACCTTTGCTCCTGTTGTATGGTATCAGAGGACTGGGATGTCTCAGATGTTCAGCAGATGTTCAGTCTTGATATGAACTTTATACCTTTAAGACCACATAATTTCATCTTTGCATAATCTATATGTATTAATTATGAATATATGATTGTAGGTGATAACTGCTGTGAAGCACTAATTACATTTGGTTCACTGTCTAAATGTGTATCTGGGATATTATACAGTATGCTCTGATTTAACAGTATGCCCTTTAACTTTGTTTGGTTCTCTCTCTCTGTGTGTGTGTGTGTGTGTGTGTGTGTGTGTGTGTGTGTGCATTTGATTAAGTATGTTATGGCAGCACATTTCCATTGGTTGAAATGGTTCTTATCCATACTTGTTTCTATATTTGCTATGATGAACCTTGTCTGGCCATAATTTGTGTGTGTGTATGTGGGAGTGTATTAGTGATCTCTCTTCGCAAACGCGTTATGCAACTCTAGACCACAAACACAGAGTAGAGTGCTTACAAAAATTAAACACACTCCAGAATATATCTCTCTTAAATAGGATGTCAAATTGATTTTAGCTACTCAGTTCATTTTAATGGAGTAGTTAAATTCTAATTATGAAATTTAAAAATCATTTATTTGAAACATTTACTTCTTGTTTGTGAAATAAATATTACAATGTTATAACAAAATAGCAATATTAGACAAGCAAGAGCAGTTGCTAATCACTGTCGTGCATGATTCCATGTGGATTTGCTTTTATACAAACAAGAAGATAATATTGCATTCACAGTACTGCCAGTTTCAAAAATCTCTCCAAAACAAGCAAGAGCTGAATTAACACTTCACCTAGCTGCACATAGCAGTGGAGTTTTGTTCCTGAATGAATCAACGTTTGAACAAATCAATTCAACTGAGTGAACAATACAATGACTGACTATTAAAGACAGTGGCTACGTCCAAAATTACATACCCTCTGAGTATGTTCTTGTTTTGAAAAGGTAATTACTTCACAACCGTTAAAAGTACATTGTATGAATATAATCTGATCATACTACATTCGTCATGTTGTCATTTCATGTGACCTACATGTGTCACCGTAGGTCAGTAATATTTTGCAGACTGTTCTATAATTACTGTGAATTCTGACCTACTATCCTGTTCATACATATATTGTCTATATAGTAGAGAAGTATGTGATTTTGAAAACATCCAGTGTTTTTGAATGATTCTGATGAATGGAATGAATGAATGAATGAATGAATGAATGAATGAATGAATGAATGAATGAATGAATGAATTACTTTAAAAAAAAAAACAGTCACTTGTTGCCTCCTATTGGCATAATGATGTAACCTGCAGAAAGAGTCGCTGAAAAATACTTACCACTATACTGATTAATTAAATAATCTGATAATAATATTGTAAGATAAAAATGCTATTACTTCTTAAAATTGAAACCCAACGCATTCAGGCTTTCAAATATTATAATGTATTATAATTCAAATATATTATGTGGAGTTTCCTATTTTTATTTTTGTTTTTGTATGTATTCTAATGCATTCATTATCTCTTTTTTGGACTGAATCAACCAGCTATCACTTGTGAACATATACCAGAAAAGCAAAATCCCATTACAAGTGTTACTCACAACTGCAATGATCCCTCAGTTAGCAGCTTGTATGTGGCCTTCTTGTCTGTTTTTGTGTATTTGTTTGCATTTACACATCTTTATTGGCACAGAGGCATTTCATCTCAGGGTGAAATCAGTTATAATCACATGAAAGAGAGAATGAAAGAGTGAAGAAGAGACAAATGATGCACAAACATTCAGCTCTGATCTGGATGTCTGCTTCAGTGTTGTTCAGACTCCACTGGATAGACGGTGGGTGGCAGAGCATGGCATTTCTATGTATAGCATTGTTTTTAAAAACTGATGGAGCTTGCTGTCTACATAGCCAGTCATCTTCTATAACAGAAAGTGAGTGATTTGAAACGCTCTACATAGGCAGTGATTCTCATACTGGTTCCTCATGCACATCATTAGCACTCCTCATGAGAACTGATAAATGATCATACTCCCAGTTGATTCCAGTAGTGTTGCGGCTACATGTTGCTAAGATAATAATTTGATATTCTAATAATCATACAAACTCTTGAATTATTGAATAAGTAACATTATTTATATTAAAATTTCTCTGAACTGTTTAAAACAGCTTTTATGTTTAGATAGCGTTTTAAATTTGATTTGTAGACTTATTTTATTTTAGACAGCCCTTGGTCAACTTCTTGGGAATAATATTATCCCCAATATCAGTACATGGCTAATGTATCAAATAAAAACTTCAATAGTGATTAGTGTACTATTTTTCTTTAATAATATGGAGAATGGATAAATAAATACATGCATGCATACCTAAAGATCTGCGTTGATTTTTTCAAATATTCTTACTGGTTATTTTTTCTTCTAAGTGATGTTTTAGTTTTGTCCGAGACAAAGGTCCTTATTCAGAAATATTTGACCCCCGAATACCGTAACTTACCTATAAGTATCAAGTTTACAACAGTCCATCCATCCATCTAGTGTTTTTCACACTCATTTGCAGGGTCTGATTCACACACACTTCATTTGGCACATGTTTCTTACTGTGAGGCGACAGTGCTACCCACTGAGCCACCGTGCCCCCCAATCAAGCATTCAACAGTACTGTCTGACAAATGCTTTCATTGCACTAAAATGAGCAGCATGAACATTCTTCAAAACCCATTGATTTGTGATCCATGGATGAAAGAAAAAGATACAGGGTTTGAACATAGACTGCTCAGTTTTGAAAGAGTTTATATATCTCTATGCATATCTATCTCTCCTCCTTTCTCAGTGTTGTTCTCTTTAACATCTACCAGTGTCTTGGCTTGTGAAGTGTTGAGAGAAAGGGTGCTTAAACTGTGCAGTTCACAAGATGCCAGAAGGAGTTTTGGAGAGAAGTTGTCGAGAGAGAGAGAGAGAGAGAGAGAGAGAGAGAGAGAGAGAGAGAGAGAGAGAGAGAGAGAGAGAGAGAGAGAAGATGATGTATACTGGGGCTTTAGATGGCCAAAGTAAATGACAACACAGGGGAACCAGGAAAAGCCAGAGCTGTCAGTCACACTCACACACAGACTTAAGCTAGTTCAGAAAGCATAATGCAAGCTGTATGTGTGTGCAGATACTCTTGCAGTATCAGTTTGTGGACTAACAGGGATTACCACCACTGAGACGTCAGGAGAGTCACATAGCTATTAGTATCTCTATCCACCTTCCTCTATCTTCTTCTGTCTTTCTCTTTGCCTCTTTCTGCCACTTGAAATGCTTCTTTCTGCAACTCACAGACTCTTCACGATTTTCCCTGTCGCCTTCCTTTGTCTGAACTTCTTTACCTTTCCTCTGAACTACTTTTCAGAACACTGTGTGAAAAGATCTGTGACAAATCACCTCGTCCAGACAGTCTGTCTGAAGCTTCTCATGCCACCAGCATTATTCAATCCGATCAGCAGACAGCCATCTCTACAGACATATATCATAATTGGAATGCAATCTTTGAGAACTAACCACTTCTCTCTCACACACTCTTCTTATTTTCTGCTTGGTCATTCTATGAAACCCTTAAGTAGATAGAGTGGGGAGTGTTCTAACGTGAGGTGTGTTGTAAAACTGTCAGTTAAGTGATAAGAAATGTGCTACGGGGTGAAATTTGACTGTGTGTAACACATACTTAGATTTTATGTGACTAATTTTGAGGTAAGAAAATAAAATTTCCCATCTCTTTCATAATTTAGTTTTGTTAAATCATGGGTATTTAAGTCATTCTAAGATTAAAACAACATCAACACATGAAGACTTCAGATGCAAAAGCCTCTAAGTCCGTCTAAAGTTTTTGTTTAATATTAACATTTTTATCAGGCTCCTATGTATAGGTTTCTACACAAGTACCGACATTTCTGAATGGGCTGAGGCTGTGAGTTTGAGTGAACTAAAGTACAGGACTAAAGTATTTGATGAACGTTGTAACAAGGTTAGATGTTACGGGAAGAAGGAGGTGGGTACTGGCGAAACAATCAAAGAATTTAATAACAAAATAAAACAAATACAAAAACAAAAGTAAAGACGGCAGTCCCTCACGGTCGACTGCCGCCATACATAATAAAACAAAACATCAAATAAAATCCAGGCCTGGCCTCTCTCGATCTCCACTGTTGTCGCTCCTCCTTTTATGCTTCCTCTCCTCCGTGAGACACAGGCCGGTGCGTCGCGCAGGTGTCGCTCATTAGTAATCACGCCATCGGCCTCACGCCATTCTCTCACGGCCCTCTGCCTCGTCCTGCTCACCACAAACGTATACTAATATTATTCACTCAATCTCATTATCTCATTTTTGACAGAGGTGGCTTTTAGAGGCTTTTGCATCGGAGGGCTTAACATTGTCTTCCTATAATGTAAAATACAATAAATTTAGATTCTATGCAAACAAATTACAATGAGGTGGTTGTTTTGCAATAATGTGGAGACAATTCTGTTCATTACACTAGACCTGCTGGTGAGGAAGTGACAGGTACAGGAAAAATAGCAAAAAAAAAAAATTGAGATATCATGGAAAATTAAGAGAAGGAAAAGGGAAGTCAAGGTGCATTTTTAGAGAGAACCTTTAGTTATTTTGTATGGCCCATACAAAAAGGATTTAGACCTTTATGGGATGGCCATACAAAAATAGGGTTGTCATTTGTTTATTTGTTCTTGTTTTATTTATCTTTTAAAGTTTGCAATCAAGTTTCCTTGTGCTGTCTGTATAAATGATTGCAACAAAATTACCACAATAAGCCAAATGAAGGATGCTGCCTTAAAGGATCCTTCAAACTGAGACGTCCTTTGACAGAGCTTGATGATGTCCTTATTAGCTTGTCGATTGCGAATCACTCTTTATCAGTGGTTATATCAAATTATCAATTTAACTGATTTGTTCAAAATGCTGAACCAGGAATGAAACAAGTCTTTATGATTCACTAAATCCTTCATTCAACTGATTATGTTAGCATGTAATAAACCTACAATGTAGTAAACAACTACGCGTGTTGCTCGGTGTGTGGCATTTAAATATTATCATTGAAGAAATAAACAGCCAAATTTCCTGGCAATATTGTATCTAAAATGTAAGTTACTGCTAAGTTCATACAATTGTACTTCATTCGTATTCCCCTAATAACTTCTCAGAAAAGCTTTCGCTACTACTTAGCGTGACATTTTCGAATTAGCAATTGAACTAGCAACAGCAGATCCTGAATCAATTGAGTAAGGTAAATCTGGGAATAGTATATAGCTAATGTATAAAAGATAGACACACAACACAAACAAGTTACGGATGTTGTTTAAAAAAAGGTTTAATGTGTCTTTCCTATATATATGTAATATAATTCTGATTCAAACTCGTGAACATGTCTTGTTCTTGTGCCGTGTCTCCAGTTATTCAGTGCTTTCTGTCAAACTCATAAGCAAAGAAACAAACAGCCTGAAACCCGGCGTGAACATGAAACACTCTTATCTTTCATCAGGTCGTATCTAGCTAAACGTTTGTTTGCACAGCCGCGACTTCTGTTTTTCACTGTTTATTTAATGCTGTCAAAGTTTCAACTCTTTGTGTTCTTTATCTTCGGTCTTTCAAACAAATATTGAATTGTTTTTTAATGACCCATTAGCATTTAACTGTGCTGTGTCTTTTATACTTCACTTGTGGAAAGTTTGCTTCTTTCTTTCTTAATTGAACAATTACCTTGCAGGGTTCCCCCAAAAATGAAAAATATGTCATCATTTACTCACCCCCATATAATTTCAAGCATGTATGATTTTCTTTCCTCAATGATCACAGTCAGAACTTTATAATGGAGGCAGACTCATACAGAATTCTGAATGATCAGTGGTAAGCTTAGTGTCACATGCCTGTCCTGTCTTGTGTTGCACATGGGTGTTTGTTATGTTGTGCCATGTGCTGTTGTGATTGTTGATCCCTCCCCCTCGTTACCTGATTAGTGTTTGAGTTGTTCCACCTGTCCCCTCTTTATTTTGTTCCCTTCTTAAGTCTCCTCTTGTTTGCAGTCTTTGTCGGATCGTTGTCTAATGTTTCCTGTTCCCTGTGATACTGTAAGTTTTATGTTCTGTTGTTGTTTTATATTTATTAGTTATGTTTTCCCCCTCGTGGGTTTTGTTTTGTGTTTGTTTTCTTTTGTAATAAATATAATTTCTCCTGCACTTGAGTCCTCACACCTTTTTGTCTTGCACATCCCGTGACATAACGATCCGACCAAATGAGGACTCAGCGGAGAAGAGGGGCCAAGTCAGAGACTGTTCACGTTGCGTCTGCCCAGCGAGAGACTGTTCACGTCACGTCTGCCCAGCGAGAGACTGTTCACGCTCCGTCTGCCCAGCGAGAGACTGTTCACGTCCCGTCTGCCCAGCGAGAGACTGTTCACGTCCCGTCTGCCCAGCGAGAGACTGTTCACGTCCCGTCTGCCCAGCGAGAGACTGTTCACGTCCCGTCTGCCCAGCGAGAGACTGTTCACGTCCCGTCTGCCCAGCGAGAGACTGTTCACGTCACGTCTGCCCAGCGAGAGACTGTTCACGTCACGTCTGCCCAGCGAGAGACTGAGCACGTCCAGTCTGCCCAGCCTGAGACAGATCTGGAAATGCCCATTTGTGTGGCCGCCAAGGCACTTACGGACTATCTGGAGCGTCTGGCTCGGATCCTGGACATGCCCGTGTCTGCTGTTCCAGAGCCGGAGCCAGTGTCTCCTGTTCCAGAGCCGGAGCCAGTGTTTGCCGCTCCAGAGCCGGAGGCAGAGCCATCGCCCGCTCTGGAGCCGGAGGAAGAGCCAGTGCCCGTTCCAGAGCCGGAGGCAGAGCCAGTGTCCGCTGTTCCAGAGCCGGAGCCAGTGTCTGCTGCTCCTGAGCCGGAGGCAGAGCCAGTGCCTGTTCCAGAGCCGGAGGCAGAGCCATTGCCTGTTCCAGAACCTGTTCCAGAGCCGGAGGCAGAGCCAGTGCCCGTTCCAGAGCCGGAGGCAGAGCCAGTGTCTGCTGTTCCAGAGCCGGAGCCAGTGTCTGCTGCTCCTGAGCCGGAGCCGGAGCCAGTGTCCGCTGTTCCAGAGCCGGAGCCAGTGTCTGCTGCTCCTGAGCCGGAGGCAGAGCCAGTGCCTGTTCCAGAGCCGGAGGCAGAGCCAAGGCCTGTTCCAGAGCTGGAGACAATGTCTGTTCCAGAGCCAGAGCCAGTGTTTGTTTCTGTGTTTGTGTTTGTTTTTGTGACTGTTACAGTTCTTGTGTCTGTCCCTGAGCCGGTGTCTGTTCCTGAGCCGGTGTCTGTTCCTGAGCCGGTGTCTGTTCCTGAGCCGGTGTCTGTTCCTGAGCCGTGGCCTTCACCGCCCTGGCCGCCCGATGGGTCTTCACCGCCCTGGCCGCCCGAGGGTTCTTCACCGCCCTGGCCGCCCGAGGGTTCTTCACCGCCCTGGCCGCCCGAGGGTTCTTCACCGCCCTGGCCGCCCGAGGGTTCTTCACCGCCCTGGCCGCCCGAGGGTTCTTCACCGCCCTGGCCGCCCGAGGGGTCTTCACCGCCCTGGCCGCCCGAGGGGTCTTCACCGCCCTGGCCGCCCGAGGGGTCTTCACCGCCCTGGCCGCCCGATGGACTGTCTGCTTCGCCCTGGCCGCCCGATGGACTGTCTGCTTCGCCCTGGCCGCCCGATGAACTGTCTGCTTCGCCCTGGACTCCCAGGAGTAAGCGGTCTGTCCCTCCCGTCCCGCCCTGGTCTGTCCCTCCCGTCCCGCCCTGGTCTGTCCCGCCCGTCCCGCCCTGGTGTTTCCTTCCTGCCCCGCCCTAGCCTGATGGAGTGTCTGGTAGCCGCTCCGTAGGGAGGGGGTTATGTCACATGCCTGTCCTGTCTTGTGTTGCACATGGGTGTTTGTTATGTTGTGCCATGTGCTGTTGTGATTGTTGATCCCTCCCCCTCGTTACCTGATTAGTGTTTGAGTTGTTCCACCTGTCCCCTCTTTATTTTGTTCCCTTCTTAAGTCTCCTCTTGTTTGCAGTCTTTGTCGGATCGTTGTCTAATGTTTCCTGTTCCCTGTGATCCTGTAAGTTTTATGTTCTGTTGTTGTTTTATATTTATTAGTTATGTTTTCCCCCTCGTGGGTTTTGTTTTGTGTTTGTTTTCTTTTGTAATAAATATAATTTCTCCTGCACTTGAGTCCTCACACCTTTTTGTCTTGCACATCCCGTGACACTTAGTAAGTTGCATTATTCAAAAAAGTAACAGTACTGTTTTTGTTTTTATATAGAGTAATTATTTACCTACTTTCTTACTTATTTATATTTGTGTTGTGCTGTGCACAAGTGTTTGTTTTTCTGACATAGTTTGCACTGTATTGGTTTGTTGTATCATGTAGCGCCACTCACTCGAGTGTAGACAATACAATAGGGCTATGCTGACTATATTATGGGGATAAGACTGAGCTTTTCAACTCTTGGCTATTTTGTCAATAAATAAATAAGCATTACTAGTAACTCGGGTATCATATATCATTTAAAAAGTAAGAGACTTTTCTAAACTGTTTACCTAATGCACATTGGCCCCTAATTATGATATCTGCATGGGTTAGACAGTGTGTTTACATGCATTAATGAATGCGTGTGTGTGAGGTAACATCCTAGTAAGAATTTAGGCCACCTCAGAACAGCTGCTTCAGCCTTCAGCAGGACTATTTCAAACACATTGTCTCCAATCTAGACGAAAGTGAGTGAAAATAATCGGAAGGAAGTGTGATGATGGGGCGGAATAAAAATAGAAGCTTTTTTTTTGCTTGTTTGCGAGCTTCACTCATTCAATCATGTGCAATTTGCTGGGGTAATTGAGGTGGGGCGCATAGGAAAGAGTTAAGCAATTAAGAGTTCACGGGTCGCAGCTGCGTTCTGACACGGCGTCATTAGTTTTCTGGCAATCTGCTTTTTTCTGTTGCCTCCCTCAGGTTTTCTCAGGCCAGGAGAGAGTTTCAGATTAAAACATCTGGAGTTTCATGTTGAAACGGCATCATTCTCCCACCGAGACCCGAGTGAAACCATTAGGCCAATGAAGACAGAAGAGCAGGTTTGACTGCGCCGACACGCGCTGCGTTCTGATAAGCTCTTTAATCACTGCTTATCTGCAGGAGCACAGCTAAACACCTTCCTCTCCCTCCTGTTGAAATCTACATCACTCCCTCAAACCTCGGCCCTTCATCTCTTTCTCCCTCTGTAATATCATTGTTTTTCAGTTGTATTTTGTTTCCTCTCGCTTTTTTCCCCAAGTTTGAGAAAACAGCCTGTGCCGCTGATATGTGTGCCAACTATGACAAAAGCACTGCTGAGGAATGTGCCGTGTGTCTATATGATAGAATGCTGGGTAAATATAGCTGTCGTTTTCATACGGGTCTGTTTCTGCACCATTGTTTTCGCTGACAGAATGAAAACACAAGACCTAAACAGATGCAGAAGAATACGATATACTGTGCATGCGTTCAGTCATACATTTTCTTTTTTTGTGTGTTCTGTCTACTGTTTTATTGATCAATACAATTCATATTTTATATTCTCAAGCCCAGGTCCTCCTTTTATATTGTTTCAAATGGCTTTACGGCAATTACAAAGAAAGAACAATTATTAGTATTGTTCCTTTTCATCATAAACACTCTATAATGAGATTTTCTGGACTATGAAAGAGATAGTTCACCCAAAAAATATTCAGATAAGTTGAAAAATAATTGTCCTTTCAATGAAAGTCATTGTGGTTCAATGTTGTTTTGAACCCCATTGACTTTCATTATGGACAAAATAGTTGAGACATTCTTAATATCTTTTTGTGTTTTGCAGAATAAAGTCAGTCATACGGGTTCAAAATTATATTATTGTTAACTATACCTGTAAAGTGCACTGAATCGTAGCGACAGATCTTTTTTTTTTTCCTTGTACATCCGAGTGAAACAGACTATAGAAAATGAAAAAAAAAAACATAGGGAGAAAACTTTGTTCTATTCATTGGTTGTTGTTTGGATGGAGTCAGATTGGCTGAATGTGAGGGCTGGGGTTTAAGCTGACTTAATGATTAGGGAAGTCAGGCAAAAGATATGTCAGCAAAGTTATGACATTTTTTATTAAAAAAATACATGGTCAAAAAAAAAAAAAACATCATTCACAATAAGTTCAGTGAGATGCATTTAGAAAATAGAGGTACATTTTCATTTCATGCTGAGTGCCGACTTGAAGTCTCTTCCCATTCTGGGAATTGTTCCGGTTCCGGAGTTGACATTAAGATGACTGAGTCATGTGGGTCTGGGATACCACCCTGTGATGTTTGGCCAGATCTGTATATCAGTAGTTCGGCTCATATGTGGCATTCTCATCAACTGCATCACACGTGGTATTTCCTGTTGACATTAGATCAAGCGGAGGGCAAGAAACAGAGGAAGCGGACTAATTGATGGATCGATTGCTTATCAACACTGCAAATCAGGGAAATTGGTATTAAGCTTTCCCTCTTAACAAGCAAATCATTGCACAGTTAATAAGAGTAGTTCACACAAAAATGAAACTGCTATCATTATTTACTCACCCATATGTCATTCCAAAACCATGTTGTTATGTTTTCCCACATAACACCAAAAAAGGCATTTGTATGCAGCTCTTGTGCATTCTTTCCCAAGTTTTCTGATGCCACAATATACAATAGCTTATGTGAGGAGCAGACTTTAACTGAGTTGTTTTCGCTGACAATCTTTCGTGTAATCAAACGTCATCCCTGCTTAAACAGTTGAGCATGGTCGCTTTGGATAAAAGTGTCTACCAAATGCATTTCATTTTGGTTTTTACACCACTATGCCAAAGAGACTTGGATTGCTGTGAATTTTGCCATGAATAACAACCTGTGCATTTTTGTCTTCTTTCCCACACAAAGCGATTACATGGCTTTAGAGGACTCAGACATGAGTCATATGGACTAATTTTATTGTAAATAAATGCCATCTTTTCATTCTTTGTCATGTTTAATATTTTTTTATGTATACATTTATATTATAGTGAATCTGGCCATAAGAAAATCTGTTCTTATGTCTGCTCTACCCAAAATGTATTGAGTAGTTCTGATGTAATTTCCTCTTAGTGATCAAATATCACAGGATATATTATGGCTCATTTATGCTGTATTAATATAATTTAATCCGAGTTGGTCCGAACAACTTCCTGTAAAACTGTTCTGAGTCCAACTTAATTAGACATGACTGGCGCACACTGGCATTAGTTGTGCCATAAATGTCAGTTCTCATAGAATGACTGTGGCTTTGGCGTATCATTTGTATGATATGAGTTCAGTAATCACAATAAATGTGCCAATCTTTGTACAAATACTTTGTAGTCATCAAAAGAAAATGATTGTACAAATGTTTTTTCTTGCATATTTACTACAGAAATATGCCATGAGAGGTCATGCTATTGATGAGCCGGTAACCAGACATTTTTTTTTTTTGAGAAGTTTACACCAAAATAATGAGTATCTGATGACATGTTTTGAATGTTTCTGCATCTATTTCATGCATACAACGTGGATGAGCTACAACAGGTTACGGAGACAAATTATTCTAGAGTATTAATATTTACTGTAAAATTTGCCTGGCTGAAATATTGAAAGTCAGCCCGTTGTCGAAGAACTTCACTATGACTGGTTTAATTTATCACCAGAGAACACAGCACCCTGAACAACATGCCAAGTTTGTTTACTCAATTACCCACATTTTAAAAATACTGAAACTTTATTTTTGATATCAGTTTTGGCTGAATGAAAACTTGAACTCTGGTTTCAGAGTGTACATGTACATCACAAGATTTTAGCATGGGTAAGTGGTGTTTGGCGGCAACAGCAATATGATAATGACAATACGATTGAATGTTAATAATAGTAATAATTTATGATTATTGGAATAAAAAAAAAGTCTGTTGTCTGTTGGTCACACCAGATCGAAAGTGGCTTGAATTTAGAATCTCAAAAGCTGTTTTTCGACATTTTGTTCTATTGTTTGTTTTATCTTGTTTTCTTCAGTCTTTCTTCCTTTCTTTCTCTCTTTCTCTCTCTTGGCAGACAGAGGAAGGGAAAACAGAATTAACCTTGTCTGGCTAAAGGCGTCTTTTCCTCTCCTTCCTCTTGTAGCTCATACAGACATAACCTGCCCAGTCCGGAGGGCAGGAGACACACAGAGGGAGAGGGAAAGAGACACGGGCGAGGGCAGGAGAGCGGGTAAATAAACAGAACAAACTACAAACCCCTGTGAGCACTGATACCCAGCTCTCTCCTCAGATCATTCCCTCAGTCCAGAACCACTCTCTCGCTGTCCACCCTTTAAACACCAGCTGGTGGACCTGAACCCCGACCGAGCCCTCGATCCCTTACAAATGTTTGGATTACAGGAATGACCCGCTGAAGGAGTGTTTCACTGTTAAGTGGGATATTATTCTTCTGGACTACTCTCAGGCAGAAAGCAAATACTATACCTGTTTTGGCATAAAGGTTTCAGTGTACATGTACAGTACGCGTCAACAAAGAGCACCTTGTGTTCGAAGCGAACGCGCACACACTTACAAGAAAAGAAAAGAAAAGATGAAAGCGGGGACGGGGGGGGGGGGTGGGGGTGGGGGTGGGGGGTTTGAGGGAGTCCAACATTGCCTAGATGGAGTCAGTCAATGGAGCCGTCAAGTTATCAGTTAACTCCAGTGGCATGTAGTCAGCCAAGCAGAGGAGAGGGGAAGAAAGGAGCGGAGGGGAGGGCTGAAACAGGACACTGGTTTAGGGTGCGACGGCTGAGTTGAGCTCTTATCAGCACTTCTCTCTCAATTACACCGCTAACGCTACTCTCTCGCTCTCTTTATTTCAATCTCTCCATTATTCCACTTATCTGTGTTGCTTTCTTACCTAGTGCCTTTGCAAAAGGGCAAATTACGAGAAAGGGGAGAAAGCATTTGAACAAATCCCAAATTGTGAGCCCAATGAAGGCGTTTGTGTGTGTGTGTGTGTGTGTGTGTGTGTGTGTGTGTGTGTGTGTGTGTATGAGAGAGAGAGAGAGAGAGAGAGAGAGAGAGAGAGAGAGAGAGAGAGAGAGAGAGAGAGAGAGAGAGACTTTTTATTAAATCAAAGGCATCTAAAAAATTATATTTTGTAATTATATTAATTTTGTATAGAATCTAAATCAATCATTTTTGAAAATGTAAATAGCAAATAAAATGCACAAATAACAGAGACAGTTAATGATTTTAAATATCTAGGTGTTATTTTAGATTCTCAATTAAAATTTGATGTGCATGTAAAGAGGCTGTGTAGAACCATCAGAACAATCTTGAATTTTTTGTATATGATTAGACCATATATATTCCTAAAAGCAGCTAAGTTATAGATGTATGCAATGGTCTTCTCACATCTATCTTACTGTGTGACTGTCTGGAGTCAGGTTTCTCAATTGACTATTAAACCTGTTAGATCTTTATGCACAAACACTAAAAATGTTGGACAAGAAATCAATTAGGTGGGACCATTGTAGTATTTTACAAAAATGTAGTGCCCTTTCAAGGGAACTCGCGTTGTTGAGATTGACGCTATGGGAATGCTTTACGTGATGACGTCTTAAACCACATGTAAAATCAGTCCAATGGTGAGGCGGAACGTCCGAGGCGGGTGACGTCACAAACCAGGAAACTATAAAGCCTGCTCAAAAACAGAGAGTGCCCGCTTCTGTGACTCTTTGTGAAACTGTCCCTGTCATATTTTGTGTTGTTTTGTCTTTATATCTCAAATACATACATATATATATATATATATATATATATATATATATATATATATATATATATCACAGTCTTGGGGTTTCGCAAATGGATTTATCAGCGGGGTTAGAGACGGGCCCAGAATTTCTCTGCCTTCACCTGATAGATCCAGTGCCTTCTCACAGGGTTTGGAAGCATGTGTTGTGGTTCCTTCCGCCCTGGTGGAGGCACCTACACTGCAACTATCTAGTTCTGAGGATCTGGACGTTGTCAGTGTCGATGCAAGAGATACTGAGGATTCACCACCTCAGTCTCATGCATTCAAAGAGCTGGTTGAGGTTGTGACAAGAGCAGTTGGAAGACTGAGCATTGACTGGCCAGCTGATAAACAGGACGTTCGTTCTAGAAGACAAGCGTTTCCTGCCTTCTCGATCACAACCTCAGCGCCGGGGCCTACCATTTTTCCCCAATCTCCACACTGAGGTGTCGAGATCGTCGGAGAAACCGGTTTCATATAGAGTGTACAGTGCACAAACATCAAACTACTCCTCTATATCTAACTAAAGAGCACGGTTATGGGGAGATGCTAAAAATGGAAGAGACGCTTGCGAGCTATCTCTCCCCCGAAGCAACATCTTCCCTAAAGGGCCCGGAATTACCCAATAAGCCAGTCAGAACTACATATTCTATAGTGGGTAAAGCGTCCTCAGCTGCTGGTCAGGCTGCAGCATGCCTTTACACTATGTCGCTGCTGCAGGCCTACCAAGCTGAGTTGTTAGGAGACATGGATGAGGGCGGGGGAATTGGCCCTGACATAGGATTTGCGAACTACGTCGAGCCACAGATTTATCTCTCAGGGCCACCAAGGAGACGGCCAAATCCATCGGTCGCTCTATGGTAGCCCTGGTGGCCACTCAGAGGCATCTGTGGACCAATCTCAGTAATATAAAGGAAAAAGACAAGAACTTCCTCATGGATGCGCCCCTGTCACCTTCTGGCCTCTTTGGCGACGCTGTAAATTCAGTCATCGAGAGGTTCCAGGAGGCAGCCAAACATGCGGCTGCTTTCCAGAGGCCCCTTCCCCATCGCTCTCATGTCTCCGGGGCGGCTGAGCGGGAGCAGCCCCAAACCTCAAAATCCTCCCATGCTCTCCCACAGAAAGGCTGGGGACATGAAGGGCGCTCTCAACTGCAGTGTTCAAAGGGTAAGATGGATCTGAGGACCGTCATTATTTCTAAGAAGGCTGTGGGGAAGAGGTCCTGACGCCCGAGGGCTCAGGCCAGTGAGGGCAGTCACCCCCGTAGGAGAGCGGTCAACACCTCTTTATATGGTACCCGTCTCCCTTCAGTGCACTCAGGGGACCGTTCTGCCAACCCTGCCACCTCGTGTGCTACAGGGCGCAGCTGTCTCCGGCGAGCACATATCTCAAGGACCACCCGGAAACGTAGTGGCCTTGGGATGCCCACCCCCTCTGAGGAGGGCTCCAGAGCAGTCAGGTCGGTCGTTCCCTGCCGGATCGCCGTTACAGGGCGGCGTCGGGCTGATTGCACAACAAAAACCAGAGGCCAGTCTCGAGAGGCTGGTACCACTAGTAGAATTTTTGGCAGCGTGGAAGCTACAACCAAATGTTTCTTGTTGGGTCCTGCTAACCATAGAAAAAGGGTATCAAATACAGTTCGGGTCTCGCCCGCCCAGGTTTATGGGGGTTCTATCCACCATGCTGGGTCCCGAGCAGGTTCTGGTAATGGAACAAGAATTGAAAACTCTGTTAGATAAAGGGGCCATAGAATATGTACCTCCCTCCAACAGGGAAACCGGGTTCTACAGCCGGTATTTCATAGTTCCAAAGAAGGATGGGGGGTTGCGTCCCATTTTGGATCTTCTGTGCTGAATGAGTCTGTTATGCAACTAAAGTTCAAAATGTTAACACTGAGACAAATCGTGCCACAGATCAGATCCGAGGACTGGTTTGTCACGATAGATCTCAAGGACGCATACTTCCACATTCCATCCTTCCATATCACAGGAAGTTACTGAGGTTCGCTTTCGGGGGCAAAGCTTACCAATATCGAGTTCTTCTGTTCGGCCTAGCATTATCACCCCACACTTTCACGAAATGCGTGGATGCAGCTCTGGCGCCTCTGCACCTGCAGAGTATTCGCATCATGAACTACATCGACGAATGGTTGATTCTGGCTCAGTTGCATCAGTTGGCGGTTCGGCATCGAGATGTCGTTCTCGCCCACATGAAAGAGTTGGGGTTACGGCTAAACGTCAAGAAGAGTGTGCTTTCTCCACTACAGAGGACCACTTTTTTAGGCGTGGTGTGGGACTCAATGTCGATGCAGGCACTCCTTTCACCGGCACGCATAGAGTCCATCCTTTTGGCTGTGAAAAGAATAAAGCTGGGCCAGTCACTCACTGTCAAACAGTTTCAGAGACTGTTGGGTCTGATGGCAGCAGCGTCCAACGTGATACCTTTTGGACTGTTGTACATGAGACCCCTGCAGTGGTGGCTCAGGACCAAAGGGTTTTCAAAAGGACGTCTCACTGCCCACTTTGGTTCTCCCTCATGCATCCAGCTCCTCTCAGACTGGATGCCATGGTGCAAACGTGGCTACGCTTGTATGCCTTTCCCCCAATTGCTCTGCTCCCGGGAGTTCTGGAGAGAGTTTGCAGGGACCAGGTTCGCCTACATCTTCACTTTGCGGTGGCCGGGCAGAGTATGGTTCTCCGATCTAGTGTCTCTCCTCGACGGGCCTCCTCTGGAGCTACCCATCAGGAGGGACCATCTGTCCCAAGCAGGGGGCTCGATATTTCACCCCCGACCAGAACTGTGGAACCTGTGGGCTTGGCCTCTGAGGCGGCTCAGCTTATAGGGACAGGTCCCTCAACTGAGGTTTTGGAGACCATTCTACATTCCAGAGCTCCCTCCACGAGGAAACTTTCCACGAGGAAAAAAATCCTTTGGGTGGAATGTCTTTGGGAAAAGACCCATTGGTATCTTGTTTCTTCTGTGGTATCCTGAGGCTGAGGCCTGCAGCTCGTACCAGGGTGCCGACATGGGATCTGGCCATTGTCCTTCAAGGCCTTTCCATGGCTCCCTTCGAGCCACTGGAGGAAGTTCCTGATTTCGAAAGCTTTGTTCCTCCTCGCTATCTCTTCTCTTAAAAGGATAGGAGATTTGTAAGCACATTTGGTTGCTCCCTCGTGCTTGGACTTTGCACCTGGCCTGGTTAAAACATTCCTTCATCCTAGACCAGGCTATGTTCCAAAGGTCCCCACTAACATGGCCAGATCGATTATGCTGCAGGCCTTTTGTCCTCCTCCCTTCCAGAACTCGGACCAGGAAAAGAATAATCTGCTTTGCCCAGTTCGGAGGCTAGATGCTTATGTCCACAGAGCTGCCCTGTGGCATAAATCTGAAGAGCTGTTTGTATGTTTCGGGCCCCCTAACAAAGGGTCCCCTGCATCTAAGCAAAGAATGAGCAAGTGGGTGGTCGAGGCTATCTCACTTGCTTATGAGTCGGCCTTCACCTATGGCTGTTCGTTCCCACTCTACTAGAAGTATGGCGGCCTCTAAGGCCCTTATATCAGGAGTTGCCCTCCAAGATGTTTGTGATGCAGCAGGGTGGTCCTCACCACACACATTTGTCAGGTTTTACTCTTTGGACTTGGACTCTACACCAGGGTCTCAGGTGCTCTCGTCCTAGTGCTGCTTGCACGATTTCACACTGGACAGACACTCATCGCTATGGTGGCGTTGGTATAGACATTCCTATAGCGTCAATCTCGACGCAACGCTCGTTCCCTGATCAGGGAACCAAGGTTGCAGTCAGAACCGTTTTGAAAATTTTATAAATTTGTCTCTTATTGAAATGATTTTAAAAATTATAAACAATCTTGCTCCAGATATTATATTTCAATTAATATCCAAACAGAGTAGCGAGGGGATCACTAGAGATGCAACTAATCAAACTTGCATAGTACTGTAGAGAAAAACTAGTTTGCACAATCCGCATATTCAGTTAAAGGCACACTGCTTTGGAACAGTTTGCCAGTTCAACTGAAAATGCAAACAGTCAAGCATTTTACAAAGAAACCTACAAAAAAAATTGGTTCATACAAAAGCAGGTTTGTGAACATTGATGTTTGTATACAGTCATCTTGTGTGTGTGTGCTTGTGTTTGTGTGTGTGTGTGTGTGTGTGTGTGTGTGTGTGTGTGTGTGTGTGTGTGTGTGTGTGTGTGTGTGTGTGTGTGTGTGTGTGTGTGTGTGTGTGTGTGTGTGTGTGTGTGTGTGTGTGTGTGTGTGTGTGTGTGTGTGATGATGATGATCACATGATGATCACATGAGAACATGATCCTTCGGAAATCATTCTAATATGCTGGGTTTGCTACTAAAGAAGCATTCCTTATTATCAATGTTGTAAACAGTTGTGCTGCTTAATTTTTTGTTTTTTGGGAAACCATGATACTTTTTTTTCAGAATTCTTTGATGAATATAAAGATCAGGAATTATTTTGAAATATAAATCTGTTGTAATATTTCTTCTAAACAGCTTTTATGTTCCACAGAAGAAAGAAAGTAATACAGGTTTGGAACAACAAGAGTTTGAGAAAATGATCACAATCATAATTTTTTTTGGTGAACTATCCTTTTAAGGTTTTAGCCACTTTCTCCAACTGGCTGATGTGTTTGTATTCGCTAAGAGCATCAGCATGTATGAAACTGGCAAACAACATCAGAATGCACAGTATTGAATGGAGATGGATTATGGCTCTTCACAATGAATATTCACTGCTGAATTCACACTCGTGAACACACACACACACACACACACACCTGTGTGAACTCAGGCAGCTGGTTTGGCACTACAGGAATAGAACATGAGACATTGTAGAGTAGCAATTTTAACACTTTTCAACGCTTTTAAGAAGATGACACCTGCTAAAGAACTTTGCAGCTGGACGCTCTTAAACAAGAGATTGAAGCAAAGGTGAAAAAAAAATCCAAATGAAAGGCAGCTTCCCAACACCTCTATTCTCAGTCTCTTTTCAAAGTGCGTAGCTGCTATTTCATATTCCTCCATCTTTTATAAGAATGAAAAATGTGTATATAGCACTTATCTCCTTGAAATTTTTGGCAGTCATCTCTCTCTCTCTCTCTCTCTCTCTCTCTCTCTCTCTCTCTCTCTCTCTCTCTCTCTCTCTCTCTCTCTCTCTCTCCCTCTCTCTCTCTCTCTCTCTTTTTATATTATATGCATAATCCAACCTTTTTTTTTTGTTTGTATATAGTAGATGATTTAGTATCATGGCACCAAAACTCGTAACATCTCATAACATCTGCTATATTATTTTAGTTGCATTTGCATCCTAAGAATTTGTTCACTTTATTTTTTGTGGGAATAAAATTGATTATTTACATCATTATATTTATTTGTTTAGCTTTAAATAGTAATTTTATTTTACTTTAAATTATGATAGGCTACTCTTTATGTAAAATTGTTGCATGTCCATTAATTATTAAATATTAAGGAAGAGGATGGTTTTTATTGTGAAATCATATTTATTTTTTGGAACTATAAAAATAACTTTTTAAAAAAAGGATAGCAAGTACTTCTTTTAACAATGCAGGTCCCCTGTGGAACTGGCAGAGTTAGGAAGGGGAACACATCTTAGACTGTCATTACAATGTTAATTAGCTAATGAGTTACATTATTTGTTAGTTTTTTTGTTTTTGTTTTAGTTAACTCTGTGTTGCACATTAATTTCTCCTCATGGCTCATAAAAGAGATTTAATAACTGGGCATTGATGTCACACATGGGGAAGATCACATACTGTCACTGTCATGGGCGATCGCAGCAGTTTTCATCATTTTTTAACAAAATTTAGGATACTCAGAACAGAACAACCACATAAACTGCAAAAATAACAGACAACTGAACTGAACCAAACACAGGGCTTAAGGGGCTGTTTACACGACACCATTTTCAACTGAAAACGTAAAACTTTTTATGCGTTTTGGCCGTTCGCCTACACGACAGCGGTGTTTTGGGTGACTAAAAATGCAAACTTTTGAAAATGTGTTTCAAAGTGAAAGCTTTTGAAAACGGTCTCCATGTAAACAATAAAAACGTCAGTCTGTGAAAATGATGATGTCATGCATAAGCGTATTACATGTTCAGTCTATATTGTTTCATCCCCATCTAATGGCCTGGCAGCAGAATACAGCGTTTTTAGTCTTTTTCGCCGATCCGTGTGAAGGGGGATCGTTTTGACAATGGTGTTGTCTGTACAAGGAAAACTCAAAGGAAAAACTTCTCTGTTTTACGCAGTTGTCGTGTAAACACACCCTAAATACACAGTGAACTAATCAAAGAAAAGAGACACAGCTGACATGACTTATTACACAATGAGTAACCTAGGAGTCTAACTAGAAGTGGGAACAAAGGAAACCAGAAAAGAAAACAGTGCAAAACCAACTTAAACAAATTAAACATAACCCTGACAGTCACTACTTGCGTTTACATGGACCCTAACAATCCGATTGTAATCGGACTACTAGCACAGTTGGACTAAAAAAGTCAAATTTAACCACGTCAATCGGAATAAATTAACCAAATTTCATTCGGGTTGTAAGGGGTGGTTTAAATATTTTCTAATCTGATCGAGAGGACATATAAACACTTGATCAGGGAATGGGCGTGGTTCATGTGCTCGTTGTCTCCCGAAATAGATAAACATTAAGTCTGCTTTTTTAAAACAAAGAAAAGAAGCAGAAGCAGAAAAGAAGTGCAAACAGAGGGAAACTGTATATTCGTCCAGTGTGCGCATATCAAAAATTCTATTACGATTTAAAGCTTGTGACATATAAACGCACACATTAACCTGATCACTTTATTTAGTGTTCATGCGAACACTCTTCGGATTCGTCAATCGGAATGAATTACTTTCAGTTGAAACAAAAGGTGTCCATGTAAATAAACCTACTGTGTTTATGATATCAACAAATTACTTCTATTTTGTTCATAATATCTAAAGATATTTCAAAATATATCAAGAAGTATCAGCATCAGCATTTAAGTTTTCAGTTTAGTATCTAGTTTTGCAGAATTACAACACAACTCCCTTGTGACATGACCTGTATTCGGGAAGGAAATTTTTTTTACCTGAGACCTGGCGCCAGTGTAATTAGCATGACAGTGTAAACTATATTCATGTCTGAAAGGCTCTAAGTGTTTGTTATTGTGCTGGTTTTAATTCTCTTTTATGCAGGCAGTGAACTATAGACAAAGAGCCGAGGTCCTGTAGGAGACTGGAGTGCTTTAAAGGCACTTAAATGTATTGTTTACCAAGCAAATGCTTAATTACCAGGTTGAATTAATTAATTACACTTCTTCTAAAGACAACACTACCCCATCCCGTGTGTGTGTGTGTGTGTGTGTGTGTGTGTGTGTGTGTGTGTGTGTGTGTGTGTGTGTGTGTGTGTGTGTGTGTGTGTGTGTGTGTGTGTGTGTGTGTGTATGTGTGTGTATGTGTGTGTGTGTGTGGAGTGAAGGGGGCTAGAGGTGACCCTCTCCTTCTTCCCTCTAAAAATAAACTAAAGGGAAGGAATTGCAGAGAGGGAGAGGACGCGAGTGGGGTGGGTCCAGGGGGAGAAGACAGGTTAACATCACATTAAGTGGAAAGGGCATAGCAGTTTCTCTCTGCTCAAAGTGGAAATTTTGTGCATATCACAAAACACCCCTCACTCTGAAAAGCTCATTAGCATGAGGCAGAGAAAGACAGAGCTCAGTCCGATACTTGCTGGAGTTCTCCAGGGGTGAGCCCACACTCGAAGAGACCCTCACACACACTCCCTCGCTTCAGGAGGAGATCGATGGAACTGTGAATGTTTGCACACTTGAATTTAACACACATTTAATCAATTCAACTCTTAAGGTGAAGGATGTTGATTCTTCTATGTCAGTTTAATATGCAAAGTCAATTTTAAGTAAGCCAATGGTAGATTGACTACTGGAAGAATGTAAACACAGACTCTGTCGTGCTTTCAAAACACTGCCCTCTTTGTTTGAGTGGCCTGAAGTGTCAACTTTTGAATCAGCCATTGAGGTGACATGTTCAGTTCACTTAGTTTTGTTAAGTTGACTTTACATTGCATGGCCATGACATAAGGATGTCGTTACCTCAACAACATTATCTTGTAGTCACAGCATATTATCACATTCCCACAAGTTAATATGTCATGGCCACGACAAAACTAAGTGAACAGAACATGTCCTCCCCCCCGGTCACCGTAATTTTGAGCAGTATCAGTACTAATAGAAATGTGTTTAGTAACAGGGCTAATGTTTGCCATTCCATAATCAATTGGGAAATCAATTTGTCAGAAAAAAAAGCTGAAAATTATGCTTTTATTTTAAATTGTAAAAATATTTTATATTCATGTATTTACAGTATTAGCAGTATTTCATGGGAAAATAATATCCATGGTTAATGTTTGATTATATGCTTTATGATGCTTTAAAAATACTCTGCAAATAACAGCACACTAGTAAACTCACAGAGCATTACATATTGTAAGGTAAAAAAAAAGTAACATTTTGGATGTCCTATTACTAGTTAGCTATTGCATTTTAATCAGTTATGTATTTGAGTTCACAGTTTATTGTATTTTTTAATATTTTAAAAAGTTGCTGCTTTAACATAAGTACAATCAACTTGGATGTTTAAGTCATTTCAACTTAAATTACATTAAACTAACTTAAAAGATTTGTTGAATATTGTATAACTTGTAAAAAACTTGAGTTAAAGCAATGTAAAAACATATGTTGTCAAACATATTGATCATATCATTTTTGCAGTGTATATTTTTATTTTATTTGATGAGCATATAAGATTCCTTTAAAAAAATCGTATCAACTTGAATAATAGTGTACATAGAATTTACAATTTGATCATTAAAAAAACAAATAGTAAAAACATAACTTATTTGCTAAATGTGACTAGTACTAAATTAGTGGTGACTAGAACAACAGCAGAGGAAATATTAACTTGCCCATACACCATAAATCATGTGGAAGAAATCACTCTGTAATGTTATCTTCCATTGTTTTTTTCCCCTTTATATTCCTCAAGAGCAATACATATGTGTCTTATTGTCCTTTATAGAGGAGGAGAGCAGAGAACTTGATGATTTCTCAGGAGAGACGCAAGCATTCCCCTGGTACAGTGGGGATATGATCACCTTGTCCCATATTTTTGTTTTACTTTACTCTAACCTTCTCGTCCTTATATCACCCTCTCTTCTTTAGTGTTATCTAACGCTGTCATAAACCTCGTCTCCTGTTTACCCATTCTTTCTGAATCCTGATTGGCTGCAACTGTCCTGTATAATGTTTGCAGATTTGTCTCATTGAGTTTTGAATGTCTGCAATTAATCTCCCACAAAGCACCAGCAAGACAATAATGGGCCGCTTGAATGCCATCGGCCAGCAAAGTCTATGAAAGAGAGAGAGAGAGACTCTAGAAATGCGTTTACATTTACTCTATAGGTGTCTGACTCATAGTCCAACCAGGGGAACGATAAAATGCTTAATGTTTTCATGAGAGCACAAGTGAATGGCTTTGCTTTAATACACTCTATTAATGTGTAATTATAATTCGGATGAAAAGAGAGCTATTATCATTGTGCTGATGAGGCACAGCTCGTTCGCTCTTACCCACTGTTGAAAAGCTCTTATTACGATGTTCAGTGTCACTACGACTGCCTGAGTCTCAGTGGTGAATACACACAGAGGTCTGGGCACCTTTGTTCAGCTGGAAAATTCCCATAACTGTCTGGCCCTTTTCTCCTTATCGAATGGCCTTATCGAATGTTTTATTGGTGAAGTAATGATAAAACTGATCTGTTCTATGATTGGTTGAGTTGAACTGTCAGTAAAGGTGTTTAATGAGAAAAGCCAAAGTATATGCGTGTGTGTGTGTGTGTGTGTGTGTGTGTGTGTGTGTGTGTGTGTGTGTGTGTGTGTGTGTGTGTGTGTGTGTGTGTGTGTGTGTGTGTGTGTGTGTGTGTGTGTGTGCGTCTGTGTGTTTGTCAGCTTTGCCGAATAAACCACATATTAAAATTATTTTAAATTGAAATAATATTTTACTGTATTAAATGCAGCCTTGGTGAGCATAAAAGACTTTAATTTTTTTATGATATTATAATCAGACTACTAGCACAGTTGGATTAAAAAAGTCAAATGTAACCACGTCAATCGGAATAAATTAACCAAATTTCATTCGGGTTGTAAGGGGTGGTTTAAATATTTTCTAATCTGATCGAGAGGACATATAAACACTTGATCAGGGAATGGGCGTGGTTCATGTGCTCGTCGTCTCCCGAAATAGATAAACATTAAGTCTGCTTTTTTAAAACAAACAAAAGAAGCAGAAGCAGAAAAGAAGTGCAAACAGAGGGAAACTCTGTATATTCGTGCAGTGTGCGCATATCAAAAATTCTATTCCTATTTAAAGCTGTTTTGATACATTTATGTACATTTTTAATTATGATACATTTAAATTGTAATAATATTTTACTGTATTTTGTATCCAATAAATGGAGCCTTGGTGAGCAAAAAAGACTTTCAAAAACATTAAGTGCATTCAAAACATTATGAGTTGAGTATTTTTTTTTATTGCCAGAAAGCCATGGCAAATATATCATGAATATTCAATATATATCGCTTAGTCCTAGTTCTGTCATTTCCCGGCTGAGCATAATGCTTATCTCTGAAGTGCAAATACTGGCAAAATGATAAACATCTGGCTAAACCTTAAATTTTATTACGTTTGAGATTTTCATTGAGTGGAAATATCCTGTTCTATCAAAGATCTGTCTTTGATATTAGTTTAAGCACATTTACTCTTCTTGTGAAGTTAAAGGTCATTTTGAAAGCTCTTATGAATATTATTATGTATATGTGGTTACAGTACATGCAGTTACTTTTCTTCTGATCCTCAATAAGATGCATTTATGTTAACATTGCCTATGGAGGCACACATTTTTTTATTTTATTTTTTTATAAATCAAATGTATGGAAATTATTGTTTTCCTCTCCAGAAGATGTATTATGACACATTCTTAAGAATATATACAGTTTACTCTGACAATATATATGTCTTATGTTTATTCAGATACTTATCTCACATATTTCCACATGTAAGAGCATTCTGACCTTCGTTAATTCAAGAGCTATTTTGTGTGTGCATGTATGTATGTATGTATGGCAGGACTGTATGACTTCGTTGAGATAATCACTGAGAATGAGTGATGGTTTTGGTTCTTTTAACCACATCATTATGGGAGATGAGTGCATGAAAAGTGCTCAAACATACGTCTCTGCTGACACTGAGCTTCTTAAGAATGTCAGTTCCAGTGAGATCATGTTAATCTAATATACGAGTGTGTGCGTATGTGAGTATTAGCTGGATAGAGAGAGAAAGATGTTTTTACCACCAACATACATCTTGGAAGGTTCCAGGAGGCTTATAAATATCTCCCTTGCTCACTAATGCAGTCCCCAAATGGCAGAATGTGTGGAAGGTGACAGTGTGTGTGTGTGTGTGTGTGTGTGTGTGTGTGTGTGTGTGTGTGTGTGTGTGTGTGTGTGTGTGTGTGTGTGTGTGTGTGTGTGTGTGTGTTAAAGAGAAATACATGTGTGAAAGTGCTACTTTGCACTTCAGGATGGAAGGTAATGTAGTCCGACTCAGACCCAAAATAAATAAGTAAACAAGGGAGATGACAATGACACATTCCCACTTTTAAAAAAAGTGAGAAAATTTCAAAGGGAAGCGCATGGCAGTGAATGTTATGCGTCAACGTGGAAGACTGGTGTCAAGATTTGCTAAGGGAACTTTTCAGAGTCGTAAACACAGCGCTGTTGGCAAAGCATTTTGGTGAGGAAAATGTAAATGTAAAGATCTCTAAAAGGAAGGGAATAAAGCAGATGGGTCCTGAATAATGATTTGAAGGTCAGGACATTGATTGTTTTGTGTAAACATTCAGACATGTTGTTTTTCAGCTTATCTGCCTGTCTGAACAAAGTCTTGGAAGTATCTAGAAAACCTTTCTTTCGCCGAATTTAATATTTAATTTAATTTGTAGACGGTGGAAACCGTTAGTTTTCCTGAGGTTAAAATAATAAACTGTGAACTCAAATACATAACTGATTAAAATGCAATAGCAAACTAGTAATAGGACATCCAAAATGTTACTTTTGTTTACCTTACAATATGTAATGCTCTGTGAGTTTACTATAGTTACTGTGCTGTTATTTGCAGAGTATTTTTTAAAACATCATAAAGCATATAATCAAACATTAACCATGGATATTATTTTCCCACGAAATACTGCTAATACTGTGAATAAATTAATAATGGTATTAAGCAAGGATGCATTAAATTGATCCAAATTGTCAGTAAAAACATTTATAATTTTACAAAATTGGATGGATGGATGGATGGATACCCAATTAAATTAAGTTTCAGCATTCAGGAATTGTTGCATAAGCTCACTTAAGGGACTTAAGCAAGTGGCTTAAACAATATTTTCAATATTTAAGTCTACCCACCATCAATGTTCCACATTGTTTTAGACTCTGTGATGTCTGTTGGATGCAGAAGTAAATTATTAGTCTTTGAAATGGCTACATACCTTTAACCCTGTGTGTATGTGCGAGTGCATGTGTGAGTGTGTTAGTGTTAGACTCCATCAGTGTTTCTGTTCCTGAGATGAACTATTGGCTTGGGTCCACAGCTCTTCATACACACTTCAGAGACCGATGCCCTGCTCTCAGCTCTCTGTTGCCCAGGAAACAACCTTCTCAGTGCCACAAGCAAAGGGTGGGCCGCCATTGTGGAGCTCTCGAGTAGAGCACTTCAGCTCACAGGACTGTCTGATTCCCTCTCACGCTTTGTGTAGAATCCCTACCTCTGCTGTTCATTATCTTTTGCCATTGTGTGTGTGTGTGTCTGTGTTAGGTAGTTATACACCATATCCATATAAATATCTACCCTTGAACATCATTCTAATTATTACAGTGGTATCATTTTAATGGCATCAACTTTTATTGCAGCACTGTTTTCAACAATGGTATTCATCAGAAAGAAAGGTTTAATCCCATTTTGTGTTCCTACCTCAATGTCAAAAACAAAAAGACTACATAAACACAGCTTTAAAAACCCTACTATAAGTTTTCTTTGTGGTATCCGTTACTTACATGCTGTTTTAGGACTGATTCCAAGCAAGACAACATTAATCTGAAAGGTTTGTTCATGTACTGAGTCTCAGAAGGTCTTGCCCTGAAACCCAAAACCCCTCTGTTATCTTAGATTAATCTGAGAGAGAAGGGGACAGAATCATTATTAAATTCATCAGGTAATTAATTAAATTTAACTGAAGCTGCTCTGCATTACTTAGATGAGTATTTTAATGTGAACCAGACTCTGAGTGAAACATCATAGAGAGCATGCAGGGCGCAAAAACAACAACAAATAAATACTAGAACTCAATGACACAGCGTTGCATTGTGAAAAGCTAATGGTCACTTGACTTCTGCGATAAGTAACACTACTATAGTGTTACTTCACACTAAAACGCTGTTAAAATCAGTCGATAGATTAACTATTGCTGTTAATTTCATGCAGGTTTGACAGTTTTACAAAGTAAGCAATGTGAGAATGTCATTTAACCCTTTTTTGGTCTTGACACACATCACTTCAATCTCCTACCACTAGCATTTTTCCACAATTAATTTGATAATAGCTTGTTCTTTATTTATGGTCATGAATATTTGGTTATTTTTTCCATGTAGTCTCAACTGACTCTCTGATGCATACTGAATATAAAAAGGCAAGTGCTAGCTGAACATGGACAGAATGTCTGAATGGCGTTATACAATTTCCAAGTTTTTTTTTTTTTTTTATGGGGGGTGGGGGGGATGTGGCTGGATAAACTGCAAAGTACACAAGACTGGAAGCCAATAGTCAAAAATCTGGCTTTGCACTTAAGGCAAGGCAAGGCAAGGCAGGTTTATTTGTATAGCACATTTCATACACAATGGTAATTCAAAGTGCTTTACATAGAAGAAATTAAAATAATCAAAAGAAATCAGAATAATTAAAACAGTTTAGAATAAAAGATAAAATACAGAAATAATCAAAAGAAATCAGAATAATTAAAACAGTTTAGAATAAAAGATAAAATACAGAAATAATCAAAAGAAATCAGAATAATTAAAAAGCATAACAGTACAAACAGTCGGACGAACAGTGGTACAGTGCTCATTCAGTAAATGCACAGTTAAACAGATGCGTTTTGAGTCTGGATTTGAATGTGACTACTGTAGGAGCACATCTGATCTCTTCTGGAAGCTGGTTCCAGCTGCGGCTGGCATAGTAGCTAAATGCGGACTCGCCATGCTTAGAGTGAACCCTTGGTATTTCTAGCTGATGTGATCCTAGTGATCTGAGTGATCTGTTGGGTTTATATTCAGTAAGCATATCTGCAATGTATTGAGGTCCTAGGCCATTGAATGATTTATATACCAGTAATAATACCTTAAAATCAATCCTAAATGTAACTGGCAGCCAGTGTAAAGACCTGAGGACTGGTGTGATATGTTCATATTTTCTGGTTCTGCTCAGAATCCTAGCAGCAGCGTTCTAAAGTGCATACCATTAAAGTGCATACCATTCAAAAGTTTGGGGTCGGTAAGATTTTTGACATGTTAAAAAAGTCTCTTATGCTCACCAGCGCTGCATTTATTTGATCCAAATACAGTAAAAACAGATACAAATTTTAAATAAAAATGTTCTATTGTAATATATTTTACAATTTAATTCAATCTTGTGATGGAAAAGCTGAATTTTCAGCAACAATTACTCCAGTTTTCAGTGTCACATGATCCTTCAGAAATCATTCTAAAGTGCTGTAAAATACTTCTAAAAAACACTTTAGTATTTTACAGCACATTTATTTACAAAACATTTATTTAGATTGCAGTATGTCAGGGCAACAGTGCTCTCCTATCCGAGGTGGTAATGCGGTTTAACCTCGGGTGTGCATTATTTTTCAATAATTCGACGGCTCGGAGTCAATTATTCCGCTATGATTACCACACCATAAAACATTCTTCAGATGATGTATTTTAGACATTTGTCAGGTTTTTGTCCTTGTAACGGTATAAAGTATGATTCATTTCTTACGCATCTCTTCCCAAGCAACCGTTGCCCCATTTTAGAGCTAGTAACGGAGAATTGAGCCATTGATAGCAGCGTAATGCAGTTATTAATGCAGGAGGGAGAGAGAGAGAGAGCGAGAGAGAGAGAGAGAGAGAGAGAGAGCGTCTCTCAACGGTGTAAGTTTATCTGCTCCAAAAACAGTGCAGTTATTGAGTTATGAGCAGAAGAGCGAGCTGGAGAAATAGAGTATGTGCTTTCCGTACATAATAATATACATAACTTTGTGGCAAAAAAACATGTAAATAATTTGTCATTTTTATCCTATTGTTTACTATATTTATTTGCTTGGTCAGTGTTGTTGTGGATTTTGGTTCTTTTGCGGTTGTAAGCTGTAAGGACCTTTTGAAATAATTTGCCGAAGTGATATAGACATGTAATTTGATCAAGACCTGCCTGGAACTACTTTAGCTGTGCGTTTCCCTGAAAATAATTGCACACCTTAGAACGTTCGTCAACCAATCAGATTCAAACATTCAACATCCCCATAGTTTAAGAAAGAAATCATGTATACACCATCACAGTAAAGTGAGAACAACTTTGGGACAGACCAACTGACACACAGGGGTCACTAGCATATTCAAAGCATTTACACCAAGCAACATCCATTTTCAGTAGCTGATTCATCAGAAATACATCATATTAGCAACGTAAAGGCCATCTGTGCTATTGATTAAACAGTATTTCTCAATTAATCTTTCCTTTGTTGGTCTGTTTTAATCATGCACACCATACAACTGCAGTCATCTTATGCATTCATGGCTGCACAGTGCAATGCAAAGCACTATTTTCACAATGGTTGAGGTTGATTATCTGTGTCACCGCCATTCAGAAAGTATGTAATAAGAAAGGATAGATTTAATCATGTGCTGTCACGCCATCTTATGCAGTCCTGAACTCAGACATGAGTCAAAGTGACAATTGGACATGTTTGCGGACTCAAAATATGACCTTTAAACAGTGTTGTCAAACGATATTTCGCACAAGGATGTTTTCTCAATTTAATTTATTCAATGCATGACATAATTGGGCTTTATGGTCTATTCACACCAAGCAAAATCAGACCAATCACATTTCTTGAAGAGGCATTCTTTTTAACTTCATTTTTGGCGTGAATGGATCTTAACAGTGGATATTTAGCTTTTTAACAGTACAACTCATATTTCAACATACACAAAGGTCACGTCTTAGAAAGATCTGTTTTGTGAAATCTGCTAAATGTCAGTCTAGAGTAGAGTTTCTCATCTCTCTCTTCCTTTCTGGTGCCCTCGAAATGTGTTTTCTCTCCCTTTCTCAGTGGAGATTAATGGTACCCATCTGCTGTAACATGTGGGGTTTGTCTAGATGATGCTACTGTGACATGATGCATAATGGAGCCATTGTTTCAGCAAAATGGCTCAATCAGCCGGGATTTGTTTAATTCTGTATCTGATAAGACATCGAGATGTCGCAGACAAGCTCTTCTTTTCCGTCAATAGTTTGAAATGAAAGATAACTGCTATACTTGTCAGTGTTAGAAAGGATCGATTATTTGAGAGACTTAAATGTGGCATTTAAATTAATTGGATTGGAACATTGTAACATAGATGTTGTAATGTAAATAAATACAGTTTTTTAAAAATCATCAAACACACACAAACATCTAAGGATGTAAAAAACAGAATGCTAATTTTAAAGGAAGTCTCTTGTGCTCACAAGGATGCATTTATTTGATCAAAAACACTGTAAAAATGTGAAATATTACTGTTTTCTGTTGTAATTTCTATTTCAATGTCATTTATAAATGTGATGGCAAGTCTTCAGTGTCACATGATCTTTCAGAAATTGTGTGTGTGTATGTGTGATTGTGGTATAATGTGTAGTTGATGTTATAGCTTGGCCTATTGATCAATAAATGTAAGTATTCTGTTTTTATGTTCATTTAACATGCTAACACAGCCTTTATTCTTTATTGACACTTTCCACCTCACTAATTTATTTGCACAATGTTATCTTTCAAGTATGCCAGCTCTCCATTGGATATCATATCTATCACATAATATTCACCATAGAGTCAAAGAGCTGTTGTGTTAATGTGAGCCATCTGCTAGGCTTTCTTTTCTTCTTAGTTCAAGCTATCTTGTCACCATGCTGTGACAGTTATGCAAAAAGCACTAATACAAAGTGAGAGCAAAGTTTAATGTGGTTAAGGAAGGCGCCACATTCATTTCACACACGTTCCCTTCACATTCTCACTTGCTCTTTATGTCCTTTTACCAACTACACAATACAAGTCTTTGATTTTAAGGGTCATATCATTTTAAATTTCTTCCTTGAGGTCCACTTGTCAAGGTTTCTTGCCAGCGAAAACAGTCATCATTTAGTTTTTCACCATTTTCCTCCCTTCCCTGAACTTTAGACTTTGCTATTGTACCTTTAGGACTTCTATGCAGACATGGCTCTCTTTTCATAATGTTCGCAGGTCGCAGGTTTGCCAATAGTTTCCACTGCTCTCTTCATCTGCATTATATTGTCTGTTGACTATTTGTGAACCTGTCACAAAACATGACACTGAGGCACATCAGCATTATATAAAGCATGAGCCCTGACTGTGTGTAGATCTTATCCTGGCACATTTATCACAGCACTGGACTGTATAGATTATGGAGGAATGGAACAAAAGAGATTACATATGGGACAGAAACGAGTCGGCTTGACAGGAACAAATCCGTTTAAGAGTAATAGAGGAGGAGAGGGGAAGCGAGAAAAACAGAAAACGCAGAGAAGGGAGTGATAAAAACACAGATGAGAGGAATGTAATTGAATAAAAGCAGGAATTTGAGGGAGCAGTCAGAGATCATGATCTTATTAGAATTAAGAATCAGGCCTTTATGAATGATCGCACAGTATAAACAAACAAAGATATTATGTAAGACAAAATAAAACATTTCAAGTAGAGAATATTGATGAATAGAATTCTGACTTTAGGCATTGTTTTCTTTAAAAATATAAGTGTATTTAGACTATAGACTGAACATAGCCAGAACCTAAAGGACTTTTTCTGCACTGATTTTGTTGGAAATTGGAAGAATGTATATTAATATGGCTCTAATTGGTGGTTGGTATTTTGCATGATCAAATTAGTTTAAATATTTAATAAACAAACACACAAGAGTTATATGAACACTACTATTCCAAAGTGTGCAGTCAGTCTTTTTTTTTTTTTTTTAGCAAGCATGCATTAAATTAGTCAAAAATAACAGTAAAGACATTTATAATGTTACAAAAGATTAATTTCAAATAAATGAAATTATTTGACTTCCTATTCATCAAATAATCCTGAAAAAAGTATCACGGTTTCCACAAAATAGAAGAAAAAAAAAATCAATCCGCACAACTGTTCCCTTTCGAAGGGAACTCAACAATACGTCAACGACGTTATGGGGGGGGAACGGCTCAGGCGTGACAGGTGTCTGAAATCACTATCAAATCACGTCAATCATATTGACCGGCGACAGCCCCTGAATCATTAGCGTGAATGATTAACGTGCGACCTGGAAGTATAAAGGGGCGCCTTGCACACATGACAAATCATCTCATCGTCTTCAGGGACTGTCTGTTTGAAAACGCTACTCAATGAAACGGTAAGAAAATTAAATGTACAGCACACGAGTGTGCTTTTCCTGCCTGGGAGAAGAGCGCGCACGGGAGATTCTCGAGGGAATCCTCTGTGTGAACTGTGAGCGTTTTTCTTTTAAAACGCTCGCTCTCGTCTGGCCCTCTTCTCGAGTGAAGGGGGTTCAACGTCTGGTTCTCGTGGTCCCGCTCGTGCCGAGGCAGAGCGGCGACTTGCATCATGGGCTTCCAGATAGAGCTCGTCGATCATCTTGAGAGTGCTGTAAACCTCTCAGATGATTCGACGGCTGACGAGGGCGAAGCAGGTGCTCTTGCTGCTCTTCAGGACGAGCAGGAGATGGCTGAGGAGGTTTATAATCAGGTAGATCCTGAACCCTCTCAGCCACCCTGCCCCGTGTATGCAGGTCTGGTGGATGTTGTGGAGCGCGCCGCCAACAGGCTGTAGCTGCCATGGCAACGCACTAGAGGAGAGACCGCTCGCGGTAGGCTCGGCGATCGGTTTCTCCCCGGCCATACACCACCAGCTCAGGTGAGCCTAATCCATTCCTTCCTGATCTTCACACAGAGATCTAGAGGGCATGGAAGAGCCCATTCTCTGCCAGTATTCACTGACATCAGCGGGTTAATTTCGCTGATGTTGAGGGGATCGCAGAGCATGGGTATGTGTCGATGCCGCCCATTTGACGAGTCGTTTGCGAACTATCTCATGTCTGGGCAGGCGTCGACACTGAGAGCTCCATTTCTGCCATCCAAACCGCTAGAGACAACAGCGCGTTTGAATGGCAGAGCATACACGGCAGCAGTTCAGGCTGGTGCCTCCCTGCCCACCATGGCGGTGCTGCAGGCATACCAGGCCGACCTGCTGCAGGATCTCGACCAGGGGGCAATGATGTCCCCTGAGGCGGTTACTGAGCCGCGCCGAACCACGGTTCTTGCGCTCCGGGCCACCAAACAGACTGCTGCCACGATCAGTCGGTCGATGGCGGCGATGGTGGCCACGGAGAGACAGCTTTGGTTAAACCTGGCCGACGTTGAGGAGAAAGAGAAGGCCTTTCTCCTCGATTCGTCGGTTTCGCCCTCTGAACTCTTTGGCCCCTCCGTGGAGGCGGGGCTTGGGAAGTTCAGGGAGGCGAAGGCGCGCTCAGCTGCTTTTAGGAAAAAACCTGCATACCCCTGAGATCCGGTTCCACGCCCAGGCAGGCGGGAGGGCCTGGCCCTTCACGGTCTGAGGACCGTAGACAGGGCCAGAGAGCCAGTGTCGCCTCTCGTGCGCCCCCTCTGTGGAGGAACAGGGCGCAGGAAAGGCGTGACTCTCGCTAGAAGAGGGATCTGAGGGAGGTTATCCAGCACAAGCGCATACAGCGTCGCTGATGGATAATCTCCCCGGAGGGCTTCATTAAAAAGAGAAATCCAGCCCTCTCCTCTCTTCTGACTCCCCAGACGTGCATTACATCAGGCCTGGCGCTGGGCCTATGATAAGAACGATGTTCCGATGGCCCGCCTAGGCTTGGTTAGTAGAAACGCCTCTTTCAGGCATGTAAAGTGGTGGACCCCAGGTTCATAAAGAACTATCTGGCGAGTCTTCACTCCGCACGCCGCAGGTGAGCTGTCTGGTCTTTTCAAGAGTCAATTTTTGTGAATTAAAATTCCGAAATGTATCTCTCTACAGACCTCGTTCCCTGTATAGAGCTATGGGGTCATGTCATTTGCTATGTCATCAGGTAATAAGGTAAGAGAAGTTTCCTGGATTATTAGGGCCCTGAAGTTCCCCATTAGGTGGCCAGAACGATAACTATGTTAGCCTTCGGGCTGTTAGCCACCTCAGGGTAGAGTAGTTGGTCTCTCTCTTAGAATTTTTTACTTAGAGTGTTGACTGACACTAGAGCTTCAGATAGATCTTATGTCCGGCCCACGGGTCCGTTTGACTTCTTCCTGAGTATTTCGCCCCTTGAGCTCTGTTTGGGTTTTCATTAGGCTGAGCGATCATGCAGCCCTTTGTATGGAATAATACAGACTATATTCTTTAGTAAGGCTGTGGCTCCTCCGAGCCCTCAGATAGATCTATGCCTGCAGGCTGGCCCTCACCAGGGCCGCCTCTGTAGCTGGCCTAGGCTGTGCCAGGGATAATAGAAGTGCTCTGCTAAAATTTAGCATTGCTTCCTCTGAACCTTCACTTTGTGAATGTAGGTTTCTAGCATCCCTGTATAAACAGCCTCCTCCCATGGGAGTCGTTAGGCCAAGGCCCGCCCCCTTCTCTGCATTCTGGGGTGACTAGAGTGATGCAGCATGGTGCAGAGGATGGTTTGTAAGGACATGGTAGGCCTCAAACAGGCCTCCGTGGTATATATGTCTTTATTGAGCAGGGTTAGGCCGTCTTTCGCTTCACGAAGAAGACTGGGTTTCCTGCCCGACCCTGCCATGCAGAACTGGCCTACGGATTTAGGCCGCCAGTTTAGGCTTCACTCACCTCGCTGAGCTACTGCTCGAGCGCTAGATTGTAGGTGGATGGCTTTCATTCAAGCCCCACTCCCCTAGGTTGGGCACAGATAAATTTCTGTCACCCCTAGAGCCGCTGGCAGGCCCGGACCCTGGTAACCTCAGGGTGAGGTGTGAGTATCCCCCTGTGATACAGGGTAGGTCTGAGCACTTCACTCCCAGTTCTGTTTATCCTACCTCGCACCACTATGGCTCGGGTCGAGTATGAAGTAAGCTTCACTTCTTCTTTGGTCGAAGTACGCTCCCCTGAAGCCAGAGCATTGCCCTGAGCTGACGCCCATGCATAGATGGTAGGCCCCTGACTAATGGGGCCTCCGTTGAGGCAGAGTGGCGTATGTTGTACTCCCCTTGTTTTAAGGGTGCTAGCTTTTTTGCGGAGTACACTGCCATGGGCAATGTGATTAGGCACCAGGATGCTGTAGGCGCTGCGTAAACAGCTTTGCTGCCAACGAAGGCTGCGCCATTAGGTAGTAGGCCTCAGCAGGCCTCCTTGATTGGACAGCCCCCTAGAGGGCACTGTAGGCCAGCTCACTTTACGTGGTTGGCCTTGGTGGTTCGGGCAGTTGACTCACTGATGGGTAGTAGGCCTTAAACAGGCCTCCTCGGAGGTGAGTCCCAACATTGTGGGACATACCTTATAGCGCTACTGGAAGCCCATTAGTAAATTATGCTTGTGTAGTATGGTTCCCAACAGTGTACTTTATAGCAGAATATGACTTGCTATTAGCTAGTAGGCCCGACCAGGCCTCCCTGATAGGCGAGTCCCCAGCTGGCTGGCCTTAGCAGGCCACCTTATACTATCACCCGGACTCAGGGCTCAAAGCTAACAGTGGTTATCAGGTAGTAGGCCACTCAGGCCTCCCTGAAGGTGAATTCCCACTTAAGATGGTTATCAGGTAGTAGGCCTCAGCCGGCCGCCCTGAAGGCGAATTCCCACTTAAGTTGGCTATCAGGTAGTAGGCCTCTCTGGGCCTCCCTGAATGTGAGCTCCCAAATATTGTGGCTGTCAGGTAGTAGGCCGCTCTGGGCCTCCCTGAATGTGAGCGCCCAAATATTTTGGGTGTCAGGTAGTAGGCCTCACCAGGCCTCCCTGAAGGTGAGTTCCCACATGCTGTGATTATCAGGTAGTAGGCTCCTCCAGGCCTCCTTGAATGAGTACGGTCAGGTAGTAGGCCTCACCAGGCCTCCCTGAAGGTGAGCTCCCCACATACTGTGGTTGTAAGGTAGCAGGCCTCACCGGGCCTCCCTGAAGGTGAGTTCCCACGTACTGTGGTTATCAGGTAGTAGGCCTCTCTTGGCCTCTCTGAAGGTGAGGACCCCACATACTGTGGTTTTCAGGTAGTAGGCCTCTCTGGGCCTCCCTGAAGGTGAGCACCCCACTTACTGTGGTTATCAGGTAGTAGGCCTCACGGGCCTCTCTGAAGGTGAATTCCCACTTACGTTGGCTATCAGGTAGTAGGCCTCTCCGGGCCTCCCTGTAACGTTCCCTAGTGGTGCTGGGTTTATGAAGCTAGTGGTCTCTTGCTATCAGTTTCAGCTAGCCTTAATAGGCAGCTGCTGAAGGCGAGCTTGCGCCCTGGCTCGCTAAAGTGTTCATTCTCTGCTATTGGTTCCCTCCCGGAACTTTTTCTGCCTACAGCCTGGTTTGCCTACCAGGCAGACCTGTGCTCCCCTCACCGAGGGTCTCTATGAGCATGCGGCTTCCTGAGTCTGGTCAGACGGTCGTAGGCCTCTCGTGAGGCCTCCCAGTTAGATCAGCCCTTAGGCCTTTACAGGCCTCCTCAGTGTTTTGAAACACAGACACTGGGTTGATCCGTGGATCGAGTAGAGAAACTCCCCTCGCTAGCAAGGGTTGGAAAGCACTATGCTGAGTCATACTCTCCGGGATATCCCGTCTCTGAGATCCGGGCCGAGTGGTTCACTGCCAGCTTCGCAGTCCCTCGGGTTGGATGCCTTTCTTAAGGCTTTGTTGTCCAGAGGCTCTGTCTTCAGACAGACAGGATTTGGCCAGACTAGTGTCTATGTACTGACGCCAGGTCAGGCCGTCCTGGTGGCATTTCGGGGTGAGTATGTTCCCCTGAATAGTGACTGGCTGGGGTTCCTTCGGGTTCCCTAGCCACATTCCCTAGAAGGGACCCCTTCTAATCGGAAGCTGTGGTTCCAGGCCCGGAGCCGGCCCAGGTAGACCTTTTATTTAACCATGTTTATGAAGGTTTTTCTGTGAGGCTGTAGCTTGGGCTATGACCGTAGGGAATGCTGTCACTGACAGCCCAGTGTGACCTGAGGGTGAGTGGTTCTAGCGTTTCATTTGAAGTTGCTGGTTCTGACAGTTGTCACTGCCACTTGGCATGCACTCCCCTTAGCATGGCGGAGTTGGTATATCGTTCCCCATAACGTCGTTGACGTATTGTTGAGTTCCCTTCGAAAGGGAACGTCTCAGGTTACGACTGTAACCTATGTTCCCTGAGAACAGGGAACGAGACAATACGTCTCCCTGCCATGCCTCGGGGCTTGCCTACCGTACAGTCCCTTCAGACGATAAGGTGATTTGTCATGTTTGCAAGGCGCCCCTTTATACTTCCAGGTCGCACGTTAATCATTCACGCTAATGATTCACGGGCTGTCGCCGGTCAATATGATTGACGTGATTTGATAGTGATTTCAGACACCTGTCACGCCTGAGGCGTTCCCCCCCCCATAACGTCGTTGACGTATTGTCTCGTTCCCTGTTCTCAGGGAACATAGGTTACAGTCGTAACCTGAGACGTTTTCAACATTCATAACAATAAGAAATGTTTCTTGAGTACCAAATCAGCATATTATAATTATTTCTGAAGGATCATGTGACACTGAAGACTGGAGTAATGATGCTGAAAATTCAGGAATCTCAGGAAATTCCGCCATCACAGGAATAATGTATTATATAAAATTTTGGTCCCACTTTATATTAAGTGGCTTTAAGTACTATGTACTTACATCGAACAGTTGGTACAATGTACTTATTGTGTTCAGGTTGTATTGTAAAATACTTTTGCTGCTATTGAGGTGTGATACGGGTGAGGTTAGGGTCAGGTGTGGTGGTATGGGTCGGTTTAAGGGTTGGTTAAGGTGTAAGGGAGAGGTCTACAGTGTAATTAAAAATGTAATTACATAAATTAATTACAGCTGTAATTACATGCAGGTATTTTAAAATATAAGTACAATGTAAAAACATATATGTACACAAGAAGTCCATTGTATCAAATTATTAATTTCAATGTTAGTACATAGTAGTTGAAGCCACTTAATATAAAGTGGGACCCTATAGTTCAACTGATAGGCAAACAGGATGCAATATTTAAGTAGTGAATACAAAGGAGCTAATAAACGATACACAGCTGATACACATGAACTCATAATGACAGAAACCATGACAACCAAGGAGAGGTGGGAACTGAACAAAGGAACAGATGAGATGAATGAGGATAAACTAAAAGTCCATGAAAAGACTTCCTTCAAAAACTTTTACAAATCTCACCAATCTCAATATTTTATTAAGGTTTTTTTTTATGATTATTATATTAACATCTATAACTCTAATAACTCTTATTTATTTATTTATTTTAAAGGCAATTAAATGTGGAAACAATCAGTTAACATGATCACCTAATTTCAGGGATTTCTGGAAAAAGCCAAATATATGTGAAAGTTGTAGATACGCATTTACATTTTAGGGTTAAAGCATGTCTGTATGGCTGTAAATATGCATTTACATGTGTTTTTCATGTGCAATCAATAAAAACTACCCACTGTATCATTATATGCAAACTATGGAAAGTCCCCAAATGCCAAGAGATCGCTGATTTTCCTCATTAACTGGGTCATTTAAAACATCCAAATACTTCAACGTCTCTCCTGTTAACTTTGAAAGACGTTTATGCATCTTTCTCTTTGGACATCCTCCCCTGCTGCTTCGCTGAAAAGCAGTGAAGGAGATGTTTGGCAAGATTCTCACAGAGTGGAAATGTTGCCTTACAGAGTTTTGGGTCCGTTTTCAATTTTTCCTGATGATTTGTATGGAAATTGTCAGTGACAGTGGTGTAATTACGGGATAAATGCTGTTCCACAGCCAGTTCGTAAATAGAAAAATCAGCGAGACAATTTTTCAAAGAGATGTTGCTTAACTGATGGGGCTGCTGACAGCATGAGTCTGACCCCGCCGAGAATGGATTTTGTGTGTTTGTGTGTGTGTGTGTGTGTGTGTGTGTGTGTGTGTGTGTGTGAGAGAGAGAGAGAGAGAGAGAGAGAGAGAGAGAGAGAGAGAGAGAGAGAGAGAGAGAGAGAGAGAGAGAGAGAGGCGATGGGGTGTTTTTGGCAGCTTCTTGTCACCGTCATCTAATGAACTCTCAATATCTCGATTCTGTCTCAGATAATCTCTGTCATGGACGCAGAGTGTATATATAGCTTCTACCACAAGTAAAACACAAAAAAAGTCAACAGGAAAATGGGGGGGGGGGGGTATTACTCTATTTCAGGAGGAAAGAGGATGAGTGAACACAGACATGAACAACTGACAGATCTGGGGACAGACAGACTCAGTCCCAGAGTAGAGGAAGAGATCTGACAATGATAATCAGGTCAGTGTGCCGGCTGGGATGCGTTCCACTCCATCCGTCTCCTGAGAACCAATCATTGGTTTGTTGCCTCTCTGTGGATACAGAGGAGAGAGAGAGACCAGCGACTTCTGTCTGCAGCAATCTGTTACTTTGGGTGGATTATTTCTAATGCTGACAAGCAGGTCCCCACAGTATTTGCTCCAAATGTGTTTAAACACTTTTTTTGTTATCTTTATGGAATATCAGATTAAATAATTATATAATTTTAAAGGCCAGTGATTCTCATGGACAGATAGTCATCTCAATATAATTTATATAAACTAAATTTAAAATATTTATTTATATATATATATATATATATATATATATATATATATATATATATATATATATATATATATATGGTCATTTGATTTAAAACTTGTTATTCTTTGTCTAGCTGGGTTTTTTTTCATTGACACTAAGTTAACATTAAATTAATACTCTGTGTATTGTATATGTGTAATTTCCATTTTTCAACACCAAACCACAAATACATCATGCTCTTAACAGAAGATAAAGCTTGACAGCTTTTATTTAGAGAACTCACGTTGACTCAAAAGACAGTAGTAAGACAGCGAAAAACTGTGACAGGGTGCGGACGCTTTATCTCCAACTTTAGAGCGCTGTGAAAATGGGTTGAGAAATGCCTCAGTACATGACTCAGAACAGCAAACAGGAAATCCCCCGCCAATCAGCAGGAATCTGATATCTGTAATGCTGCTGGTTTCAAACTGAGCTGTCAAAACTTTGGCTAGACGAGATGGAATGATATCACAAGGGAGGGAAAAAAGCAGAGGACTGATCGAGGGTTAATTGAGGTTGCTAAGTTTATAATCATTTAGGAACTTCAGCAGCCCATCTTTGATCAGCCTGTATGAACATATGGAGCAGTCTAAGAAAATGTATAGTATATTAGAGCTAATAATTGTTCATCTATTTGACAATATGTATTTTGTAGATCACTTTGAAAGGGTGATTGATTGCCGTTTATATCTGGTATTAACATCTATGTCTCCAGTGACCATTTGATTGGAGATTTCATATATATTTTTGAGGGTAGAGCCTCATGTGACTACTAATCCCATTTAAAATGTTTAGTTTTTGTTGTTTGCCACATTTGGCACACACATTTGCCACACTTCCAGCACAAGACCCTTTCATGACAAAGTCTTTGAGATTTCTTTGAAATTTAAATGTAATTCTGTCATGACAACTCTCAGAGTGATGATACGGTATGGTAATGGATATGACAATGTTGATATGGTTGGTCTTAGTGGAATAGATCTGCTATGCTGATGCTGCTGTTATTGCTACTGCCAATACATACACAACACATTGCTTTGAGCACGTAAGATATGCTGCTGCTGTACAATATAGCATACATGAATTACCCGTAGCCGATTTGCAGGCAGAGCTGGGGAAGGTGGAAGGTGTCTGAAAGCGCACTGTAACTACAGAAAATACTGACCAGTTATTTGAAGGTTGAACAGCAAGCTCATTGGCTACTGATACAGCTGGAACCAATCAGATGTGCCCTATAGAGAATTATATGATTGCGAGCAGATTGAGTTAAGGACCTATCAGCCTGCGCCATCTATTGTTTCATGACAGAACTTTGTATTTCAACTAAAAAAAAAGAAAAAAAAGAAAAATATAATATTAATAATGTATAATATAGACTAACGCTACTTTTGCGTCGTCGAAGGGTAACGCCCCTTTCTGGGGGAAAACAAACGGATTCCTCTGAGAACAGAACTTGCTCTAGATCTGCAAAGTTTCTTGATAGCAAAAATGGCACAAACATACACACTCTCTTTGCCGGCCGAGGACCGTGAGCGGTATTTAAAGAAGCTACTGGATACGGGGTTACAGAGGTGTCCCTATGAAATGGTCGAAAACTGGATTAATGACCCCACGCAGTGGCCAAATATATGGACTATTCAGACATCTACCACTATCTCGAGGAATCACCAAGTAGCCTATTTTTTTGTCATTAACACACTCACAGTATGACAAACTAGACGATGAGGCCATGTCACTTGGATCATATTTAACTTGATTTAAACTATTGACAGTTTTGTTGTCGACTAGCTATACTAACGTTAGTTAGAAAGACGAGGCTGCTAGCAGCTACGTGATTAGCTCTCACTAGGCACGCTACCTTGGCTGTTAACTGATTTTACCGTTGAAATAATGGCAGGCTAGGACTAAAGTGGACTTGGCTGGTTTCTGCTTGTGTCTAGAAATGCTAGGACTTTGAAAGTTGTAAAAAGGTTTACAGTGTATGGCAAAATATGTAGCGTTGGTCTATATGATCCTAACAAATTAACGTTATCTCTATTCTGCGTTCACTTGCAAAACTTTTGAATTGCCCGAGAAAGTTTTATTCGGTCATAAAATTTCTACGAAAAATTTTCCCAAAATTTTTTCTCTGGAGAATGAAATAAAGAGCTGGGAGGAAATATATAAGTTAGCCTATATCAACACAAAAGTTATGCAAGTAACGTTAAACGCAAAAACTATTATAGCCTAATCTTTTAGGCATCTCATCTTTTCCCATCACTTTAGGTTTGGTTAACATCTTTAATGTATCATTTCACAAGCTATTTTGAACGAACCGAGGCATGGTCTGAGATAATAGTGTATTTACCGGTGTTGAATTCTCGGAAGATGAAGAAAATATCCGTCAGATAAAAAAAAAAAATAATTTCTTCACCAAAATACAAACCGCCACAATGGAACATCCCTCATGGCCTCATCGTCTAGTTTGTCATACTGTGAGTGTGTTAATGACAAAAAGAAATAGGCTACTTACTTGGTGATTCCACAAGATAGTGGTAGATGTCTGAATAGTTCGGCAAAGAGAGTGTGTATGTTTGTGCCATTTTTGCTATCAAGAAACTTTGCAGATCTAGAGCGAGTTCTGTTCTCAGAGGAATCCGTTTGTTTTCCCCCAGAAAGGGGCGTTACCCTTCGATGACGCAAAAGTAGCGTTGGTCTATACATGTATGTGATATTATTATATTATATATAATATATTCCGGCTTTTAAAACCCCTATACTCATTGGAAACACGTGCCTGTAGCTACTTTTCTACAAAATGACATGGTTTGCACAACTGTGCGAAAAGTAACATGTCCAGTGAGTGGATCTAAAAGTGTGTTCAGCTTAAACAGATGAACGTGAATCTGAATTTTTTTGTTACGTTAGTTTTTTTTACATGGCAGTTCGGAAATTAAATGTTCGGAGAGTGGCTCTGAAAGGTTAATGCTCTATCGCCTTTGAAAATAACATTCCACCTACACAGTAAAACTTTTTTGTTTTCAAAATTACAATTGAAGCACTATAGTAAAAGTGTTTTGAGGCCATAACAGTAGTTGTCCAGGAATCACACAAAAATATTTATTAATCTATGATCTTCCCCTGTAATAATGTGTGAATAGAAATAAAAGTTGTTGGGATTTACTGCCACTAGTGGTAATTTCAGTTAACTGTAAGTTTAGGTATGGTTTTGGAGTTTTGCAAAAATGTAGGCTGAGGCATGTTTTTTCCAGTGAGCCTATTTTGGCTTTTAGGGAGGGACAAAAGTGCACCACTGTTAAGGAAAGGAGGTGCTGGCTTTATGTAACAGAATACAAAATGAGAATAATAATAGTTTTATCTTGACTATCTTGTTTTTATAACGGTTAGAATCAATTGTAATTGAAAATAAAATTTGATTAATCACCCAGCCCTAGTATGACCCTAGTACCTGATAAAAATGTCTGTAATCATTTTTTTTTTTTTTTTTGCTATGCTAATTCTTACATTGTGTTTTACAATGTTAGCATTTTTATCTGAAACATTTAGGAACTCACTCTTTGTTTTACATTTTCAGATTTGCTGGCATCGAGTTGGTGGACATGTCTTTAAAGTGTTGGTTTCGGAGAGAAGACGTGTGTGACTGAAGGATTGCCTGTTCAGTGGCTAAGTCTAGCGTAATTTAGCAAACCAGCTGAAGTTGCTCACAGCAACTTAAATTCATTACATTTTTGTTACGGTTACGATTTGATAAATTGTCTCCTCCCAGTCAAAGTTCAAAAGTCACACGGACAAATAGGGGTAGTGGAAGGAAAACAACTTCCTCTGGGAGGAGAGAATGTAGGGAAAAGAGAGAAAAGAAAACTATGTGTTGGTAATTGCCAGTCAACCACCCCCCCCCCCCCCCCCATCCCAAAAAAAGGAAAAGAAAACGCTGAGTCTGTTCATTAGCGCGAGACGATATCGGCAGTCTTGCATGTTCATTTGCCGTTAAAACTGTCATCCTTTAATGGAAATTAGCCTCAATTTTTCTCCCTTTTCATGTGGAGTTTGTTGTGTTCTACATACGTCAGCAGAACAGAGCAGAAGAGAAACAAGACCGAGGAGAGAGCGAGGGAATTTAGCTAAGGTGGACAGATCCCACAGCACACAGACTATTTATCTTCCTACTAAAGTGGCGAATTGTGAATGCCAACACTAAGTGATTCCATCTATCTCTGATTTCACGCAACTCGCGGAAACGTTTGTGTTGTCCTCTAAGGAGTCATTTTCAAAACAGTTGAAGTGCGCATGAGATCTGATTTCATTACTGTGAGAGGAGGAGGAGAGAGAGAGAGACTATGTGTATGTCTTCACGGCCTTTTCCTTTGTCTTTTGTGATCGTCTATGCCGTTGCCGCCTAATAAAATCACAAATTAAATTGTGCTGCATTTACAGATAACTGATTGTCATGGAAACAATGGCGCTTCAGTTTATCTGCACAGAACAACACCGCATCCCCATTAAACAGTTGTGCCGCTGCCACCGCAGCAAATTTAACTGGTGGACACGTGTTATTCCCCACACGACAGGAACTAATGTAATAAGGCCTCTGTCTCATTTCAGTGGGGGAGCATTTTGAGCGTTGCACCAATGTTATGAGGCTATTACAAGCTGTAAAGCTGACCTAAGATCAGCTCTGTGTTGTTATTAATAAAAGGGGGGGGGGGGGGGAGGGGATTTGGAGGGTTGAGGCTGGAAATGGTTATGTGTGAGCGTTCTTCCTCCCAGAAGCCCCATAATTTGGTTTGATTGGGCCATCGATCTCGTTTACTGGGGGCACGAGTGCTTCTCACACCTCATCTAAACTGTTTTTCAGTAGATAAAGCTGCTTGTAATTCCTTCCTGGATGCTGCAGAAGGAATTTCATAGTTCATAACTGGTGTTAGGGAGTTGCTAACTAAAAATAGCAGCTCTACTAGTTTAACTAGATTTTTTAGCAGCAAGGCAGTAGTTCAGCTATCTTTCATAACAGTGTAGTTTTTCTTATAACTAGTTACTGTTTATTACGAGTAATGGTGTAGTGCTAAAGCATTTTTGATGAGTTTTAGTTAAGGAAAACAAACGCGATAACCTAACTATTAGAGGTGTAACAGTTCAAATTTATCACAGTTTATCACAGAACAAATAATCAATAACAAATAAATACAATAGAGCATAGATACAAAATAAAATAAACAGTGCTTTGCAGGTATCTAACAGTAGATTTCAGGTATAGAAATTGAATAAAGTAATCAAATGTAAAATAACACTGCATAATCTTCACTGTATAAATTATATAAAGATTAAAAAGCTCCAGGCAAGGGCAGTGAGTGATTTTCTTGTCTTTTGTTGTTTGATTCACATTAAAAACACAGACAGCTGCAGTAATATCAGGCAGCTGTCACTTTAAGACATAATGCACAGATCCACTATACTGTATACAGTAAACACATGCATTGACTTTCTCAACTGTTTACATTCACTTACTACAAACTAAGAGAGTTCTCTGTTGACTTTACATTTAACATATGAAAGTCTGATTCATCCTAAATGGTCCACTCTCTCATATATAGTATTGGAAAATCTGATTCATTCAAGTGAATAGTTTAATCTTAAATAGTCTTCTCAAATGTAGTGTTGGAGAATCAGATTTATTGTGGTGAATTGGTTTATCCTAAATGGTCCACACTGTCATATGTAGTGTAATAGAATCTGATTTATTCTAATGAATCAGTTCATCTTAAATGGTCCACTCTCTCTGTATGTAGAGTTGAAAAGTTTGATTAACTGCAGTTAACTATTCTTCCTAAACGGTCCTCTCTCATTCTAGTCTGTTTGTTCGGACATTCATGTGAGTAAACATTCACAAAAATGATTCATCTGTTCATCTCCCTGTACTATATAATGTTTTTGACTCTGTAAGCTTTCACAACACTGTTAACTCATGCTAACCTTCCTCCCACTTCCGCAGACACTCCTGTCTGTCTGAGTCTGTCGCTGTCTCGTTCTCGTCTCCACACACCTTCGTCTCCGATCACTCTCGCTTCGACTCTTCAGAGGCAGACAGCGAACAAAGGCCTAAGCGAGCACACAACACATTCATAATGCATGAAGGCAGGTTGTTTTAATGACCAGGTCCAGGAGGAATCAGCGTACAAAGCTCTCTCGCGCCATTAGCTCTGTTCCTGGGATAATGGTATCACCCCTGGCCCCCGCGAGGTCTAGAGGAACCTGCTTCTCCATGAGCTTTAATTATCTGTTTGATAAATGCCGGGCAGTGGAGGATGCTAGCTTGGGTTCACAGGTCAGCCTCTGAACTAGGAGATGACGATCCCAGCAGGTGAGAGGTCGTGGCACATTTGTGCGCTCTAAGAGCTGTAAAATACGCAGCTTTGAAGTGCCAAGTTGTATAATTTATTTAAGGTGAATGCAATACAACGACTGCATTTTTAATATAAGCGACGCAATAAGCTGCAACATACGTGCTGTTATTGAAATGAGGTGGAAAACCACCTCAAAGGTGTGCGGATGGATAGATCAATCATTTTAATAGCTCCGGTCTCTCGTATCGTGTGTGTAGAGGACATGGCTTGGGCTGACCTGTTGGTAATGGTGTTGAGTGATTGATGGTTGATCTCTGCTTGCGAGAGAGCGTACAGTGGGCGTCCCAGGGCTAATTTAGTCACTGCGGCTCGGAAGACGAGAAGATCCGATTGTGTGAAAAAAACAGAGGAGCTGTCGACTAGCTAGGAACACTAATGTTAGCTGCCGAAAGCCAAGAAGACAGCTAAAACAAGAACTGCCAATATGGTGTTAACACTATAAGCTCACACAGACTGTGAGATGGGTGACTCACGTTTGTGTCGCCTTCCCTAAGTGCCACACGATAGACACCGTTTATACTGCAATAGAGAAGGAGTTTGGGAGGTGGTGGTGGTGTGTGTGTGTGGGGGGGGGGGGGTAGAAGAGGTTAAACTAGACGTAGAATTATTAAAGGTGCAGGGGCCACTTAAAACACAAAAGACTCCTCAGCTCTAGTTGAATGCAATCCTATATCTGTCTCAATGTTCATTCACTTGATGTTTATTATACTGACATCCCATAATGCACCACCTGCAGCACTTCCCACACAGGAACATAAAAGGTGTCATTAATGAATTGGTTTGCTTGCTTCTTAATATTGTAATTGGACAGGCTGGTAATAAAGTTAACCCATGAGATGAATGAATAATTACTGAAAGGCTTAAAAAGTAGTTCTCTCTCTCAAAAAAAGAAGAAAATTATATCATTATTTACTCACCCTTATATTGTTCCAAGCCTGTGTGCTGTTTGTTATTTTTACCTTTGGACACAAAATACATATTTTGAAGAATAAACATTACAAATATGTATATTTCATAATATAACATTTGCTAAAATAAAATATGGCACTTTTTTTTTTAAATATGGAGTCGGTGCTGTTTGTCATGAAATATCATGTGACACAATGAAGACTGCAGTAATGGCTTTATAAAATATATTCACTTATAAAGTAATTATTTAAAATTGTAATAATATTTCACATTATTGAATCTTTTACCTTTTTTTGATTAAATAAATCTAGCCCATAAGAGACTTCTTTCAAAAGCATAAAAACGTCTTACTAACTCCAAATATATATATAGACCTATATAAAATTTATCTTCACATGTTTTTTTTATATGTTACATAACATATAATGATACCAGTGAGGTGAACATAATGATATCTCTAAACCACCATCACAAAGTAAGATGGGTCCTGTTTCATGTAGAAACAGACAAAATAACAAAATAAAAAAAGATGACCCACTGCCTCCTCCATGACTGCAGGAGGTGAGGCAGATTTGGGGAGGGTGGTCGCCTCCCTTTTCTTTTTCTTTTTCTCTTTTATCCCACGCATTTCCTTTCTTCCTTGTTTTGGCTGATCTTCACAGACGTGCCACGGCTCTCACTTCTGGAGGTGGTCGGGGAACCCCAGGTCAGACCATGCCTAGAGTGAGAGCCCCCCTCTGGGAATGAGGTTCACCACTCCCCACCTCCATCTCACAACCGCCACCTTCATAACTTCCTGAGCGATTTCAAAATGTGACCCTTCCCCCCTCCGGCTTCCTATGGGTAATCATCCCCAGCTGTAGAGTGCAGATCTAAATAGGACCTTAGGGAAATGAGATTTGTAATTTCAGAGAACCATAGAAACAAGAAAAAAGGGAGGAAATTGGTGGCAGGCCACAGAAATTAGCAATCTTTTTGACTTAAGCCGACATTAAAGATTGAGGAGTCGCTTAAGTCCCATAGAGTGTTGTTAGAGAGGACGAGGAGGTGCGGGGGGTCAAGATCAATGGCACATGGACCCTTTGCACTGAGAGTCGGGGCGACAGACGGTGCGGATTGTCATACGGCCCTCCTGCTGAGCACAACTCAGGACGGGTCCCATTTATTATTGATGCTTGTTTAGATGGGCCTCCTCTGGTCCATTTGGCTGCCATTTCTAGCATGCAGATTAAACCATCCCAGAGTTCCAACACTCAATGGGATCATATCATGAAGAATGTGATTTCCATAGGCGTAATTCTATGGGGGGACAGGGGGACACGTTCCCCCCAATATTCAAAGAAGGACAATTTGTCCCCCCCAATATTTGATCATACTGTATGATTATGCGGGCAATATCGATGTGATTGCAAATACGTCTTTCTTTCCAGCTCCGAAAATATAAAATTCTGGCCGGTCCATTTCCCAAATCCATTCGACTTGCCTTACACTATACATTAACAAAACCTATTTCTCCTGAAATCCATGTCATGTTTTCCCTATAGGCTACGTGCACAAGCGTAGTTTCGAACTTCCGCTATTGTCAGAAGTCGGCATATCAGTTTCCGGTTTACGACTGTTCATCCGCATCCGCTATAAACAAACAAGATGAGTGCTGCTGTTGTACGAAAAAAAGAGTTCTTAAACACATCTAAGTTTCTAATAACTGTAGGTGGATCTAACGCCCGTTTCACACATAGCCTACTCCGTTTGCAGTGCAGGAGCAGCGCGTGCTATAGTGCTTTATCATATGATGCGTTTGCAGTGAATAACTGATCCGCGGCTGTACCACAAACACATACTTACTATTTTTATTTAAATCCAGAAGTTATGCTGCAACTTTTATTTAAAAAAAGCGATTCTCTTGTATACACTCTTGGACGTATGCACGTTTAAACACAATTTAAACAACGTAAGTTAGGGCTATTATTCCATGCATTACTTATAGTAAGTTGCTCAAGCAAGTGGTCAAATATTTACTATATTAAAATCGCAAATATTTTAAATAAAAACTTAAAATTGACAAAAACAGCCAACTCACATGCCTTTTCTTTTGCATTTAAATTTTATTACAATAGATCTTGCGTATCACAAAGAACTTGTTTTTCCACCTCCACGAATGAGACGAGTGTTGTTCATGTCGCCTTGTTGAAGTTTTCCTTGATTTACCCCGGTCTTCACAGTCTTCAGATGACTGTGAAAAATAGTAGTACCGGTATATAATTAATGCATTTATGGTGAGATTACTACATTTTATTTAATGAAACGCATTTATGGTGAAATTACTACATTTTCAGGCATGTGAGTCGGCTGTTTTTTTTTTACATTTTTTTTAAAGTTTTTATTTAAAATATTTGCGATTTTAATATAGTAAATATTTGACCACTTGCTTGAGCAACTTAATATAAGTATAAGTAATGCATGGAATACTAGCCCTAACTTACGTTGTTTAAATTGTGTTTAAACGTGCATACGTCCAAGAGTGTATACATGAGAATCGCTTTTTTTAAATAAAAGTTGCAGCATAACTTCTGGATTTTAAATAAAAATATTAAGTATGTGTTTGTGGTACAGCCGCGGATCAGTTATTCACTGCAAACGCATCATATGATAAAGCACTATAGCACGCGCTGCTCCTGCACTGCAAACGGAGTAGGCTATGTGTGAAACGGGCGTTAGATCCACCTACAGTTATTAGAAACTTAGATGTGTTTAAGAACTCTTTTTTTTCGTACAACAGCAGCACTCATCTTGTTTGTTTATAGCGGATGCGGATGAACAGTCGTAAACCGGAAACTGATATGCCGACTTCTGACAATAGCGGAAGTTCGAAACTACGCTTGTGCACGTAGCCTATACCTTTAGTAGCTTGTGCACCGTCAGTGAGTTAGGAAAAACCAAACAGAAGAGGCGTTAGGAGCGCGAAATCTGACAGACATTTGGCACATATCTATGAATGGTAAATATCCTGTATTTGGCTGACATAATCCCTTAGATAATGACCAGGTGAATTTCACTAGAATTTCGAATTGTAGAATTTGTGAATTTCGACTGTAATACTATACAGCTTGTATGAATGGGAGGGACTATTGACAAGCTAGCCGACAGCTAGCTAACGGTACATAACTGTTTTACTATCATTGCTCAAGACTTGATATTAGAAATATTGTTATCCTGTAACAGTAATTTAATCAAAATGTTTATAGCCACTATAATGTTTATAGAAGAATATAAGAGAGAGATCACTGGCCGCTTTGTTGTCAATTCAGGCTTGTAATTTATGCCGATGCTGTAGTAATCATTAAGGTCCACTGGACACGATTTTGATGCATGAATAATTCGCGCGATGGTTTTATTTTTTGATCAGCTGTTTGTGTAATGAGTGCTTCCACACCGAACGCGAATGTGCTGCTGCGAAAAAACAACTTTTCTTTTTTTCGCTTCGATGTCGTTTTTTTTTTTTTACTTTTGCAGGGATAGAAAAGGCTTCAGCCAATCACATACAAGGAAACAAAGGCAAAGCTGTTGACGCTTTGGCCGCTCTGACGTAGCAGCATGATGTGCGAGAGAAGAGAAGTGTCACAACATGAAATGTAAACTAAAAACAAGCAATAGGCTACATTGAAACTAGAAACCTTTTATAATGACAGCATTTTTATATTGCCTTTTCTGCATCTCAACGCACGCATAACCTATCATTTAAGACATGACATTGCTTGCTAGGGACCAGTTACAAAAGAACGAGGCATGGGATAAAATATCTGGGATAGTTAGTGTCTCTCCGGTGAGTTGATAAAGTGCGTGCTGATGATTTATAACATTTTTGACTAGGAGGGAAATAATTGATTTTGAATATTTTCAACATTCATGGTTGTGTGTTTCATAATATTTTTGCATGTATAGGCCACACACCAGAGCATGTGAGTAAAGCGGAGCAGGGTGACGCTTAAATATAAGTTAAAAAACTTAAACATACGTTTCATATATGTTTAAATAATATAATGTTATTTTTTTTTTATTTCATCTATGTTGATTAGCTATATGAAAAGAGAACCGCATGAGATAAGGATCATAAGATGCCCAATAGCCTATATCGAAAACATTTGGAATGGGTCAGACATAATTTTGGCCACTTATTAAGTTTTGTTTTGTAGAAAGCCTTTCTTTAAAGTGAATTTCGTTTTGTATAAATTGTATCTTAATTTTTCATCAATGTTTCATCAACAAATTGCCTGGATTAACAAATAAGAAGCAAATATAGTAGACAATATAATTCGGACACGGAGGCGCCGACGTGTGAACTGGAGCGCGTCTCATACCGAAAACTGACAGAAAACACTAGTTTATTGATAAAAAATTCAAATGTTTAATGCATAATCCTTACTTTGGCCGGTTCTTTGTGGCAAAGTTTTAGCCCCTTCAGACTCTCTGTTCTTTAAGATTGGGTGCACACAAAACCTTCTTTTCTGTCTTTTAAAGAAAATGAAAAGCTCGTCTTCACTGGATGATGATGATGATGATGATGATGATGATGATGATGAAGTGTCCGTGTTTTCTCAGCTGTCGGCGCAAAGGTTTTGGAATGTTGAAGTTCTGAACGTCGCAAATTCACGTCGCGGCTGATGTGAATGGTTTTGACGCGAACTATTCGCACTCAAACTATTCGCTTCGCTTTTTCGTTACGCGTCCGGTGTGAAAGGGACTTACAGGGTGAGTATACGTTGGTTTGACGATCAGATGTAATAAAATTCCTTGTTGTGTTATACAATTACAAACATTCGGACTCTGACTTTTATTTTATTTTGATTAAAAAATGTGTGCATGCGCCAACACAAGAAGTCCCACAGCTGTCCCCCCCAATGTGTGATTGACAATTTCGCCCTTGGTGATTTCCATTTATATTCTGTTTAAGAAAAGTATATATAAAAATATACTTTCAAGGAAAGTTCCAGTCTTCCTGTCTTCACCACTCAGTTGACAGCATTAGTTTCAGAAAGTTAGCATTTTCCCCCGCACTCTAAAATCAAATTAAATCACATTTTTTACCTCTTATGGCTATACTATTTTGTATTTTAATGTTTACAGATTGGCTGCATTCACTTCTATTGGAAGTGCCACACTTTTTTTTTTAAGAAAAGTAGTGACACATTTGAATTATTTTTTGTGGTAATAAGCATTATGCAACAAGTGCTGTCGATGAGCTTAACTTGTATTGAACCCAGTATTCCTTTATGACTCCTTGTATAGCAGATCTTCCGTCAACACATTCATTTCGAATGACTATTGCACTATTTCTCTGCTCTCTATGTCTCTGAACCTTCACCACAAAACATGTCATGCTTGCTTAATCCACCCAGACACGCAAGATAAAATCTAAAGTCCTACCTTAGGAGAAATAACTGCATGACATTAAGAATGTAATAACGTGCCCTATATAACTGAGAGCCTTATCATCCTTCATTCGCTTTATCTAATGTTCTTTATCTGTAAATGCAACCAACACTGTCAAAACATGAAATGGAATACTGAGCGTTGTAGTCAAATAGTAAAAAGCTGACAGGTGATGTTAACAGGGACTATATTTTTTGTCTATCCATTAATGTAGTTCCCTATCAGGGAACTCGAGCTGCGTGACAATGCTTTGGGAACGCCCCTGCGTGAGTGCGTCATGAAGCACGTATGAAATCAGTCCAATGGCGAGACAGAACGTCATTGGCGGGTGACGTCATCGACCAGGAAACTATATAAGCACCCCAAAACACAAGCGCGTCAGCTTCTGAGTCTTCAGCAAGCGCTCTGTGTGTGAAATATATCAGTCTGTGTCTTAAGTGTATTTGTCTGTCCTTAGAAATTGCTAGGCAGGAGTTTTTCACATATACAAAAACTATAAAGAGACAATATACACACACACACATATATATATATATATATATATATATATATATATATATATATATATATATAATATGGCGAGCGAAGAGCAGTTCAGAAAGTGTGTTCATCCCTGCCCACGTTATATCACGGGTGGGGACACTCACGATCTGTGTGTTGTTTGTATGGGAGTGCAGCATGCCCAGTCAGCTCTCGAGGGAGCTGGTTGTGAGCATTGCGAGCGTTTGTCGATGAAAACGCTCCGCTCCCGCCGAGCCCTCTTCGAGGAGAGTGGTTCGGTGCGCGTTCCCCGCGTTTCGGGTCCAATCGTAGGCTTCAATCGTGAGGATCGCAAATGGATCTATCAATGGGGATTGAGACGGGCTCTGCCTTATCTGAGCCCTTACCTGGTAGATCCAGCGCCTCAGATCCGGGTTTGGAAGCACGCGCTGCGGTTTCTTCCGCCCAGGCTGAGGCACCATCACTTCAACTATCCAGTTCTGAGGAATTGGATGTTGAAAGTGTGGTTACAGCAGAGACTGGGGACTCGTCACTTCAGTCTCCTGCTAGTGAGGAGCTTAGGGAGGTGCTCACTCACGCTGTAGAAAAACTAAGCATTGAGTGGCCAGCTGATAAACAGGAGTCTCGTTCGAAAAGTAAATTAGATGAGAGATTTCTGCCTTCTCGGGCTGCACCTCCACGCCGGTGTCTTCCTTTCTTTCCTGATCTCCACACCGAGGTGTCGAGGTCATGGAATAAACCTGTATCTTCCAGAATATTATCCCAGCAGACATCTGTTTATTCTAATATTTCTGGGGCTAAGAGCTATGGTTATGGGGCGATGCCTAAGGCTGAGGAAATACTAGCTAGTCATTTATCTCCAGACACGGCATCATCCTTTAAGACACCGGCGTTGCCCACCAAGCCATTAAGAAATACCTCGGCTTTGGTGGGCAAAGCTTACTCGGCGGCAGGTCAAGCGGCAGCATGCTTGCATACTATGTCTATTTTTCAAGCCTATCAGGCAGACCTGTTAAAAGACATTAGTGAGGGGGATGAAATTGGTGCGGACGTGATTCGAGAACTACGTCAGGCAGCTGATCTGTCTCTCCATGCCACCAAAGAGACGGCCAGATCAGTGGGCCGTTCTATGGCAGCTATGGTGGCTACGGAGAGGCACCTATGGTTAAATTTGTCAGACATGAAAGACAAAGAAAAATCTTTTCTTCTGGACGCCCCGCTTTCGACTTCTGGCCTTTTCAGCGATTCAGTGAATTCGGTCGTCGAGAGGTTTCAGGAAGAAAAGAAGCAGGCGGCGGCGCTCCAGAAATTTCTCCCCCTCCGTGTCCATGTCTCCGGGGCTGCTGGGCGAAAGGAGCAGCCCCGGGCGTCGAGTAGCTCCTCACACAGGGCGCAACAAAAACGGAGTGTCGCGTCTCGTGCTCCTCCTCAGCAAAACTGGGACGAGACGCGGCGCTCTCAGACGAGGTCCTCCAGGGGCAAGGCTGATCTGAGGACAGTTATTGTCGCCAGGAAGGCCTCGTCCAAAAAGAAATCCTGATGCCACAAACGTCAAAATGATGAGGGTGGTCTGATCTGCTTAGTTTTTCGGTGTTTAGATCTGCGCCTATTAAATCGCTCAGTAGGGAAGCTCAAATTCAAAATGCTGACTCTCAAGCAGATCGTGTCACAGATCAGGTCCGAGGACTGGTTTGTCACGATAGATCTAAAGGCCGCATACTTCCATATTTCCATCCTTCCACAACACAGGAAGTTCCTGAGGTTCGCTTTCAGGGGCGAAGCGTACCAATATCGGGTTCATCCCTTCGGCCTAGCACTGTCTCCCCGAACTTTCACGAAATGTATGGATGCAGCTCTGGCTCCGCTGCGATTCCAGGGCATTCGCATTTTAAATTATATCGACGATTGGTTGATTCTAGCTTAATCGGAGTATCTGGCGATTCGGCATCGAGATGTCGTTGGGGTTGAGGCTCAACGCCAAAAAGAGTGTGCTTTCTCCAATACAGAGGACCACTTTTCTGGGTGTGGTTTGGGATTCGACGACGATGCAGGCACGTCTGTCTCCTGCTCGTATAGCTTCGATTCTCTTAGCCGTCAAACAGGCAAAGCTAGGCCAGTCACTTACTGTAAAAGAATTTCAGAGAATTCTGGGTCTGATGGCAGCAGCGTCCAACGTTATACCTTGCGGCCTGCTGTACATGAGACCGCTACAGTGGTGGCTCAGGACCAAGGGGTTCTCCCCGAGGGGAAACCCGCTCCGCATGATCAGGGTCACGCGACGGTGTCTTCGCGCCCTGGCTATGTGGAAAGAACCTTGGTTCCTGTCCCAAGGGCCTGTGTTGGGGGCTCCGTGTCGTCGTGTAACACTAACGACCGATGCCTCTCTCACAGCTTGGGGGCGATCATGAGTGGTCGCTCAGCTCAGGGTCTGTGGCAGGACCATCATCTTTAATGGCATATAAATTGTCTAGAAATGTTGGCGGTGTTTCAGGCTCTGAAACACTTCCTTCCAGACCTGAGAGGTCATCATGTTCTTGTCCGGTCAGACAACACATTGGTGGTCTCTTATATAAACCATCAGCGGGGTCTGCGTTCGCGCCCATTATACAAGCTGGCTCGCCAGATCCTTCTATGGTCCCAGGGGAAGCTTCTTTCATTGAGGGCGATTTATATCCCGGGGTATTTAAATCAGGGGGCAGACATCCTGTCGAGGCAGGGGCCGAGGCCCGGGGAATGGAGACTCCACCCCGAGGTGGTGGAGCTCCTATGGAAACATTTCGGTCGTGCCGAGGTAGACCTATTTGCATCCAGGGAAACATCACACTGCCAACTGTGGTTTTCCCTAAGTCCTCCAGCCCCTCTGGGGTTGGACGCGATGGTACAGGAGTGGCCGAGGTCACGCCTGTACACATTTCCCCCAATTGCTCTGCTCCCAGGAGTTCTGGAGAGGGTTCGCCGGAACGGGGTCAGTCTACTGTTGGTAGCCCCGTACTGGCCGGCCCGAGTTTGGTTTGCGGACCTAATTTCTCTCCTCGACGGCTCTCCCCTGGAGATTCCGATCAGGAGGGACCTTCTCTCTCAGGTGAGCGGGTCGATACTTCACCCCCGCCCAGATCTATGGAGGTTGTGGGCTTGGCCTCTGAGGGGGCCCAGCTCATAGAATCTGGTCTCCCGACTGAGGTCGTGGAGACCATCCTCCACTCCAGAGCTCCTGCCACTAGGAAATTATATGCCTTGAGGTGGAAAATGTTCACCTCTTGGTGTGGAGAATACCAGTTAACCCAGTTAACTGCCCAGTGGGTGCAGTGCTGGAATTCCTTCAGGAGCGTTTCTCCACAGGGTTATCCCACTCCACACTGAATGTGTATGTGGCGGCCTTATCTGCCTACCACGTCCATTTGAGTGGAGCTTCTCTCGGGAGACACCCACTTGTAACCCGTTTCCTTCGTGGCACTCTGAGGCTGAGGCCAGCAGTTCGCACGAGGGGGCCGACCTGGGACCTAGCGTTTTTTCTAGAAGGTCTCTCTCTAGCACCGTTCGAGCCCATTGAAGAAGTTTCTGAGAAATTCCTCACTCTAAAGACTGTATTTGTTCTTGCTATATCTTCATTAAAAAGAATAGGAGATATTCAAGCTCTGTCGGTCTCTCCCTTGTGCTTGGAATTTTCACCCGGCATGGTTAAGGCTTTCCTCCTCCCTAGGCCAGGGTATGTTCCCAAGGTTCCAACTAATGTGGTCAGGCCTATTGTACTGCAGGCTTTCTGTCCTCCTCCATTTTTGACATCGGACCAAGAGAAACTAAATCTGCTCTGCCCAGTTAGGGCTCTAGATGCGTATGTGCACAGAGCTGCCCTGTGGAGAAAGAGTGAACAACATTTCGTTTGCTTTGGACCCCCTAAGAAGGGCTGTCCAGTATCTAAGCAGAGGTTGAGCAAGTGGGTGGTCGAGGCCATCTCACTTGCCTACGAGTCCGCCGGTCAGCCTTCTCCTTTGGCTGTCCGGGCTCATTCAACCAGGAGTATGGCTGCCTCTAAGGCTATTTTGTCAGGAGTATCAATTCAGGACGTTTGCAAGGCGGCAGGATGGTCCTCATACATTCGTAAAGTTTTATCATCTTGACTTCAGCTCCACTCCAGGGGTGCAGGTGCTTTCGTCCGAATGTGCGCTCTGACTTCACACGGCGGACACTTGCCCGTATGGCGGCGTTGGTATTAGCGTTCCCAAAGTGTTGTCACACAGCTCGAGTTCCCTGATAGGGAACGTCTCTGGTTACGTATGTAACCCTAGTTCCCTGAAGGGAACGAGACGCTGCGTGTCTGTGCCATACTCCCAGCATGCCCGTGAGCACTTGCTTCAGTTTTATCAGAAGCTGACGCGCTTGTGTTTTGGGGTGCTTATATAGTTTCCTGGTCGATGACGTCACCCGCCTATGACGTTCCGTCTCGCCATTGGACTGATTTCATACGTGCTTCATGATGCACTCACGCAGGGGCATTCCCAAAGCGTTGTCACGCAGCGTCTCGTTCCCTTCAGGGAACTAGGGTTACATACGTAACCAGAGACGTTTATAAGACTCATGCCATGTAAATATTTTCTCAAATTTTTCTGTAACTTTCCCCATGACATTGCAGTTCTGTGGAAGGCAGGCTTATCTGTATACTTCATCAGGACTTGAGAACAGAGGAAATTGCTTTTGGGGATTGTGAATAATTAAAAGAGACGTGACAATACTAATAATTGAAACAACACCATGAATTGTGTAGATTTTAGGTCATTTAGCAGTGTTAGAGCACAAGATGATTATAATTATTATATGCAGTCATAAACTATTGGGGTCCCCTGATCTGCTTTGTTAAAGTGCAACTTTATATTAATATTAAATTCATATTCATTGTTGAATTAACTAAAACATTTGTTAACCTTTTGTAATATCAATAATTATGAGCTGTTATTAGTAAGTCTGTTCACATTAAACAATTAGCAGAATTATTTAACCTTTTATCTTGTTCTTATACAAGTACTTTTTATTAGTAAGCTTTATTTCTTTAGTTTATATGAATATACTTTAAACAATCAGACCTGATGACTGAAAACAATCCAATAACAATTAAAACAATTACAGTCACCTGTCATCTTCCTTGGCTTCACAAGTAGGTACATGCCATTTCAATATGTAATTCTGGAGCTGTCATTTTTGTTTGGTTTCTGAGAATTAGTAAGGCTGTTGTAGTTCATAAAATGAGTGATGAGGTGTTTACGACTAAAAGCAATAGGAATAATATAATTGACCGTTCGCAAAAGCCACGCCCCCTAGTTATTGTTACTAAGCCCGTCAAACAAATGGTCAAACATGACCAGCGCCACAGATTGCCATGACGGGAAGAGGTATACCCGTGTGTGTCAGTGACCTTTTTTGGAGCAATACCTCCGCGATATCCTCCAGATCGAGGCAAAAGGGGTTACAGTATGCAGTGGGGGGATATATTAAAAATACGCAATGAAGGAGACATGACTACTATCGAGGCTAATGCTTATACCGGTCTCAAGCGAAATCTGAGAAACCCCATGACCTGTAGCTGCTTGACCAGCACAGCCTTGAAGAAGATTTTATAAGCTGGTTCAGTGGCTAATTGTTTGGAGTTAGAAATATATAACTCGCGCTGCATATTTAGTAATTTTGCCTCAGATACAGGATTATACATTCAACAAGCAGGTTGTTCATTACCACGGCAACCGCTTGCGTGTCATGCTGAATGCAATTTTCGTGTTTAAAATGTAACTATACATAAGAGACGGAAAGATGCAGTCACCATACATTATTTAAGGTTATTTCTATTTGTTACGATATTGATATATGAACTGATGTTGTCAAGTAAGCTTCATGCTTTCCCCGTTGCGAACGTGCACTCCTCTAAACTGTAGTCTACAGGTGCTGCACTGCTAGTGACTGCTGCTCCTTTCCACCCGAAAATATCATGTTAACAACAACCCTTTAGAAAACGTAACTCCTTTGTGGATCCTCTTGATCTGCTTTCTCCATGTTTCTTTGACTAATCTCAGTGTCTCAGTCTCACGCTGCACGTGAGTTAACCATGTTCGACACATTTAACTGGGAGTGGGGCCGTCAACACTGTTTTTATCCATTGTAGGCACCGCTCACGTTGTGTTTTCGGCTTTGGAAACAGAAAGAACACAACTCCTCCAGACAATCTATCGGGGTACCTAGTGTCCGATTTACAAACGCCGTGGGCGCACCTCTTCCCAATCTTGCTTGGAGTCAATGTTTGACGGACCTGCTCACATAGTAACGGTTGCTATGATGTGTGGTTGGACAATGGCTGTTTTGGGGGAGGGGCCAGCGAAAGGTCAATTAACTGTCAAGCGTAAGTGTCACAGGTCGGGGGGGCCAAGCCAGACTGCACCCACCCCTCAAACCCAGGACCACCTCGAGGAGCGTACCAGAGACCAGGCAGACAAGTGGAATTAAAATGAACAATCTTTATTGTCTAAAAAGGGGAATTAAAAAGTCTTGACGTGGATTTTGTGTCTCTTCCCAGGAAAGGGAGCCCGCTTTTGGACCCTGGGAAGCGAGGGGTTCGTCCCACCGATCCGTGCCACCGGCAACCACCGAGGAGAAGGGATTCGACCGCCGTTCCAGCAAGCAGGTAAGTATCTTGGGAAGTAAACCTTCTTGGGCGTAATACAGGCGGACAGATGTCCGGACAGGTCTGGACCGGGACTAAAGTCTAGGAGGGGACTCTTCCACCGGACAGGTGGGTAGATGGGTACGTATATCTCCTCAGGGCAGGGCACACTCCCGTGTCGTCGCTGGGCAGCAGGTGCGGGGTCTCTCGTGTCTCTTTCTCCTTCGGCGGGGTTCAGTTGTTAGCAGAGGTATCCTCTATTCCAAAGACAGATTTTTTGTACAAACTCACTTCCCTTTACAATGGGGCAAGGACTTACGGCTGGAGCGGATGGCTGTACTGACACAATGTGGCCTGGGGCAGGCCTCTGCTTCAGACAGGCATCACACGAAAAGGCAGTAACAGATAACTCATCTATTTAAACAGACAGAACAATTTATACAGGTGCAAGCACACGCCTCTGTAAGATGGAGAATCGGGCTTACGGCTAGACTGTGTGGCTCCAAGCAGACAGCGCTGAGGCCAGGGTGTGTCCCTCCTGCAGGCAGGCATCACACAAGAAGACAATAGCAGAAGAATCATCTATTTAAACAGACAGAGCAATTTATACAGGTGCAGGCACACTCCTCTATAAGATGGAGAATCGAGCTTACGGCTGGATTGTGTGGCTCTAAGCGGACAGTGCTGAGGCTAGGGTGGATCCCTCCTTCAGACGGGCATCACACAAGAAGACAGTAGCAGAAGAATCATCTATTTAAACAGACAGAGCAATTTATACAGGTGCAGGCACACTCCTCTATAAGATGGAGAATCGAGCTTACGGCTGGATTGTGTGGCTCTAAGCGGACAGTGCTGAGGCTAGGGTGGATCCCTCCTTGAGACGGGCATCCCACAAGAAGATAGTAGCAGAAAAATCATCTATTTAATTAGGCAGGACAAGTTATACGGGGCAAGCACCCTTTTCTTCAGTATCGAAGTGGGGCTTATAGCCCGAACGGGACATGCACATTCAACACTGAGACTTTGTTCAGCAAACACTGGGCAAGAATATGAACTGAAGAATACTGGCAGTTAAATATACATATACATCCACACATTGCAACTTCACGTCAAATCCAATACTGTGTGACACTTCAATTCGGGCACTGCATATCTACTCTCACTCTCAGTGCAATAAGGCCAGCACTCACCCAATGATCAATCCTTCCACTGTTACGCTGAATCAGCACTCAGGAGATGAAGAGAGGCAGATGACTTCTCACAGCATGGAAAACAGCGTCTTCAATACTCTCTCACACTCAGACGAAGATATCAGGATTATAATGACTCAGTTCACACTCTTAAGTGACAGTTACACTCGTAATCAATACACTTCACAATTCCGTATTCAACTCAGTGCAAGGCATGCATTCGCACAGATCCGATGTTTCATTACTTAGCTTCCTCTGAGGAATGATGGCGCTCTACAGTCTTGACTTGTGTCTCCACAATTCTCCTACTTCCCATCCAGTTCACGCTTCCAGCTTGTATTCACACAAATTACCGTTGCACCCGTAATCCAGCCAAATCCTCACAGCCCTCTCCAAAGATCCCAGCGAATTCAAGCTACTGCCAAAGAACGATTTCTCCCGGGGGAGTACCACAACTCAATTTCCTCTTCCTTTTCCTTTTAACCGCTTCATTCGGCCCCGTAGCCCTATCGCCGATCCTCACACCAATGGCCCGCACCTGATACTGTTTGCCTCATCAGCCGCCGCTGTCATGGAAACCAACAACAAGCGGAACCGGCTCGCTGTTTCACTGATATTGTTCCGGGGGGGAACACACTTCCAGCGGACTTTTGTTCCGCTTCCTTCGTCACTTGTGACATAAGTTCTGAATTCTGAGTTGTCCCTCCGGCGTCTTATTGCATGTGATATTAAAGAAGGTATATTTGCAAATTTGATTGTGACAAAGTGAGATCTTTCATATTCTCTGCTGCAGTAATATCAGTACTGCTGTGTGAAGATGTCATGCCAAGTAAGATGTCATATGCCATTGGTTCTTGTTTGTCTTGAGCGGATTGATATACAAATGAGATTTGAGAACTAACCTGCTGAAAAATCCAGCATTGCTGGTCACCAGCATAAAGTATGTTGTGCATGCTGGGACCAGCATGGGATGCTGGTTGCAGGTGAGTATGGGAGGGATGACTAATGGACCCGATGGACCTGATGGACCAGCTACAACAGCTCTGTTTTGCTTGGGAACAGCATGACTATGCTGGTCCACCAGCTCTAACCTGCATAAACCAACCTGGGCCAACATGGAATTCATTCTGATTTATGCAGGATTTTTCTTGTTTTAGCCAAATAGTGACTCAATGTACAGTATGATGCTTTAATGTTTTGTTTGTTTGCTTTTTTGGCCTGCTTCCACTTTCATAGTTTGATAAAGAGCAGTGTGGACAACAACTTAGTTTATGGTCCATAGAGAAATATATAGAATACAACATAAGGGTGAGTAAATGATGACAGAGTGTTTATTTATTCATGAACTATTCCTTTAATCCTACACTCAAAAACAGCAACTCATCTCGTTTGTCCCGATTCATTTATGCATCCGTGGCCTTGTGAAAACCAGCCCGCCTCCAAGAATTCCAGGTTTGGAATTCTGGCAGCAGAAGCTGGGTACCATATCCAGTAACCGAATCCGATAATCAGGGTCTGGAATGCTGACAAGGTTGGCTCATTCTCCTCAGTACCACTGTGTGGAGTGGAAAAAAAATTACTAATCTGTGCTATCAGCATTTTTCCCTGTGGATGTCTGGGATTATTGCAGCCATAATCCAATATCATACAGAGAGACACTCCATACACACTGTATGTTGGATTCAATGCACTTGGCCACACGCTACTCTTATTGCATTTACACACACATTTTCTCAGTGTGGAAACCCAGTGGTGTCTCTTGTGTTTTTCAACAAATGCTGCAATCCGTCATAACAGAAAATGTTGATAAACTGCAGTAATCCAAACAGTGTTGCGTTATGAGTCACTTCATATGATGCATGCAAAACAGAAAAACAGCCCCAAGTTGGTCTCAGTGACTAACAAGGTTCCCTGTCAGGTGCCAAAATAAGGTTGATATGGTACTCTCAAATATGAAATAATGTCATAATGTGTGACAAATAATGACATGACCTTTTAGTTTAGTTTTATAAAAGTATGTTTTATGTCATAAGTTAAATACGAAGTTGAACACCAGACATTGTTCAATCAAACCATGTCATGGTGTAAATTGGTCAAATGTCATTAAGACACCCGACACATTGAGAACGACAGAGTCAGAATGCTTTGAACACAGTTATGAACAGCATTCATTTTTATATTCCCGGTAAATTTAATTAATTTAAGAATTAGATTTTTTTTTTTTTCGTTCATATTGTATTGATTTCTGATGTTTTGTTGCAGAAAAATCTGAGCACAATTCGAGAAACTGAGAATACTGTGAGTGTTTTTAGGGGAAAAGTTTAAAAAGCAATAAACCTCATCAAATGTCTCTATTTGGTCTATATATAATGACATTGCCGTCTAATAGGAACAACTGAGAGATAAAGAGATTTAATTTGTGATTTTTCTTTGTCATGGGGAAAGACGATCAAGCGTTTTTGCCACATTGGGTGATGTGCACTGAGTTTAGCCCTGTTCTGAACAGAAGAAAGAGGAAATGAAGTGAGAATGTGCACTGACAGCTGCTGTCATTGGTTATCAATAGTTGTGTGGGAACAGGGAACTCTGAGATTCAGACAGATGTAGGAGGGTTTGACAGCACCTGGCACCACTGCGTTTGTTGTGGGATTGAGGATTTAAACTAAATTATTCATAACATCAAAATAATCAGCATATTAAAGTTTCAGCAAAGTAATATTCTGACACTAGTGAAATGTGTATGTGGGTATTAATAAGGATGACTATAGTGAAATATGTCTAATTTTTGTTTTGTGCGTGTGCGTGTGCGTGCGTGTGTGTGTGTGTGTGTGTGTGTGTGTGCGTGTGTGTGTGTGTGTTATGTTCACACAGACTTTTCAGCTGTTTCCAATGAACAGATCGATCAAAAGTAATTGAAATAGCTCAACACAACAAACGTTTCAAGTGGTTTCCCCAAATTCAACTAAAAATGCAACTTTTAATTATTTTTTTAATAACTTCTGCAGTCTCAAAATTATTCAACCCCCTGAATAGAATCCCTCACAACAGCACAAATCTGCAAAACAGTTGTCTCAAGCACACCAGATGCAACTAATCAAGGGCTTCATTAGTTGCACCACGTGTGCTTGAACTAAGTCAAAAGAATGGTACAAAAAATTATGAGAAGATTTCATTGCCCTTAACAAACAAGGAACAGGATACTAAAAGATATGAAGGCACTAAATTTTCCTAGAAGCACTTTTGGAAGCATGTTTCATGTTAAAACAGCAGGACTCAAGCTGCAAGAAATTCACACGTTTACGTGAAACCTAAAGATCATGTTGTCATGATTAAAATACTAATGTTAAATTTTACAAACCGTTTAAAGTTAGCTTATTTCCAAGCTTCAATGAAAAAGATCCAGATGTTGTGGTCTCCTGAACCTTAATGTACATCTTTTAGAAATACTGTTGTTATTCATATAATTTGTAATTGGCAGTGGGTGGGAATCTCAAAAAAGAAAAGGAAAAAATCACAGCGATACCTTCTACCCCTGTGTGTCTCAGTTTGAGGCTTATCGAAGGTGGTCATCCTATAATTGACATTCTAACTAGACTGTTTAGAATCTGTTTGGCAGCTGAAAGCCAAAACAAGATCCGTCAGCTCTGTCCATCTTTTCTTCTTCATCTAGGTCTCTGTGAGAAGCTGACAGCTACCATGAGAAAATGGCAGTCGAACAAATTCATAACACTTAAAAGAAGACATAAGAGCAGCTATTACTCTCTCTCAAACCAGACCGGCTGTCTTCCGTGCCACATGATTCAGTGGGACGGCAGTAAACGATGAAGAATAGTCTGTCTTTCTCCAAATCTGTCCATCCTGCTCTCTTTGTGTCGTTCGTCTGGTCCGGTAGTGTGACAGACTACCTGTCATTTCTCTCAAATGCACCCATTTGATACACTTAATTGCTTTATATTCAAAAAACTGCAGAGAGAAACAAACTTCCAAACTGTTTTAAGTGTAGTGTAAACCTATCAGTCTCTCTTCTAATATTAGTTGAAACTAGTGACCTTTCTGGCCTCTGTGTTGAGTAATGCTCCACTTCTCATGCAAATCACATTATTTGCCTCTTAGTTCAACAGGGAGCCATTTTGTACTTATTACATTTCGGACCCTTAACCTTTTCTTCTGATGCAGATGGAAGAGAGTTGAAAAAACTTTTTTGTCTGTTAAGATGAAATAATAAAATGAAATGTTCTTAAAACATCAGCACTGGTCCACAAAGTCTGCTGCTGTTGGCCAAAATAATTCAATGTGTGAGAAGTAAATTGGCTTTAATTACTAGATGAACCAGTGTTAAACAACATAACTTGTTTATAGTGTTAATAAAATACCAATCTTTGGCTTGTCATGGCCCTTGCTTCAGCCAAATTCTTCTGAGCTGCTGCATGAAATGACCACATGAATTTCCCCTTGTGGGATAATAAAGTTTACCTTGACCTTGACCTTGACAAATGTGGAATTTGTGAAATTATTAATTATTATTATTTTTTATTTTTTTACCAGTACTTCTTTTCAGCAAGGATGCATTTAATTGATCAAAAGTGACAGGAAAGACATTTATAATGTTAAAAGATTAACATTTCAGACATAAATTTGGAAGTTCATTTGAACTTTCTATTCAGCAATGAAAACAAATTATCAGGTTTCCCCAAAAATATAAAGTTTTCAACATTGATAATAATAAATATTTCTTGAGCACCAAACCAGCACTTTGAAATATTTTTTGAAGGATCATGTGACGTTGAAGACTGGAGTAATGGCCACTGAACATTGCCATCACATGAATACATTACATTTTAACATACATCAAATTACAAAACAGCTATTTTAAACAGTAATAATATTTCACAATATTACTGTTTTAATATTGTATTTTTGATCAAATAAACGCATACTTGAGCACAATAAATACTTCCTTTAAATATATTTTAAAAATCTTACCAAACCCAAACTTTTGATGAACAGAGATAAACTGGAAGAAAAACATTAAACTGATGTCTGTCTGTAGAAAAAAATATTTAAGATTAATCTCATGATTCTGGTCAATTTTTAGAAAGCAGAATGAAACTGCAATGTCAGATTCCTCTGAACTTTTCTGTTGACCCCCTAAGACTGTTGACACTGTTTTTTTCCATATAATATGAATTGTATTTTTGCATGTGTATTCAAGGTATATGTTTTATCATTTTGAATGTTTCCTGGGAATTGAACCCATTAACTTGGTGTTACCAGCACGTTTACCAGTTGAGCAGCATTCAAGCTTTTGGCAGCTTGAGTGTAAATGGAGTTACATTCCCTGGAGTGAGTTGGTCTTGTTCAATACAGGTTAAGGACTTTTTCCCCAGTACAGGAAGTAGCACTGTGAGTGTTTTACTCTCTCTCTATGTCTGTCGTCCTCTTTCTTTGTTCTATCTCGCAGCAGTTCGATAGTTCTAACCCCCTGCTCTAAATGAACTGTTTATCCCGGATCTCGTCTCCACACCCGCATGTTGATCAGTGATCAATAGCATCTCCTGCCGTATCGGACCGGGATTTTCATTCCCACCATTAAGATCTGCTGATCTGAAACACTTATCCGGAGTAATCTGCAGCATTTGGATCAATTGGCCTCCCTCGGCTCTTACTTCCAGGTAGGCGGGTTAAACCACAGGCCCAACGCAAAGGAGGTCACCTCCAGCCAATGGATTAACATGAAGTTTGGCCCACCGCAAACGTATGTTCGCATGCTCTTTTTTAGCACTTTTCCCTCCCTTTCTTAGACTCTCACCTCTTTGTCGCAATGTCTCTCTTTCTCACTAAAGTTTTTTTCTTGTGCATCATTTTTGAATGTGTCTCCATGTAGCAACTATTTTCTTGACTGAATAGCTACAAATGGCTGCCATTTAAAGTACGGTTCTCTGAAACGGAGTGGAAAGAAAAGAGATGGAATGGAGGAAAGCTTGAAGGGAGAAACCCTCCTGACCCCCCACTCTCCCTCGTATGAGGAAGAAAAGCTCTGAAAGAGAAAAACAGGTCTATTCAGTTAAAGTCTTCCTATTTTTTCCCTGTCTTGCGGTAATTTTCATGCTGATATATGAAAGATGTCCGCTTTTTACGTTTGAAAAAGTCTGCTTATTTTCTGCTGAGTGTAATGGATAACACTCCTCTGTAATTATAGCATCACAGTTTGGCTTGAAGCAGCTACTGACGTTTGTGATCTTGACTCGCGTTTGTCTTCGCTGTCATTTCTTTAGCAGGTGTGACGGACGAGTCCTAATCTTAAACAGGACTGATGTCATTTGTTTGCAGTTCCACACTTCCTGTAGCTCAGCTATATGACATAATGTAAGGTAATTACTGTCACCATGGAGAAGGAGACGGAGTTAAAATATGTCTTAACCTGGGTGTTAAAAGGATTCAGTGGTGAAAAATATGTGGTGAAAAAAATCTCCTTGGTAACGCACAACAGATGCCATGGCAACCTTTACCTATCTCATTCAAAAACTGATTTGTATTAGCAGTAACATTATTGTGCAAGGTTTATAAAGATAAAAAGGGAGCATTGTAACCTGCTGCTATGGTCTGAATGACCGCACTGAAAAATTGCTTTGGCATTTATCCATGTGTCAGGTTGCTGTAGGCTGCTGAAGACGAGGACACGGGATCTGCGATATAGGTACTTTATTTACAAACTTCACTTCTATAAACATACAGGAACAAAGGAAAGGGAACTCCAGGGCTTCAAAACACACAACCATACATCGACGACGACTGGGAATTTCTAATTAAGCAGACAGGGAAAAACTAAACCAAAAATCACAAAGACAGAGGGAAACAAGATCACAGGACTAAACTGAACATATCAAAACCTTGACAGTACAGCTCGGGAACAGACACCGGCTCAGGAACGGAACGGGAACAGACACCGGCTCGGCGGCGGTCGCGACGTGAACCAATAATATGCAATAATATAGTGTTAAGCATTATATAATGTTTGTTAATGTTGATGTCAAAAAAAGTATAAAGTGATTCATACAGTTTATAGTGAGGAATAGACAAGCTCATTTTTTAACAATATACAAAACCAGTTTCAACTTTATTCTGTATTTTGTACATGCTGGATGTGTAAAAATATGATTAACCCACACTCTCAAACATATAATGAAACACAACTCTGGCAATTGTGGAATTTAAAACTAGAAAAAAAAATCTTAAAAAAATATTTTATTTATTTTATTTTTAGCAAGGATGCATTAAATTGATCAAAAAGTGACAGTTAAGACTTTTACATTGTTAAAAATACCGACCCTAAACTTTTGAAAGGGAGTGTGAGTATAATATTTAACTTTAATCAGATTTCATTGCTGGTCTTGATTTTATGTATGACAAATGTAACGTTTAGCCTATTCATATAACAATTAATAAATAAATTCAAAATAAATAACAATTTGCATATCGATATAGGTTTTACTTGCATAACTTTTCAGAAAGACCCAGTTATAGTGAAACTGGGTCCGGTTTTATTATCGGTTTTTCATGGTTGTGTTTGAGGTTAAAATCATCTGTTTAAAATGTTAGGGTTTGTGTAATCCAGGGGAAATGACGGAAATATACAAGAAGCCCCAAACTGCACCAATCTATTGGAAATGGGGTGTTTCAACATCACACAGAGCATTTTTATTCATTTTCAGTTCAATTTGACCTGGAAGTGTCACCAGCGAGTCTCTATTTGTAAACTGTAATTTCGTCTATTGAAAATGGCATGTAACAGACGGTCTACCAGTCATATGTTACAAAGAGATCCACTGCTTTAACTCTCCAGATATCTGTCTGTAAAAGAAGAAAGCCATTTCTGCAAACCCACAGCTCCCTTGAGGCTTGTGTCAAGTGTTATCCAGCGGTTGGAGGAGACGGATCATCTCATGTGCTGGTTGCCCTGAAGGGATTCGGGGTAAAGTATCTAAATGGAAGATGTTCTAGCAGTTCTTGAAAAGTGGACTTAGATTAATGTTGACCTTTCTGCTGTTTAGTTATGCCTGTGATGAGCAGCTGTTGCAGGTTTGCGTCCTTTGAGCTGTATCAGCGTAACAGTGTGTGTGAGAGGAACGAGTCAGAACAGATTACTGTTACTCAGTTGGGAAGCATTGTTCATTAGAGTCTTCACAAAGCAGGACTGGTCTGTCTGCTTCACTCCCAATCTCTCTCCATAGGAAAGTACAACCTGAGATGAGTTATCAGTATGCTGTGATTCACATTATTTTATAACTATACCTTTTCTAATTTATGTCTATATTTATACTATAGAATATTAAGACATACTGTATACCTGATATAAATGTAATAAACATAACTTAGAATTCTGAGCCTAGAGTCTTTAAAATGGGGTTTGGGGACCCCATGTAAATGTAAACATAAAATTAGACAAAATTGATTTTTACAAAATGTGTTTTCTTAGGGCTGACAGAGGTAATGTAACAGCTTAAGACATCAGGTACTTTTTATACACTACTGTTCAAAAGTTTGGGGTCCGTAAGGTTATTGAAATAAGTCCCTTATGCTGCTTTGATGTAAAATACAGTAACATTGTGAAATTATTACAATTTAATAGAACTTTTCTATTTTAAAATTTAATTTTATTCCCTTTGATTTAAGGAAATCTTCAGTGTCACATGATCCTTAATCATTTTAATATGCTGCTTTCATGCTCAAGACAAATGATCAATGTTAAAACCAGTTGTACAGCTTAATATTTTTGTGAATTATACCATCATAAACAATTATTTTATATAGAAATTGTTTGTAATGGTCATGAGTTATCAGACTCAAACAGCAGTTTGTGAAGATACAGGATGGTTTACTGTTTTGCAGGTGATGGTGGAGATCGTGGATGAAGAGAGAAATGACCAAGGAGGCACACACCTCGACTTGATGGCAGTAAGTAGACCGGTAATCTTTTAATACACACAGGAAGACGAACTGGAGACACAAAGGAATAGCAGGGCACACACAGGCAAAACATATACACTTTAGCAAAACAGTTAAGTAATCCCTTCTCTGAACGAGACCAGACAATGAAAGTAGGCTAAGTGTGTGCTTATATGTGTGTCTTGATGAGGTGATGATCAGTGGCAGGTGCGATTATTCAATATTTATTGAATTTATACCCATGTAATACACAAATAATGCCGATGTAATCATTATGAGCGCTGGATACTCTGATGTACTGTGTTTTCAATCCATACTGGCAGCCTGAGGGCACCTTGTGCACATGCAGTCCATACATGGAACACATGAAGAAGAGCCATATCATGTGACATTCGAGAAAGTACATGACATAAACACTGTCTATGCATTAACAACGCTTCCAGAGATCGCTGTAGTAACATGTAGATACAGATGTTTTGGAGACAATAAACATAATTGCAACGATATATGATTTATCTGTGTTCTTCAAGCCATGTCAGGTATTTTCATAATAATAAATTATATTTATAATGTAATGCTAATCGATGTAGACTTTATCATTGTGCAGAATACTATAAGATAATATATTTTATGTCGGATTTTTTTTATCCGAAGACAAATCAGATCACTGAAGGTTATTTAAAACACCCGACTTGAGTTATAAAGTAAGTTTGGAGCAAAAACATGGTTTTAATTTCACAAATTCTCATGTATTGATGGTGTGCTAAGCTAACATGCTACATAGCCCTCAGATGCACCTGCCACCTAGCTGTTATTTTTATGAAAAAATTTAAATAGGAATGCTTAATGAAATGTTTATTTTTTCAAGAAGGGCATTTGATACAGTTTCAAATGTGAAGTGAGAACTTTTTGAAACAGCGTGAATAGACAGTCATTAGTAATTATAATGAAGACAAAAGAAAAAACATATTTAGAGCCATAAACAGGCCGGAGAGGTGTGAATGTGTGCCCCATGGACTGAGACTGAATGGGGCTCGTTTGCATCACTAAACAATAGAGACAATAGACTGAATGGATCCTTAGAAGATGGCAATAAACATCAGTTTGCATTTTAGAGTCCAATCAAAATAAAGTCATATTACATGATTTTTAAAAACATTTAATTAAATTCAGAGTTTAAGACTTATCATCTTCAGATTTTAAATATAACATGGTCAGACATGTGGCTTTAGCAGCAGTTTATTTCTAGATTGATACAATGCCTACTTCAATATTATTTGTATGAAGATATTTCATATAAATACATTTTTAATAACTTTGCAAAACTTTTAAGCTATTTATAACATTTTTTTTCATTATGACAATAATTCATTCTAAATTTACAATAAGCTGCCAAGTGTCAGCTTTCAAATGAGACCATACTTGTGCTTTTAGTGCAAAGGGTTCATGAGCTGTATCTGTTTTAGTTTGGGTATGCCATTTCTGGGGATTTTTCAAAAGTGGGGTTGCAGCCTAACAGGTTAAGAAAGTTTGTTAAAAGTTAAAAGTTTGTTTAAGAAAAAGATCTTACAGACCCCAAACTTTTGAACAGCGTTCAAACATTTTTTTGATAGGATTGATTGGAAATCGTAGGGTTAATGCTGATTTATTCATACATAAAACAAACCCAAATCTAGTTTTGTGAGGGGCTTTCTCTGTTATTCCCCCCCCCCCCCCCACCCCCCCCCCCACCCCCCGATGCAAGTGTTTTGATGTTTCTTTCTAGGGATTTTTTGTCTTGCCATGGATGCGTTTAACTTGTTTATCTTTTATTTCTTTTTAGGTTTGCATAATCTGACATTAATAGTCGGTAGTCATTGGTGGTGGGATACATTTATCACAGGAGTGAGGTAAGTGCCTGTTAAACCCATGTGTTGTGAATGACAGGATTAAATGAACATGCTCCTCCTCAACTTTCGGTTTATAACTCCATTTAAAGTGAAAGTGTGTCAGAAATCCCTTTTGAATGGGTTAGGTTTGCCTACGTTGTCAAATGTCCTCATGGATAGGAAAACCTGAAATCACCTACATAGCAAGCAGTGGAAATGGAAAGTTCTCACCATGATGTGTATGTTGTATAGGTTAATTACTGAGCCAGCAATGTAATGCATTATAAAGAGATGAACAGCTTCCAGAATGTGCATGTGCAAGATCTTGTGCATCCTGATAGCCCTTATGCCATAATGGCATCAAAGCCTTCTGGGATTCTGCAACCAGTGAAGCTAAAATACGTTGTTAATTAACAAAGTTATTCTGCACCAAACAGAGAGAGAAAAAATTTAATAAAAATTTGTGCATGGATCACGGCGTACGCCATAGAGTGTGAAGGCAGTCCTCCATGAATGAAGATGCATAGCTGTACTGTAATTAGTTTTGGGACTTGATTATTTGATTATATGATGTAAAGTCCCCGGTCGTGCACCAGTGAATAAGCGCATTGTGCCCGCTTGCATTAAGTAAGGCCGTAATCCATCCTATCGCGTACGGCATGATACAAGTGGTGCACAAGTCCCACCATATCTGATTTAATTAGTAACTGATAGGAATAAACAGAGCTCACTTGAGTGGAAATAGCAACTTCTGTTGAGATGCTAATTTGAGGTGGTGTTTAACACAGAGACCATTAAAAACTCAAAGGATGATTACATTAGCAAGCAAGTTACTACTTGCAACCAGGTTACTACTTGTAGTTACTTGTAATAACCTCTCATAAGTATTTTAAAGAAGAGCATTGAGTACACTAATATAATAATACACAAGGCTCATGGAAAAAATACAACTAAAACATAACATTTAATATTTTTTCAGTTTATGACAGGTCTTTCTAGAACACCTGATTCTGATTGGTCAGTCTCAGAATTCAGTGGTCTCTGCCAGTAAAATAATAATTTCAAACCAATTTGAGTGTGTGTGTGTGTGTGTGTGTGTGTGTGTGTGTGTGTGTGTGTGTGTGTGTGTGTGTGTGTGTGCGTGTGCGTGTGAGTGTGTGTGGTGTGTGCGTGTGTGCGTGTGTGCGTGTGTGTATATACACACACACACACACACACACACACACACACACACATATATACATAAACAGACCTTTTATAAACATTTCAAACATCTTTCACAGTTAATTTATATGTGTCGTTGTCTTTACATTTAACATCTTCAGATTGCTAGTGGTTAGTTTGGTTTTGGGAATGTCACAGTTCATTAAAGGTTTTGCTTTTGTACTTTCTGGGAAAAACCACACGATTGTGATTCAAGAAGGTTATTAGGTCATGAGGGGTGGGCATGTCTGAGTTGTGTGGAAATAAACAAACAGACAGACATACAAAAAAAAGCAGGATTCACACATGTTATTTTGTATGTAGCTGTCTTTATTAGAAACTTAATGAAGCAAAGTGAGAGAGAGAATTGAACTCTAGTGATATGATGCTCTGAAGAAGATCTGCTGATCACCAGGGATTTGTGTAAATGCAAAACGTTCTCAAAATAATCACAGACAAAACAGAAATTTCTGCTGTGTACATACATGATTAAATAACAGCTCAAGGAGAACACATAACTCTGAAATGAGCACAGAGAAATGTATTTTTCACTTGCCTTCATATCAGAGAATAGATTTGTCTTTGTTTGCCTCATCAAGGACTGTATAATTTAGTCAGTGAAGCCATAATTATCACACTATGCAAAATGGGAACTCAGTGGTGAGATAGAATCAAGTGCCCAGAGAAGTTTTTTACTTGAGTTGATAATAATAAATATTATTATATGGGATCTCAGTGGTAAGATAGAATGAAGTGCCCAGATACGTTTTTTTTACATGAGTTGATATATATAATAAATATTATTATATGGGATCTCAGTGGTGAGATGAAGTGACCAGAGAAGTTTTTTTTTACATGAGTTGATAATAAATAGTTTATGAATTAAGAAAAGTATAATTGCTATTTGGACACAAAATGAAATAAAAATGGGCTTTACATTTCAATACAATATACATCAGACAGTGTCTCAGTATATTTGTATATACATAGTGTGTATGTGTGTGCGTGCGTGCGTGCGTGCGTGCGTGCGTGCGTGTGTGTGTGTGTGTGGTTCCATTTTCAAATTTTATGAGAGAACTCCATCGAGGTCAGACTTGGTTTTACACTTCAAATAAAGAAGCAAGTGAAACATTTATAGAGCCCTAACAAGGGAACTGATGCAATTTTCAAACAGTTTGAAAGAACAAAAAAGTCTTATTATGGCATTAATAACATCTACAGCACTTCTGAGTGACGGCCTGTAATGCTGAAAGATGCTCCTTCACCCTCACCAGCCGAAGGTCTATTTGTTTTTGCATTTTTTACCCATTGAAGCACAACCACCAACAAGCTTGACACAACTGCTCTCCTGATGGGACGACTTCAAAACTCTCATCTAATTTCCTTCATAGTTTTTGTCTAATATTGTTCTTCTCATTTTCAAGTATTTTTGTATGCCCCTGTTATCGTTCAGGCTTTGGTTTCCCATGGCACGTTTCATTTTGATTCCCTTTATTCCACTTCAGCAAGCCAGCGCCGAATGATTGTTTGCATGGCAACTATCCGTTTCTTTTCCTACCCTATTCCCTATGTGTGCATAAATGAAACGATAGTGCCGCTTTCTTACAAATTAATTTCATAGTCACTGCCTTAATTTGTCACATTCAAAATATGAGCAGAAAATACCAGCAGACAATGCTGGTGTCTTATCTGGAAAACAGCACATAAACACGATGATAAAAAAAAAAAAGCAGCATAAATATTCCTGTCACTTTAAGTTTCCAACTAGTCAGATATCATTTGTCTATTGTGAATGCATACTTCTAATTCATAATGATATAGTATACTGACATTTTGCAATACAACAACCTTTTAATATCAATGAGTGGATGTCTGCAAACCTTGAATTTCTGGAAAACTCAAATGAATAAACCAAGAATATTGTGTGAAAATGCAAATTATGTGATTATATGCCGGGGTGCACATAAAAAGTGCGCATGCGTAGGTGCGCATGGTGCGCATGCGTAGTAAAAATAAACAATGTGCAGCAGAAAACATGTAGGGAAGCGCTTTTGAGTACCAACATTTTTTACATTTTTGGGGATAGGAACACGTTTACTTACTGGAGTAGGATTTTTCTCCATTTCTGGTGAGAAATGGCAATCATGATGATAAGTGTGTTCATTAATTAGGGGTGCATCGGATCACAGTTGATCCGTGATCTGTATGGACCAGGCCCCACGGTTCGGCACGCATGTGATTCATGTAACTGCTAAGTTTAACCATCATAAAGTGAAAGTTTACCACTTGGATGTGTTTTGTCTTGTCAATTTACACATTCAAACGATTTTAAACACGGAAGAAGAGGCGAAAATCAGGACTCGCGGGCTGTTATGTGCTAACAGCCTCAGAACCGGACCAAAAAAGTTATGTGCACCCCTGATTATAAGATACAATTTGCAGCCCAAGTTGTGATAAAGTCTTAAGCACAGCATAGAAAACCTTTGACAGTTCTAGATGGAAACAGCTGATCCTTTCTGAAGAACATCTGGAAGTCTGAAATCTTCAAGTCATGAAATAATTGTCCCTCTTCCAATGTCTCATGAACATTGGAATACAGCCATTCACAAAAGTGCTGTCTTCATGTGTGCACCAACAAAGGTTTTTTGAAGGTTATGGACTGTCACTATAATCAAAGCTGACGGTTTATACTTAAAATCACAGAGTAAACTGTTATGGTCAGGAGTCAAAAAAACTGAACAACATTAAAAGCTTTATAATTGAAAAACAGTTAAGCATATAAGCTGACTTTACAGCAACATCTTTGTGGTTTATTTACTTAGGCAATTTGACACACTGTAAATGAGTTCAGGCTTTGTTGCTTGCGTTAAGTTAACTTATGATGAGAATAAAAAATAAATTAATAAAATCATTCTAGCAGCAATAAACAAACAATCTGACATTGCTCGCTGTCGCAGAAAACCTCACACATCCCCGTTTTCTTCTTTTTCCCACGGCTTTTTCATGTCGGTTAGCGTTGTTGTGGTGGCTTTTTAAGAGACAAATAAGGGAGACACTCTTTGAATCTTTCATTTATGACAGTCGCGTACATTACGCACAGACAGACTCTCACAGGATGACAGATTCAGAACAGCAGACACATGATGTACTAAACACTGGCAGATGTAAAGGGAGCCCAAAGGAGCAATGATGCAAAAATGCTCTCTGAGATAATGCAACATTTTTTTTAATAAGAATATGTAAATTACATATTTAAACACAGTAGGTTGATACAGGAGTTATCTGAGATTATGCAAGAAAATTAGCAGATGGAATATATCTATGTATTTGCATCCACTGTAGAAGGTTGGTTTCTATGAAAATTAACACAATGATGCTCATGGTGATGACCGGCTAAGAACTGGCAACTGTAAAGGGAGCCATGGATCAATAAATTTTCTTTGGAATGTATGCATGGATGGATGGATGATCTTGGTTTCTGTGGTATGAAAATATGCTCATCATAAATATACCACATAAATATGGTGACCAACAGTAGGTTGGTTTCTAAATTATGAAAATCTCTGAGATTATGCAATTTTTTGCATATGTAGCATGTACTGTATGTATGTAAATGTATTAGCACATAGAAGGTTGTTTTCTATGAAAATTAACATAATTACGCTCATCATATAGTGACACATAGTACATTTTGGCAGATGAAAAGGTAGAGCAAAGGAGCAATGATAAGAAATGCTCTCTGAGATTATGCAAGAAAATCCTGCTTTAAAAAATATATGCAAATGTCATCTTTAAATATAGTAGGTCGGATTCTGTGTTAGGAAAATCAACATAAATATGCTCATCACAGATATGGCGACGAACGGAAGCAAATATTAATAAGAAAGATGGTTATTTTCTTTTCAACGTGTGTGATATTAATGTACGCCCTTCTGCGGTTTTTCATCAAAACAGGCTTATGTTGTGTGTGTGTGTGTGCGTGTGTGTGCATGCTCAAAATGGGAGACGGTACAGATCAAGAGACACAAAAAGTCAGATATGGCATGTCAATATTTTTTAACATTCTATAAATGTGCTTATTAGGTTGATGTCTTGGAGGAAAATTGACCTCTGGAGAGAAAAAACACACACACATGCTCTTTTTTCACAGACACACACACACACACACACACACACACACACACACACACACACACACACACACATACACAGGACACATACACAGGAGTGGCCGCAGGGACAAACATAATTATATTAATTGTTAACATAATGATGCATTTATTTTTAATGTGTTCCTTCTGGTAATTAGTGCAGGTACCTGGGGCTTTTAATAGTCTCTCTGTTTCCTCTTTCACATTTTCATGCGTATTATCCTGTTTTTGTCTTATTGTCCTTGGTGGAGCTTCAAATGAGCCACGTTTAGTTCCTCTCCAGCAATTCCCTCACAGGTGTTCCAACGCACAGAAAATGTCATAATTATTAGATCGCTCTTTTATTACCTTTGAGCTTTTCCCTCTCGATCCGTGAGAGCAGGTCTGTGGGTCTCTCTCTCTCTCTCTCTCTCTCTCTCTCTCTCTCTCTCTCTCTCTCTCTCTCTCTCTCTCTCTCTCTCTCTCTCTCTCTCTCTCTCTCTCTCTCTCTCTCTCTCTCTCTATCTCTCTCTCTCTCTCTCTCTCTCTCTCTCTCTCTCTTTCTCTCTGTGTGTGTGTTTCATGCAAAGATGTCACAGGACCCCTGCTCAGGACTGAATGCATAAATATGATTACCATTTTCTAACATTTGGTCATGAAAAATGAGATATGAATGAATTGCACAGGTGTAATGAGGAAATGAGAGCTATGAGGGAAATATGTGACTAAAAAAAACAGGAAACGGGACTAAGAACAGAGAAATAAAGCGATAGACAGAAGAGCCTAACATTAGCGCTAGCCTTACTCATTGAATTAGCTGGCTAATGTGATTGTGAGATGGTCCTGTTAGCTTCAGGGTCCTGTGTGAACACATCCTGGCCTTTTCTGTACATTGCCATGCAGAATGATTATACAGTTTTTATGATTAAAGCCTAATAAGGATAAAAAAGTTCAACATCTCGCTTAATGCACATATCTTTGTTGTTTCACAATTCAGTGGCATGAATTTATATGTGTGGTGTTCATTATTCCTGCTTAACCAGACTTTCCCAATGAACTAGCCCAACAATGGCAAATCCACGATTCCAGAGGACAACAAGCTTTTCTGAGGATGGTTGGAAAGGTGAGTGGGTCACATTTTTCCCAATAAAATGTGGGGACAAAATGTATTATTGTTACAGCAAATGGACATGATATCTATTGTTGTTGTGAAATTATAGTTTATGTTCATCTTGCAAAATGTCAAATCCTGCTTAAACCAGACAAAACTGGTTGGCTGGTCTTTGCTGGTTTTAGATGAACTGAGTGTCCTGGCCAAGCTGGTCTTCAGTTGGTCTAGTTACCCAGCCTGCCCAGCTGAAAAAGGTCCAAACTCCTCTAAATTCAGCTAAAAAACAGCCTTGAGGACCTGCTAAGACTACCAAACCATCTTAGGCTATAGTTTTATTTTATCTTTTTAGCAAAGTTGTGTGTTCCCTTTCGAGGGAACTCGCACTGCGTCGTTGAAAACGACTCTTTGGGGACGCTCCCTTAGCGTGCGTCTCTGAAGTATGAATGAAACTATTCCAATTCTGATTGGTGTTGCGTCATGACGTAACATGTGACGGCATAACCGGATGCATAAAAGCGACGCCGGCACACACACACACTAGCTTTTCGCTCTTCAGCAAGCGCTCTATGTTACGACTGTCTGTCTTATTTGGCGTTGTTTGTCTGATCCCTCATTTATATATATATATATATATATATATATTATGGCCAGCCAACAGTTTAAAATGTGTGTGCACCCCTGTCCTCGTTTTATTACGGATGGGGACACGCATGTTTTGTGTGTGAACTGTTTGGGAGCGCAGCACGCCCAGGCAGCTCTCGAGGGAGCTGCCTGCGTACACTGTGAAGCACTACCCATGAGGGTGCTGCGCTCCCAGCTGGCGTGCTTTGATGAGCTCGGTCAGGCTCGCGTTCCCCGCGGTTCTGGTCCCGCGTCTGTTGAGGCGGCGCGGCAACTCAGATCGTGGGGTTCGCAGCGGGATCTTGCAGATGAGAATGAGACTGCTGCGGCACTTTCTCATTCTTCATCTGAGGATCCCGAAGCCCCTGTGAGTGGTGCAGAAGCCCGCGCTGCGGCTTCTTCTGCCCACGACCAGGTCCCGGTGCTTGAGCTCTCTGCTTCCGAGGAGGCAGAGGTGATCAGCATCGAGGATGACCGTGAGTCGAGCGCGCCAGTTCACGGCCAAGCTTATGAGGAGCTGGTGGAGGTTGTGACTCTTACCGTGGCCAGACTTAACATCAGCTGGCCACAAGATGAGCAGGGAACGCAAGTCAGAAGCAAGTTAGACGAGCGTTTCCTGCGGCACAGGTCACAGCCTCAGCGCCGGGGTTTGCCGTTTTTCCCAGATCTCCATAAAGAGATCTCGAGATCGTGGGATAAACCGCATTCGTCCCGTGCCTCCTACCCATCTGTAGTTGATTATAGCAATGTTGTGGGGGCACGGGATATGGGTTATGGGAAAATGCCTAGAGTAGAAGAGGCGTTAGCCGGATACCTCTCTTCTGAGGCGGCATCTTCCCTTAAAACCCCGGCGCTGCCTAGTAAGCCCTGCAGAGATACATCTGCTTTAATAGGCAGGGCTTACATGGCGGCAGGTCGGGCTGGTTCATGTCTGCACTCTATGGCTATCTTGCAGGCATACCAGGCCAACCTCCTGAAAGATTTGAACGAGGGGGAGGGGCCAACTCCGGAAGATATAGCGGAGTTGCGTAAGGCCACAGATTTGTCTCTCCGGGCCACTAAAGAGATTGGCCACTCTATGGCAGCTATGGTGGCCACGGAGAGGGATCTGTGGCTGAATTTATCTGGTCTAAAAGAAAAAGATAAATCTGTTTTGCTGGATGCGCCGTTTTCACCTTCTGACCTGTTCGGTGACGCCGTTACATCGGTCGTCGACAGGTTTCAGGAGGCGAAGAAGCAATCTGCGGCGTTCCAGCAGTTCCTCCCCCGTAAATCTAAGTCCAAATCGAGTAGGGTGGGGCAAAAACATCAGCCCCAGCCATCAACCAGCTCCTCATACCGTGCAGAGCAAAGGGAGAGCGTTTCCTCTAGAGCAACATATCTGCATGGGTCCTGCATATAATAAAGTCAGGGTACAGACTGCAGTTCGGGCACCGCCCCCCCAAATTTTCTGGGGTGGTGCAGACTACAGTGGTTCCAGAGCAGGCTCAGGTGATGGAACAAGAAGTGCAATCTCTGCTGCTAAAGGAGGCCATAGAACGTGTTCCTCATTCAGACACGGAGTCCGGATTTTACAGCCGGTACTTTATAGTTCCAAAGAAGGATGGCGGGTTGAGGCCAATTCTAGATCTCAGGGTTTTGAACCGGTCTCTGAGGAAGTTCAGGTTCAAAATGCTCACTATTCCTGTCATCGTGAGTCAAATCAGATCCGAGGACTGATTTGTCACGATAGATCTAAAAGACGCCTATTTTCACGTATCCATCCTTCCATGTCACAGGAGGTTCCTGAGGTTCGCTTTTGGGGGCGAAGCTTACCAATATCGGGTTCTTCCGTTCGGCCTAGCACTCTCTCCCCGCACATTCACCAAATGTATGGATGCAGTACTTGCTCCACTAAGACTTCAGGGCATCCGCATACCGAATTATATCGACGACTGGCTCATTCTGGCCCAGTCTCGAGAAATGGCAGTTCGGCATCGAGATGTCGTCCTTGGCCACATTCAAAAATTGGGGTTGAGACTCAACACAAAGAAGAGTGTGTTAGAACCGTCCCAGTCCACAACGTTTCTGGGCGTTGTGTGGAACTCGACTACGATGCAGGCACACATGTCTTCGGCGCGTATCGAGTCCATTCTGGCGATGGTGTCCAAGTTAAAGCTAGGCCAGGCCACTACTGTAAACCAATTTCAAAGACTGCTGGGCCTCATGGCAGCGGCATCCAACATTATGCCTTTGGCCCTTCTACACATGAGGCCCCTTCAGTGGTGGCTGAAAGCCAAGGGGTTTTCCCCCAAGGGGAATCCATTTCGTATGATCAGAGTAACGCGCAGATGCCTTCGTTCTCTAATAATATGGAGGAAACCTTGGTTCCTGTCCCAAGGGCCAGTGTTAGGAGCGTCATGTCGCCGGAAAACCGTTTCGACAGACGCCTCCCTCACTGGCTGGGGCGCGGTCATGGACGGCCGCTTTGCCAGGAGTCTGTGGCAGGACCATCATCATTTTTGGCACATAAATTGTCTAGAGATGTTGGCTGTGTTCAGGGCTCTGAGGAGCTTCCTTCCAGACATCAAGGGTTACCATGTCCTAGTACAATCGGACAATACATCAGTGGTAGCTTATCTGAACCGACAAGGGGGACTCAGATCGCGCCCTCTGTGCAGACTGGCGCATCAGGTTATTCTTTGGTCCCAAGGGAAAATACTGTTTATCAGAGCTATGTATATTCCGGGGGTTCAGAATCAGGGAGCAGACATCCTGTCAAGGCAGGGGCTGAGGCCCGGGGAATGGAGACTTCATCCAGATGTGGTGAAGTTGATATGGGAGAGGTTTGGACCCATGGAAGTGGATCTATTCGCGTCTCGAGAGACGTCCCACTGCCCACTTTGGTTCTCCCTCTCACATCCAGCCCCACTGGGGTTGGATGCCATGGTACAGGCCTGGCCGAGGCTTCGCCTGTACGCATTTCCCCCGATCGCTCTGCTTCCAGCAGTCCTGGAGAGGGTCCATCAGGAGGGCATCAGTCTACTTCTGATTGCCCCAATGTGGCCGACCCGAGTATGGTTTTCAGACATAATTTCACTCCTGATAGCTCAGCCATGGCAGACTCCTCTGAGGAGGGATCTATTGTCTCAGGCGGAGGACACAATCTTCCACCCTCACCCAGAGCTGTGGAAACTGTGGGCCTGTCCTCTGAGGGGGTTCAGTACCTAAATGCTGGTCTATCAGCCGGGGTGGTTGAAACCATACTTAGCTCTAGGGCTCCGTCTACTAGGAGATTATATGGCCTCAAGTGGAATGTTTTTGTCACTTGGTGTAGAGAACATAATTTAGACCCAGTTAACTGCCCGGTGGCTTCAATTCTGGAATTTCTTCAAGATCGTTTCTCTGCGGGTCTCTCCCCTTCGACGCTTAAGGTATATGTGGCTGCCATTGCGGCTTTCCACGCGCCATTAAGTGATGGGCCTCTGGGGAGGCACCAGCTGGTCATTCGTTTTCTCCGTGGTACTTGGAGGATGAGACCGACAACCAGGTCCAGGGTTCCTGCCTGGGACCTGGCAGTGGTTCTGGAAGGGTTATCCTGGCCCCCTTCGAACCTCTTCAGTCGGCTTCGCCTAAAGATCTTACTTACAAATTGGTCTTTCTCTTAGCCATCACCTCTCTTAAGAGGGTGGGAGATCTCCAAGCCCTGGCAGTGACACCAGCTTGCTTGGAGTTTGCCCCTGGCAAGGTTAAGGCCTTTTTGCACCCGAGACCGGGCTATGTGCCTAAAGTGCCTGCTAATACGGCTAGGTCTACGACCCTTCAGGCGTTCCATCCTCCACCTCATGTGTCGGCAGAAGAAGAGAAGCTTAATTTGCTCTGCCCCGTCAGAGCGTTGAGTATTTACCTCGAGAGGTCCTCTTCTTGGAGGAGGTCGGACCAACTGTTAGTGTGTTTTGGTTCACCTAGGAGAGGACTCCTGGCATCCAAGCAAACTATTAGTAATTGGATTGTGCAGGCTATTGCCTTGGCTTATGAGGTGCACAATTTGCCTTCACCTCTGGCCATAAGGGCTCACTCGACTAGAGGCATGGCGTCCTCTAGGGCCCTCCTCTCGGGAGTTCCCCTCCAGGAGATCTGTGAGGCAGCCGGTTGGGTTACCCCGCACACTTTCTTTAGGTACTCGTGGCCTCAAGATAGTATCTCGTGGCCTCAAGATAGTATCTCATGGCCTCAAGATAGTAACTCGTGGCCTCAAGATAGTAACTCGTGGCCTCAAGATAGTATCTCGTGGCCTCAAGATAGTATCTTGTGGCCTCAAGATACTATCTCGTGGCCTCAAGATACTATCTCGTGGCCTCAAGATACTATCTTGTGGCCTCAAGATAGTAACTCGTGGCCTCAAGATAATATCTCGTGGCCTCAAGATAGTATCTCGTGGCCTCAAGATACTATCTCTTGGCCTCAAGATACTATCTCGTGGCCTCAAGATACATCACAATTCTGTTAATACATTAAGTGTTTTAATTAGCACGGTGAACATTTAGTTAGATGGCAAATTACTGAGTTAAGATAACTGCAAGACTAGCTAGGTGTTCAAGCTGGAAGCATTAGCGATTAGCATATAAGTTAAGCAGGCTAATTCAACGTTAACGGCTATCATTAGGCTAACGGTCTCGTAAAGTCCGGTACAATTTGTAACGTAAATAATTAAACAAATTACATAAATAATAAAAAAATCAATTATTGAAAAGAATAGTAAATAAAATTAATTATAATATTAATATAGACTGACATTATGACATTAGCATTAAGATATAATGATAATATAACAATATTAAAAAAATATTATAAAATAATAAAGTAAATAAATTGTAATATATATTAAATAATACACAATGCATCCAGAGCACAACCTTTTGTAACACCCACATCCAGACAACGACTAGATCTAATAAAAAACGAGTCCAGTAAACTACATGACAGACATTAATTATAAATCAAACATTGTTTAGTAATGTAATGCTGTTTGAAGAGCCTGATTAACTTATATGCTAATCGCTAATGCTTCCAGCTCGAACACTTAGGTAATGTTGCAGTTATCTTAACTCAGTAATTTGCCATCTAACTAAATGTTCACCGTGCTAATTAAAACACTCTTACCTCTGTAAAGCCGTCAAAATTACTCATATGATCATCTGCTGTTCTTCTACAGCTCCTTGCCGTCAACTGGGAAATACCGGGAAATACACATATGGAAATACAGCCAGACGGAGCTACACGGACACATGCTTTTCTTACATTCAAAACTACCAAAACGTGAAAAACTTACAATTAATGAACCAGTCTGCACACTCCACTATAGGCTAACTTAAAATCAGAATCAGAAATACTTTATTGATCTTTATTGATAACCCGGGGGACAATTCTTGTGTCACAGTTGATGTGCACATCAAGACATTTAAAGGATTATAAATAATAATAGAAGTTGGTAAATAAACAAGTATATACATGTAAAAAGTATAAATATAGGCTATAAAATATGAAGAAGAATTATAAAGGACTGGATATGCAGCCTACAAGATTTATATTAATGTATTAACAGAATTGTGATGAACAGTACTAGTAAATAAATAGAAGCAGAACTGCAGCAAACTATATTGCACACTGAATATTAAAACAGAGAATATTGCACAGAATGTGAATTATAGCACTACAGGGTCCAGTTTAATAACAAAGGGTCCATGTTTCAGACACTTTACTATCTTGAGGCCACGAGATAGTATCTTGAGGCCACGAGTTACTATCTTGAGGCCACGAGATAGTATCTTGAGGCCACGAGATAGTATCTTGAGGCCACGAGATAGTATCTTGAGGCCACGAGATACTATCTTGAGGCCACGAGATAGTATCTTGAGGCCACGAGATAGTATCTTGAGGCCACGAGAGAGTATCTTGAGGCCACGAGATAGTATCTTGAGGCCACGAGAGAGTATCTTGAGGCCACGAGATACTATCTTGATGCCACGAGAGAGTATCTTGAGGCCACGAGATACTATCTAGAGACCATGAGATAGTATCTTGAGGCCACGAGATAGTATCTTGAGGCCACGAGTTACTATCTTGAGGCCACGAGTTACTATCTTGAGGCCACGAGTTACTATCTTGAGGCCACGAGATACTATCTTGAGGCCACGAGATACTATCTTGAGGCCACGAGTTACTATCTTGAGGCCACGAGTTACTATCTTGAGGCCACGAGTTACTATCTTGAGGCCAGGAGATACTATCTTGAGATACTATCTTGAGGCCACGAGATACTATCTTGAGGCCACGAGATACTATCTTGAGGCCACGAGATACTATCTTGAGGCCACGAGTTACTATCTTGAGGCCACGAGATACTATCTTGAGGCCACGAGTTACTTATCTTGAGGCCACGAGATAGTTATAATAAATTTCCTGGGAAAAAATCATTAGCTTTGCATAGAAAATAATAGAAGTCAATGTAAAGTCCCCACTATGACTCTCTCTCTCTCTCTCTCTGTGTGTGTGTGTGTGTGTGTGTGTGTGTGTGTGTGTGTGTGTGTGTGTGTGTGTGTGTGTGTGTGTGTGTGTGTGTTTGTGTTTGTGTTTGTGTTTGTGTGCGTGTGTGTGTGTGCGTGTGCGTGCTTGCATTGTGAATAAATGCTTACAAATGCACCAATTTTCAACAAATTGTATGCATTTATGAAAACCTGATCAAATTTATAATGTAGACAACATTATGTGTTTCAGATGGAAAGTTTGAGGACTCTATCATTGTCAGTATCCTTTCAGGTGCCAGTCAAGCTAAATTTGTCAGCATTATGGTGAAGCCATATTAAACAATGAAAGATGCCACTGATTATTCTCATAATAAATTAGATCGATATGAATTTATTGTTTGTGGTGTCTCTGTTTAAAAAATCAATTTGTGAAGTGCTTTACTAAGCACTACAGGGCTGATATCTGTCATGATATATAAAATGCTGAGTGGCACGAATGGCAAATTCACTGTCAGGATCGATGACACAAATGAGAGAGACCAAACCTGATGGACTGAATGAAAGACCTACAAGATGTCTGTCTAACAGGTGGCAATGCTGGATGAGCAGTGAGGAATGGACACTGATGGACTTAATCTTCATCATACATGTTTGACCTTTCACCTTGGACTCCCACACAGCCACCACTAAAATGATTATTGTCTGTTAATTGGAGGAAGGATTATTGGCTGTTTTGATGGAGAGATTGGGGCAGTGGAGGAATGGAGTAATGGATGATAGATGGAGGCTATGTTACATTGACATACCGCCACTGAGGATAGAGTTATACAATAACATTATTGAAGCAGCCCATTTGTCATTTTCACTGTGTGTTTGCCTTTTTTCTTTTTCTTTGTGTATTCGCCTTCCATTGTTCTGTAAGTTCGTAGTGTAGAATTAAGGTGAGTTTTTTTTTCATCCACATCCGTCCGATGCCTATTAAATTGTGTCATTTCTGGGCTTGAGTTGATTTAAAAAAATATAGATTATAAGTCTAGCCATGAGGCAGATGTTCTTTAAAGATGATTATTGTGTGAGCATAAAATATTTCAGTATGTGATTTGTATTCAGAAAATATTATTTCCTCTTATCTGTGCAGGTTAGGTGCTCACTGGCTCATTTTCCCTTTCACTTTCCTTTGCCTTTTCATAAATCATGGCTTGTCATGGGTGATGATGTCTCAGTAGTTCCTGCCCTACACGGAGGTTCATTTTCCTATCATTGCTATGCATTTATTCACATGGGAGTTATCTGAATACAATAATGTTCCTGTAAATCCCTCTTTATACTATCCGTCTTACAACTCCCCCAGAGCAGGGAGTAACCCCACGTACGGATTCTCCATTTGGTATCGTTATGTCCTATTTGCATATCACAGCACCTATTCATCATGTGACAATACATAGTTTTATGATGCAAGTAACGCTTCACACCAATATCAATGATAGCTGTTAAACTCATATTTTAGTGTGAAACATTTTGCTTTGTGCAGAGGCATTCAGCTAATGTCTAACAGATTTTTTTAAGATGAGTCGTGGCAAATCATTTAGTTGGAGTTAGCGGCACAGCAGTCTCAGTTAACGGTTCTACAGACAGAACTAAAGAAATAAATGGAAACTGTTTGAGACTCTATGGTCAGACGTTCTGTCCATCCAAAAGTAATAAGTACAGAGCATTTCATAAACTCTAACTATAATGTCCCATTGACTTTCTACTAAGTGCCTGAAACAAAGCTTATAAATATTTGTTCAAATGTTTGATGCCATGGACATCTAATATCTATTATATCTTTTGTCTATGATGACTGTGTATTTAAAAAGTCAAGCATATTTTGTATTCCATAAAATAATGTTCTTATTGTTTCTTTTAGCATTGTGAATGTGTATAAAAATGTAAATACTTTAAATAGACTCTTAAAGTTAAAGGTGGGGTATGTGATTTTCTTTTTTGACCATTTTTTCAAAATAACTTGAAATCCTATTCCTAACCCACTTACTGGCTGTAAATTAGAAGCACTGAAATTAAAATTAAGCAATTTAATCATCTGTGGAACGGGCAGGACTCGAAAAACTCCAGCCAATAATTTTCAAGACCGTCTTGAATCATTGGTCAGAAAATGCGTCAATCAAACGGTCTTACCATGCCCCCCTCCCTCCACCCCCCTCGCGCATACACAAAGCTTGTGACCCAGTCACAGGAAGTGCAAGTTGCCCCGTTACAGAGAGAGAGAGAGAGAAGGTATAGTTGCTTCCGTTTGGAGAATGGCAGACAAGACACCATCACAGAAAAGGAAATCTATTTTCGAGAGAGCAATTGTGAACAAAACGGCCGAAAGAGAAAGGTCTAAAACTGTCGTATTCTCTTATTTACTGCGTGAGTAAAACACACACACTCATCGTGTCCTCTTCGAAGCCTCGTCTTTATTCAAGTCCCCCACACCGCCCACTCCTGGGCAGAAACAGTACTCAGGGCCTGAACATTGTAACACATTGTTATGTTGCACTACCTAGATTATCCTACATCTCCCCTTTTAACAGAAGCAACAATCAAAACAACAATGACTTATTTCCCTTACTAGACATCACTTAAAGAACAACTCAACAATGAGCAATAAACAATATCTGTTGTACAGATACACATTACCTGAAACACATTATCCCGATACACATGTATATTTATTTTTCAACATTATTAGAAACATTTCCCCTTCTCTTTTCTTTTCTTTTTTTTTCCAGCCAGAGAGGTGGATAAACTGCTTGGCTACTGTGAAACAGTCCCCTAAGGCTATAGTAGAGTGTGACTATAAATCCAGTCTCTTAGGTTTTACGACTGGCCTCCCAGATCTGGTTCTGGTTACTGCTCCCGTTGGACTGACAGAATATGTTTGGGGTGCCAGTACATTTTGTCTCTGTACTGTTCTCAGACAACTGGGAACCAACATGGGTGTCACAACCACCATCCTTTACATCCATAGGAAAGAGGAAATGCCGGTTCCTACGAACAGTTCCATGAGGCACATCCACCCGGTAAGAACGGGGAGTTGGATGTTTCTCTACCACAGTTCCAGTCACCTTTTGATCTGTGACCCACACCTGATCGCCAGGTGAGAGCTCGTTCAGGTCATGCACTCTGTGCCGTTTGTTAAAATATCTCATATCTGCACTTCTTTTCTCTCTTTCTCGAACACTTATGGCGGTGCCATCAGGTAACAAAGGGTCCAGTAGTCTTGGGAGGGTTGGCACCGTAGTACGAAGACGGCGTCCCATGAGCAACTGGGCTGGGCTGTACCCATTGTGAAGTGGAGTTGACCTATATGACAGTAAGGCAAGGTAAGGATCTTGCTCTTTTTTGAGAAGGTTTTTTACTGTCTGTACAGCCCGCTCAGCTTCTCCGTTGCTGCGTGGATGCTTTGGGCTACTGGTGACATGTCTGAATCCATAAGCACCTGCGAAATCTGAGAAAGTGCTGGATGCGAACTGTGGCCCATTATCACTCACTAATGTCTCTGGGATGCCGTGGCGTGCAAAGATAGACTTTAGGTGTGTAGTGACATCTCCAGAGCTGGTGAGAGAAAGATTTGCCACCTCCACATAACGTGAATAATAATCCACAATTAAAAGATAAGTTTTTCCTTTCAGGACAAACAGATCTGTCCCTAACTTTTGCCAGGGCCTCTCAGGAAAATCCGAAGGAATCAACGGTTCAGTGTGATTAGTGCGCTCTTTAATGCAAGCATGGCATTTCAGGACCAGCTCGTTCAACTGCTGGCTAAGACCCGGCCACCACACACTTTGCCGTGCACGTGCTCTGCATTTAACTACTCCTTGATGCCCTTCGTGCAGCCTGTCAAGGACATCATTTCGCAATGCAGAGGGAATGACTAGTCTTGTGCCTTTCAGAAGGAGGCCGTTATGAACTGATAGGTAAGCTCGCTCAGACCAGTAAAGCTTCTCGGTCCCTATGCAACAACCTGACTCAGGCCATCCGTCCTGGCACATTTTCATGACATTTGAGCACACACTGTCCGACTTAAGGTGCTCTCTCAGGTTGTCCAGGAAAGATTGACTTGCTGGGAGATGCTCCACAATGCTGTCCACGTAAATGTTAGTGCTTTCCATGAACTCCACATCCATGTTTTCTTTATGAGCAGGTAGCGGAGCACGTGACAGAGTGTCAGCGGTCCATAAGCTCTTTCCAGGAACATGAGAAATCTTGTATGAATAGCGCATCAGTCTCATACGGAACCGCTGGATGCGGGGAGGTAGAGCATCCAAATCCTGGCCACCAAGGAGACTCAACAGTGGTTTGTGATCAGTTTCCATCTCAAAATGTTGGCCAATCAAAAAGTCACGAAATCTCTCACATGCCCAGGTCAGCCCAAGAGCCTCCTTTTCAACTTGTGCGTATCTTTGCTCAATAGGAGTAAGAGACCGTGACGCGTAGGCAACAGGTCTCCAGTCGACACCCTCTTTTTGCAGCAGGACTGCTCCCAGTCCATACGATGATGCGTCTGCAGATACTTTGAGTTGCTTGTTTGCATCGTACAGAGCCAGCACTGGAGCAGACGACAAGTCTCCTTTCAAGTTCTTAAAAGCTTTAACTTGTTCTTCCCCCCAGAACCAACAATTTTTCTTGGACAGTAGTTCCCTTACGAAGGGAACTCAACGATGCGTCGATCGACGCCATGGGAACGCCCCCAGCGTGACTGCGTCTGAAGCATCTATGTCAACTAGTCCAATGGAAAGAATGAGCGTCACGGGCGGGTGACGTCATGACCAGGAAATGATAAAAGCACATCCGGTGCAAACCGGCATTAGCTTCTGTTGCCTCAGCAAGCGATCTGTGTATATACTGTCTCTGTCTATTTATTGTTGTCTGTTGCAATTTATTCGGAAACGTTATGGCGAAACAAGTGTACAAGCAGTGTGTTCCTCCCTGCCCGCGTTATTTAACGGGTGGGGACACACACGAGCTTTGTGTCATTTGTTTGGGAGTGGAGCATGCGGTCTCAGCCTTCGAGGAGGCTGAGTGTCAACACTGTGAAATGCTACCGCTCCGCATGCTCCGCTCTCGCCTGTCACTCTTTGATGTAAAGAGTGGGCAGGCTCGCGATCCTCAGGGATCAGGACCCGCGTCTGCCGAGGCGGCGCGGAGAATGCATTCCTGGGGATCGCGGAAGGATCTTTCGGAGGGGTTAGAGACGGGTCTCTTGGCCTTTTCTCCTTCCTTACCTGGAAGATCCAGCGCTCTCCCCCCGGTGTCGGAAGCACGCTCTGCGGTTTCTTCCGCCCGGGGAGAGAGCCCTCCATTACTTCAATGCTCTTCCTCCGAGGAGGTCGATGTTATGAGTATGGAGAGTGAAAGCACACACAGGGGGGAAAAAGATTCACAATTTATTTCCCCAGCATATGATGAGCTGGTGGATGTTATGTCACGGGCTGTAGAAAAATTAAATATTGTATGGCCATCTGAGAATAAAGGCGCTCGTCCTAAAAGTAAATTAGATGAGCGCTTTTTATCATCCACTACATTATCTCCACCACCAGAGCTTCCCTTTTTTCCCGATCTTCACAATGAAATATCGAAATCGTGGAATAAACCTTACTCTTCACGACTTTTTAGCCCTCAAGTTAACACTTATTCGAGAATAAGAGGGCTAAAAGAGTATGGTTATGAGGCGATGCCCCAGGCGGAACAGAATTTAGCCAGCTATCTTTCGCCTGGTCCCGCATCGTCCCTGAAAGCCTCGGCTTTGCCCACTAGACCGCTTAAAGCCACCTCGGTTTTAGTGGGCAAAGCTTATACGGCAGCAGGTCAAGCTGGAGCATGTCTGCATACAATGGCAGTGCTACAGGCGTATCAAGCTGACCTGCTGGGGGATCTGGATAGTAGTGAGGGAATTACTCATGACGATATTCGAGAACTTCGTCGTGCTACCGATCTTTCTCTCAGGGCTACTAAGGAGACCGCCAGAGCAATTGGGCGGTCTATGGCAGCCTTGGTAGCTACTGAGAGACACTTATGGTTAAATCTGTCAGAGATTAAAGAAAAAGATCGAGCTTTTTTATTAGATGCTCCGCTTGAACCTTCTGGTCTCTTTGGCGACGCAGTCCACGCGGTCGTCGAGCGATTTCAGGAGTCTAAGAAGCAAGCTGACGCTTTTAAAAAGTTTATCCCTCGCCGTGTCCAGCCCCCTGGGGTTGCTGGGCGTGAGCAGCCCCAGCCGTCGAGCTCATCCTATCATGTGCAACACAAAGAGAGTGTTTCGTCCCGTGCACCTCCACATAAACAATGGAAACAGGCGCAACACTCTCAGTCGAAGTCTTCTAAGTCGAAGCCGGATCTGAGGACCGTTCTTCAGGCGAAGAAGACTTCGGCTCAAAAAAAATAAAAAAAAGAGGTCCTGACGTCACTGGCGTCAGACCTGTGAGGACAGCCCCGACCGAAGTGGAGCGGTGTACACCTCAGAATACGGTGCCCGTTCCACTTCGGGGTCCTCACGGGACCGTTCTGCCAACCCCGTCACCCTTGGTGCTTCGGGGTGCAGCAGTCTCCAGCGAGTCGCTGATGCTATGCTGCGGCACTGCATCGGTTTCGCGCCCTCTGAGGGGGGTTTTAGAGCAGCCAGTTCAGGTAGTTCCTGCCATTATGTTTCAGGCTCCGGGACTGGCTGTCTCGTTAACACCAGAGACCAGCCTCGAGAGGCTGGTTCCCTTAGTAAATTTTCTGGCAGCGTGGAAGCTTCTGCCGAATATTTCTCGTTGGGTCCTGCAGATTGTAGAGAAAGGATACAGAATCCTGTTTGGTTCACGTCCTCCTCGTTACAGCGGGGTGTTGCCCACAGTGGTGCATCCCGAGCAGGCTCTGGTAATGGAGCAAGAGGTAAAGGCCCTGTTAGCGAAAGAAGCTATATAACAGGTGTACTCACCCGACCGAGGTCGGGTTTTTACAGCCGTTATTTCATTGTTCCAAAAAAGGATGGAGAGTTGCGTCCCATTTTAGATCTTCGTCTGTTAAATCGTTCAGTACAGGAACTCAAGTTCTAGATGCTGACACTCAAACAGATCGCGACTCAAATCAGATCCGAGGACTGGTTTGTCACGATAGATCTGAAGGACGCTTACTTCCATGTCTCCATCCTCCCTCAGCACAGGAGGTTCCTAAGGTTTTCTTTCGGGGGCAAAGAATACCAGTATTGGGTACTTCCTTTCGGTCTAGCTCTATCACCCCGCACGTTCACGAAATGCGTAGATGCAGCTCTAGCCCCGCTCAGGCTGCAGGGCATACGTATTCTGAACTACATCGACGACTGGCTGATTCTAGCGGAATCAGAGCAGTTGGCGGTTCGGCACCGAGGTGTCGTTCTCGCTCATATGCAGATGTTGGGGTTGAGGCTCAATACCAAGAAGAGTGTGCTTTCTCCAGTACAGAGAACCACTTTCCTTGGTGTGGTATGGGATTCAGTGACGATGCGGGCCACCCTATCGCCCATTCGTGTAGCTGCTATCCTGTCAGCCACAAAAGAGCTGAAGCTAGGCCAGTCACACACTGTAAAACAGTTCGGGAGACTGTTGGGTCTTTTGGCAGCAGCGTCCAATGGGATACCTTTTGGCCTGCTGTACATGAGGCCTTTACAGTGGTGGCTCAGGACCAGAGGGTTCTCCCCGAGGGGAAACCCACTTCGTATGATCAAGGTCACGCGGCGTTGCTTTCGTGACTTAGTTATATGGAGGAAGCACTGGTTCTTAACCCAGGGTCCGGTGTTTGGAGCTCTTTGCCATCGAGTTACTATCTCGACAGATGCTTCCCTCACCGGCTGGGGAGCGGTAATGGAAGGCCGCTCGGTTCAGGGTCTGTGGAAGAGTCATCATCTCTCGTGGCACATAAATTGCCTGGAGATGATGGCTGTCTTCAATGCGTTGAAGCAATTCCTCCCAGACCTGAGGGGTCATCATGTGCTCGTCCGTACAGACAACACATCGGTGGTCTCTTATCTGAACCGTCAGGGGGGTCTGAGGATCCTCCTGTGGTCTCTGGGGAAGGTACTCTCCCTGAGGGCAGTGTATATTCTTGGGGACCAAAATATTGGAGCAGACATCCTGTCGAGGCAGGAGCTGAGGCCAGGGGATTATTTGGGAGTTTTACGGCCAAGCAGAGGTGGATCTGTTTGCGTCTCAGCATACGACGCACTGTCCACTTTGGTTCTCCCTTACTCACCCAGCCCCCTGGGCTGGATGCTATGGTGCAGACGTGGCCGAGGCTACGTCTGTACGCATTTCCCCCTGTTGCTCTGCACCCAGGAGTTCTGGAGCGAGTTCGCCAGTACGGAATAAGCCTACTGCTAGTAGCACCACGCTGGCCGAGTCGGATCTGGTTTGGGGACCTGATCCATCTCTTAGACGGTCCTCCCTTGGAGAAATCCCGATCAGGAGAGACCTTCTGTCTCAGGCCGGGGGCACAATATTTGGAGATTTGGAACCTGTGGGTTTGGCCTCTGAGGGCGCCTCAACTGAGGTTGTTGAGACCATTCTAAGCTCCAGAGCTCCAGCTACTAGGAAACTATATGCGCTTAAATGGAAAGTTTTTTCTGTATGGTGTCACCGACATCAGTGGGATCCGGTTAACTGTTCTGTGAACACAGTACTCGAGTTCCTGCAGGAGCGCTTTACGTCAGGTCTATGTCCTTCCACGCTTTAGGTCTACGTGGCGGCCATTGCGGCTTACCACGCCCTGTGGAGGGTACATCGTTGGGTTGAGACCCCCTGATTTCACGTTTCCTTCGTGGCACACTGCGGACCAGGAAAGGCTGAACCTCTTGTGTCCAGTGCGAGCACTGGATACTTATGTTTATCGGACATCTTCAATGAGGAAGTCCGACCAGTTATTTATTTGCTTGGATCACCTGAGAAGGGTCTTCCTGCTTCTAAACAGACGGTTAGTAAGTGGATAGTTGAGGCTATTTCACTTGCATACGAGTACTCTGACCAGCCGTGTCCTTTGGCGGTCAGAGCTCACTCTACGAGGTGTATGGCGGCCTCTAAAGCCTTATTACTTGGAGTTTCTCTTCAAGACGTGTGTGATGCGGCAGGCTGGTCCTCACCGCTCACATTCATTAGGTTTTACTGCCTGGACCTGGATGCTGCCCCAGGTTCTCAGGTGCTTAGTGCTTAGTTACAACAGACTAACACTCAGGTACTTGGAATTCTGGCGCTTTGGGTATTCTCGTTCCCATGGCGTCGATCGACGCATCGTTGAGTTCCCTTCGTAAGGGAACGTCTCAGGTTACTATTGTAACCATAGTTCCCTGAGAACAGGGAACGAGACGATGCGTCACCCTGCCATACTTCCTGCATCCCTGTGATCGGCTTGCTTCGGCAATTTTCGAAGCTAATGCCGGTTTGCACCGGATGTGCTTTTATCATTTCCTGGTCATGACATCACCCGCCCGTGACGCTCATTCTTTCCATTGGACTAGTTGACATAGATGCTTCAGACGCAGTCACGCTGGGGGCGTTCCCATGGCGTCGATCGACGCATCGTCTCGTTCCCTGTTCTCAGGGAACTATGGTTACAATAGTAACCTGAGACGATCTCTGAGTGGTTTATCTTTTTCCGCCAGATGGGGAATGAATTTTCCAAGCTGATTGACCATACCAAGAAAGCTTCTTAGCTCACTGACATTTGTTGGCTCTGGCATCTCCTGGACCGCCGTGGTCTTGGCTGGGTCTGGTTGCACTCCTCTGTCTGAGATAATGTGGCCAAGAAACTTGACTACGCGGTGAGACAAGGCACATTTGTCTAAGTTAAGGGTGACGCCAGCATTTTCCATCTTTTGGAGCACTGCGTGAAGCCGCACATCATGCTCCTCTTGAGAACGCCCCCACACCAGCACGTCATCCATGTGACAGACCACACCATCCAGGCCCTCCGTGACTTCAGTTACCATACGATTTTGGAAGTGTTCGGGTGCCGATGCGATACCGAAGGGCAAACGATTGAAGTAATACCGCCCAAACGGTGTGATAAAAGTCGTCAGCTTGGCGGACTGTTCTGCTAGAGGTATTTGCCAGAATCCCATGTTTGCATCTAGCTTGCTAAAAACACAAGCTCCCGCTAACAACCCAAGAGTCTGTTCAACTGAAGGAAGTATGAATTTCCCCCTTCGCACTGATTCGTTGAGCTTTGTTAAGTCAACACAAATGCGTGGATCACCAGACTTTTTGGGCACCACGACAATGCCTGCACACCACTCTGTGGGTTCTTCCACCCTGCTTATGACCCCCATCCGCTCCATGCGTTGTAGTTCATTTTTCACTTTTGGCATGAGTGGAAGAGCGATGCGTCGTGGAGTTTTGAGGGAAAATGGAACTGCTCCTGGGCTCAGTTCAATGGTGTAAGGCCTCTGTAACAGTCTTAGCCCACTGCACAGCTTTGGATAGCGTTCCCGTAGTGTGTGAATGCTTACGCCATCAACACGTGTGACAAGACCCAATTTGGTGATGGCGGGTCTACCTAGCAGTGGTGAATGAAAACTCTTAACAACATACACATCCTCCAATATATGCTTGTCTCCTTTCAGAAGCAGCATGTTTGAAACTCCAATCACGCTAAGTGGTGAGCATCCAGGTCCAAGTAAAGGCTTAGTCACTCTCTGGAGTGCTGATTTGTTACCCTCTTTAAATATCTTGTGGAACACATGGTCTGGCATAACAGTGACATCTGCACCTGTGTCGATTTTGAACTGTACTTCACAGTCTTGTATTTTAATATCGATCAGCCAGGGGTCGCCCCCGGCAACCACAGTGCCTAAAAATATGCCAGGGTCTTGTTCTTGAATCTCATTCACCTTTCTGGATGAAGCGCACACCTTTTGGTAATGTCCCCTCTTCCCACAGGCATGACAGAGTACAGTATTTGCAGGGCAGTGCGCTTTCGGATGTAATGGTCTTTTTCCACACTTGTGACATCTTGATTGTGACTGTTTGAATTTGTCTTTTGCTCCATGAGCACTTTTGACTCGCTGCCTGCTTTGAAACGACTTGCTTTTGCTTATGACTCTATCTACAGAGTCAGACGCTTTGGCATTAGTGCATTCACCACGCAAGTTACTCTGCTGCTGCTTCACTGCTTCAGTCTGTCTCGCCATATCAATGGCCTTTTCCAGCGTTAGATCTTTATCTAACTGCATACGCTCTGACAGACGTAAATCATTTAAACCAACGACTAACCTGTCTCTGATTCGTCGTGCAGTGGCCCATATTTGCAGTGCTCGGCCAAGGAGTACAGTGCAGTCACAAAGCAGTCGATTGGTTTGTTTTCTCCCTGTTTTCTCATGTTGAAACGTGCTCTTTCATAGATTACGTTTTTCTTCACAACAAAGAACGCGTGAAAACCCTCCTTTACTGCATCGTATCACTCACTGTTTTTGGCCGTCAAATTCAGCCCCTTCAAAATGTCGTCCGCTTCGTCGCCCATGCAGTACATGAGTGTATTTATTTGATTGGCTTGCGTGAAAGTATGGAGATTACTGGCCTGACGGAAACGTTCGAACCGTCGGATCCATCTTTCCCATTCGGTGGGTTTGGAGAAGTTAAATGGCTCAGGTGGCTGGATGCTGAACGTAGCACACGGGCTCGGCGCGGGCGGCTCTCTCCCCCCGGCAGCTGCATCACCTGGAGCGCGTTGTACTCCTGCCGCTTGTTCCATGACTTTTCGACTTCAGAACTAATAAAACTTCACTTGCCCCCGAAACAAAACGTCTTCCGCAAGCTTATTAGAGTATCCTACTCTGACACCATGTCGTATTCTCTTATTTACTGTGTGAGTAAAACACACACACACTCATCGTGTCCTCTCGAAGCCTCGTCTTTATTCAACTCCCCCACACCGCCCACTCCTGGGCAGAAACAGTACTCAGGGCCTGAACATTGTAACACATTGTTATGTTGCACTACCTAGATTATCCTACAAAAACAAGGGTCATTATAGGCGATGCTTTTCAACGTTGGCGGCAACTGAAGGACTACCAACAGATGCGGCTGTGGCATTTTTTCTGCTTGACAGGTGAGAAGCCGATTGACTAGTAGTATTTTACTAAGGAACTGTCTTTACTGACGATATGCGCATGAGAATTGTAGCTGTTCTAACGTTATAGCGCAGCCATATGTAGAACTAGCTAGTTAAACAACTTGTTTGGGGAGGAAGCTGATGTGACGCTCTAAACCTCGCATCTGAGTTTTCGCTCGTGCTTGATTGCGCGTCCATGTTTTTCGAAAGGGTGGAGTTAGGAGGAGAGAAGGTAGGACCTTATGAGTTGTGTATTTTCAAAATCCGTTTTGCAAATCACATACCCCACCTTTAAATCTCAATAGACAAGATGTTTAATACAATGATTGGGTTATTTTGAATATGAAGCATTGAAACATTAGAAATATAATATAACTACATATAATACATAGTTCTAATAGAATATTATTTTTTTAATAGTCGACCCTGTACACTTTAATTTACAGCCCGCAGGAGTTACACTTACCCTGTAAATACAGAGTTGAAACGGGTAACAAACACTACTTACTATGTAACAATACGAAACAACACTATTTGCACAGTAATTACAGAGAAAGGTACTCTTATTAAGAAAACAAAACAAAAAAAAACGTTTTAATTACACAGTATATTTGCCCTGACATTTAAGTGTCATTGCAATACAATGTGAAAGTTTATATACAGGTCCTTCTCAAAAAATTAGCATATTGTGATAGTTAATTATTTTCCATAATGTAATGATAAAAATTAAACTTTCATATATTAGATTCATTGCACACCAACTGAAATATTTCAGGTCTTTTATTGTTTTAATACTGATGATTTTGGCATACAGCTCATGAAAACCCAAAATTCCTATCTAAAAAAATTAGCATATCATGAAAAGGTTCTCTAAACGAGCTATTAACCTAATCATCTGAATCAACTAATGAACTCTAAACACCTGCAAAAGATTCCTGAGGCTTTTAAAAACTCCCAGCCTGTTTCATTACTCAAAACCGCAATCATGGGTAAGACTGCCGACCTGACTGCTGTCCCGAAGGCCATCATTGACACCCTCAAGCAAGAGGGTAAGACACAGAAAGAAATTGCGGCCTGGCATGGAGGCAATCAGCCTGTGGCACTGCTGAGGTGTTATAGAGGCCCAGGATGCTTCGATAGCGGCCTTAAGCTCATCCAGAGTGTTGGGTCTTGCGTCTCTCAACTTTCTCTTCACAATATCCCACAGATTCTCTATGGGGTTCAGGTCAGGAGAGTTGGCAGGTCAATTGAGCACAGTAATACCATGGTCAGTAAACCATTTAACAGTGGTTTTGGCACTGTGAGCAGGTGCCAGGTCGTGCTGAAAAATGAAATCTTCATCTCCATAAAGCTTTTCAGCAGATGGAAGCATGAAGTGCTCCAAAATCTCCTGATAGCTAGCTGCATTGACCCTGCCCTTGATAAAACACAGTGGACCAACACCAGCAGCTGACATGGCACCCCAGACCATCACTGACTGTGGGTACTCCAGTGCTGCTTATCTGTAGCCCAGGTCAGGCTCTTCTGCCGCTGTTTCTGGTTCAAAAGTGGCTTGACCTGGGGAATGCGGCACCTGTAGCCCATTTCCTACACACGCCTGTGCACGGTGGCTCTGAATGTTTCTACTCCAGACTCAGTCCACTGCTTCCGCAGGTCCCCCAAGGTCTGGAATCGGTCCTTCTCCACAATCTTCCTCAGGGTCCGGTCACCTCTTCTCGTTGTGCAGCGTTTTTTTGCCACACTTTTTCCTTCCCACAGACTTCCCACTGAGGTGCCTTGATACAGCACTCTGGGAACAGCCTATTTGTTCAGAAATTTCTTTCTGTGTCTTACCCTCTTGCTTGAGGGTGTCAATGATGGCCTTCTGGACAGCAGTCAGGTCGACAGTCTTACCCATGATTGCGGTTTTGAGTAATGAAACAGGCTGGGAGTTTTTAAAAGCCTCAGGAATCTTTTGCAGGTGTTTAGAGTTAATTAGTTGATTCAGATGATTAGGTTAATAGCTCGTTTAGAGAACCTTTTCATGATATGCTAATTTTTTGAGATAGGAATTTTGGGTTTTCATGAGCTGTATGCCAAAATCATCAGTATTAAAACAATAAAAGACCTGAAATATTTCAGTTGGTGTGCAATGAATCTAAAATATGTGAAAGTTTAATTTTTATCATTACGTTATGGAAAATAATGAACTTTATCACAATATGCTAATTTTTTTAGAAGGACCTGTATATATTTGTGTGTGTGTTTAATTTACAACCCACAGATGTCAAAATTACCCAGTAACTACATTGCACAAGAACATATTTTGCCAGAAATGTGATAACTTTTATATACAACAGACGTACAATTTTTGCCTGGAATATATTAACAGAATAGGTACCTGTTAGTTTTAAAATAATTACATTATAAATAATTTGCTTGTATATCTGGTTGTACCCCTTTATTACCCAAAACTTAACTTATTGTTCCCTTATACCTACACGGAGGTACACTATAATTACTGAAACGTACACCGTAATTTCGGTTTACTTACGAATAGGGCTGCACGATATTGGGAAAAAATCACATTGCGATATTTTATTTTTCTGCGATATATATCGCGATATGAAAACAATTTCAAATGATGAGTTTATTAGCTCTCTTTGGAAAGAATGAATCATCTGAATGACTGGGGTGATTTTGTAATGGAGTAAATCTGCATAGCAACTATTATAGTTAACTAATGTAGTTAACTAGAGTTTAATAAATGGAAACTTATTGTAAACTGTTACCGATTTGTTATGTCTCGTGAGTGTTGGACAGGTCAGTTGTTTTAACCATTCATTAAAGTGAATCGGTTCAAAGGAGTCATTAGTTCGCGAATTGGAGGTGTCATTAACGGACCACGGCAGACGTTGTGTGATTATCCCGGCAGTTTAGGACATCGCACAAGATTGGTCTCAACACAGAAAACATTTCACAACTGAATAGATTTTTTGTTTGTTTTGTTTATTGAAAGTGTGGTTTATCTGAATGTGTGGAACGCTTTTCAGAGAATTTTTTTTAGCACAATTCACAACCAGTAGTTCAGGAAAAAAATAAATCCGAATGCTTCACCTGAAACTTCGTTCTTCCGACCTTTTACCATTGTGTAGTATTCGCAAAGATATTCAGTCAACTCAATTCATTAAGCGCGATGGAGGGAGAGAGAGCAAGACAGTTTGAAAACGGTGAGAGTGCGCGCGCGCGACCGGAGCTCTCTCTCTCTGGTTGTTCTCTCAGTTTAACAAGCGCAGCAGTCAGTCATCTATCACTCACCGGTCAAATAAGGCTTTGGCGGGACATAAATACGCTTTGGCGGCCGCCAAAAAATGTTCAATGCAGGAAGGGCATTCTGACTTCATTTTGAATTCTCATGTTCGTTCAAGCTCAGAAATAAGAGAAAGACCACTGATCTTTGTGTCTGTTCGGCTCACAGAAAACAACGCGCAAGTTCCAGTCTTTTTACGTTTGATGTTTAAACAGGACTTAAAAACACATGCAAATGATAAACTTTCACTATATTTTGGTTAAACTTTGCAATTAATCTGCGAATCTCAAGCGTTACGGGACGTTTTTCCCTAAGGCTTACATCGCAACATCCTGCGATGTGACTATCAAGGATGTGCACATCACGATATCGATGTTAAAACGACACATCGTGCAGCCCTACTTACGAAGTTCTTTGCAGGTTGTATATCTGCTTGTTAATTTGTTAATTTTAATTTCGTTAATTTCGGTTTACTTACGCAGTTGTTTGCGGGTCGTAATATAAAGTGTTACCAAAAGTTCCCCCAAAAATATTCTGCCATCATGTACTCATCTGCATTCTGTTCCAAACCTGAGTGACTTACTTTCTTTTCCAGAACACAAAAGAAGAAATTATGAAGATTGCTGGTATCCAAAATTTTGATTAGCCTACCATTTACTTCCATTAAATATAAAAAGAAAAACATTGAAACTTTCTTCAAATTATCTTATTTTATGTTTCACAGAATAAAGACAGTCAGTAAATATCACAGTAATAATTAACTTTATTAACTTAATAAAATCTCTGAATATCATTTACTTGATGGTTTGAATTGAACTCAACAGTTCAACAGTTAATGTTGTCTAAAATTTACAGATATATTTACGTTTTTACATACATTTAAAAATTACGTTTTTTTTTCACTAAAAGCATTTAGTATTTGATTAACTAATTATTTAATTAAAATACACTTTATATATTTGTGAAATTTCTATCAAAATATTTGAGAATGGAGAATTAAACTGATCTGTTTCAAGAATAGGGTTGGGTACCGAAACGCGGTGCCAATAGGGAACCGGTTCCGACGTAAACGGTAGTAACGAGACCGAATAAGAATGTAAATTTTGGTACCTGATTTCGGTGCCTGACATTTTTTTACCGCCCCCTTGTGTTCCGGCGTCAACTTGCGTGACGTCATTGCCGCTACTCGGCACACTTGTTCATAAGATATAAACACTAGATGTTGCCTTGGGGTTCTAAGCATGCGTCAAAACCGCCGCCATCTTGAAACAGGGGTCTTGTCATAGGAAGTAGCTAGGTAACGCTGAATTCATGGATGATGCCGGACCTTTGTGCTGCGTATGGATGTTCACATGAACAAAATCTAAAAAACAGACAGCAAGGGATTACATTTCACAAGAATGTGAAATTTTGTACATTTTTTAAAAATTTCTCTGGACTCAATAATAAATGTATGTCTGACCGTTGGAACGAACCAAAACAACTAGAAAATCCCAATCATGACGATTTATGGTGATTTTATTTCCGTTAGACCTTTTCCTACATTGACGCTGATGCATTAAAGAGGAGGGGCTCCCCTGTTCCATGATGGCAGCTCTATTGACGCATTCGTTCCAATGAACTGCCATAGCCAAGGCGACATCTAGTGTATATATATATATATGACACTTGTTGAACTGAGCGAGAGGATTAATGAAGATGCCGAAGGCTGCATTTCACGTGTATAATTACGCGTCAAAATGCCCTCTGGGTTTGCCAATTGTCTGAAGCCCATATAGAATTACGCTAATTCATTGGCTGATGGCGCAGGCGCCGCCTCGACGCTCTTATGTCGTCATATTGGCGCAAGCCCCATCTGCTCCTCAGATTTCTCTGCCGAAAAAGAAAGCTTGTCGGCAGGCAGTGCGAGGAGCTTGGCAGCGAACGCAGCGTCTCGTTTCCTATTCAGAGAACATAAGTTACACCAGTAACCAGAGACATTCTCTTTCATAGGTTCACTCAACGCTGCGTAGCTAAGACGCAGTGGGAACGAAATACCAAACTCGCCAAGCTAAGCGCTGCCATAACGTCTCGGTTACGTTTGTAACCCTAGTTCCCTGATAGGGAACGAGATGCTGCGTCAAACGCTGTGGGAACGCCCCTGCGTTGTGCGTCATGAAGCACGTATGGAATCAGCCCAATGGAGAGATGGAACGTCATAGGCGGGTGACGTCATCGACCAGGAAACTATAAAGCACCCCAAAAACACAAGCGCATCAGCTTCTGATAGGCCTGAAGGAAGCGCTAACGGGAATGCCGGGAGTATGGCGGAACAACACAGCGTCTCGTTCCCTATCAGGGAACTAGGGTTACATACGTAACCGAGACGTTCCCTTTCAAGGGAACTTCGAGCTGCGTCAAACGCTGTGGGAACGCGAATACCCACGTCGCCATAGGACCAAGTGACCGTCATGTGAGAACTAGCGCACAGAGGACGAGAGCACCTGTGCCCCAGGGGTAGAGCTTAAGTCTAGGTCATAGAACTTAATAAAAGTATGCGGTAGGGATGTCCCGATACCACTTTTTCACTTCCGATACCGATGCCACAGCTTTGACTATTTGCGATACCGATATTAATCCGATATTTGTATTTTATTCTAGAACTAATACTAGGCCTAATAAAATATATGGAAGCACTTTGCTCAATTAGCAACCTAAAAACATCTCACTCAAATGGAGAACAAATACTTCTCCAGTATATAGTCCACAACAACAGTTGATTATGAAAGACTGCCACCCTTTATTCAAACACTACAAAAAAAAAAAAAAATACAGGCAGGCAGGCTACTTCAGTAGGCTACTTAAAGCTACCAACAGGTTTAAAGTTAATCATTAACAAGCTTTAAAATTACCCATTGATCCGTGTACTTTTGCGTTCATTCGTTTTTCCCTTTTAACCCGTAAAACGAAAAATTAACGGTTGTTGTATTTTTAAAACGCAAAGTTGAACACCAATATTTTAGTTTGAACTGTATGCACACCAAAAGCTGCGCAAAAAAATAAATATTGACGGAAGTTATATATAAATAAGTTATTTTCTGTATGACCAGAAATGATAGAGTATTCTAAGTTGTTTCCACTGTTGAAAGGAAAACGGAAGTGTTCGCGCCCGCACTCCTTGCCATGCAGTGCACGCTCCACACTCTGCACAAACCCTTGCTTGGATATGCGTCAAAATCCTGTGTAGCCTACAGTTTACAGCCTACGGTTTATAAACTGAGGAGACAGATTGCAAAACCGTGTTTATAGTACACCGAAGGTAGTGGGATGGAGTGTCTGTTGTGAGTTTAGGGGGCACGTCAGCCAGAGATGTGTGTGTGTGTGTGCGCATGTGAGTGAGTGAGACAGACTACTGCCTGCTGAACAGAGGGTTGCCGAAAGAAGGATCTGAAGTTCCGGTGTTTTGGCTACAAAAACCCGCCGAACTGATCCGAAACCAGCCCAATTTTTATCCACCCGCCCAAACCCATTTTTTGCCCGCAAAATAGATTGCAAAACCGTCCAATATGCGCCGCTTAATTGGATGTCGCAGCGGAAATGCTATATTCAAGCATTGTTGGATAGGTATTTTGATCATATTTTTCTCCCTTCCGATCTCCGATCTAGCGTTCTGGGCCAGTATCGGCACGATACCGATGCTGTGGATCGGATCGGGACATTATGCGGTGAAGACCATCCAGCCGCATCACAAAAATCACTCAGGGAAACTCCTGACAATAAAGCTTTAGAAGCAGCCATACTCCTGGTAGAGTGGGCTCGTACAGCCAAAGGTGAAGGCTGACCAGCCGACTCAAGTGAGATAGCCTCGACCACCCACTTGCTCATTCTTTTAGACGCGGGACACCCTTTCCAAGGTGGCCCAAAACAGACAAATAGTTGTTCTGATTGCCTCCACAGGGCAGCTCTGTGGACATAAGCGTCTAACGCCCTAACAGGGCAGAGTAAATTAAGTTTCTCCTGGTTTGAAGACAAAAATAGAGAAGGACGGAAAGCCTGCAGAACTGTAGGTCTAACAACAATTAGTAGGGACCTTGGGAACGTAACCTGGTCTAGGATGCAGAAAAGCCTCAACCATGCCAGGCGGAAATTCTAGGCATGAGGGTGAAACCGACAGAGCCTGCAAATCTCCAATTAATTTTAGTGAGGAGATAGCAAGAAGAAAGATAGTTTTAAAAGTGAGAAACTTCTCAGGAACTTCTTCGATAGGTTCAAAAGGAGCTAGGGAAAGACCTTCTAATACAATGGCCAGATCCCAGGTCGGCACCCTCGTACGAACTGCTGGCCTCAGCCTCAATGTGCCACGAAGGAAACGAGTTATAAGCGGGTGTCTCCCAAGAGAAACTCCACTGAAAGGGACGTGGTAAGCAGCTAGTGCCGCCACATACACCTTTAGTGTGGAGGGGGATAACCCTGTGGAGAAGCGCTCCTGCAGGAATTCCAGCACTGCACCAACTGGGCAGTTAACTGGGTCCTGCAGGTGTTCTCCACACCAAGAAGTGAAAAGTTTCCACTTCAAGGCATAAAGCTTCCTCGTGGATGGAGCTCTGGAGTGAAAAATGGTCTCAACAACCTCGGTTGAGAGACCGGAATCTATGAGTTGGGCCCCCTCAGAGGCCAAGCCCACAGTTTTCACAATTCTGGGCGGGGGTGAAATATTGTGCCACCCTTCTGAGAGAGTAGATCCCTCCTGACCGGGAGCTCCAAAGGAGAGCCGTCCAGGAGAGAAATCAGGTCCGCAAACCATACTTGGGCCGGCCAGAACGGGGCTACTAGTAGTAGGCTGACCCCGTCCCGGCGAACCCTCTCCAGAACTCCTGGTAGCAGAGCAATCGGGGGAAAGGCGTACAGACGTGACCTCGGCCACGGCTGCACCATAGCGTCCAACCCCAGAGGGGCTGGATGACTGATGGAGAACCACAGATGACAATGCGTGGTCTCCTTGGAAGCGAATAGGTCAACCTCGGCGCTACCGAAACTCAACCAAAGGAGCTCCACCACCTCGTGGTGGAGTCTGCATTCCCCCGGCCTCAGCCCCTGCCTCGGCAGGGAGTCTGCTACCACATTCAAATACCCAGGAAGATACATTGCTCTCAGTGATAGTAACCTCCCTTGGGACCACAGGAGGATCTGACGGGCCAACTTGTAAAGCCGGCGAGACCGCAGGCCCCCCTGATGATTTATATAAGAGACCACCGAAGTGTTGTCTGACTGAACTAACACATGATGACCTCTCAGGTCTGCTAGGAAGTGTTTCAGTGCCTGAAACACCGCCAATATCTCTAGACAATTTATATACCATGATAGATGATGGTCCTGCCACAGACCTTGGGCTGGACGACCACTCATGACCGCCCCCCACCCTGTGAGGGAAGCATCCGTCGTTAGCGTTATGCGACGACAAAGAGCACAGGACCTTTGGATAGGAACCACGTTTCTTTCCACATGACCAGAGCACGAAGGCAGCGCCGCGTGACTTTGATCTTGCGGAGCGGATTTCCCCTTGGGGAGAATCCCTTGGTCCTGAGCCACCACTGTAGCGGTCTCATGTACAACAGGCCGCAAGGTATAACGTTGGACGCTGCTGCCATCAGACCCAACAGTCTCTGAAACTGCTTCACAGTAAGTAGCTGGCCTAGCTTTACTTGTTTCACAGCTGAGAGAATCGAAGCGATGCGGGAACTTCCTGTGTTGTGGAAGGATGGATATGTGGAAGTACGTGTCCTTTAGATCTATCGTGACAAACCAGTCCTCGGATCTGATTTGTGACACGATCTGCTTGATAGTGAGCATCTTGAATTTTAGCTTCCCTACCGAGCGATTCAATAGGCGCAGGTCTAAAATTGGACGCAACCCCCATCCTTCTTTGGAACGATGAAAAATATCGGCTGTAATAACCTGACTCCAAACTGGGAGGAGGAACCCGTTCTATAGCCTCCTTTTGAAGGAGCGTTTTCACCTCTTGTTCTATTACCATAGCCTGCTCGGGGCCCACCACTGTAGGCAGAACCCCTCTGAATTTTGGTGGACGACACCTGAATTGGATAGCATAACCCTTTTCTACTGTCTGCAGGACCCAATGAGATATTTTTGGAAGGCATTTGCACTCTGCCAGAAATTCTACTAAGGGTACCAGTCTCTCGAGACTGGCCTCTGGTGTAACTTGAGCAGCAAACGCAGCGCCCTGTAATGGCGCACCGGCAGGGAACAACTGGTTTAACGGCTCTGAGACCCTCCTCAGAGGGAGCGAGCGTCCCTCGGGAAAGCGCTCGCTGGGACCGTCTGCACCCCAGCATGAAGGCGGGGTTGGCAGAACGGGCCCCTGAGGGCACCGAGGAAGAATGGGCACCGTAAAAAGAGGTAAACACCTTTCTGCCTCGGTGGGGACCACCCTCAGTGTCCTGCATGCCGTTGCATCAGGACTTCTTCTTAGCCGAAGCCTTCTTAGCTAATATAACTGTCCTCAGATCAGTTCTATTACTGGAAGATTCCGGCTGAGAGTGCCGTGGCTGAGCCCACTGTCCAGCAGGGGGAGCACGAGACGCGACACTCTGCTTCTGCTGCACCCTATATGATGAGCTCGCAGACGGGCGGGGCTGCTCCCGCCCAGCAGCCCCAGGGACGTGAACTTTTAAAGGGAGAAATTTCTTAAAAGCTGCTGTTTGCTTTTTCTCCTCCTTGAATTTATCGATCACAGAATTTACAGCATCGCCAAATAAACCCAGGGGGGAGAGAGGAGCGTCTAAAAGGAAAGCTTTTTCTTTTTCTTTTATATTCGTCTGATTTAACCACAGATGTCTTTCTGCGGCCACCAGAGCTGCCATAGATCGACCCACTAGCTTGGCCGACTCTCTGGTGGCACGCAGTGATAAATCAGCAGCCTGACGCAGTTCGCGAACTACGTCAGCACTGACCTCCTCACTCTCACTCACGTCCCTCAGCAGGTCAGCCTGGTATGCCTGCAAGATGGACATAGTATACAGACATAACGCAGCCTGACCTGCCGCCGAATACGCTTTACCCACCAAAGCCGAGATATTTCTTAGAGGCTTGGTGGGTAATGCCGGTGCCTTAAAAGATGATGCAGCCTTGGAGGAGAGATAGCTCGCAAGCGTCTCTTCCACGCGAGGCATAGCACCATAACCATATGCTTTAGCCCCCATACTATTTGAATATGTTGAAGTCTGGGGACTAAACACTCTATATGACACCGTTTTTCTCCACGATTTCGACACCTCAGTGTGGAGATTGTGAAAAAACGGCAGGCACCGGCGTGGAGGTTACACTCGTGACGGCAAAAATCTCTCATCTAATTTTGATTTAGAAACAGACTCCTGTCTAGTCACTGGCCATTCAATGCTGAGTTTTTCTACAGCTCTTGTTAATACCTCCACCAGCTCGTTACTTTCGGGAGTGTAAGGTGGCGAATCCTCCACATCTCCCCCAATACTAACAACATCCAGCTCCTCAGAACTGGATAGTTGCAGTACTGGTGCCTCAGCCTGAGCGGAAGAAACCGCAGCGCGTGCTTCCGAACCCGGGACTGAGGCACTGGATCTCACAGGTGAAGGGAGAGATAAGGCAGAGCCTGTCTCTAACCCTGCTGAGAGATCCATCTGCGATCCCCACCATAAGCGCCGCCGCTCTGCCTCGGCAGAAGCGGGACCCGAATCATTTTATTTAATGTAAAACGACATACATGACACCTAAACTAGTGGTTGACACCTAAACTAGTGGACACCTAACTAGTGGACACCTAAACGCCTGCCTTTTCGCGTGATTGAAACGCCTTCCATAAAACACACGACTTTATTCATAAAGATAATGAATATAATTAATTTGAATGATAAAATGTCCTCAGAAATGTGCAATGTTTGTTTATCGGCAATGGCAGGTGATGAGTCAGTCGCGTCGCAGCATTTTTCAGTTATGAGTGAAATGCAGGACAGCGGTTTAAAGTTAGAAGTTCACCCGCAGAGCGCGAGTCCATCTCCAGCACGAGAACCAGCGCTGATACGTGGAAATGGGATAACAGACCGGTTGATTACACTTGAATGTTTAATGTTTAATTTTTACTTCTAAAATGTTTGTTACATGAGTTTAAATGTAGGCAATATTGTATACATAATGTTAAAACAGTATAAAATATGCTTTATTGCTGTACTTATGGACAATAAAGGCCAATGTCATACCGGTGGTTGTATGGAATATTTTACAAAGGTTTAGAGGAAATAAAAAAAAGTTTATATTACTCATAAATACAAATAAAGTAAATATTGTTTTTTAAATGTTTTCCCCCAATTATTTCTGCTAAATTTTATTTGTTAATGTACCAATTATTTCTGCTAAAAATGTATTTGTTAATGTACCAAATGCAGTTACTCAGATGTACTTTTTTTTTTTACTTACATTTACTCAGTTCATACAGTGTATGCAATTGATTTCACTGATTTAAAATTTAATCAATATTTTTAAGTTTAAAAATGTTTCACCAAAAAAAAAAAAAAAAAAAAAATGGAGTAAATCATAGTCAAAGTTTTTAGAGTGAAAATGAGGGTCAGTAAATAATGAGATACTTCTCTTTCCCTTAACTGATAGTTTATCTCAAGATATTTATAAATCCAGCTCCATGCTGGAGCTTGTGATTTTTGAGAAAGCACTTTTGTGCACAACGTGGATTGAAAGATCCACGATAGGTCTAACTATCCGAGACCCTGTTGACTGAGACTGTGGTGATGGTGCATACAAATAAACGCCATAATAGATCTGCTGTGCTTCATATGTAAGAAATGAGGTAATAATAACACATGCCTAGTCTCACCTTCATAAACTAATATTTCTCCTTTGCAATGACCTAATTGAAACAAATGTCTGCAATTCTCCTTCAGTGTGATGGTGAAATCGAGACAATCACTGAAAGCATGGTTGCGCACCATGAAGGAGGTGTTTATTAAATATAGTAGCGAAAAGGATGAGGGAATTAGTGTTTAGCCTGTTGTTTTGTGAGGTTAGGTGCTAGTTTACTTTTTTAGGGTGTTTATCTTTCCCTTTACATGTTCCTGATGAGCTGATAGTGTCATCAGGTGTGGATGGTTTCCTTTCTTCCATCCATGTGCTTTCACTTTGCCGCTGCCCACAATGATAAATGGTGTGTCGTACGAGCGCCGGAGAGATGCTGATAGAGAGTCTGTTAGATGGAAACATGTCCAACCCTCTTTTAACATCAAGATATGAATATTTTATATATGATGCAAGAACCCTTTAAAATGTGCTTTAAACTGACATTATCTGCAAGTCTTAACCAAGACTATATAGCACACATGTTTAGTGCATTTTCTATGCTGTCTGTTGCAGGTCTTAGAGGCTTGAGTTGTTTTTTTAGAGAGGAAAGGCAATTAAGAGTGAATTCAATGGGTGAATGACACCCTTCCTAGACACACTAGTACACAATAAGTAAATTACTCCATAACAAGGTAGATATAGCTACTATACTTTTCAAAATTTTGGGGACAGATTTTTTTTTCTTCATTTGAAAGTCTCTTTGGATAAAAGCATATATGCTAAAAGACTAAGGGCCAAATTTACTGAACAGGGCAAATTATCATGAGAGCGCAATTCCAAAAAAGCGTTGACGGGGGTGGAAATAAAGCACACAGACCCCCCCACCCCCCACCAAATTGTTGATAAAGCATTTTTAAAAATATGTAAATATGGGGTTCTGATGAAGGAAATTAATGTTTATAAGTCGGACTTAGTTCCAACACTAGTGGCAGAACATCCAGTGGAGCTATGAAGGTTTTTATCAGCCGCCATGTTGTTCACAGGTCAACAAGTGTTGATGGATATGCAGCAGACGTGTTGTTTTTGGGAGTGTTCCCAGAGGGGTAAGAGTTGCTGCGCTAGATGGAGATAATAGTTTTGATAATATTAGAAGGTTTATCTGGATTTTGAGGTGTGCTTCACTTAATGCTGACAATACACACATTAAGCATGTTGAAAGATGTACACCACACGATCACTTGGGCTTTCTATCTCTGTCTCCCTTTCTTCATCAGACTATGCATCTCTAATGAATCTCTGGCATAAGCTTACACTTGCTCAGACGCCGAACAACTCCCTGCACTCTCACCACAAGCCTTTAATGTTCAAGCAGGGCTTTAAATCAAATGGAGCACATTTCATCCACATTTTGGTGCCGTTTCAGCAAGCTGCCATGAATTTCTCATGAATTCATGCCTCTCCCAAGTCTTTCCCTATAGTCACCAGCTCAGTCATCAATCAGTTCCTAACTTGTTTTCTCTGCGGGAGGGCATGTTTGTTTTTCTGTGCTTTTCCTCTCTGTTTTTGCTTGACTTACTGACTCACTTGGATTCAATCAGTTAGTATGTGACGTTGAGTTATACTAATTAGGAAAAAATAAATGTTAGAATCTTTGTCTCTTTATTTATTGTCATCCCTCTTGCAGAGTTGAGTGAGCCATTTCAGAGATGGACTGATTGATTGATTAAATTTAAATTCTGTCATTTTACTCGCCCTTATGTCATTCCAAACCTGTATGTGGTTCTTTCATCTATGAAAGACAAAGGGAGATGTTACTGCTCACCTCCATACAGTGAAAGTGGGCAAAGACAAAGCTCCAAAAGAAGGAAATAAAAAATAATAATAATAATAAAAAAATCGCAATGACAGCACAATATCAAAGTATTCCTCATGTCTTCTGAAGCCATATGATAGCTTTCTGTGAGTACTGAAATTTACTGTTAGCCATTTTTTATTGAAGATCTAGCTTGACAGCTGTGGTCACCGTTCACTTTCACTATATAAAAGAGCTGCTTTGACATTCTTTTATAAATAACTCTTTCTGCATTCCATATAGGCTGGGTTTAAAAAAAAGATCTGAGAGTGAGCAACTGATGAGAATTTTCATTTCTGTGAGAACTCTTTTCTTTTGACTGACTGACTGAATTCAATAACAGAGACCTGTTTTTGATTCCTTCCTGCAGTGTGTGATAAAATGTAATATTAATATATTGTACTTGACCTGTGTGCAAGCGTGACTAGGATAACTGCTTTTTCGAACTTTCATTCCAAGATTAATTATTAGAAGGTTTAATTGTCTCTAATTCTCATAAATCTCCTACGGAAAGATAATTTGTAATGCTTTAGTTTTATTCCCAAGTTAATACATAATTAACGCTGCTTCTTGCATGAGTGGCGCTAAAAACATGTTCAGTTTTCCCCAAAACAGATTAATGTGAATGTGGCAATGTTTTTTTTTTTTTTACTTTGGTTTTTGTAGGCTACGTATTATGGCAGTTCGGAAATTAAATGTGAGTGGTGCTAAAAGGTTAATTTACAGTTTGAAAACAATGCTCATCCTACACTAAACCTTTCCCTATACCTAACCAATAGTGTTAACAAAAATCAAATGTGAGTAAAAATTCACTTACTGGAGCAAACATGTAATTTTAGCTCACTTCTAAAAGTCTCTGAGCTTTTTTAAGTGAGTGTTGTGACTTGTGTTTCACTATGTACCCAGCTCTTCATATCACAAGTGCTATAGGCCCTATCTGAAAACCATACTTGAGCAAAAGTACAGATACCTTACAGCGAAAATGACTCTATTACAAGTTACCAATTTCAATACGACTTAAGTAAAAGTCTTAGAGTATCTAATTTTAACAGTACTAAAGTATTTTACTCATACTGAACGTAGGCTCAAAGATGAAGTCCTCAACACCTAAGATACATGAAAAACAAGAAACAGTTGATTTGTGAGGAGAGCGATCACATTTATTTTCTAAAAATCTAAATAAACAGCCTCTTAAACATCTAAAAACACTCAAGTCTCAGTTAAACTCAAGTGCTCGAAAAGGGCACAAGTAAACAAATATCCTTCAAAAAAACGTATTTTCAATACAACGGATAAATAAAATAATGTTAAGTAAAATAGTCAAAGCCTACTTGCACTGGATGTGCTGGTTTCGGCCTCATCTCATATAACCCCTCCGATTGAGCAACTACCCGCTATTGCACTCACAATCGTGTAAAGCAGCCTTGTTGACAAGTTTGGGTGAGTACTAGGGCAAAAAACACAAGTTAAAATATTTGTAAGCTTGACTAAAAAAAAGTTAGTTACCTGGTTGCCTTAAAATTTAATATTAAATATTGTATCAATTTATTCAAGCAATCAAAGGGATTAAGTTCATTTACAAATTTAAGTTAACTCAACTTAATTTAATATTATATGAACAAACAATTGTAAGTTGTACACTAAGCTTTGCATACTGTAGTTTGTTGTAACCAGTAACTAAGAAGTTTACACGGTTGCCTTAAAATTATGAGTAAATAAACTTCAACGAAAGTTAACATGACAAAAGCTCTTTTTTTAAAACTAATTATTCTGGAATAAAAGAGCACAAATAAACCATAACTTTAACAATTCATATTTACTATAACATTCACAAAAATAGTGATTAATTGAATTGTCTGACAAGTATATTTTAGTATAAATGAATATTAAAACACATTAAAGCAACAGGATACAAGCTGTTGCTATAAATGTCAAGCATCTCTGTGTAAAAGTCAGTGTGATGACATTAACTGCAGCATGAATTACGTACAATAGAATAAAATTAAAAACATGACATGCAAATGCTTTGCTCAAAACCGGAACAAGTAGGCCTATGGAGTATGCACAAATTAATAAAGATAATGAAATGAGAAAAATGTTGACAAGCAACACACAAAATATCAGGCCACTACTCATGAATCTCAAACAGCATTAAAAGGGTTAGTTCACCCAAAAATTGTAATTCTGTCATTAATTACTCACCCACACAATTTACCGTAAAACTTCAAATAATAGCCCGGGCTTTTATTTTCCCAAATCGTCGAACTGCCCCGGATTGTAGAGACAGGCGTCTATATGAGACAGGCCTTTATAATTTAGTGTTGAGATGTTGTTCATTGAGATGTTGTTCCTAGAGTCTCTAATATCTAAAAATCTCCAAATGCTCCACGTGAAACTGCGGTCTTCCGACCTTTTACTATCGTGTCAATTGATTTTGATTAATATGCGCGAGGGAGAGAGAGCAATACAGCGCTCGTGTTGTTTGAAGAAGTGTGAGTGCGCGCGCGCGACCGGGGCGCTCTCTCTCTGCTCGTTTGTGCCCTGTCAAGCGCAGCAGTCATTCTATTACATCACTCACCGATCAAAATTTGCTTTGGCGGCCGCCAAAAAGCGGACGATCTGACGGGTTTTAGAAGATTAAATACAACCCGAAACTAAAAAACAGACCCGGCCTCTATTTGAGACCGGCCTTTATTTACCCAAACCTGTCGCCACACCAGGCGTGTAAAAGAGACAGGCGTCTATTTGGGACTCGGCTATTATTTGAAGTTTTACGGTATCTTTGGAACACAAATGAAGATCTTTTTAGTGAATCTGAGAGCTTTTTGTCCATCCATTGACAGCCTTGTCCATCCATTGACAGCCTATGCGACTACCACATTCAAGCCCCAGGAAGGTAGTTAAGACATCATTAAAGTAATCCATGTGACTCCAGTGGATCAACCTCAAGTTTATGAAACGAGTGTTTTGTTTGCACAAAAATAAAAATATTTACAAAATATTAATCTATCAATCTCCAACGCACGTTCACACAACATCATCTATTCTTGCGTCAACAAAATATGCATGCATCACGGTTCTCTTGTTGGAGATTAATAAAGTGGTAACTTCACGTAACTTCATAAACTTGAGGTAAATCCACCGGAATCACATGAATGAATGGAATTTTACCCTCAATGGAAACAGGTCAACGAAAGTGGCCGTCAGGAATTTCAATTTATCCCTTTTCTAAAATTCCAAGGGCCATTTAGAAGAAAGAGACAATATTGTTGTTCACAAAAAAAAATGTAGCCTATTTATTAACACCATTTATGAATTATGATGACTCCCATAGATGACTCCCATAGATGATTATGGCTTGCCACTCTTCTTTAACTGTTTTTCTATCCTCCTGTCAAAGTGCTCCTGCTCACTGATAATTTTTTTTTAAAAGGACATCCATGGTGAATTTGATCTTGTCAATGTGGGTGTGTGTGCTGCCCAGAATTTATGTCGGGTGAGTGTGGATTGCATCAATTTGCTCCTGATCTTTAAAGTACAATGGCACAGGCACTTGTTAGTGGAACACTTTTGGAAAAAGTGTCAAGCCACTTTGATTTCTTTTGGCCACTGATGATGGACTGTGCAGAGAATATTGAAAATGACATTAAAAACATGTCCATGAATATCTCTGTAAGTCGTTTATTTACTAGACAAGCTATTGGTTTGAATGCAGTTAAAAAAGAGATGGGTGTTTATAGTTTATACAAATTTAGAGAGAGAGAGAGATGTTCATTTCCTTATAGCTAAAGCAGACACACACCTTTATGAGATGCAAGTTAAAAAGAACTTGGTAAAGACAGAGTATGATAAAACCAACATGAAGCGCACATACCCTACATTTTAATCCAAATCAGCAAGCTATTTTAAGAAAAATGTATATTAAGATATAAATTAGATCATCTCATTTATAAAAAACAACTCAAACCAGAATCTACATTCAAACCATATGGGAAAAGTTTTTAATGTGGGTTTTATCATGTATGACGTTGGAAATAATCAAAATATTTGAGTGAGTGTGCAGTTCAACTCTTTACTTAGAGAGAGAAATTTACATACATTGTATAAGCCTATTATAAATGTGTCTTGTTCACACCATAGACTGTAAAAAAAAAACCTATTTCACATATTTCACATAAAACATAATTCACATATTTTGCCCCAGAAACCATGTGGAGTATGTTTCAATGCAAGGAGTAAACAGTCTTACCAGAAGAGGCCATCCCACGCAAGCTAAAGACAGGCAAAAAAAAAAAAAAAAAAAAAAAAAATGAATTTTGAATCATCAAAGAACTTCAAGAACTTTTTTGTCTCTCGAAATAAAGACCCATCCAGTGATATAGAAATTAATTGATACCTACCCTAGCTTTATCTAGCTAATCGTTTATAAATAATAAATGTTGCATCATTGCTAAACAACAATAACTTTGGCAGATTATTTAACATGATACCTCAATTCGTGTCGCTGTACAGCCTCTGACTGGGGCGTATATCTACCAGCTCCAGGTCTGCATCCTCCCCTCTGTGTAGAAGGTGATATCGCTTCTTTATAGCAGCAATAAACTGCTGCAGAAAAAGTTAGGTGCCATGCAAAATGTAATGATTAATTGCATTACTCATCACAAATGTATTGGAATAAAGAGTAGGCTACATATACTTGTTCAAAAATGTACTCAAGTGTAAAAGTTGCTAATATCTTTGATACTCAGTAAAACTAAGTAGCCAAAAAGATACTCAAATATACCACTGCGTGCAAATAAGTCTTAGTCTTTATTAATCTGCCATGTAATCATAATCTGTGTGTAAATAAATCAAATGTGTTGGTGTTTTATAGGGCTGCTGCAGGAACTAATCGATTATCATTGATAATGAAAATAATCGACAACGATTTTGATTATCGATTAGTAGTGTCTGTGTTCGGAAACCGTCGTCAGCCACAGCCAGTCGTGGCATTAGTGAGTAACCCATTTCTATGGACAAAACGCAAATAGAAAATAGCCGGAGAACACAGTGTGAGCTGCTGCGGGAAAGGTACGATGCTAGTTTTCTGAAACATGAGAATGCTTTATATTTATAAGCGCATGTATAAGCGTTTACCACGGTCCGCGTCTTGTCCTGTAGTAGTTTGACAAATGCGCGTCAATGTGTCTGATGTGTTTTCCTCAGCGCATAAGTTACATTTTATGGTAATATCCATATCTGTAAATTTTACAATTGAGAGCAGTAACAGTAAAGGCACTATTGTTGGAATAGCCCATTAATGTAATATAATTACTATATTCAGAGTTAATTTCATGCCTTGTACAAGTCAACATTTTGTCGTTTTAATTTCTGCTTTAAAATAGTAAGCAATCAGGTCATTTTAGGTTTAAAATATTTTATTTTAACCCTTTTTTGCCCATAATGTAGGCTACAGCATAGCTACAATCACTGTATTTATTTTAATATGGTTTAAACATTAGGCTATATTGCACATTGTTTGGAGGACAGCATGTGGAATAACATTGTTTAAAATAATGGATTAAAATTAGTTTTTAATTATTTATTTTAAATGTAGCCTATAATAATTTTGTTTTTTCATCCGATTAATCAGATCAGATAATCGATTATCAAAATAATCATAAGTACCTGCCATTTTACTATCATTTGTGGTCATTTAAGCTAACATTAACAAATACATTGGTGCGTTTTAAGAGTTTTGCAAAAATAGAGGCAGAGGCACGTTATTCCAATGAGCCTGTGTCAGTCCCAACTATGACAATATGACTGGATTCTTCATCCTATTTGAAAGTAGCCTACATACATTAAAACATTTTTTTTTTAACATTTTCATTTATTTCTGGTTTTAGTGCGCATACACATTATTACTGAGTATATTTAAAGTATGATGTATTCTCTGTCATATAACTCAGCACCAAACTGTCTGGGTCATATGGTGGCCCAGAAGTGCACACCACAATGAAACTTAAACAGCAAACATAAGTAAACAACACAACATAAACAAGCCACAACACAGCAGAATTAAGCCACAATGTTTTTGTTGTTCTTTAAACTTTCATTCAAAGTCATTTCAAAGTGCTATTTCGGCATTCTTTAGAGCAGAGGTTATCATGTGGCATGCCATTCTCCCCACCGTAATTAGAGGAGACCAGGTATAATGCTTATCTATTCTTTATAATATCTATATAACCTAATCTGTAAGTGTTTTTAAAAGATAGATGGATAGACTTTTTTATTACTTTTCATAACTTTTATAATTTTTTGTTTTTTTTATAAATTGTGACTTTATTAAAGCTATGTAACAGACAGGTATGGAACATGAATTATCAAAAATGTTTCTGAACACTATAACTAATTTGAACAAGAATACTAGGTTGTAATAACATACTATTTTACATGTAGGCCTAAAACATGTTGCATTAGATTCGTCTTGCATTGTAAAAACAGGCGCCTCTCGTTAGCCGTGACATAATCAATCAGGTACTTGGTTTTTAAGGCAGTCAATTTTGAAAACCCGGCCTTGCACAGATAAGTTGAGGCTAATAGAAGAAGTAATTTTAGGGTGGCGTCAGACAACATCGGATATTCAGTCATCACACTCAACCAAAATGAAGGCAGAGATCAAAAGCTAAAGAGGTGTCGCAATCTGGTGTCTCTCTTTAATTTTACTAACTGCTCCTCCATGTCAACTGAAAGGTCTTTTCCTGGGCAACTGAAAGGATCTCTGACCCAAGCAAATGAACTGAAAGCCAAAGAATGGACCGGGAGCATTTCTGTTGTTCTGTTCCAATTCCGTTGAGTTTTGAGTTATTTCTGTTGTGTTGTGACTTGTTTTCCTTTGTGTTGTGACTTGATTCCTTTGTGTTGTGACTTGATTCCGTTGTGTTGTGGTGATTCCGTTATGTTGCTTTTGTTGTGTTGTGACTTGATTTCGTCATGTTGTGATGATTATGTTGTGTCGTGGTGATTCCATAGAGTTGTTTCCATTGTGTTGTGGTGATTCCGCAGTGTTGGGACTTGATTCCGTTGTGTTACTTGATTCCATTGTGTTGTGGCGATTCCGTTGTGTTGTGACTTGATTTTGTTGTGTTGTGACTTGATTCTGTCTGGTTGTGGTGATTATGTTGAGTTGTTTCCATTGTGTTGTGGCGATTTCGTTGTGTTAGGGTTAGACTAACTTGCTAACTTGTGACTTGCTTCTGTTATGTTGTGACTTAAATTCCATGGTTTAGTTTACTTGTATTTGCTTTTTTATATTTTGTTTTGTTGTGCACTACTGGGCCACTGTAGTACGGTGGCCGAGAGGTGCAAAACAAATCACAATTATAAAAACAAAATAACAAGTCAGAAAACACAACGACAATTCAGAAAACAAAATAACAATTCAGAAAACACAACGACAAATCTGAAAACAAATTAAAAAATCAGAAAACATAAAAACAAATCTGAAAACAAATTAACAAGTCAGAAAACACAACAACAAATCTGAAAACAAATTAACAAGTCAGAAAACACAACGACAAGTCAGACAAAACGGAAAAGGTAGGTATATGTGGCGAATGAATGAGAGAAAATAATTATTTTCTGATCCCGTTTGAATTGTGCCATGAATGTGAACATATGTTGTCTGTCAATTTTTTATATAATTTCTCATGTAACGAGTTTGACAGTATATTGTATGATTCTTTGGCTAGCAGTTGTGGAATAGACACAACGAGAAAGACTACACGTCGCATATGTGACGTCACCGCATAACACATTTTCCCTCCACAAATCACGGTGCGATAATCTAAGGAATTAGATCGAGATGCCTGTGTGTTTCTCTCCCTGAAAGAAGGCGGTGAAGTGCACCAAAGACACAGGCATGTTTAGCGGGATCCGTGTGCTAGTGGTGGTGACGTATATCAAACGCGTCGAAAGCAGCGAAGAGTTGTAGTCCACAAAGTGCTCTCACACAAAGTCTAACCGTATGATAATTCTACCCGCTAAATTGTAGCATTCTTTACACGAAAAATTTTATAAAAAATTCACAGACAACATATGTTCACATTCATTGCAAAATTCAAACGGGATTAGAAAATAATTATTTTCTCTCATTCACTTGCATTGACGATTTTTCAACCTAGAGGTCCAGCGGGGTTAGCGGAAGGGGCGGGACTTACCAGCTCTATACCTACCTTTTCCGTTTTGTCCGACTTGTCGTTGTGTTTTCTGACTTGTTAATTTGTTTTCAGATTTGTCATTGTGTTTTCTGACTTTTTCATTTGTTTTCAGATTTGTCGTTGTGTTTTCTGACTTGTTAATTTGTTTTCAGATTTGTTTTTGTGTTTTCTGATTTGTTAATTTGTTTTTATAATTGTGATTTGTTTTGCACCTCTCGGCCACCGTATGAAAGTAAACTAAAGAAATGAGGAGGCCATACAAATTACTGTAAGAGAAAAATCTGTAGAAAAACAGATAATGTCTTTGCAGATAAATACTAGTACCTTTTCCGGTATGGTACATAGTTTACAGACATTTCCTTCAACCCTAAACACACCTATACCTGTGAAAAATCAATATAGAAAATTAACAGTGCATTGGGCCATATTTTAGAATTGGGTCTTTCTGTAAAAAAAAAAAAAAAGATTAGACCATCTAAGCTGCTTGAGGTTGCTACTTTTGGTTTTAAAATTGAAGCACTAGTAAAGCTTGTCTATTTGTTACAATGTGAATGTAAAATATATCAGATATTTCAGCAAGAAAAAATGAATGAATTAATCTGTTTGAGAGGTATTTTTTCCTCATGTAAAATCCTTTCTGTCTGTGCATCTCCATGTAAACAAAACAACATTATCATGGCTGAATTGCCAGAATCTATTTGTCTATTTTGCTGTTCATCATCAAACTCCGTAATCAAATATAATATAGTGAAATGCCACTGAGCTGCGCTAACCTTCCTCCAGGGCAGAGGAAAATTTCCGGCGCTTACTCACCTTTCCTTTTTTTCGGTTTGGCGGATGTGTGAAGAATGATGAAGAGACAGACGAGAGAAAGACACCGAGAGGGGAAGGGGTGAGGGAGGATTAAATTAGGGCTGACTGAAGCGTGATGAGAGAAAACAGAGGGAACGATAATGAAGGAAAATAAACCTTATTGGTCGACTGGCTTGGAGGACAAAGAAGTGAACGAGTGAGAGAGAAAAAATGGTGGGCACAGCAAGAAAAATAACCACCCTCACACAGGTAAAATGAAGGAAAATAACTGATAATGACATGAAAATGATATCAGAAGTATTAATGCTACAAAATGCAGTAACACAATCTGTGGATGCCGTTTGTTTTGTGAAATGATTCCGCCATAGGCCGGTTATGTGTCCTAAATCTAGTTCATGCACAGTGTGGCTGTATGATAGAGATTCGGCTATACCAGGAGATCTCAACCATTTTGAATTCTAGAAGGAAGGATGTATAGAAAGAAAGATAGATAGATAAATCCCCCCTAACACCCCCCCCCCCCCCCCCCATAACTACAAATATATATATTTGTTATAAAAATAACCAAACACTTAAATACTTGATTTGTCTTATTAAAAAAAAAGTAATCTTGAGTCTCCCTTTGATGTTTGTTGAGGCCCCTTGGTTGAGAACAACTGTACTATACCGTTTATTCTGCCATTTTTACTATACCTTATTCCGCCATCTATTGCATTGCACTTTCTCCCATAGGTAATAGGAGTGCACTGTCTTATATCAAGTATTTGGCTTAACTCATGTTCATTAGCTTGTTATTTGGTTCCCAAGCAATGAGTAATATAAAAATCATATAGATGTAATATGGTCCTGAAAAACCTGTGATTATCAGGCCAAGAAAGTTTGGGAAATTTGCTGTTTGTGAATGTAAAAGGTCTGCACAGTTTTAAAGTGCATGACAAATAAAGTTGTCTCCCAAAATAAAAAAAATCAATTCTGAATTGCTGAAACAAGTCATCAGCAATTCCACTATGGGGGTAGAATTGTTGCATTATTCCAAATAAATAGATTATGATCCACAAATAAATGTAAAGAGATTCACAAATGATTAAATATAGGCTATACCATGCATTTAAAAGTGAAATGCCCAGCAGACAAGCGATTTGAATTTATCCGTTAAAACGCTTGATCACATAAATAATATTTCATATGAATCGGACTTAATAATATTGTATTGTAAAAGTTACTTACAGCATCCAAAATAAATGCAAATATGTATTTTTTCAGCATTGCATTATCCAGTCAAAACGTCTCAGGTTACGTATGTAACCCTGGTTCCCTGAGAGGGAACGAGACGCTGCGTTGAGACGCGGTGGGAACGCTCTGCGTGATTGCGTCGTGAAGCACGTGTATAATCAGTCCAAGGGAAGAGCGAGACGTCATAGGCGGGTGACGTCATAGACCAGGAAGCTATAAAGCACACCAGAAAACAGACCGCGACAGCTTCTGAAAAGGCCTGAAGCAAGTCGATTCAGGGCATGCAGGAAGTATGGCAGGAGAACGCAGCGTCTCGTTCCCTCTCAGGGAACCAGGGTTACATACGTAACCTGAGACGTTCCCTTTCAAGGGAACTCGAGCTGCGTTGAGACGCGGTGGGAACCCCATATCCACTACGCCATAATGAGAAATGCCCGTTCTGTGTGGAGTCCTTGCGCACACTAAGAAACAAGCAGCCTAGCCCCGGGAGTGGAGAGGTCTAGGTCGTAAAATCTGACAAATGTATGCGGTGAGGACCAGCCTGCCGCATTACAAACGTCCTGAAGGGAAACCCCCGAAATTAAAGCCTTAGAGGCAGCCATACTCCTAGTAGAATGGGCGCGGACAGCCATAGGTGAAGGCTGTCCGGCCGCTTCATAAGCAAGTGAGATAGCCTCAACTACCCACTTGCTCATTACCTGTCTCGATGCCGGGCAACCCTTCTTGGTTGAACCGAAGCAGACAAATAACTGCTCTGATCTACGCCACAGGGCAGCTCTGTGAACGTAGGCATCCAAAGCCCTAACGGGACATAACAGATTGAGACTTTCCTGATCTGGGGTAATGAAAGGTGGAGGACAAAAAGCCTGCAGCACAATAGGGCCCCCCACATTAGCGGGGACCTTAGGAATGTAACCCGGCCTAGGGTGTAAAAATGCTTTCACCATACCAGGTGCAAATTCCAGACATGAAGGAGCCACCGACAAGGCTTGCAGATCTCCAATTCTCTTGATAGAAGAAATAGCGAGAAGAAATAGAGTTTTTAGTGTAAGGAATTTCTCTGAAACCTCTTCAATAGGCTCGAAGGGAGCCAGGGCCAGACCCTCAAGTACAATGGCCAAATCCCAAGCCGGTGCTCTAGAGTGCAGTGCAGGCCTCAGCCTCAATGTACCACGAAGAAAACGAATAATAAGAGGATCTCTCCCAAGAGAAGAAGCCCCCAGAGGGGAGCGATAAGCAGATATAGCCGCTACGTACACCTTTAAGGTGGAGGGAGATAATCCAGCAGAGAAACGGTCTTGAAGGAAATCGAGAACTGTACCAACCGGGCAGTTAACAGGATTTAAAAAGCGTTCTCCACACCATGTAGAGAACAGTTTCCATTTCAATGAATATAGTTTTCTCGTGGAAGGAGCTCTGGATTGAAGGATGGTCTCAACGACCTCAGTCGAGAGACCAGATTCTAAGAGCTGGGCCCCCTCAGAGGCCAAGCCCATAGTTTCCACAACTCCGGGCGAGGGTGAAATATCGTGCCCCCTGCTTGAGATAACAAGTCCCTTCTGACAGGAATCTCCATGGGAGAGCCGTGAAGGAGGGACACTAGGTCCGAGAACCACACTCGGGTCGGCCAGTGCGGGGCTACTAATAGCAGATGAGCCCCTTCTTGGCGAACCCTCTCCAGAACTCCCGGAAGCAATGATATCGGGGGGAATGCGTACAGGTGCAGCCTCGGCCACACCTGTACCATAGCGTCCAGTCCGAGAGGAGCTGGATATGTGAGGGAGAACCAAAGCTGACAATGGGTTGTATCGTAAGATGCGAAAAGATCTACCTGAGCTTGACCATAATTCTCCCATAGGAGCTCCACCACCTCGGGGTGAAGTCTCCACTCCCCGGGCCTCAGCCCCTGCCTTGACAGGATATCTGCTCCCACATTCAAACACCCTGGAATATAAACTGCCCTGAGTGACAGTAATTTCCCCTGGGCCCATAGGAGGATCTGATGAGCCAGTTTGCATAATAATCGGGACCTCAGACCCCCTTGGTGGTTGATGTAAGAGACCACCGATGTGTTGTCTGTGCGGACAAGCACATGATGGCCTCTCAGGTCTGGCAGGAAGTATTTGAGAGCCTGAAATACCGCCATCATCTCTAGTCGGTTTATATGCCACGAAAGCTGATGGTCCTGCCAGACACCTGTCGCCGAGCGGCCACTCATGACCGCCCCCCAGCCTGTGAGGGAAGCATCCGTCGATAGCGTTACGCGTCGACAAGAAGCCCCCAAAACTGGGCCTTGGGCGAGGAACCAAGGTTTCTTCCACATGACCAAGGCACGTAGGCATTGCCGCGTAACCTTGATCGTGCGAAACGGATTTCCCCTCGGAGAAAACCCCTTGGTCCTGAGCCACCACTGCAGGGGTCTCATGTGCAGAAGGCCAAAAGTAATTACGTTGGACGCAGCTGCCATGAGACCCACCAGTCTCTGGAACTGTTCACAGTGAGTGACTGGCCTAGTTTTACCATCTTTACGGCTGTGAGAATCACAGAAATACGTGCTGGAGACAATCGTGCTTGCATAGTTGTCGAATCCCACATCACCCCTAAAAAAGTGGTCCTCTGGGCTGGGAGGAGAACACTCTTCTTGGTGTTTAGCCGCAACCCCAACCTCTTTATGTGAGACAGAACGACATCTCGATGCCGAACTGCCAACTGCTCGGAACGAGCCAGGATCAACCAGTCGTCGATATAGTTTAATACGCGAATGCCCTGGAGTCTCAGAGGAGCCAGCGCTGCATCCACGCATTTCGTAAAGGTGCGGGGTGATAAACCTAGGCCGAATGGAAGGACCCGATATTGGTATGCTTCGCCCCCGAAAGCAAACCTCAGGAACTTCCTGTGATGAGGATGAATGGATACATGAAAGTAAGCGTCCTTCAAGTCTATTGTGACAAACCAGTCCTCGGACTGAATCTGTGATACAATCTGTTTGAGTGTAAGCATCTTGAACTTGAGTTTCTGAACTCTGCTGTTTAACTGACGCAGATCTAGAATAGGACGCAACCCCCCATCCTTCTTGGGAACGATGAAGTAACGGCTGTAAAACCCTGACTCTCTGCTGGGAGGAGAAACCCTTTCTATAGCCCCTTTTCGCAGAAGCGTCAGTACTTCTAGCTCCATGACCCGAGCCTGCCTCGGGTCCACCACTGTGGGAAGGACCCCTTGAAATCTGGGCGGACGAGAACCGAACTGAATTCTGTAACCGTTTTCTATTATATGCAGGACCCACTGAGAAATATTTGGCAGTAGTTTCCACGCTGCCAGAAATTCTACTAAGGGGACCAGTCTCTCGAGACTGGCCTCGGGATTCGGTTGTACGGATATTTCGGTGCCCTGAAGCGGCGAACCGGCAGGGAACAACCGAACTGACCGTTCTACGATCCTCCTCGGAGAATCGTATGGGGACGCTGACACCTCGGTGCCCTGAAGCGGCGAACCGGCAGGGAACAACCGATGTGGCAGCGCTGCGACTCTCCTCAGAGAATCGCCCCCCAGAGGGTGCCGAGGATGAACGATTTCTCGAAAACGTCCCTCCTCGGAGGGGACCACCCTCAGAAGCCTGACGCCTTGGGCGTCAGGACTTCTTCTTAGCCCAAGCCTTCTTAGAGATGACAGTCCTCAGATCTTGCCTACCCCTAACTGGCCTGGACTGCGACCGCCACCCAGGTTCCCCAGATTGTGGAGGAGCCCGAGTGGCGACGCTCTGTTTTTGATGCACTCTGTGCTGTGAGGAGCTTGTACTCGGACGAGACTGCTCGGTTTTAATAATCATTTTCCGCCCAGCAGTCTCGGGGACATCGAAACGTCGAGGAAGAAACCTCTGGAACGCAGCCGATTGTTTTTTCGTTTCTTGAAACCTATCGACGACACAATTGATAGCGTCGCCGAACAAACTTGAAGGTGACAGTGGCGCGTCCAGAAGAACAGACCTATCTTTATCTTTAATATCAGACAGATTTAACCAAAGATGCCTCTCCGTGGCCACCAGGGCTGCCATAGAACGGCCCACTGATTTGGCCGTCTCCTTAGTGGCCCGGAGAGACAGGTCTGTTGCGCGACGCAATTCTCGAATTGCGTCAGCGCTGACTTCCTCACGTTCATCGATATCCTTCAGCAGATCAGCCTGGTATGCCTGCAGTATAGACATAGTATGCAGACATGACGCAGCCTGACCTGCTGCCGAATAAGCTTTACCCACCAGCGAAGATGTAGATTTTAATGGCTTGGTGGGTAACGTCGGGGCTTTTAATGATGACGATGACTCGGGAGAGAGATAGCTCGCGAGCGTCTCTTCAGCCCGAGGCACCGTCAAATAACCATAGTCAGATGCACCCAAAACATTACTGTAGTTGGAAGTTTGTGGGTTAAATACTCTGAATGACGCCGGTTTATTCCACGATCTCGAAACCTCATTGTGGAGATCGGGAAAAAACGGGAGTCCCCGACGTGGAGGCTGTGTTATAGATGGTAGAAATCTTTCATCTAATAAACTTTTCTTAGAAACACTCTGAGAATCATCGGCTGGCCATTCAATATTTAATCTAGCTACAGCACGAGATAAAACCTCCATAAGCTCCTCATCATTACTGGAGGCATGAGCTGGCGAAGACTCAAAATCCCCCATATCAACACTGACGACATCCAGATCCTCAGAACTGGATAGCCTCAGCAGTGGTGCCCCAACCTGGGAAGGAGAAGCCGCAGCGCGGGCTCCTTCCTGGGCAGAGGCACCGGATCCAGCAGGTAAGGGTTGAGAAAGGGCTGGGCCCGTCTCAAGCCCCGCTACTAGATCCATATGCGAACCCCAAGATGAAAGCCTTCGCTGAGCCTCGGCAGCAGCGGGACCCGCACCTCGGGGAGCGCGAACCGAACCGTCCTCCTCAAAGAACGCCCGGCGAGAGCGGAGCGTCCTCACGGACAGCTTCTCGCAATGCTCACAGTCAGCTCCCTCGAGAACTGACTGGGCATGCTCCACTCCCAAACAAGCAACACAAAGCTGATGTGTGTCCCCACCCGTGATAAAACGAGGGCAAGGGACAACACAACGCTTGAATTCTTGTTTCGCCATAATATATATATATATATAGAAAGATAATGTGCTTGTGACAGACAACAGTAAATAGACAAGGACAGTATACAGAGAGCGCTTGCTGAAGGCAACAGAAGCTGTCGCGGTCTGTTTTCTGGTGTGCTTTATAGCTTCCTGGTCTATGACGTCACCCGCCTATGACGTCTCGCTCTTCCATTGGACTGATTATACACGTGCTTCACGACGCAATCACGCAGAGCGTTCCCACCGCGTCTCAACGCAGCTCGAGTTCCCTTGAAAGGGAACCCCATTAGCCTACACGTTGTTACATCTTCAATGATGGTCATTTGGGCTGATATTTTGTATTCTACATAATATTTATGTCCTATAGCTAGCTATTTGTCACAACGATTGTGCTTTAAAAGACAAAATCGTCCTTTTGTAATTTATTACATCGTGTCTACCCCGTGCGAGGCTTTCTACATTGGACAATGGAGCAAATGTGCAAATGATATGTCCTCCGTAGTTGCGTGTAGTAGCCGCTACTTCAGAAGAAGAACGGGCATCCGTTTACTATCAATGAATCATCGTGTCGGGCTGCGCCGCATCCAGTAGCCTAGACACTATCACGGTTTATTCATTTTCATGTAGCCAGCATAGTCAATAAAGAAGATTATACGTCATATATCTTCAGGTAAGAAAACAGACGTCATGGGCAAAATGTGTTAACATTGCAAACATGTTAGTTTTACATGATTTGAAACTGCTACGGCAGGGAAGATAATCGGCTATTTGCTTTTGATGCGCCGCTTGACTCCGGTAGAGAGGGTGTTATGATGCTCGGGATCTGTGATGATCATTTGTGTGTAATCCTGAGCTAATAATAAAGAATAATAAATATATAGAAGCCTTAAACTCCAACAATCTTTTGGAAACGGTGTGTTTTAACCACACAAACAGCTAATTTGAATGAAGCTCCCATTACAGATGCTTTCAGGGGTGCAAATATCTGCAATATCTGCATTTAATCAGATCCTGTTCTCGCCCCGAGTGTAAAGCCTAACGTGATTGGTTGTAGCGAGAACGTGCTACGATTGGTCAGCTCAATGTGGCCGTTATCTGATTGGCTTAGGTAAAGGTTGGGTGGAGTCCACTTATTTCCGGATTTGTCTGCACGTCGACGCCAGAAGTGTTTCAGAATCCAAAAATGCGTGCGGGGATTTACAAATGCACGTGAACCGATTCACAAATGCGTGAGGGGATTTACAAATGCACAGGAACCGATTCACAAATGCGTGAGGGGATCTACAAATGCACAGGAACCGATTCACAAATGCGTGAGGGGATTTACAAATGCACAGAAAGCAGTTCACAAATAAATGCCAGGCAGAGTTGTGTTTGTGGCATAAAATCGAATTTTGTAAATATATATTTTTATTTGCAAAGCTAATTTTATTTATTTGTCAGTTTTATATTTTTTTGTGAAACTCTTTACATTTATTTGTGGATCTTAATCTATTTATTTGTGAATTTGATATATTTTTGTGAATCTCTTTACATTTATTTGTGGATCATAATCTATTTATTTGGAATAATGCAACAATTCTACTAGGGCTGCAACTAACGATTATTTTCATAATCGATTAATCGGACGATTTTTTTTTTCGATTAATCGATTAATCGGATAAAATTTCAATTTGATTTTTTGTTTATTACAACTAAATAAAACCCTTAATCATGGTATTTATGTGTAAAAGTGTACAAAAGCCACACATTGAGTTTTACTAATATCAATATTTGCATTGTTTTTAATGATAATTGCTGATGGCAAGTTGACAACCATGAAAAACAAAAAAATCTAAATTATATACCACATTGTTTTAACATAATTTTTGTTAAAAACTAATTTACACAGACATGTTCAGATGTGAAGATAGAAACCAAAAACATGTAAAGTACATAATTCATTTGATTTTTATTTAAGATTCAATTAATTATAAGGATAAATTGCTAAAATAAATATAGAAAGACTGAAAAAAAGCGCGTGAACGTAGTAGAGCCGCAGTAGATCGCGTTTGTAAAACAATTAAAACTATGGAGACGCAGCAAAGGCTTGATTAAAAGGACAAGAAAATGATGCATTAGTGCACAAGCATTCGCTGAAAACCACTGACTACAGTGACTAAAAAACAATCTTTTACTGCTGCTGTTAATAACTGCCTTTATATTTAGTGCTTCACTTTCTAAACACCGTTTTAATTTAGCCTATTTCTGCGTAGCGCTATTTTAATCCATCACTTATGTTGCGAGCGAAATGATTGCACAACCTGATGCCCGAGACAAAATACAGACATCCCAAGTCTCCCGGAAGTTCCGGGAGTCTCCCGCATATTGATAGCGGCTCCCTGATGCCCGCAAATTAGTTCAAACTCCTGGAATCTAGAGCGTGCAAGCAAGAGAGCGCATGCGAGACAGAAGAGAGTGCTCCAAAGTCCAAACTGTGTAGCGCGCGCACGACAGAGCGGCACAGGGAGAGAGACCTTGCGTGTGTGTGCCGCATCATGATAGGCCTGTTTCAACCAATCACCAGTAAATGCTCCCCGTGACGTAAGCAGAGCAACTAATCGATAATGACATTCGTTGACAACAATTTTCATAATCGATTATTATCGATTATATCGATTAGTTGTTGCAGCCCTAAATTCTACCCCCATATTCCACTCTCACTTCCTGTTACATATAGGGCTACCTAAGTAACAATGAAACAAATTTGCATTGTGCCAGCCAATGGTCTTCATTGGATGACCTTGATCAACTTCTACTTTGACCCGGCCTCAAACATTGTAGTTGTAGCTGGGGCATGGAGGAGTTTGGTTCGTGTTGTTGACATGTCGAGAAGACGCTATTTTAATGGCTGCAAATCCACTTTACATGCACTTCAAAAGGATGAGGAGGACTTTTGTTAATATTGTTACTGTTTCTCACAAGCACTTAATACAAACAGTTTACAAGTGCTTTACTAGTGTTAACAACAAGGGTTTAATCCATCAGCCGGAAACTGAAGCCTCGCGGGGGCCGCCATTGTAGCAGACTCACACCTGCTGTTAGCATTCCATTGACTCTCATTTATTTTGGCATCACTTTGACAGCAAATAACTTTACATCTGAGGTGTCCAAAGACTTAATTTGTCCATTATTTATTTCTAAAGAAACACGACAATGTATGAAAGGCTCCATTACTTTGTATCTTACGTTATGGCCCCGTAGAAGCCGTTTTTGTAAAAATAGGCTAACAATTACGTCATAACCACGCGACTTTCTGTCGCACAATAGAGAAATTACCGTATAGACAGGAGGAGAAGCTCGCAAGCAATCTTTTACTGTCTATGAGGCAATCGGGGGGACATAGAGGCATAAAGTCAAGGGAGAAGCCCATAGATAGAGAATCCATAAAAGCAACAGGACAAAATATTTCAACAACGTTTTTGAGGAATTAGGTGATTCAGATTTGTCTTGGCACAGCTACTAGAAGATTTACAACTGTCAGACTGTCATCAAGCTCAGTTTGAGCCTGCGCAGTACGCTTAGCCATCAGGAAGTGAGTGCTTTAATCGGGCTTCATTTTCTCCATTGAAATCAAGGGGGTCGGGTCGCTGTGTCCATTTCTTTTACTGTCTATGGTTAACAAGCACTAAGGAAGCCTCTGGAGATGAAATTCTGATATGATAAAGACCGTTTCAATTCTGACAAGTAGACCAATCACAACAGACTTGGCCGTCTGGCCAATCAGAGGAGAGTATCCTCTCTCAGATTGGAGGGGTTATAGATAATTAATATCCAAACAAACTTTTTTTAGACTCTTTGAGAAATTAAGTGATATACAATGTATATTATGAGAAAAGTTATTTTTATTTATTTTATTTTTTTTACCTTTGATGCATGCAAATCTATTGTTGGAGACCTCCAAAACAAAATTAGAAACCTTTAAAATATCATAATAGGGTCACTTTAACCCTATTATCATGATATGTCATGGATTGTCCTTATCATGGACAAGTCATGGATAATGCTATATATCAATTTTTCCTGTTGTGTTACAGGATGTTCTCCAGGATGTCTATACAATTATTTAAACAGTCATCAAAAATTACTGATAAAGTGATATACTAAAAAAAGTGATATATTATATTGTTTACCATATAAGATTTTGATCACCTTAACTACAGTGCTAAAGGGAATAAGATGCAATCTGTACTAGTACATATTATCTTATTGTTTTCTAATGCTGCACAGAGCTCTATCAGCCAATGCCGATGGTAAAGTGTTAGCGGCTAGTTTGTTGAACATGTGCACCACTGTCTGTAGAGGATTATCCACTTAGAGAGCTCCTTTTGGACCAGATTTCAATCAGTTTGTGCTGTTAATCAGAGAGAGCTGGTATCGTAATGCATGGCCATGCCTCAGGTGCAGCCCTGTACCCAAACTTGCATTAGGCTAATCCAATTCATCAATCCGGAAGCCAAAGAGCCTCCCTCTGACACACACACACACACACACACACACACACACACACACACACACACACACACACACACACACACACACAGTCTCAACCAGGTGATGGTGCCAATTGGAAACATTGTGGACTCTGGTATTGTTGTTCTCTCTCTCTCCTTTCCTCTTTATGTCTTATTTTGCACATGCTTACAGCTGATCTTTGATAAGCACTTCCCATAGCCCAACCTGCCAAGGTGGCAAAAAAATGACAAAGAAATGAGAGAGGGAAATAACAAGGTTATGAATCAGCTCTAAAATTGCAGGCCACAAAAAAAAAAAAACCACTGCTTGGCAGGAAGTGGAGCAAGGTGGGGGCTTGGGGGCATAATTGCTAGCGCACCATGCTGAAAAGGCTATTGAGAATGCCATTCTGGGCGACGCTGATTGGCTGCCCTCCCACAAGCCGCACTATCCCCCTGGTTGGCCCTGGGCTGAAAGCATTGAGAATGCTCCGAGGGTGCCTTTTTTTTCTGATGCCGGGAATAGTCTACATGGCAAAATAACAAGCTAATTAAGGCTTTAGCGAATGATGGATGGCTGTGAAAGTGAGCAAAGCTGGTCAACAGGGCAGAGGAGCAGCCTGTGATACACCGCGAGCCATCTGCGCACAACCTGACAGCTTAATTGGCAAAGAGATCCAAGGGGAGGGGGAAAGACCTGTTGGACCTTTGATAATTGCTGGCTAGTTTGAATATGTTCCAATCCGCTACCACTGCAATTACATGTTTGATGTTATATGTGGATATTTCCTGTTTCTTCATTTCTGCTGCTTTCATCGTTTCACGGGTGGTTGAGTGATTTGTATGTTTGTGCTCCATTACCTCAGCCATTTTGTTTGTAATAGTAGCTGGGTTAAAATGGATAACTCTGCGGCAGCCGGCTGCTTGGACAATTAATATGGCTGCATTTCCTCAGGCCCTTGGCTGAGCTTTCATTATGGAGTTTGAGTAACGACAGTTCAACTTTACCTCCAGAAGTTAGCATGTGAAACTGTTGCTTGCACTGTCAAAACTTTTTTCTCCCTTAGGATGAATTAGAAAGCACTAATTTGATTCCAAATGCAAAACAGGAATTCTAGAAAAGTACGAGTCCATCCATCCATCCTAGATGGCATGTTTTAGTATTATAATATGCTATTCGTTTTATTAAAATGACTTAATTTTTTATTATTATTTTACTATGTTCCTTCAGGTTCACTTATAATGTAATAAAGATTTTTGCACAAAAACAAAACAACTACAAATATATATATGCGGAAAAACAATTATTTTCAACCTGCATTCTAACCTTCTGTCTGAAATGATAAATTTTTAAGGGGCAGCTTCTTTAAGGCTTCTCAATAAACGACCACTGTCATGATTGGCTAACATCATTGCATAGGAAACAGTATCAACGCCCACTCGATATTGGACGTGAAGAAGAAGTGTTTTGACTACATTAGCCAGATAAAACCGTCATCTACAGACAAAGCATTATGCAATAATTTAATTACGTTGCAATTGGCTGCTTCATCGTTCAACAAATACTTCTTTGCGAACTCTCTATTACACTGTGCCTCGTTTACCAAACAAAATGCTCCGAACAAACATATAATCCTCTGACGTGTTTTTAGTTTGAGTAGTTTTAGCATTTTAACTTAAACGTATTTCAGTTAATTGCCAATGCAACATTTCTAGTTTTCATTTAAGTTTTTATCATTTTAATTTAATTTAATCTAATATTATATTTTATTTTGGCTTTATTTCTCACATCACTGGCAGCTATGATAACCTGCAGTTTAAGTAAGTTGTTTTGAGATGATCAAGATGGTTTGATTCAGTAGCTCACCCCTCCAGGATTCATCAGTGCAGGGAACACAAAAAAAAAACATTTATTATTATTTAATAATAATAACTATTCTTCTGCTGATTAATATAATTCATTAGGATATCTGTAGAAGATATCATAGTAATAAGGACTTGTCACAATAATATAGAATTCAATAAATGTGTTTGGTGTGTGTATATTTCACAATAGCTTCTGTTACATGCTGGTCTGTTTGGTCAGAGATAGAGGGAGGTATGAGTGTCATGCAGTGAGAGACCTGATCACGCTCTATTGTTTGATCGCTCTAATCTCCTCCCACACCAATGAGAGTCATTGTTTGCAACTGCACTGGTGTAGGGGAGGTTTATAAGCTTGTGGTATATCAGCATGAGCTGACTTTAAGGTGACCAGATCGCAGCAGTGGCTGGCTGACCATGGAGACTTTTCTCTTAAAGCTTGAAAATTATATTTTCTTCCTGCAGTAAAAGTATTATTTTCCTACTTTGATCTCTCATTTTTCCCTTTTTAAGTCTTTAAAGATCGACAATTCTTTTTTAAAAATAGAATATTGGAATTTATCATAAATGATTTATCTGTGCACATCATTATTATTATTGTGCATTCATACACTGATGATGTGTTTACTGGCATCATGAGTGCGGGACAACGTGTCACTCACATGAGATCACAGCAATAGCAAACCACAACCATCCAGTGATTGAATTTTTGTTATATATTTTCTTGCAGACACTCATTTTTAGTGGATACAGCCCAATCAGAACCTAGCGAGCCATACAATTTGAAAAGGAAGTGCATCACGGGGCTCAGTGCAACCCATTACACTTTGGAGGAGGATTCGGTTCAGAACTACAGACACAAATAAAAGTGTTAAAAAACTACAAACATGGCAGATGTGCATAGAGAGGTTTAGATAAAAGGGTTTGAGTCACTAATAATCAATGATTAACCTGGTAAAAAATATTTATCTAATGTGTCCGTGTTATATTTTATCTGCAATAACAATGTGAACTTTTATAAAGGTCCGTTTTGGCATTAACTTTTAAATGCATCATTATGCAAAAATTCATGAGGAGAGTTCTCCAAATGAAAGACCCACGACTGGCAGATCAATGTGCTACTTCCTTTCTCTCCAATACAGTATTGGAAATGAAATGTGGAGGCCCATTAAAGTTTTGCATCAGCTGGTCTATTTATGAGTGTTGGCTTTTGCTGATTCTAGTATATCTGTGTCTCCGTCTCTCCACTCTTGGTGAAGAGTCGTCAAGACGTCTAAATGGCACTGTCTCCCCGACATCACGCACTTCTCTGAGATGAGTCCTGAAGACTTTTCTGGCCTTGGAGAACGCCTCCTTGGCGAGATGAGCTGCTGACAAGGCAAATGTTTTATTTACAACACATTAGACGTTAGAATATAATATGTTGATTCTGAGTGAGAGCAAAGAGAAAAGAGAGCTAAAAGCTAATGCTGTATATGGTGTCTCTTTTCATTGCTAGTCTTTAAGCTGATGCTTTGTGTTTAACGTGTTTAGTCCTTGTCCTGCTCTTAAATCCACAAAGTCTAAAGTTATGTAAAGTATTATCATTGGCAACACTGCTTCGAGGGATGATGTGCTGGGGAAAAACCTTTCAGTATGTATAACATTCACCTTTTGTTATAGTTTAGACATTTATACAGGTTCAACAGCTCAAATGTCACTCTATGCTGGGAATGACGGTACATTCTTCCATTCTCAGAGGAAGCACATGTAAGATATCAGGTTATTTGGAGATCGGATATGTATAACAAATTGGGATGGATTACGACATAATCGCTTTTCAAAAATCCTCGAATAACTGGCACACTGTAATGCTAGCCTTTGTTAATTCCCAACGTGGCTTCCCACCCGTGTCATTGCCGCTTTTCCATATTAGATAAATGATGGGGACATGTGATGCCCTGGAGAATCCCCCCTGCTCTTAAAAGACCTTTACAGAGGTACAGACTTAACGGAGTTCACAAATTAGCAAAATGAACAGCCTCGTTCAATCTGGTGTAGTTAGTGTTATTGCATCTGTCATATTTACAGGCAGTAGTGGAATGTGCCACCCAGCCTGGTCCTCATTAGGCCTGTGTTTTGACTCTTATTTAGACTCGGGTTTGGTTCTATTGTCACTCTGGATCAAATGGCCAATGCAAACACTCTTAATTAGACCGGCATGGAATGATCAGGACTACGCTAAAACACAATGTGGCAGCTCCACTATGGTGTGCTGTAACTGTAGCCCCTCAGCGTAATTTCCTCCTGATGCATTGTGAAGGTCGGCGCAGCTGTGGATGAAGCCACTGCCCTTAAGTATGAGAGACCTGAGTGTTGCTTTGGTAGGGTCTGCTTTTTATTCCGTTATGGAGGCAGGTTGTTATTTTCCTCATTTGGCCCTCAAGCAAGTTCAAACAGCAACGACCACCCATGAAGGGCAAACTGGTTTTCCTCTGCTTGCTTTTTCTGGACGTGCACGCAAACTATACATATATGTTGAGTTTCACAATCCAAAATTATGTGGAGAAGGTTCTAATCAGAAGTAATTTCCATTTCATGACAACTTTAACCATTTTAAACTATTTTTCAAATCCATGATCTTAAAGGGATAGTTCAACCAAAAAATGTTATTGATGTGGAAATTGTCAAAAATTATAATGGAGGTCAATAGGAACCAAAGCTGTTTGGTCACCAACATTCTTCAAAATATCTTTTTATGCTTCATTAGAATTAATTCAGATATTCAGATTCGGAATGACATGAGGGTGTGTAAATGATGAGAGACTTTTCATTTTGGGTGGACTATCCCTTTAATAAAGCGTTTTTCTCCAAATAAAATGGCTGTAAAAACAACAACAACAAAAAAACAAACATTTTTTGGAAAATCCTCAGGTACACAATGTGTTGTATTTTGCTTAAAAACAATGTTCCCTCACATCTCAAAGAGATGCTAGCAGTAAAACAAGAGAAGAAAATAGAAGATATAGAAACAAACGAGGCAGAATGCAGCATGCTGGAGTAAAACTGGCATCTTAAGTGACAAAGCCAGAGCAGGTGATGTGTGAGGACATGGGTGTGAGTGTGTATATTAGGCATGTTATGACTGTGTCCGGATTGATGACTTTTGCAGTTTGTGGAGCGGAGGATGAGCAAACTTGAGCGGATGAGAAACTCTCATGGGGCAGCGTAGATGAGATGTTTGTCATTATCTGAAAATGAGTTACAGCCCCTCCTTCGCTTCTTTCCTGCCGCATAAATAAAAGAGCTGTCACGCTCTTAACAAGCTGAGAAACTAAACTGAGCACTTTATTAACACACAATCACAGTCCGTCAGGATATTGCTCACCTGCGTGGCATGTTGTCAAAGCGCTGTCAATTCAACTAATACATTAAGCTAATAGCAACATCGTATTTCTGAATGGCTTTTTTTTTTTACTGTAATATTGTATAATTTTTCAGAATTGGCAAAGTGCATCCTGTGAGCATTTACCTTCGCTATTTCAATCTCACATAGCCAGGCTAAAGAGCAAAGGTTCTGGTCCATTTTGCATTTTTTCTGATAATCACCTATTGGACAGAAAAAGACCATCTGTCTGGCACATAAAGCACCTAAGAACTTACCAATGAAAGTTTTTGAATTTTGCATACATCTAAAACACCTATTTAATCTAGTGCATTTTTATTTATTTATTTGCATAGGGGCATGTTTATCTGAAATGGATTATACTTAAAAAATAGAGTGGTGTAAAAAAGATTTTTGCAGCAGTCTCAGTACAAAAAAATACACGACAAATAGAGAAAATGTGCCCAAAAAGCGAAAAGTACATGCAATTTCAAAAACCTAATTTAGAAATCAGTGGTTAATATTTACAATTCATGAATACTATAAGTGCCTCACAAATCTTTCAGAGATTTGATGCCTGGCAAACATTGCCAAATCCAGTGACCCTCCTTGTTCTGGTAGACTGGTGATTTTCTAGGCAAACTTGAATAATTGTGGGGATATTGCACTATGACATATATCTATATTCAAGTATAAGCTCTCTATTTGGATCTGTGACAAAGATATAATTTGCTTAAGGACTTTTGAGTAGCTGTTTGTATGAATATGAATGATAGCTGCTTCACCAGCAGCAGAACGTTTGTTGTGGTCAGTGCGAAAGCTGATTTGAATGTGGTAGTTTAATGGTGACACCACCAAATGTTCTCAGATCACAAAAGTGTGGCACTACTCTGCTGAGTACCGCTATTAACTGTCATATATCAGTAAATGTCTAAAATTGTGAAGCAGTTAATTTAACATACAATAATATTCTAGCATTGGTTGCTTGTTAATTGCGTCAGGTCAACTGTGTTATAAGCCGTTAACCTGCAAACTGTTAAACATGAATATTGGACTGAAAAAACTTTCCCCCTTCATTTCAGAAGTCAACCACATGCTCGAGTTAAGTGAGTATATGCTTTTTCTGTGCACTTTTTACATGCTTAAGCTCCTGCCTACACATTGCTTTAAAACCCAGTGCTGGAGGAAATGTGGTTTTGATCGTTTTGTTTATTTAATGGCTCTTTCTCTCTTTTACGTCCTTCAGTTCTTTATCCTGATGCAAAATGTAGTAATGGGTTTGTGGGCCAAAAGGCCCTTATTCCTCCATCTAGCACTCCCTTGTTCACCACAAACGTTTACCAGCTATCATTTATTCATTCCCTGTTTTCGTTAAAGAGCTTTTCTCTTTCTCTCTCCGAGTTCTGATTAGGGGGTCATGTAAAACGTACCTTTTATTTATTTTTCCAGCCAGAGAAAGAGTGAATGAGCTAGTGCAGCCCTCTACATCACCGCAATTACCTTTGCTAACACCTCCGATAAATAATCAACTTGTGAGTAGAGCCTTGAAAACATTAATCACGGCATTAATGAAAGAGAGAGCTCGCAGGATGCATTTCCTGAGTTAGGTTCGTGCCATTCGACACCACTGCGCATGCAAATAAAATAGCTTGTACATCTTAATATCATAAAGGCTGATAGCAAGTTATCCTAAAAATCCATTCTGGTTTGTCAAACTGTCAAGTTAGCACTTGCGCTGCTTCAAACAACTTGTCGAGATAATGGTCGCTTTATTAGCTTCGTCCTTTGAGAACCCGCTATTTGAATAAAAATCAGCAATTATGCGACTTCTCTCAGATATGAGCCTCTCTAATGTAGCTAGCAGATGAAGTTTATCTTGATAATTTCTATGCGTTTGCCTAGCATGGCTGCTTATTTCCCAAAGAGTTATTAATTCTACAGGAAAAGCCTTATTTCATGTGTTCATTTATTCAAGTCATCATTTACTCGCTCGTGTCACTCCAAATGTGTAAGACTTGCTTTAGATAAAATATATATTGTATATATAATGAAAGTGAATGGGTTTCAGAACAACATTGAACCACACTGTTTTTCACTGAAAAAAAAAACTTCTTTTTATGTAGAAGAAAGCAAGTCATATTTTGAACAACATGAGGGTGAGTAAACCTTAATTATTTTATTTCGGGGTGAACTTTCCATTTAAATGCTATTTGAAAGTTAAATATGATCCTTCATTTTAAATATGCTTGTTTTCTACATTTTGCTAATCTACATATCCAGCCTGTCTGCTTTAAATATCGTTAAAACAATATTTGGATCTTTTAGAGATCAGAATATCTCATTTCAGAATAAATTTAAAAGTGCTGTGGGCTGAAAAAAATAACAGTCCACTTTGCTTTGCCCCTTTTTTCTGTCCCCTCTCTAGATAGAACAAGATAAAACAAGCCTAATTACATTAGATGACTCTGTTTTAGTGAGAAGCTATACACAGGCTTCTCACACAGTTGGCCTCGTTATAAGTAACCCTGTGCATCAGTGGAGCGAATGTAGAAATGGTTTGAGGTCTGTATGTAATCAGCTGGAAAAGAGGATAATAAAGGTTTGAGAGAGAGGGAGTCTACTTCCTGATTGGAGAGAAAAAAAAGGACTGTTGTGATCTTGAGGTTTTAAAAGAGAGGGACTTGAGTATTGCTCTAAATTATTGGATTTGAGCTGCACAGAAACCCCTCAGAGGACCGACTCCAGATTTGAAAAGAAAGATCCAACTGCACTAACAATAGGTTTTTATTCCCCGTACCCTCCTCCCTTCCTCGACAACATCTTCAGCTTAAAATGTAAAGAATCTCTTTGCTATTGACTGTGGACGTCTTCCAACTGTGTCCTGCTCCCCAGCACACTGGAGGCGGGATGGTGTGTGTCTGTAAATCCTTTCCACAGACTTTTCCTGGTGTCAGACAGAGTGAATGTTTGAGAGGGTCCAGGCGAGATAGGACACTTCAAAGGGTACGAGGCAGCGATGTGTTTGTACAGGCATACCAGCTCTGTGCCCGTTCTGATTCAGGGAAGAGATAGCTGCTCGCAATAGCTTTGATGTTCTCGCAGGACATAATGCATGGAGGAAGATGGGATGGAGAATAACGATGAGGTCACGCCACACTGTAAAAAAAAAATCCCGTAAAAAAAACGGCAAATCTCTGGCAGCAAAGTTTCCAGACGGTTTCCGTTAAATTACAGCAAATAACCATTTCACAAAATACATGGAAAAAACGTAAAAATACAGAATTTCAAAATTGATTAAATTACAGTATATTACTGTTGATAATGGCTTATTAAACCGTGGAAAAACGGATAAATTATGTCAAATTACATTAAAAAGACATTTAACTTTCAGGTTAAACTGTAAATTTAGGGTTTTATTAAGTTATTTTATATAATAATGCTGTCTATCTACAGTAATTATCTTTTAATATATAGTTTTTCTGTGTTAAATAAAAATGAAATGATGTATAAAAATGCATAAATTAAAATACAAATGTTTGTAAATTTAGTTTTATTTTTTATTTGTACAGATCCAATTTCACAACTTTGACCAATCTCTATTTAAGTACTTAATAATAGCAAATTTACAGTCACTTTCTGTTAATTAACTAAATGTATGAGTATAGAATACCTGCACATTTACAGTATTAGTAACTGAACAAACACTGAACATCAAGATAAGTGATCAATTGGAAATAGAAGCTTAGTATATCATTTAGAACATGTAAAATTATCCACATTAAAAGGCAATTGCTGTATACCTTTATAGTCTAATATAACTTTTTTTAAACATTTACAATTACATTTAATCCAAAGTGATTTACCAATTAAGATAACGATAGAAGCAACAAGTGCAGAGACAAGTCCCAGTTAGTCTAGCACAGTACACATAGCAAGTTTTTTTTTTTTTTTTAAACAAAGATTTAGTATTATTGGGGCAAGTGTTTATGAAAAAGGTGGATCTTTAGCAGTTTCTTGAAAATGTGTTGAGTTGCGCCGGTCATTCCACCAGCTGGAAATAGTCCAGGTAAAGGTCATTGAAGAAAGTGTTTTTGTGTCTCTTTGGGATGATGGCACCACAAGGCGCCGTTCATTTGCAGAACACAAGCTTCTGGAGGACACATTGATCGTAAGTTTATGTATAGGGCAACCGTTAAAAAGCACTCTTGCTGCAGCATCTGGATCAGTTGCAGAGGCTTGACTGATGCTGGAAGGCCTGTCCAGAGAGAATTACAATATCCAGTCTGGATAGAGCAAGAGCTTAGACCAGGAGTTGTGTAGCTCCGATAGGAAGGGCCTGATCCTCCTAATGGTGTAAGGCAAATCAGCAGGATCACAGCAAGTATGGTTTGACTGAAACCATAAAGCAGTTCTGTCCTGGCAAGGTTGAGTTGAAGGTGAAGGTCATTCATCCAGCAAGAATGTTCCATCAGGTAGGCCTGAGAGTTGGCCTAAGAGATGCGAGCAGCAACCGTCAGTTCATCTGGCTGGAATGAAAGGTAGAGATGTGTGTCATTAAAATAGCAGTGATAGGAAAAGCCATGTTTCTAAATCTAAACGACAGAGCCTAGTTACAACAGGGTTTCTGCAGGTTTCACAAAGTCAAATTTAATACTTTTTAAGACCTTTTTAAAAACCATTATGAATTAAATTTAAGACCTATATCACACATAAAACAAAATGTACAAAGGAGTCTCAAAATTACTTGCAAAGAAAATTTATTTATTCAAACTGAACATAGTACTGAAGACAGCGCCCGTACACCGAACGTTCCCAATTTAATCGCTTTCTTGCATAAGAAGCAGTGGCTTTAACCAAGCACGAAATTCAGATTTTTCAAGCCAGGTATCGCTAAACTTGCACTACCTCATAGCTGAATAAAATCCGTTTTACGTCTTTCTGTGGTATCCGAGAGACTCGCGCCAATAACACGAAAGCTCAAAGCTGATCGGCTGTTGCATGTTGGTCTATTTTGTAGTCGTAATACAGCGAATTATGTTTGGACTAGTGAAATAAGAAACTACAACACCACGTAATTAAAAAAAAAAAAAACATTCCAAAGCGCTGCGGGAGCATTTAAATGAGATATACATGGACGTAGGAAAATTAAGACCCGTTTAAAATGATTTAAGACCTAGAACACAATACTTCAGCAAATTTAAGACTTTTTAAGGCCTTAAATTGTGATTTTGAAATTTTAGACTTTTTTAGACCCCGCGGAAACCCTGTACAAAAAAACAAAACAAAAAAACAATAGATGGGTGGAATCTAACATAATCGTGGTCTTACTGTAGCAAAACCAAACCTTGTGCACACTTTTAGTGCAATCACATGAAATCAGAAGACTCGTTATTGGCCAATTCCAGCGTTATGGACGTGACATTTGCAGTCAAAATGTAAAATATAAATTCTCAGAAAATGCATTTAATACCAATATATTTAAACGTCTGTTCATATGTCCATACTACCTTAATAAAGGAGTCCAGACAATAGAAAAATATCAGTCTACACATGCGTTTTATATTTAATATGAGGGAAATACACGTGCGTTACGGACGTGACAAAAAAAGACGTGAGTTTGTGGGAGACAACATACTTTGTAGAAATTCTGCGAATTAAAATGCACAAGCCAAAATAAATAATACCAACCGAAGGGATGAGTGTTGGCTCTCTATAGAACATAAATTATTTATTTTATTTTACTTTTCATTTTTTCATTTATGAGGAAAAAACGTTGTTACGGACGTGACGTATTTTCGTTATGGACGTGACAGTTCTGAAATCAACACTTGGCAGACGCTGAAAAATCAGAGAAAATGCTTGAACAGAGACCTATGTGTCTCTGTTGGGTATTTAAAACAACAAACATCTGAGACATCAGTAAGGTAAGGCTGCACAATTAATCAAATTTAAACTGAAATCACTTTGTTATAGGCTAGATTAACCTCCGTTCACGCATATCTCTCATGCTGCTAAAATGCAGCGTGGGCAAAACTCAATTCGGGCATGATATTGCTTTATAATGTGGTGTTAACTATAGACCCCGAAAGATACGGAATTGCTAAGATACATCAGCAGCTATTTTGTATTTTTATCATATCGATATTCTCCGGAGTCGAGATCGCCGGTTTAGATATCAAATAGATATCATAGATATCAAATTATATCAATAGATATAGATATAATTAGCCATAGATATCAAATTACTTACCAATTACTGATGTTGTCCAGAAATCGCAGATCTACAAATCACCACAGAAATAACTCTTGACCACAGAGGGCGCGCGCGGGAAAGAAAGTGAGTAAAGGCGCGTCTCATATTTCTCTCGCTCTCAGAAACTGTAATAATGCTTAACATTATGGTACTGGTATTAATTTATTTCTAAAATGTTCTGATGTACAGTAATAGAGATCAATTTAATATATATGCGGGGTTTTTTAACAGTAACAACACGTTGAACATGTTGAAAGACCGAGGTGGGTTTAAATAAGTTTGATTTCTTCCCACTCCATTTCAAGCATATAGATCGATTTATGTTGTAAAGTTGATGAATTTATCTTTTCGTATTGATTTAATCAGAATGCTTCTTGATTTCCTTTGTTATGTGTCATTATATTGCTCGAAATAAATTCATTCATTCATTCATTCAACAAATATGCGCTGGTCAAATCATGCATGATTTAATATGAAGCGTCCGTAACAGTCACGTCCGTAACGCATAATTAGGTTTTTTAGAGCAAATAAGTGAGATGAATTGTCAATCATAACTAGAATGGACATATTTTGGCTTTGTACATAAATTTTCAAATTAATTGTAATAATAATTATTATACAATATAAACTTATTCTTTAAATCGTTACGGACGTGACACATCACTGAAGCGTCGTGACTTCCTAAATATAGCCTTCATAAATTTAAAGGGCAATGCAGTTATAACAAAGTGGGTGTATTTATATCTCAGTCATGCTCCCATCTTTCTGCAAAATGCTTACTGTCAACATAAAGTATAAAAAAAATGAGTCTTTGACCCCTCTTTTTAAAGCATGAAATATGTTTGTTTGAAAAAGCAATTTTAGTATCTGTGCACACCTTATCTGAGGTGAATAAACACAGAAATTTCCTTAAAATTTACATGACCGCACATCAATACAATAAAATACAGACCCAAATGGACACCTTAGAAAGGGTTTTGATATTTTGATAATAACTTTATTTTTTCATGGCAAGGTTGACATTTGCATGGAATCGCCCTATTACTATTTTTTTAAAAGTTAATTCTTCCCATACCTTGTTTGCCATGATCATCTGCTTTCCACAGGACCTGAAAAAAAAAAACAAAAAAAAAAAACAAGTTATTTTAAAACTCAGTATTACATTTACACATGTCAGAATGTGTTGCATTGGGACAGTGCAAAAACTCAACTGACTATGATCTGGAAGCTGAGCAGGAAAGGTTACCAGTATATTTTGAGCTGATTTTAGCTACATATAAATTAAAAATGAATATGATTTACCGTGACCTAGCTGCATCAGTTACACATAGGGGTTCATTATGTTATATGCATACTCTAGTCTTCGCTGTATTATTAACAAGCAACGTTACAGAACTGAATTCGATTTCTTAACATTCTTAACAAAAAAGGTAGATTTTTAGTAAAACATGGTTATTAAATTGGTAATAAATATGCCAAAAACGTGGTTACTACAATTTTACTATAACAAAATCAAGGATGTTTTTTTTTAAGACAAGAGTTTCAGCTTCCAGACAGTGTTTCAAAATGTCCCGCCGTTTAAGAGATTGATTGACTGACTATCATAACGAAGATTTTATACAAAATTGGACGGACCTTGATACGCATAACAAGTCTACTAAAGCTTGTTTTAGGTCTTTAGAGATGTTCAACTGATCTTTCTTAAAACAGATGGCAAATTGAAAGGCATGCTGCAGTGTTTTGCCCTCCAGCTCTCGGCAACAGTTGAACATTTATGAATGCTAATGTTACCTTGTAAACTGTCAATTAACACAAATGTAATATAAAATATCGTTTACATATTATAGTATGAGACTCTTACCTCAGCCGGTGATCGGTTGCTTGGCATGATGATGTCCGCTGTGACGATCCAGGCTCACTGAAAAAGGGCGCGTTATTTCCGAACGGACTGACTGACACCCGGACTGTAACGTTAACATAACTCATGTGTTCAGTGCTCCTGCTTACGGCTGCTCTTGACGAATACGATTATAGCTTTGAACCACTGTGATCGCAAACAATCCACTTCAACCGTAGACTAAATTCAAATCTCCCGCTTGCCCTTGACAGTTGACACAGGTCCAAACAGCTAACTGTTGTGGTGGGCGGGACTAAGCAACGGAAAAGTATTGGCGGATAATTTGAATCTGCGTCATTGCGCGCTCGCGAGCACACACACACACACACACACACACAGTCGCACGCACACAAAGCCACGCAATGGGTGCAGCAGATTTGGAAAAATATTAATAAAACATGAAATTAGGGGAGGATAATACAAATGATTATCAAAATGAGCACATTTGCGAGACAAGATTAAAATACGGTCTGAAAGATTTGCAAGACTTTATTGCTATACGACTATAAAGATTTTATATTAGCAAGACAAAATTTAAAAGACTGTTTGTATACCTACTGTATACAAATACAATTATTTAACCTTAAAACTCACTTTGACACCCACATGCTTAATGATCTTCAAGGACAACATGTTAAATGACTGCTGATTTCTGCGGTTATACCTTCTTTTCTTTGTTTTCTAATTTCACAGAAATAATCTGTAAAATATTACTGAATATTTAATGTAAAATTACACATAACCCAGTAAAAATACAGACAATTTCCTTAAAAAAACGGTAAAATTGATGTAAAACCAAAATACAAACAATTACCTGTAAATATAATAGTGGACCTTTAAATTACAGCAAAAATCTGTAAAAAAAACAGGTATTAACAGATATTCACTGTATAATGAAAAAACGGCAAAATTCTGTAAAAAAAAATACAGGGCATTACCTGTAAATTAACTTTTTTTTTTTTTTTACAGTGCATCACTGTAACATTGTCTAGTCAGAGTTAGTCAGTCTACACTTGAATCCAGACTGATGCTCTCAAACTGTGCTACGGTTCAGGATTTGAGCTGATTCTTATAATGGAATTGGTAATGCAATGATGTAGAAAAGAGAAATATCACACTTTTTTTTTTTATTTTTTTACTTGGCATGGACATTGTGTTTTTATGACAGCATTTCAAGTTTACATGTAGTTAAACCTTTTCAGTGCAGCACACCAATGACTGTTTTGAACCAATCAGAAGGACTGGACAAACGTCTTGAGCATTTTGAGCGTATTCAGCATTTACAATGGAAAGTGTTCTCAAGCTTTTTGACTCCATTGTACTTAAAATAATTAAGTTTCAGAATTCCAAAGGGCTGAATGTTCTTCAGGGGTCCCACTCTGTTTTTAACCAATGAAGTTACATGACATTCATGATTTACCAGTCTGGTTAAGGATTTACTGGATAAGGATTAAAGGTTATTCACTATTATTTAATTGTTTTACAATAAAATATTTTAAAGCTTTATTTGAGCACTAGAAAAATACATACATATTTACATGGCGTTTCCAGATCTTGACATCACACTTTTAAAATTAGACTTTTTTTTTTTGTGTGTGTTTTCAGCTCATTTATTGCTTGCTTTGTCTTATCACCCTGAGGTCCCCTTGGAAGTGCACTGAGGCCCCTTAGTGGGCCCCAGTTCCCTGGTTGAGAACTACTGTATTAGAAGGTCCCATAGTTAGGCGGCTTCATGAAGTGTACGACATGCTGTATCATTAGCTACTTATGTATTTTTACCATAAAAGCTCTGTGTTATCATTTGCTGGAGAAATCATTTTCTAGTAATCTCTAATTGGTCCAGTAATTTGGTAGCAAATTTCTTCATCCAATCGGATTGAGATAAGCATTTAATTTCTGTTTCTGTCCAATTTGACAATTTGTTTCTTTCTTTACAATGTATATCATTACAATTTCCAATATAGGTTCACAGCTAAACGTCACAGAATATATGCATTAGCTCCTTCAGAATATCATGATCGACTGGGGCTGCTCGATTATGGAAAAAATCATAATCGCGATTATTTTGGTCAGTTGAAATCACGATTATGTAACACGATTATTTCACATGACTATGGGAACGTGTAGCATTTTTTAAAAAGACACCTTTCAACAATTCTTAAAAAATCGAAATTTGAACATTTATTGTAGCCTACTTATTACTTATTAGATTGTCATAAGTCACTCGTGTTTAATTTTCAAGTGGTTAAACAAATTCGTGGTGTTCCCTTGCGTTCCAGCCACTAGCAAATCTTGCACGTAGCATGTTTCTGCTCGTCGTTGGATTCCTCGTAGCCAAACTGTTCCCAGACAATGGAGTTGGTTTTGCCTTTTTTGCTCACCAAACGCTGCTGTGGCTGCCCTCCTTCTGCCATCTTTATTCGCGCTGAGTTTTTATATTCCAGCGGATGATATGCACACGACTTGTCTCCCTGACTGAATAGGCTGAGGGAGTTTATGGCTTCGGGAGGGGCGGATGTGTGCGTGTCATTCAGAACACAAGACAAAATAAGAGTGTTCTTGCAAAACAGAACATGGCAAAATAATTTTTACTCGATTGTACTATTTCATTGGGAGCGAAATCGAAATTCAATGAATTTCACTGCCCTATGATCGACTCAAACTCTTTTATCCTCATACTTGCTCAAACTGCGAATCTTACGGCTTTTTTGTCACATATCATCAATATGGAACTTGACAATGTATTCTGTTCACACAAGTCCCCTAAACGGAAAAACTGCATTCGATTTCCTGAAAAGTCTAAATGCATGAAAGCAACTATTGAGAAACCATTTCCTAAGGTATTTCCTAGCTTACTTTGTAACTCTGCTGTATAATTGGCAACAATTTGTCTTGAGACTGTTGCATTCCGTCTAGTGCATTATAAACCTGTAGGTATTTTAGCCAAGAATGCTATCAGTGCTCACCCATATTTGTCTAGATTTAGTTCAGAAAAATGGCAACCGCCCTGTGTGTGCTGGGGTATAGTTTCTGTTTGACCAATCTTGATTGCAGCTGTCAGGGGTTTTGTAGACATGTTAGAATACATTGTGCTCACTTTTTAGTCTGGATTTCATTAGATTTTTGGTGGGAAATGCTTTAAATCCTTTGTGCCTCACAATATTTGTTTCAATTCATCAAGACAATTTTGTGAAGTCTGAACTTCTAGTTCTGGCTCCACAGTGTTGTTGCATTACCATTTAATCTTAGCAACCTCGATCTGTTCATTAGATACCCATTTCTTCTGTTGGACACAATCACTATTACCCATACCCATGGTCTAACCAGTCAGCTTGGTGTGTCAGTGCTAAATAAGCTATGAAATGTGAAGGATTTGTTGATGAAGTCATTGAGAAAAAGTCCAAACCTCTGTGGTGGTGGTGAGTGCGTAACATTAGACATTTTTGCTATGATTTGTTTTTATTCTTTGGCAAGAAATTATGCTGTAATGGTCACATTGTTGGTTTATAGCAGGTGGTCCAGTAATCTGCTTAAAGAGTCTGAGTAGTTGAAAAAAGTGATGGATTATGTACATAAAACAAATGTGTGGGCTCAGATATTGACTGAACAATGGGAGCCACTTAGTCTAGCACACTACTCTACACACACACATAGACACTGGTGTGTGATTGTTTGTGGGGAGGAAGGAACAGGTTATGAATGCCAGGAAGGGTCTGTGTTCAGAAAGGGCTGATGTGCTCTCCTCTGCTCCTACCATGGGAAAGTTGCACTCTCTAGGCCCCATCAAAACAATACTGCGTGTTTTGTGTGTGTATGAGCATGACACAGTTACCCCCTTCCACAGCCCACAGATCTCTTCATGTATAGTTAAAGAGCTCCCCCTAGGCCAAGGTGAAGTGAGCAAGCAACTACACACACACACACACACACACACACACACACACACACACACACACACACACACACACACACACACACACACACACACACACACACACACACACACAATAATAGACTGTTCTGCAATTTATAGACTACACTAGTTTTACCACCTCCTCCATAGACAACAGAAAAAGATCGTATACTGTACATCTAAAGTGCAAAATTAAAGGTGAAAGTGCCACTTTCTGTGTCAATAAAATGCTGACTGTTCCATTTTTATTGTTTGGACAAACAGGTAGTGCCATCTCAAATTTGCATTGTTGGTTTGGCAGTTATTGTTAATCCCAGCTGGGATGCTCAAACAAAATGATTGCAATTGCATTTAGTGCTGATGGAAATTACAGTATATCACCTAAGTAAAAATAAAACTGGGCTTACTGGTACTGGCCAGCTGGTAAATGAATTTGTTAGGTGTTTTAGCATAATGCATGGTTTAAATCACAATCCAGAATTTCACGTCATCGCATTCCTGATGTCAAACCAACAAAACATAAATTGTGATAAGAATATAATGTTACTAGTTTGCTGCAGATATACAGGATAAATTTAACTTAAAAAAAAAAAATCAACAACAGCGATCTCTAATTGTCACAAACATGCAAACATACATGCAGACTTTTTTCTGACATTTTGTTGTGAATTCTGCTCAACAATTTTTTAAATGGAATTTTCTGTTTAATTATTATACAGTGTAAAATTTTCAGTTATTACACATTTGCTTTGTAATATTCTGTAAAAAAATCAACATTTGATGAAAATGTTGATGTAAAAAACTTTAAGTAATATATTTTTTTTAAACAATTTAGTAATAAATATTAAATAAATCCTTACTGTTGAGTCAATAAATAATTGCATTGCCAAAGGAACAACGACATATTCTGTATCATTTAAATAATGCATATTACAGTTTTATAGTTGTAGTAATTAATTAATTAATTAATTCTTCCACTAATAGATGTGGCTAAACATTTTTTTGGACTCTGTAAGGCACATTAAATGACCAGGATCTGTAACATTGACCTTCCACACAGATAAAGCATTGATACACTATTAGCTACATCTAAACCAGAATCTAAGTCATACACTAAAAGGCCTGAGAATACACTGTGTAAAACACCATCATTTTCATTAGTGCTGAGTGGTACTGTCACCCAGCTCATCTCTCAGGCTGGCCTGAAGCCAATCTGATGCATAATTACTCTTTCATATTCATATTCATACCCAAATCCATATCCACCCTTAATATCTCAGCTGCCGAATAGACTGTGATGTCACCAGAGGGGCTGTGAGAATGACCCTATTAGCTTTCTGTCTCTTTCTCTCTCTCTCTCTCTCTCTCTCTCTCTCTCTCTCTCTCTCTCTCTCTCTCTCTCACACACACACACACACACACACACACACACACACACACACACACACACACACACACACACACACACCCTTGTTGTCCTTTATTCTAGGTATGCTTTTATATCTTATACTGTTAAGAATACCAGTTGTTCTATACAGTAAATATCTTTTGTAGTGATAAAATATTTCCCCCTTTCTTTTAATCAGTTAATTTCTACATATCAGCAATAATAGATTGTTGATAAGGTGATAACTGTGAGACAAGGTCAAACAGGAGTTTAAATAAATTAAGCCAGTTTTTAAAGGGTCATATCAACCTTTTTTAATTATTATTTATTGTTATTATTATTTTCCTTAAGGTGCATGTTAAAATGTTTGCAAAGTGCCATTTGTTAGCAAAAATCATGTTTCTGCTTTGACTGCCATTTTAAAAGTGTTTATTTATTGCAAGACACATTTATATACCGGTGTGTGTGTGTGTGTATATATATATATATATATATATATATATATATATATATATATAAACCCCATAATATTTTAGTAGATTTATTTATCTATGTTTGTTTGTTTGTTTATGGTAAATGTTAACGCACCTATAGTTTGCAATGTTCATTTCGACCAGTTTGAACCAATCAGACTTGACTTGATGACAAATCTTGATGATTTGAATAATTTGTTCACAAGCACGTTATTGACCCTGTCTCAGGTTGTTTGACTCCAAACAAACACATCAATGTGTTTCTTTTCTCGTTTTACGGTTTCAATATGTATCGCCCCCTCTCTGCTCAATTGATGTGGTACCAGGCTACTGTGTGCTCACAACACCCAGACACTAAGTTAACCCTGACTAGTCATATCCTCTGATCTCATCCACACCCAGAAGTTTCTCATTTCAGACATCCTCTCTACTTGCCATTCCCAAAGTCGGCTCCAAACCGCTCCTATCAAAGAAAGCCCACAACCGTACTGAACGTATCTTTGTGTTCCAAAAAACCCAACACGCACCAGTTTCATTCCAGCATCCTGTTGACAGCAGAGAATGTTTATTATTTTCTCCGCCTCACCCTGTGCACCTTCTCCCACTTGGGTGGACTGTTTGGGCCAGTCTTGCTCCAGACTGGGCTGTCTAACCGAATGCCTGTCCATCATTTCCAACAGGGTGTAAATCAGGGCGGACAGCTCTACTGTGTGGTGCCGTGCTGACAGATTTACGACAGGTCCACCTCACCGTGAACTCATGCTGTTTAAATCCCAGCCCTCGCTTAAGCCACTAAAATGAAAGTTGGAGGGACTCAGGCCTTTTGTGAGAGGAAAATATTAAAAGATCAAAATCTTTGTATTGTACAGTAAGATAAAACATGGGTTAAAGGTGCAGTAAGCGATTTCTGAAAAACACTGTTAAAAGCACCAAAGACAGAGCGCCACAACCAACTTGTAGCCAATCAGCAGTAGGGGGCGTATACTCATTATGGGGCAGGAGAAAGAGTGAGGAAGAGGGAGATTTGAAGAAAGAATGTTGAAAGAGATGGCTGAGAGACATTACAAAAGAGAAACAGTAAGAGGAATATAACTAGAAAAAGAATATCACTAGAAAAAGAGGGGTTATGATCAGGCAAGAGCTTTAGCTTTAGCTTTATAACCTGCATTAATATTAGAAAAGCTTTCCAGCACTGGAGAGACCTAAAACAGATGCAGAAGTTATTTCCATACACGAGTGACAGTTTTGAGTCTGCACTGCTCTGCCCTACAAAGGCTAAGAGCAGTATCAGCAAAAACGCCAAACTGAGAAAAACAGCTTTTTGTGTTTTTCTTACACCAAATATAAGCATCCAATTAAATTTAACAACAAAGGGTACAATTAGATAGATCAAAGGGAGGTGAATATTAAACATTTCGTTTTTTGACAGTCAGGCAAAATTTGGTAGTTTTGTAGGCTATACTGCGCTTTGCCTTTGCATTACTGCGTATACTAACATGGCCATACAATAACATATAGCAGTAAGTGTAGCAAGTGATCATAATCACTTGCTTATATCATAAATCATAAATCACCAAAACCTTTGCACACAGCTGCAGCAGCTGCTTATAGTTGTCAAAAGTACAGTATATGTTAAATATAACCAAACTATTAAAATTATGTGGCATATTATGTAAACCCCCGTTTTCTTTTTTTTTTTTTATTGACCGTTTTCTCCATCTTCATTCTTTCTGCTAAGCTGTGACTTTCCATCCCCTTTGGCATTATAATCATATTTTTCAAAAAACAAACAAACAAAAAACGCGCGTTATTAGATTCATATATTTTAATTGTATCACAAAAGTGCTGTTTTTTTATGGCAATCATTAACGTATTGCTTTTATTTCAGTTTGGGATAGGTCTTCACATGTAATTACAAACAGTTTAAGTTTAATCATTCAGGGAATCAATATACCAATAAATAAAATAAGAGCTATATACATATACAGTATGCTATAAAACCTGACTCATGCCACACAAAGGCAAACTGCAGTATCATAGTGAAACCAAGGCAGACTGCAGTACGGGCAGATACTGCATTCTGCCTTGGTTTCACTCTACTTTTCTATACAATACTGCAACTAAAAATGTAAATTTATATAAGAAATTTATTAGGTAGCCATATGAAATTTTAACAGATTGTAGAGCAGATCCTGCACCTTTTATTTGTGCGAAAATTTTTTTTTTTTTGAAAAATTGAAGATACTGCTCTTAGCCTTTGTAGGGCAGTGCTGGCGACTAACAACTAACATTTGCTTTTATATACTTGTGTATTGTATGTTCCCTTTCGTTGTCACTCCGAGTTACGTCGGATGACGACGAAATGGGGTTTCGCTTAGAAAGCCTGTCAGCTTCGAGTATTACAAAATGAGCCAATGGCAAAGAAATGCCATGGGTCTGCGGAATTTGCATAGCGTATCTCCGCCCCACCTCGTGGGTATAAAGGAGGATGCCGGCAACATGTAGATATGTTTTCGCTTCGGAGCCAAGTTTATTCTTCTCTCCACAAGCCATCTCTGAATTGTCAGCTCTACAAACGAGTACCTCGAGTGTTGGTGTGACGGCAATCTCCGGCGAGCGCGTGATTCCTGCTTATCTCTGCAGTGGTTTGTCAGACAGTGCGTGTCTCCCCGTGTGCTTCAACACTTGAGTTTTCTCTCACAAAAAGAGCTCGCACGCGGCACGTCTTTTTAAAGACGGCTCGCCCGTGCATTTAAAAAAAAAAAAAAAAATGAATGGTGCGGCAGCATGGTATCGGACTCTGATGGGCACGAGCGTTGTCTAGTATGTTTGGGCTTGATCATGCTAGAGCAGCGCTCGTGGATGACTCATGTTTTCTCCGTGGGAACATGACCATCGCGTCATTAAGGTCGAGACTCGATGAACTCACATGAGTGAGAGTCCCCTTATCCACCCCCCGAACTTCGGCTGGTGGCCAGGGTGACCTGAGGGTTACGGTCTGGAACAAGGCGCCGACTATGTGTCCGCGACCCCAGCCCCCCTCTTCAATGACGGTGCCCGCTAGTGAACAGATGATTCCCACGGGTCTACCCTCTGGTGGCCCGTGTGTTTCATTTGAAGCTACAGAGGATGATACCATGTTTGTAGCAGCTTCACAAGGTGGGTTTGATTTTCCTGGAAGTGACGACTCGTCACAGCTGCCACCTTCTGGTGCATACGGCTGTGCCTGAGTCTGATCCGGTGATGACGGCCATGCTTTCCCGGGACGATTGGTTTTTGGGTAAGGCCGCTGACACTCGTCCACTGCAAACCCCAATACCTTTCTTCCCGGACGTGCATGATGAGATCTCAAAGTCCTAGAAGACCCCCTTGTCTTCTCGGGACCGCTCGCTGATCTCATCCGCCTTTCCTCCCCTCGATGGGGTCGCTGCCATGGGTACACTGGGGTCCCCCTGGCTGAACGCTCTGTTGCGATGCTATGTGTCCTCAGAGTGCTTCTTCTTGGCGCAATCCTAAGCACCCGTCCGTGGCCTGTAGTTTTTCGGTTACGCTTGTGGCGAGATCCTATAGCACCACGGGACTGGCAGCCGCCTCACTGCATGCCATGGTCATTCTGCTGGTCTACCTGACCCAGATGCTCATGGACCTGCACGAGGGCGGGACTGACCCAGGGCTCTTCACTGAGCTGCGCGCCGCCACTGACCTTGCTCTCCGAGCGATGAAAGTGGCCGTACGCTCCCTGGGTCAGGTGATGCTCATCATTCTGTGGCTGAACCTGTCTGATGTGCTGGATGTCGCGCGGACCCGTCTGTCCGACATTCCCATATCCCAGGTCGGCCTCTTCGGCGGTGCGGTTGAGGGCTTGCCCAACAGCTCTCAGCCGCCCATGAGCAGACTGACGTTGATTCTGTCCCGACGGCCCCGCCGCCACAGCCCTCTCCAGCCCCGCCCCCCGCTACACGCCGGGTTAAGCGGCGGTCTTGAGACGGGCTCCTCGGGGATGGAGCAGACTGAGGTTGACTCTGTCCCGACGGCCCCGCCGTCCGCTCAGATCCCTCGGTCTGCCCATCTCCGAGGGCGCCCCCCTGCGGCTCCCTCCCCGCCCGTTCACCCTGGCCGGCTCTGGAGGCCGCGGTCGGACGCCACAGCCCTCTCCAGCCCCGCCCCCCGCTACACGCCGGGTTAAGCGGCGCTCTTGAGATGGGCTCCTCAGAGATGGGATTCAGTTCTTCCAGGAGTTGGTAGCAGGACCACTCCTTTCCCCGGTGGAGGGCCGGGGAAGAATCCTTATTCTCCAAAGAACTGACTCTCCCGTCTCTGAGCACACAGAGTTCTCGGACGACACAGAGCGCCGCCCACAAGCCGTGCTCTCCTCGTCCCCCTCTGTCCTAGAGGTGGTTGACACGGCGTGCCGTCCACGGACCGCTTCGCCCCTGTCCCCCTCTGTCGCCAGACCCCTGGCAGAGCAGGCCCCCGCGGGACGACCAGCCTGGTCCTCCACTGGCCCCCTCTGCCAGGGCGCGGTTGCTAACTGTGCCCCCACACCGGACCGCTACGGTCTGGGCCAGTTACTCCGCTTCGCTGCCCCTCCGGGGGGACGCCTGTGGTTCGCATGACCCCGCTAGTTCAGTTCCTGGGAGCCTGGTTAGAGCTTCCCCGTCTGTCCCACTGGGTCGCGCGGACCGTCAGGCTCGGCTATGCGATTCAGTTCGGACGGTCTCCTCCCCGCTTCAGGGGAGTCCGCTCCACTTTGATCGGTGGCAACGCGCCCCATCATAGAGCAGAGATTGCGACCCTGCTGGCGAAGAGTGCAATCGAGACTGTCCCTCCAGCCGGAATGAGGTCCGGCTTCTACAGCCCTTACTTCATTGTCCCCAAGAAGACCGGTGGGTTACGGCCAATCCTGGACTTGCGCGTTCTGAATCGCTCCCTTCACAGGCCGCCGTTCAGATGCTCATTGTCAAACACATTTTCGAATGTATGCAGCCCCAGGATTGGGGCAGTCACTGCTGACTTGCCTGAGACAATTCGAGGGCAAGAGTGCGGTTCCACTGAAACTTTTCAGAGGCTCCTGGGGCATATGGCATCTGCAGCCGCGGCGACGCCGCTCGGATTGCTTCATATGAGACTGCTTCAGCTTTGGCTTCGCGACCGAGTCCCGAGGTGGGCATGCCAACAAGGCACGCTCCGAGTACCAGTTACTCCGACCTGCCTTCAGTTCTTCACCCCGTGGTCGAACCTCAGTTTCTCAGGGTGGGTGTCCCCCTGGAATGAGCTTCCCGGCGTGTTGTTGTCTCAACAGATGCCTCCACCACGGGCTGGGTCGCCAAGTGCAATGGACATGCTGCTGCGGGCTCCTGGACAGGACCCCAGCGGCAATGGCATGTCAATTGCCTCGAGTTGTTGGCAGTACGCCTTGCCCTGCACCGCTTCCGGGCGTTGCTCTTGGGTCAACGCGTACTAGTCCGATCAGACAATACCGCTACTGTAGCGTACATCAACCGTTAAGGTGGTCTACGCTCCCGCCGTATGTCACAACTCGCCCGCCACCTCCTCCTATTGAGTCAGAAGCATCTGAGGTCGCTTCGAGCCATTTTCATTCCCGGAGCTCTGAACTGTGCAGCCGACGAGCTCTCACGGCTTCAGCCCCTCCCTGGAGAATGGCGACTCCATCCCCAGTCGGTTCAGCTGATTTGGGACCAGTTCGGGGACGCACAGATAAATCTGTTTGCCTCTCACGACTCGACCCATTGCGCCCTGTATTTTTCCCTGACCGAGGGCACGCTCGGCACGGATGCACTGGCGCACAGCTGGCCGCCGGGCCGCAAATATGCGTTTCCCCCAGTGAGCCTTCTTGCGCAGACTTGCGCAAGTTCAGGGAGGACGAGGAGCAGGTCATTCTGGTCGCGCCGTATTGGCCCACCCGGACCTGGTTCCCCGAACTTGTACTCCTCGCGACAGCACCTCCCTGGCCCATTCATCTGAGGAATTCCTTCTTTCTCAGGGACGGGGCACCCTCGCCCCAATCTTTGGAGCCTCCACGTGTGGCTCCTGGACGGCTCGAGGCAGGTTTGAGTACCCTACCACCAGCGGTGGTGGCTACCATCACTTCCGCTAGAGCGTTGTCCACGAGACACGCCTATGCGTTGAAGTGGAACCTCTTCGTCGACTGGTGCTCTTCTCACCGAGAAGACCCTCGGAGATGCTCGATCAGTGTTGTGCTTTCCTTCCTTCAGCAGGGGTTGGAGCGAAGGCTGTCTCCCTCCACCCTAAAGGTCCATGTTGCCGCTATTGCCGCACACCATGACCTTGTCGAAGGTAAGTCGGTGGGGAAGCACGACCTGGTCATCAGGTTCCTGAGAGGAGCGAGGAGACTGAATCCTCCTCGTCCTCCTCTCGTTCCCTCTTGGGACCTCTCAGTGGTTCTAACTGCCCTGAAGAGTGCTCCCTTTGAGCCCCTGCAATCAGTCAAGCTTAAATTCCTGTCAATGAAGACAGCGCTCCTGGTTCCACTGGCCTCCATCAAGAGGGTAGGGGACCTGCACGCATTCTCCGTCGACGAAGCGTGCCTGGAATTCGGGCCGGCTTTCTCTCACGTGATCCTGAGACCCCGGCCCGGATATGTGCCCACTCCCTGTCGGGACCAGGTGGTGAACCTGCAAGCGCTGCCCCCGGAGGAGGCAGACCCAGCCTTGGCACTGCTCTATCCAGTACGCGCTCTCCGCGCCTATGTAGACAGGACGCAGTGTTTCAGGATCTCAGACCAGCTCTTTGTCTGTTATGGTGGGAAGCTGAAGGGAAAGGCTCTCTCCAAGCAAAGGCTGTCTCACTGGATAGTGGACGCCATTGCTTTGGCATACCAGCAGCAAGGTCGACCTTGCCCCCTTGGTGTGACGGCCCACTCCACCCGGAGTGTGGCATCCTCTTGGGCTCTAGCGCATGGCGCCTCGCTAACAGACATCTGCAGAGCTGCAGGCTGGGCGACACCTAACACATTCGCCAGATTCTATAATCTCCGAGTGGAGCCTGTGTCCTCTCATGTACTAGCTTCAACCAGCTAGTACCGGACCCGCTCAGGTGTCTTCGCTTGCTCGCCATTCCACTCCACGGACTGGATACGTGCGATATTCTCCTCAGGTGAGCTTCCTCGAAAGCCCCTGAGCTCCTCCAGCACTCCTGACGTCGGCGCCAGTGTCTATTGCCTGCGCGTCGGCTAGGTGCCTCCCGTGTGCATGGTCCCTCCCCTGAGCGACCCCCACATGTGTATTTCCACTGTAAGCCTCTCTGAGCATGTGTCTTTCCCTTGGCAAGCCACCTTGCCACCCCTGGGGTTGAAATATTCCACCTGTGGCTGGACATCCCAGTGTTCTCCATATGCATCCTTCGGGTCATATGTGTATTCTCTAAGCCCCCCCCCTCTGGGTTGGCATTAATTGCATACTTCCCCTAGCTTGGGATATGCTTCCCAGTGTACCTTGGTATTCCTGTTTAAATGGAGTCCTTCGTCCAGTCTACGACAGGGATCTCGATTTACGCAGGGCACTGGAAGACAGCTGAGAAGGTGGCGTGATTAGACTGGTAACCCCATTTCGTCGTCATCCGACGTAACTAGGAGTGACAACGAAAGGGAACGTCTTTGGTTACGTATTTAACCCTCGTTCCCTTGAGTAGGGAACCGAGACATTATGTCTGCCTGCCACTTTCCGCTGTACCGCGGGGATCGCCTGAGCTCAGTCTTGGCTCCTCAGCGAAGAAACATATCTGCATGTTGCCGGCGTCCTCCTTTATACCCACGAGGTGGGGCGGAGATACGCTATGCAAATTCCGCAGACCCATGGCATTTCTTTGCCATTGGCTCGTTTTGTAATACTCGAAGCTGACAGGCTTTCTAAGCGAAACCCCATTTCGTCGTCATCCGACGTAACGTCTCCGTTCCCTACTCAGGGAACGAGGGTTACATACGTAACCAAAGACGTTCATTTTTGTTTTTCCTAGTCGTTCGTTTGTCATCTTCGCTTTATTTTTCGCGAAGCTTTATTTTGCTTTGTGTCTCCATAAAGTTACATCCACTCTTGCATTGTGTGTTCGTGCATTTTGGGGATGGATCAATGAGGGGAGGGGTGCATTTGTTTGGGTTGATTTCAAATACCCCACAGTATACAACAATGCTTCTAAAAAATCCCTCACTGCACCTTTAAAGAGATCATGGCATAAGTTGTCCATTAGTTTAATCAAGTACAAATCAAGTATTTAAATTGCTTTCTTTGTAAGAAAACTGTGCTTTTTAAAAATAATTTAGAAATTATTGATACAACACATCTTTTAGAATTTCCAGGCAAAAAAAAACACCCTGATTCCTTCACATAAAAATAAGTCCTATAGGCTTTCATAGACAACTCAGGAAGTCGGGGAAGGTCTAGTTTTTTAAGTTTCATTACAGGCTGTTCACACATTGGCAATAAAAAAAGGGATTAATATATGATAATTCGTACATATAGCCTGTTAAGTCAGAGTGCACTGGGAATCATATTTTGCTTATTTGTTTTTGTAAAGCCAATTTTACATACAGTACAGTGAATTTGACATGATAACCTAATGGCAACCTGGATGTAGCGCTGCATAGTTGGAAATCAACAAATGAAAGTTTGAGGCTAGTGTGTCCAGTGACAGCAGAACTTTCCTTTCCTTTTCAAAATCTTCAAAGTTTGTGGAATTAAATATATTTTTTAGATATTCAATGATGTGTTTAAATGAAATAAATGCATATTTGCTGAATGCTGATGCTATATGAGTTTGCCTTTCTATTACTACTATTATTATTAGTAATAGAAACTTAAGGCAAATACATTATTTTACATATAACATTTAATGAATTTGTTTAGCAGTTCTGTCTAATGATCTATTTGACAAAATTGTTAAATAAATACAAAGACAAAGTTCCTGTGCCTCTGTGCTGTCAAAATAAAAATCCCACTTTGGGCACTATGGCCAAAAAGACAAGCTTATCGGCATTCAGCGGATGACAATAACAAAAAATTCCAAATATCAGCCAATATATTGATTGACTACTAGTTTGATCTGTGGACCACAACAGATCCATTTTTGAAGAATATCCTGTCCACTCTTTTCAGTAGGCTATATTGAAAGTGAATGAAGACTGAGACTGTCGAAACTCTAAATGACAGGAAAACCAACATAAGCGCATTGTGAAAGGGGCCCATGTACTATAGCTCAAATGATCTGAAGGCTTTGATCTGATAGCTTTGTGTGAGAAAAATCTAACTCTGCATCCACTGAAAAGTTAATGGAAGTAGCAGCAATTTGGTGTTCTTCAATATGATTAGACTGAATGAGGCCTGAACCCAGTTCACAATGACAAGTGGGAGTGTAAATAATGGCATAATCTTTTACTTTGCTTTTCTGATTTATTTCTATATCTATCAGCTGAATGTTGTCGATGTCCACTGTGGCTCTTTTCATTCTTATTTTATGTGGGTGTTTTTGAATAGTGGGTTGAGAACTGTATTAAACAGAATCATGTGATTCATGGTTGGGATTATAGCTGGTGGGGTTACTCAATCTGCTCACTAAAATATATCTTTTAGGGATTTGTTTGACAACGTGTGTCAATGATAAATCTGTCACCTGTAGAATGAGCAAAGAATTTGGGCATTCTGCCAAATGTGTGTTTGATTAATGCTGTCATACCTCATGAGTTCTTATTTTGAGAGTTACATTAATGTAAGCTGCATGTCTCTGTATCAAAATTTATGCTATAATCAAAATTTAAGTTTTGTGGCTTTTTGACCATGTCCGTTAACTTTGAGGCCATCTATATAGTGCTCTCCTATACGGGGACAAAAATAATTTGTGTAACACAGAATAAGATATTTTGAAGAATGACTTTTATTCTATGGACAAAAACAGTTGGAAAAAATTGAAAGAGAAAAAGTCTACAGTTCTGTTCCAAAGTAGAAAGTAAGTCATACAGGTTTGCTTATTGCTGTCTATTTTTTAAAATATATTTTTTATGTGCATGCACATGTTTAAGGTGGGATAAGACCACAACCAATTTTATTCAACTGATGTATCACAACATATTATGGATTTACTCCAGTGTTAAAGGTGGCATATTAAAACAATGAGCATTAAGAGAGTCTGGGTGAAAAAAAATATCCTAATCCCTTGCTTTTGATGGTACCTCACTCGAGACGGCGAGACACAAAGCAGTGGCTTGATCTCCATTCTAAATTCTAAATATTTTGAGTAATACTGAATCTGTTTTTATGTTAGTAAAATTCTCACATTTAGTCTTGAAATACAGTAACCATACTATTTACACAGTGCACACAACTCCTCTGCAACTTACTCCTGATTTCTCTCAACCTCGACAAGAGAGGTGTCATTCAATGCTAGTTGACAGTCACCTTTTGGTGTGTTCAAACGCAGCTTTTTGGCTGAGACGCGGCCGACAAGAGGCAACAAAACTGTTGGCTTCCGTTGCCGCTAGTCCTTTACAGTAAAAGTCAGTGGGGTCTAAAACAACATTGGACCTCATTGACTTTCTTGACTTTCATTGTGTGAACAAAAACACAAAAAAGTGTTTGCACACTTCAACTTTTAACCAAAGTGCACTGATTTAAACCACTACAGTGGGAGAAACAAAAAGATGCTCTTTGTGTGAACTAAAGACACCTAGCTTAACCCAGATGTTCTCCGACAGAACGTGCATGATATCAACCATTCTGACATTCCAGAACCCTCCTATCATTTCCAAACACTTTGTGTCATTCCTCCTGTCTCCATGTGGTTCTGCTCAATGCTGGATACCTCACAGTCTCACAGGAGATTTTCCAAAATATCTTGGTCTGAATAAAACATAAGTCTGTTTATTGTTCATCATAGACATCCAATAAAGATAAAGAAGTTCAAGAGAGGTCTAAGATACTACTAACCCCTGTCTTATCTTTCTCTTAGAAGCCCCATCTATCCAGAAATCCTGGTGTTTGCTGGAAGAAATACCCCTGATTCCATCCAGAATAAAGCTGCTTCACCTGTCTGGGAAAGGTCACCTGACCACCCACCGGCAAGTCAAGACAGACCCTGCTGCCACACCAGATGATAGACAGGTGTGTATGTGTGCGAGTCTGCCAAGCTTGATTAATTCTTTAATTTCTTTCTGTCTGATAATAAGGATGATGGCTGGATGTTCTTAATTGAATAGGGAAAGTTCAAAGACAACTTACTCGTTTTTGGGGCGCTTATCAGTTTAGAGCAGATCAAAGCAGATTTTTTCCTATTTCAGGATTACTGATTGACAACACGTACAAATAATGTGGGTTAATTTAACAGGCACATTCAAAGAGTAATACAAACGAGACACAGAACCGTTTTCATTCAATTCGCTCCATTTCACACCTGGTGCCCTAAATTATGTAGAACCATGAATGCCTGCGATATATTTGTTTCATTCAATAATATTTGACACTTAATTTTTCTGTCACTGATGGAGATTAAGTGGCTTTCTTTTTGTAAACACTTAGGCTAAAGCATTTTAAATCTGCAATTAAACAGGTTGGTTTCAGGTCTCTGTGTATCAATCACCGTGGATTAAGATTAGCCCATTGCTATTATGTTTAATCAACAGCTTACCTAGCAGGAGATTTTTATTTATTTATTTTCTTCTTTAAACCTTCTTAAGATCCAATTGGATAAGTATATAATCTGATATTATAAATAACTTGAATAAAAGCTTATCCATGGATTTAAAAACAAATCTTTATCAGTGTGGTTATTGACTTTTACAAAGGTTTTTGATAGATATTAGTCAGATATTTTATCTTAACGTGCACTAAGTGGATAGCTTGACCAAAAATTAAAATTGTGATTTACTCAGCCTCATGTCATTCCCAGAAGATATGACTGACTTCTATGAAACACAAAATATGTTTATAATTAGAATGGGGGTCTAGTGTAGGTTTGACCCCTCTGTTTCATTGATTCACAAAAACAATGGAAACTTTCTTCAAATTCTTCTCTCTGCTTGTGTTATGCAGAAGAAAGTCAGTCGTACAGGTTTGGAATGACATGAGGGTGAGTTCATGATGACAGAATTGTCATTTTGGTTGAAATGTGTAATTAATTTATATGTCTGTTGTACAGGTTATATAGTGAGGATGTATCTCTCTTGTATCTCTCTGTGTATCCAGCTTACCCTATCCATTTCTTATTAGATTTCAATTGAATAATGTTTCCTTCAAATTAGTTAAATTCCTTTCCTTTGATGGTATAATGGTTTTCCTGGACCTGTGCTGTGTATGCAAACAGGCAAAAATGAAAAAGTTGAGAGGTGGCAGGTATCAGTGCACAGCTTGGGTGAGTTAAAGATAATTGTAAGCAATTTTTCTTTTTTTTCCCCGGGATAGCTACAGTATCACCTCCAATCTTCTGTAAGCAGCTTCCTTAGAAGTGGTAAGTGGAGGGGTGCTTTAAAATCTTGGTGACCTGCTGGAGCATTTATGAATTCAATATATGTTTACTCATGTCTTCAGAGATGCGTGTTAGTCACAGATATATTGTGACCAAATGATACACACATTACTGTGCATTCATGATGAAAGCTTTTATGTCTCTGGTTTGGAATAATACATGCCAAAGGAAGATGGAGTAAGGATGGTGTTGTTGTGTTCTAATGAGTGATTTACAGCAGATATGCTTAGTATACCGTGTTATCATTGGAATAACAATAACATTTAGCGACATGAGGTTGCTGTCTCTTCTCTGCTGAGCTTCTGGTTTCAGGGTCTGATTCAATCTAGATTAAATCTGTGTTAATGGATAAGATGCAATACATAATCTTTATTTAAATTGTATTGATACTTTATACTTTAAGTCATATGAATATTATTTCTGAACCTCTTGTGTTGTTATGAGGGTGTTCTAGTTTGTATATGTTTGTGCATGTAATGGCAAAGCAGATGTCCATGTGACGTCGCTAAAACTTCTACTCAGTTTATCATGTGGAACATACAAACTCATACACAGCCGAAGCCCTTAAACTGCACTGAAGCACACTGTGATCTGTGCTAGTTACACTGGGTGAGGTTATTTCTGGAGGGAACTAGGTGACTCCCAGAAAAGGATGTTAGTGCCATTCATTGTCATCTCTGTCACACCTGTGAGTGAAGAAACACTCGCCCACATACCAGTGTATTTATATACTCACTCTCTGAGTGAAAAGTGTGCATATTACTCTTGCAAAGTTCTGTTCAGGAAAGTAGCAAGTGTCATCTAGGCAGTGCTCATGTCTAGATTTGGTTACACGTGTCAACTAAAGAACATCTTTTATGAACCGTTTAAATTTATATGTAGTTTTTGTTGGTTTTCACCAAATATTAACACTTAAGCATGTTCAGTCATTGATATGTTAATATAATCATCATCAGTGTTTGATAAATAGCATCATCCAATGTAAAATTGAGCAAAACAGACTAAACCAAATTGGGAACCACTGGTTTAAATGAATTTTTTTTTTTTTTAAAGGAATGGCAGTTCTGACCTTAACCCAACTGAATTAAATTAAATTAGGCTTGGCAGTCAAAAAATACGAAATAAGCATACCTCTCGGTTTCATGGTTAACCCCTCTTTTAAACAGTAGCACTCTCACACGCTGTTTTACACTTGTGGAAGGATTACTGGAGTGTGTGTGAGATGAGCTGATTTATTTTGGAGCACTCTTGGGTGTCAGTTTTGATTGAGAACCAGTGGAGGAGATCAGATGAGAGTGAGAGAGAGAGGACACCACAGAACAGGCATTGAGTTTTCATCATGTTCATACCCACATCCAAGACATACTGTATTCAAATGTATTTGTATAGAGCTTTTAAGAACACATTTGTTTAAAGCAGCTTTACAGAAAATGCATGTTTCAAATATTACAATCACAAAAAATAAAGAAAAACCTTGAGAGGCTCCAAACTGATCAGTGGGAGCCCATCCTCTGAATTCCGCAATAGTAATGTCCATACAGCAATAATATACATCTCTATTAGGTAATAAAACCATGGTTGGTGAATGTCATGTATTCAGCTAAACTGCTGTTTCAATGTGTTATTTAGGCAATGATTACAGCTTGTGATCGTAATGATTACAATATAAGGATAATATTTGGAAGATTTAAATATCCATCCGAAGTTGGTGTAATCTGAGGTCTTCAGGAGTGTTGTTGTCCTTTGTGAGTGAACACAGAGACGCATACTATCATGATTGGCTGTAGTAGATAGCTGATGAAGACAAAGCATCCTTGAAACAGTCTTTAATAAGAAACTCACAGGGATACGCAGGAGAAAGAAACACAACCAACTTATCTCTGATGACAAACAACAACATCATCAATGCTAGACAAGGGACTAACTCAAACAGAGGGCTTAAATACATGAGGGCAAACCGAGAAGCTGAGGAGTTAATGAGAGTTAATGAGACACACCTGAACAGAATACTCAAATCAACATGTAACCATAGAAAGATACAGGCAGGGGACTAGGATGACAGAACTTATAGCAAACTGAAACAGAATACAATGAAAACTGGAACAAAACAGAATATACATGACACATACATACACATACTTGCATTTATACATACATAAATATTTCAACATGCATATTTTAAAGTCTATTTTAAACCATATGATAGTTTTGTGTGAGAAACTGCATATTTAAACTGGCATGGCATGTTGTAATCCCATTTGGCATCAAATCTGGAAATCTGGTGTGACATTTAGATGGAACTTGAATGTCAAGGCATATACATATATATGCCTTGACTCCAATGATAAAACAAACCACAGTGTTCCTAACCTGGAAGTTAGTCAAACAATTGATCAAGCAGATTTGACTACCAGACACACAATCTCAACCACAGAGATTCATGTGAATATATGACAGAAATATGTGACATACATTAGTTGTGTGATTTTGTGACAGACCATAATGATGTGTCTTTCCCACATACCAACAGAGACAGCGGGGCTGGTTGACACTTCTACAGAATAGGAGTAATTAACTGCTGATTACTGCAGAGAGTAAATATGTGCCTCACACAAAGACAAACGACAAGTTTTCACACACAATTTCATAAATTCTATAAGCCCACATTATGGCTGCATCCCAGACTATCCACTATTAATTAGTTTTGGTAGATTTTTGAAGTATGCAAATATTCCCCATATATGTATGGGGCATTTCCTCCGAGGAGGAAAAGGAGGCAATGCCTCCTCCAAAAAATTGTATCAGAAAATAATCCATATTACAAAAATAAAACGACACAAATATTTCAAAATCTGACATTAAAAAGTCGTTACTCCTTTTTCTGAAGTAATGACACCAGCAGGTAAAGTTACAGCGAGAGTGCGCATTTCTCTTACCTCCCCTGAGCCCATTGACTTTTAACAGTGTAAATGTAAAAATGCTCGAAAATACTAACTTGATGAGATTTATGCTTGTTTTTTATAAATAGAACAATTAATAATACTGTTAATGTAAAAATTGGTTAACTCGATTGATTCGCTTCGTGGATTCATTCAGAAACTAAACACAGGCTGTGTGTTGCTCGGAGATGCACAGCAGTTCTACATTGGCTTAAATACTTTTGTTGGCAAAATTGAGCAAAATCAGACAATATTGTGTCTAAAATATAACCATATTATCTTTTTTATTTACATTTACATTTATTTATTTGGCAGATGCTTTTATCCAAAGCGACTTACAAATGGGACAACGATATGCAAGAGCTATGACCCTTCCCAGTTTAATCTAACACAGTACGTTTTTTTTTTTTTTTTTTTTTTAGATACTAGATATAGAATAAAAGATAAATTGTTAGTATTAATGGATCAGGTGTTGCCAAAAAAGTTGCGTCTTCAGCTGTTTCTTGAAAATGGCCACGGACTCAGCAGCTCTGGTTGAGTTAGGCAGATCATTCCACCAGCATGGAACAGACCAGAAAAAGGTCAGAGAAAGAGATTTTGTGCCTCTTTGAGATGGCACCACAAGACGACGTTCACTTGCAGAGCGCAAGTTTCTGGATGGCACGTAAGTCTGAAGTAATGAGTTTAGGTAAAAAGGAGCGGAGCCAGTGGTTGTTCTGTAGGCAAACGTCAGTGACTTGAATTTGATGCGAGCGGCAACTGGCAACCAGTGCAGTTTTGTGAGGAGAGGCGTGACGTGTGCTCTCTTCGGCTTGTTAAAGACCACTCTAGCTTCAGCATTTTGGATCAGTTGCAGAGGTTTGATAGTGCAAGCTGGAAGACCTGCCAGGAGAGCATTACAATAGTCCAGTTTGGATAGAACAAGCGCTTGGATAAGGAGTTGTGTAGCATGCTCTGATAGGGAGGGCCTGATCCACCTAATGTTGTACAAGGCAAATCTGCAGGACCGGGCAGTTCTAGCAATGTGGTCTGTAAAGTTCAATTGATCATCAATCTCAACTCAAATGTTCCTGGCTGACCTTGATGGAGTTATGGATGACAAACCTAGATGAATGGAGAAGTTGTGGTGAAGTGTTGTGTTGGCCGGGACCACAAGCTGCTCTGTCTTCACAAGGTTTAGTTAAAGGTGGCGGCCCTTTTTCCAGTCAGAAATGTCTGTCAGGCAGGCTGAGATGCGAGCAGCTTCCGTCGGATCATCAGGCTGGAATGAGAGGTAGAGTTGTGTGTCATCAGCGTAGCAGTGATAGGAAAAGCCATGTTTCTGAATCACAGATCCTAGTGATGTCATATAGATGGAGAGGAGAAGTGGTCCAAGCACTGAGCTATTTACTTAACCTGCTCTTCAATATTTAATGTATGTATGAATAAATCCATCATGTTTTTATGACAGCCACAATTTAAATGTTTATTTTAAAAAAAGTATAGAAGCATAATGATGCCATGTTATTAAAAATAGTTATTATAATGTTATTATTATAAAAACTTTGTTATGGGTAATTTAAATGTACTACAAATAATATAATTTTAACCTTTAATATTATAGTGATGTACCTACTGGGGTTCCTTGTATAGTTTACAGCATTAGTTGAGAAGGATTTTTTACCTTGAGGAAATTTGCCATGTACTGTACCTGATAAGCCCCAATTAATTGATATTGAATTGAATTGAATCAAATCTGAATCGAGCCATATCAAATCCCAAGCTTGTGAATCAAAATCGACTCGTGAAATGTGTGTCAATGTATGCGATTCGAGACCCATCCTAGGTCTTAATCATGCTCATGAAAGGTTAGGGAGTGAGGGAAGGAAGGAAATTCCAGTCATTTTCAGTTATATAAATTCTCTACTGATTGAAGAAACAAAAAGTTTTCTGTCAACATCAAACTGCGGCCTTCTCCTCACTCTCTCCCTGTGCTGTCTCTAATCTCATCCTTAATGTCTCTCTGTCACTTAGTAAATATGGATGAAACTATTCAGCATTTGAAACTGATCCACAGAGAGACTGGAGACAGGGACTGTTGGGTCGTAACAGCGCTAATTAAATCCAGCTAGTTGTCTGAGATTTTTAAGAGATGAACCCCCAAGGGTTGTCCAATTTTCCAGCGTTTGTGCATAACTCCGCACTCATAAATAATTTCAACACTTGAGCGCTCGAGACTCAAAACAAATGACGATACTAGCACTTCTCTTCTGTGATTTTTGAGCAATGACATAAATCAGCGGACTGAAAGCATTATGAGTGTCTCTGATCAAACATTACATGGCTGTCATACAATGCCTGTGCATACTCAAACAATAAGCGCATAGTTGTCTTTTTTTCCCCCGATTTACAGGAAGGGATGACTTCACAAGGGGTTAGGATTAAGAGTGCCTGCTTTGATATATGAAGTTTTCCAGTCGCTGTCATTGGTCATTCAAACTCATGCAGATTGCCAGAAACGGCACGACTCAAGGCAGCGTGGGATATTTTTTAATGCTTTATCTCAGCAGTGTGCCTACACAGTCGATAAAAGGATGCTTGCGGCAGTGCAACAGAGAGAGAGAGAGGGGGAGAGACTGAGAGAACATGAATGAGCACACAGTTGTGATGGCCCTTGTTAATGGGTGATATATAACAGGTAGAGTTTTCTCGGGGCGGTTTAAAGTCTCCAGGAATCAAAACCTCTGTCAGAGGAGTGTCATCCATGATAAAATTAGAATGTGATGCCTAAATCCTCTCAGCTACTTTGTATTTAAAGGAGTTAGCATACCCACAAGCAAGTTCATAAGTCTTTATACCCTTATAAAAACTACTGTGTTGGCACGATAGTATCAGATTGCAGTACTTTTCCATGACATAAAAAGGTGTTTCAATCCTGGTACATTTCCAAATGAAACATTACTATGTTACTGTTTGGTACATAATGTTTTTTTCCTTCTCAAATACACATATATATAATTCTTTCAGTTTGTCATGTGAATGGGGTTGTGCACCATTCAGAATTAAATTGAGAATGCTATTTAAATTCCAATTCAAATGGTATTTTGAATAGGATTTGGATTTGAATAAAGGTAGCAACAGAATTAAGAATTGCAGTTCCAACTTTGTTAAAATCAAGATTAACTATACAACTTTAAAAACTTTAATAAAACTTTAATAACTATTATAATTAAATCAAACATTATTATTTTGTTTATTTAACTTTTTTTAAATAATTCAGAACTTGATTAAAAATTTTACATTTTATTTAATGCGGATGGAGGGGAGATAGATAGATAGTCTGTATTAAAGAACACTACATTTCCCAGAACTTACTTTATGTGTGACCAATTAAATTTAATTTCTTCAATTCGGAATTTTGCACAACCCTACATGTTAAACAAAATAAACTTTTCTCTGCCTTTAGACAAACCATATGTGACATCCCCTATCAGTTTCTTCAGGTTTTAAGTCAAACCACTAGCCACAAACAAGCAGCCATTTTGGCTCCAACAGCCCTACGCTCATCATTTTAGGTGGAAAATATAACCTATGGTATTCAGGGGTCAACCAAAAACATTTTAATAGTCACTTAGCGTCTAGCAAACCTCATTCACACAGATACACAGATGACTTTAACAGCTTGCTAATATTTAAAGAAACTGCCATTGTGAGTTCAGCTAGTCTCTTGTTGTTCTCCGACAATCACAGTTTACTATTTCTTCCTCTCATTTTTGCCTTTATTCTCACAGGTGGTAAATAGAAAGACATAATATGGCTACTAAACAGAAAGTGCTCAAGATACCTAACCTTGCAATGAGCCTTCTGTCAAATCTGACAAACAGAAACTCCCAATACAAGACTTTCAGCTCCTATTCACAGGAGCATGAATCACTCATAAATGTACTGCCACATTATGTTAGGTCAGATAGAGGGTGGTGTGGCATTGTGGACAAGCATTTAGGCTGGAAACCGGAAGGCAAAAAGGTTTAGAGCCCACAAAAGACAATTCATCACCACTGAGCTTCTCACAGAGTCACTTTACTTCCTGGTTTTTCCGGTCACAAGTTGTAATATCCGGCAACAACTGGTGTTTGAATTTCGTGGATGGAGAGGTTTCTGATTTTGTGACTATTTACCGCTAAATAAATACAAAGAAACTGTAGATGGTGCAGGATGATAGGTCCTTAACTCAATTAGTTACTGATCACATTAGCTTGCTTATGAGCTTGCTGCTCAGCATTCAAATGCTTGCAATTGTTTGCTGTTAGCAGTCTGCAGCGCACTTTCAGAACCCCTCCACCTTCCCCAGCTCCACCTGTATAGATCTGCTAAGGGGGTTATTTCAAATCAAATACATTTTTCAAATACAAATACGCCAAGATCAAATACATTAACATTGCCATATCCATTACCATGCCAATCTCTCAGAGAGTTGTCATGACAGAAATGTGTCACTTATTGTTGGTTTCAGGCATACTGAAAATGTTTAGGAAATCTTCTGCATATATATGGTATTTTTTTTTTTAAATGTTGTATTTATACTGATTTCCTGATTCAATTTTGATTCACAAGCTCAGATTTTAGATTTCAATTCAATTTTTATTCTGATTCATTGTTCCATATTTTAATCATAATGTCCATTTTAGGAATTCCCTCTCAGATAACACTGCAAATTATACAGGGAACATTTTAACTATGTATATTACAAAGTAATACATTAATTAAATTATCAACAGGGGGGTCATAAAATGCATTTCAATTGTTTATTTTATTTTACAGATGTAATTAACACAACTTCTCTGTGAACTTCCATGAAAGTCTGTATTAAGTGAACTGTAACTGATTCTTATTTAATAATTTAATACAAGGACCAGCTCAAAAGAGTAATTTGTTTGTGAATTGGACCAAACTTGTTGCACCACGTTAATAATAATGATAAAAAAAAAAAAAAAAAAAAAATATTTGTTTGTGAATCAAATTTTGCACTGTGTATGTTTGTCTTAAAAGACGTGGTTCTAAAGAGTTGTATTCAACTGTTTGTGAATCAGTCTACATTGCTGGTGCTATATGTTCTTTTGTGTAGCCTGAAATATGTGTGTTCTTGACATCATACTGTATCACAGCCATTTTATCTTCTCACTTTCAATTCGAACCTCAAACTCAAGTAAAATTAGACCTTTTTTTGTCTTGGGATTGTACATTCAGCAATGGAGAAACATCATGGGATTGTAAGAATCAATAATGAGATCGTTCAAATGACGATTATTTAATTAGATCCGCAGTTTTACCCAGCCCAAATGTTAATACCAGGTGTAAACAGTGCTGTAAGTTGTTTTTCTAAACAGCCTCTACTTACTCTTAATCAGTTTGCTAAATGTTGTACACATAGTATTACGACATTAAGAAGTTTCTTTCTAAACATTAAAATGCTGTCAGGAAGATAACCGCATCGTCCCACAACAAGTGTTAATTACGCACAATAAACAGGAAATGAATTGGAAAAATGAGTGTTTTAATGAAGGTCTGTTAGAAGTAATAGCTATCTGACTTCACCTGAGGCCGGGAGGGGGGATCGTCATGGCAAACTTACCGAGGCATTTTTGTATTTCATAATTGCAGCATAATTAGCATGCAGTTGTTTTTTTCCCTCTGTGGTCTGTGGATAATAGATATTATTTGAAGCATATTGCTGTATCATAGGGTGTAATTTCTTTTTAATTACAAGACAGTGATTACATGTCAGACAAAATCACATTGTTGATTCATGGCAGGAGTTGATTTACATGAGGAGACCAACGCTGACGGCAACCCACTGACACAAACACACACGTTCAGACACGTTCACTTGCTTACCAAAAGTATGAAACGTACATAAGATTGATTTTGTAAGTATAGGCCGCCAGTAAATTGTTGAATGTTAATCTAGACCTTTTGACATTTTTCATGTCAACTGGTTTTTGCAGAGGGAATTAAACATATTAAACATTCTCTCAGATGTTAAAGTCATCATGGCATTATATGATTGTAAACTCGAGTAATCCCCCATCATGCACCTCTCTCCTGCACCTTTTCATTTCCTGGGAATACTATCCCATCTGCCTCTCAAAACCACAAAGCAAAGGATCATGGGAAAACACAGTACGACTGAAAACAAACTGGGCGAATGGATTCAGCTTAAATTACTTGATTTTATGTTTTTCCATGTGAATGCCAAAATCATGTGTTCTGTAAATGTGTAGGTATTACTGTTGACAGCCTGTTCCCTGCCAGTTTTTAAAACTATCACTTATAAGGTCATGGCTTTTCATGGTGATATGAGAAACTGCTTGCTTTCATTTTTTCATATGTACTCACAAATTTTGCCAGCTTTCCTCCAACAGTGCACACAGTTCCTTTCTGTTTGTCCTTCATTGTGTCACTCACATAAATATCATCCTTCTTTTTTCTTCCTGGTTCTCCCATCCTTATTGCCATCACTGAGGCTTGTCCACACTGCATATGAATGTTTTCAAGATTAAATAATTCAATGCATTTTATTTTTTTCTAAATTAAGGATACATTTTAGCACCACTTGTACACAAAAATAATAGTTTTTCATAATTCCAAAATGTTAACAATTTTTATTTATTTTAAAATGAATGTAAAAAAAAGTAGATGCAAATATATACAAGCATAAATCACATTGTATGCATTGATATGTATGTATTTGAGTGTATACATTTGATAACATATTTTGAATTATTTGAATTATTATTATTATTATTATTATTATTATTAACCCACAATAAATTTAAATTATTTCAGAGTAACAGAATGTTTTGTATGGATAAGTAATAGCTCAATATGCCCCAAAACTTTTTTTTCATTTACATGAGAACACTTGCATGAAATTATAATTAAATAAGGCCCATTGTCTTTTTAATCTCTACTGACATGACACAGTGCAGTCTTTTTGAGTTGAATTTGTTATCAGAATTTAAAGCAGTAATCTGTTTCCAGGCTTGTGTTTTAAGTTTGTCATCTGTCTTCTGCTGCTTTCTTTCAGTGACTCCTCTCTTGACTAACCGGGCCTACACAGGCCGCCCAAATCCGGCCTGAATTCCCAAGTCCTGCTGCGATGTAAATCAGGTCTTTTTTTTGCCTGTCATGGATACGGGATAAGCTCGGCCCCGCAGCTGCAGAAGTTTTACACACTGCCCCGGTATGTTCTTTATCTGTTCTCCCAGAGGTTACAAACTCCCTCTTTTTCTTGTTCAGCTCACATTCACTCTAGCTAGCATGCACTCTCTCGCATGTGATTCATGCTAGCTGCTATCTGGATAATCTCTCCCTCTCCTACTCCCCTTCCCTCCCTCCACTCCTCTTTTCCTCCCTACTCTGCTGAGTATCTCTTTGACAGAACCTGATATAAACAGCCTTTGATTAAGCTCTGTGCAACCTAAAACAGTAAGTAGATGTGGTCTAGGGATGGAAAGAGCCAAATGTTTGACATTACAGTCACAACACGCAATATGTGGAGTTGATTGTGTGACTTTAGCTGATTGTGTGATTTAATTTGTGCTAATGTAAACTAAGAGTGAAGTAGAAGGTCTGAACTGCGAGCTTGCTCTATGTTCTGGATGGTCGAGTTGCATCTAGTTGGGGATTCGCAATGTTTTTTGTTTCAAGCTAGCTTGACGCTGTGCAACAACTGTCACCTGTCAACAACATCTGCGGTGAACAGCTTGCCTTCACCGGATGATTGAGTTTGGCCATACCCGATGCCTCTGTCTCAAACTGTCGCATCTCAAAGCTGTTCACTCTTCATCAGTTTTAAGATTTTTTGTGAACCTTTTTAGTGTCTCGGTGTTGTTGAGCACAACCTGAGGGATTTGGTTGTGGATCAGCATTGGGGGTGATGCGTTATGAGTTAATATGCAGATTACTTTTAGAACATATGGCTGAAGTTAAGTTACAAATTTACACAAATACTTCTGTTTCTTTGGTAATGCTGCATTTAAGGTTCAGTTTGTTAACATTATTTAATGCATTAGGTTTCATAACAATACAAACTATTTTTACAGTATATCGTTTATAAAATTACTATTTTTTACTGTTAATTCATGTTCTTTCATAATACATAAACTAAAATTAATTTATACGACAAATGTATTAAAGAGGTGGCAAAACACAATTTCACTTTTCTAACTGTAGCTAGTGTCTAATGTTGCTGTTTGAGCATGAACAACATCTGCAAAGTTACAGCGCTCAAAGTTCAAACGGAGATATTTACTTTTAAAGAAATCAATTTCTAAGGACTACAGCAAACAGCCGGTAGGAACTACACGACATTCCTCCAGGGTTGCTGACATCACTAACCCCTAAACCCCTCCTCTGAGAATATTAAATAAGGGGGGCGAGGCCATTTCATATTGCTTTGGAGAAGAGTTATTGTGGTAGTAGGCTGGAGTGTTGCCGCAATGCCGTCGAAACGCTGTTATTTTTATCCGGATTGCAGGTCCACTTTGTTCAGCCTTCCTAGGGTCGGGGGAGGGATCAATGGTTAAAATGTATTTTTAACTCGGTCCCTCATAATTATTACCCAAATCTCGCTCTCCGTGCTGCACATTTTACGGAGGATAGCTTCCACAATCTTCGCGAGTTCAGTGCAGGATTCGCACAACGGCTTGTCCTGAAAGATGGAGCAGTTCCAACTTTAAGAACAGAAGCTGTTGTTTACGGGCCACAACCTATAAGTATGATTTATTTTTCGTCGATGTGTTTTCCTGTAATAGTTAATATTGTTAATTGTACGTTGTAGCAAGGAAGTAAACAAATGACAGCGCTGTTTGGCTCTGCTGGTTTGTTAAATGCTCATTCATACTTAACGTTATCCAACAAACACCTAACGTTACAAACTTTCTTTTTTTTTATCTCAACAGCAAACTTGGAATTAGTGTAAATTATTCTTTGATTAGAGCTTTTATGTTTATCTACATGCTTGTTTATCTACGGGCATGCTAAACATGGTTCTGTGTTTGATTTGGCTACTGTAGTAAAGTCAATGTTTAGTGTTCGTTTTGGGTTAATAGTTCTGGCGACAGATATTTGGCTACAGTCGTTCTAAAAATACAAAAGTGGTGCCATACAGTCAGTAACGATCACTATAGATCCGCAGTCTTTACTCAAAAAAAATCCCTTTGAGGACTGAAGTATAATTTGTTAGAACGATTATATGAAATTCTTGTTTATGAAGCTTATTTTTTGTAATACTATAATAATTAGTACAATTAAATAACAGCGTATCTAAAAAGTAATGAGAGAACAACAAAAAACAAACCTTTCTGAAACGTCGTTTAACAGCCGTTCTTGAACAGGTTCTGCTCGATCATCTTCACTAGCATTCTCTGGATTTGATTGGTTTTATTGACGCCATTGTTTATAATACACCAAAGCACAAACTACCGGTAAAGGCAAGGGGCTTGACATTTCCGAAAAACGTGCACTAGGTGGATAGCGAATCACAACACACTGGGCCAGCTAACCAATCTGAGCCCATTGCATAGTTTTGAGGGACTGGCTTCATAGAACCCGGAAACCATCAGACCGTTTTTACAAGGAGGGGCAGAGCAGTGTAGAAAAAAGGTAAAATATATGAAAAATAATGCAATTTTTTAAAAACGAAGCATGAGCACATGTTACAGTGCACCCTACAAACACAATCAAGCCTTCGAAAAAATGTGTTTTACCACCCCATTAAAATATGTAGAAATTAACATTAAAGGCACACTGTGGAATTTTTGGCCACTAGGGTGCGCTCGACCTGTAATTTTCACGTCTAGTACCCCTAGAGGCCACAAGCGCCGCAGCATTTTCGCAAAAGTCAACAAACAGTCAACCGGTCAACCTCCCGTGTCTTTATGTGTGTGCAGACGGCATTTGATTTGTATGTTGGAGAAAGTTAATCGATTCACTACTGACCAAAATAATAATATAAATATAAGATTAATAATATAAATCCTATGAAGAAAACAAATTGAATAAAAGTAGCATACGCAGAAAACAATGTCTGATCAGGTAAGTCGCATTGACAAGGGTTGCCCAATCCTGCTCCTGCCGATCGTCTGTCCTGCACAGTTCATCTCCAACCCTAATCAAACACACCTGAAGCAAACAATTAACGTCTTCAGGATCTCTTTGCAATGGGTTGGAGATGAAATCGAGTAGTCGGGAAATCGTGTGTAACAAAACTGATATAACTCACTACATATTTCCGTTATTTGTAGTCTTCAGTTTGTTTTTCCTTTTACACAAATACAAACATATATGAGCTGAAAGGAAAAAAAAACAAATTTACATTTACATTTGTATACGGCAAAAAAAAAAAAAAAAACACCAAATAGGTGCAATGACAAAAGTATGCCTATAATTTAAAGTTTTGCCATTTCATTGAATCGGTAGTTTGTTAGAAAATTACAATAAGTGTACCTTTTATTCAATATAAAGGCTTGACTTCTTTGCCTGTTAGCTTTGTGTACTAACTCTTCTAACGTTTCTAACGTTAATGCTACCAGTTGAATTGCATACAAATTAAACAAAGCCTGTAGCTAGTTGTTAAGTTGCAGCCCTGTTTCGTTTCAAAATCGGAGGATAAAGTGTCTGCTGAATGCAAACCTTTCCCAATATTTATAAAATTTATATTTGTACTAACATTTAGCTACCAGATTGATAATTCGCTAATTTACTCTACTAGCATTCCTTGTTACATTAAGTTAAATGGAGGACAATATAGAATCAGTAACATGGCCAGGCAGAGAACACATTTGAAAAAATAGAGATATTGTGCAAGCAATATATTTAACTTACTAGTCCAAAAGCATGACGGCCAGGTCAGCATCGGTCGGGAATCCCTCATCCTCCTTTATTGCACGCCAGCGAGGGAACGCTTGACCAATGTTTATCCTCGTCCTTGCTTTTAGTTTATCACTCTCCCTTTTTCTTTTTTTGGTCTCCTCTGACAAAATCTTTGCTTTCTTCGCTTTCTTCCGAGTAGCTGTTGATTCAGCCATGACGACAACATACAGACGCCGGCAATCAAACGCGAGTTGAGCTCTCACGTTAGAATTTGAGGAAGTTGGGGTGGTGGGGGAAGTGACGTATGCCGTAAAGCGTTGGAATTTTGTAGTTCTTTTTGTGCTCGGGTTCCTACCCGAAACCCGAAGTTACATAGTGCTAGTAAAAGCGATACAGACACCTTCAGGCTTCGGCAGACGTGTCATTCAACCAATTGTAAGTCGATGTACCATCTCCATGGGTTTTGGTAATATATTATAAAGGTTGAAAAGTTCCACAGTGTGCCTTTAACATGAAAACCTATTGTAATCATGAGACCTACTGTATTACTGTAATTTAATTACAGTTTAGTGGTCATTATACAAAAATAGCAATGCTGCGATTGACCAATCAGAGTCAAGTATTCCAGAGAGCTGTCATTAATTATTTGATTGTGCTCGCAGCTAGCAGTTATACTTTATCCTGACACCGCACCATGACTGCTTGTTGTTGATGTACTATTTTCTAAAATGATTGGGGGCAGACATAGGAGTAAAAGATTAATCTAAACCAATAGAAAGTAGAGAAGTAATAATAGTAGCAGTAGTTTGGGCCAACAAAGTCAGATCATATTGACACAATTAAATCAAATTTTTGTTTTTGTCAACCATTTATTGGAAAGATGTAAGTATTGTTTTAGAAGGATGGGGAAAATTATTTAGATTTTTAATAAAAGCATGTTTTTCACGCAACCAAGCAGTCTCAAGGACGTGGTGCAAGCTGAATAGGCTCAGCTTCATATAACACATTTTACGTTATTCAAATCTGTTCCACAGAATCCCCCAAATTCAAACATAACCCCCCCACCCAAAAAAAAAATAAAATAAAAAAAAAATAAAAAAAATTCTATCTGGGCCTGCCAATCAGCATTGAAACATCTTTCCATGAAAGAAAACTCTGTTTGGTGCACAAATTGAAAATATAAGATGAATACTAAACGGGCTGCTGAGCCCAGCGATCAGGGATCAGTGCTGGTTTGTAACTTTTCTGACACACTGTGTGTGACTGGGTAATCCCCCAGAGTAATGAGGATTGTCTTTGAGTTTGTGTGTGTTGTAGCATTCACCTCCAGTGCTCAGCAGGACTATTAAACCATCACATCCATCTCTGTAATGAGTGTGTTTGGGTTAATACCCATTAAACGGATTATCTGCGTGTCTGTGTGTGTATGTGTGTATGTGTGTGTGTATGTATGAAGAACATTACAAAAGATCAAGGGCAAGGTGTAAGAAGTTTGTATGGAAGTGACAACAGATGGAGATGGTACAGATAGAGCGAGCAGAGAGGAAGCAGTGAAGCGGCAATGTGAACTATGCTGCCTCTCTCTCTCTCTCTCTGTGTGTGTGTGGTCCTGGTATTGCCTACATTATGGGCACCAAATGTCCCCACAAATATAGTAATACCAGTCAATTTTGACCTTGTGGGGACATTTTTTTGGTCCCCATGAGAAAAACAGCTTATAAATGATCTTTTAAAAAAATATAAAATTGCAGACATTTTTCTGTGATAGGTAGGTTTAGGGGTCGGGCTAGTGTATACAGTTTAGAGTATAATAGAGTATACAGTTTGTACAGTATAAAAACCATTATGCCTATGGAAATTCCCCATTAAACATAGATACCCATAGTTTGTGTCTGTTAGGGATACACACCATTTTCAAATTTAATTGAGAATGGCTTTAAGTTCAGTTCCTAAGTTTAAATGCAAATTGACACATTCACAGATGTGAATTTTATTCAATTGAAATGTACCGGATTTGAAACTCATATGGCTTTTAAATATAGGTACAATAATGCGCACACACACACACACACACACACACACACACACACACACACACACACACACACACACACACACACACACACACACACACACACACACACACAGCTGTCCAAAAGTTTGGGTTGTTTTTTAATATTTCATATATATTATATATTTAATTATTTTTTTCATTTGCATTTTGCACTTTGACCAACAATATTGTAAAAACAGTAATATTGTGACATTTTATTGCTGTTTAAAATAACCTTTTTTCTATTTGATTATATTTTAAAATGTAATGTATTCCTTTGATGGTAAAGCTGAACTTTCAGCAGGCATTACTTCAGTTCTCTTACGAGAGGTTCTCTCGTATTGCGTAAGTTGCTTACGCTACGGGTAAAGTCATCTTTTCTCGAGATATTGAAGCCAAAAAATTATCCTAATTGTTCCATTTACTGTCAACGCAGTGCAGCAGTTAGCAGACCTAGAGCAGGCAGTCTTGCGTTCTAATTGGCTGCCCTGCGGGCAACTGCAGCAGCCTACCACTGAGCCTTGCGTGTGACGTCACGTCCAATGAGGGCGCCCGCGCCCTTTACGCCCTTCACAGCCCGCCAAAAGGGGTGTGGTTTAGCGTATAAAAGTCAAGCTCGGTAGGCAGCTCACTGATTTTCTTCGCATCGCTGGACTCTGAGAGAAGCCGCCGCCGTCGACACCAGCGACCAGCACGCAGAGGAAAGCACCTGAGGAAGCCGGTTGTCTTCGCCGCCTTCAGCCTTCCGTGCCTGCTACGCTATCCAGCGACAAGTATCCTTTTAGTGCTTTGCATTCTGTGGGTGTTCGCCGCTGCGACACTCACTCTCTAAAAGAGCGCAAGCGTTTTTCTCAAAATGCCTCGCATTTCCTTTGGCTTGTGTAGAGCTCCGCTCAGCGCAGGAGACCGCCACGTGATCTGCGCTCTCTGCCTGGGCGCAGACCGCGCAGCCCTTGATTCGGAGGCTGCATGCACTGTGAAGTGCTTCCGCTGTCGACTCTGCGGGCTCGACTCGAGGCCTTCAATGTGGAAGCTGTCACTCCGACCTCTGGACCGCACAAGAAGAAGCGCCGTTCACAGAGACCACTGAAGCCTGAGGTCACTCTGGAATGCTCGCCGGAGTACATTCCGCCAGCTTCTCTCTCTTCTTCCCACGAAGTGTGGTGATCGGAACCCGGAGGCTATTCTGCCCATGGCTATGAATGTAAGTTACGTGCCCGCTTACTAATAAACGCTCGGCGCTGCTCGCGCATCACAAAGAAAGGTATAATGTCTGGTTATCCGGCTCAGGCCGATGGTGTCATAAGTGTAGAAAAGGTGCCCACATCTCAGTATTCACCCCTACACACAAGCACTATACCCGTGTCTCTCGCTCTCACAGAGCCCACTCTCTTAAAGCTGGCGAATGCCGCTCGAGTGTTAGATGTTGGAAACGTGCCCACAACTACGTTCCCACGCCTACTATCTGCCCGCTCTGTTGCACGGCCAAAGCAGCCTCATATCGGTCAGGTTATGAATGTAAGTTATGTGCCCGCTCACGAGCGCTCATGCTTACTAACAACCACCTCGCCGCAGGCGCTGCTCGCGCATCACAAAGTGATCACAAAACGTTCCCCATTCAAAGCAATCGGAACGTCACATATGAATGTAAGTTATGTGCCCGCTCACGAGCGCTCACGCTTACTAACAAACTTTTTGCCCTGGGTGCCGCTTGCGTATAACAAAGGTATCACAAAACGTTCCCCATTCAAAGCAATCGGGACGTCACATATGAAACAGCCAGCTACCGCTGTCAGCGAGCTGCCGTATTGAGCGCCGAGGGCGCGCGCACCGCGGCCATACCTCCGGTTCAGTTTCCCGAGCCCACGAAGTGTGGCGATCGGAACTCGGAGGCCATTCTGACCCTAGATATACATGTAAAAGCATGGGAAGCGATTCCAGGGATATTAGAGTGGGTGCTAAGCACAATAAGACAGGGCTATTCACTACAGTTCGCTCGCCGTCCCCCTCGCTTTCGAGACGAAAGTGAAAGCGGAAGTAGCGAACTGCTGTGCAAAGGGGCTATAGAACCAGTACCTCCTTCTTTGAGCGAGTAAGGCTTTTACAGCCGCTATTTTCTCGTACCCAAGAAGGACGGAGCTCTAAGACCTATCTTAGATCTGAGATATTTGAACAAAGCTCTCATGAAAAGACCGTTCAAAATGCTCACGACCAGACAAATCCTTGCGCAAATTGACCCGAGGGACTGGTTTATATCTCTCGATCTGAAAGATGCTTACTTTCAGATTCAGATAATACCCCGTCACAGGCCATTCTTGAGATTCGCCTTCGATGGCCAGGTATATCAATACACCGTCCTCCCGTTCGGCCCGTCTTTAGCACCCCGTACATTTACAAAGTGCATGGGAAGTGCCTTCTGGGGATAGAACTGGACTCTGTGGCTATGACGGCCCGTTTATCGACACAGTGCGCGCACCGTGTGCGGCACCTGGCCGCGTCTTTCCAGAAGGGCAACGTCGCTTCTCTGAAAACGTTTCAAGAATGCTGGGCGTTATGGCCTCAGCTGCAGCAGTGCTTCAGCTGGGCCTACTTCGCACGTGCCCGCTACAACGCTGGTTGAATGCTCGAGTGCCTCACCGAGCTTGGGCTCTCGGCTGCAGATGAATCAGAGTGACTCGAGCTGCGTTTCTGCTCTGCAGCCCTGGTTAGCGGCCGACTGGTACCAGCGAGGGGTGACGATGGGAGCCGTCTCATATCGAAAGGTCATCTCGACGGACGCCTCCAACCTAGGTTGGGGCGTTCTCTTCGAGGGCAGACCGGTCTTTGGCCTGTGGTCAGACCGAGAGAAATGCCTTCACATAAACTGTCTGGAGATGATAGCGGTCGAGAACACGCTGAAGCACTTTCTCCCGCTCATACGAGACCACCACGTTCTAGTCCGATCGGACAACATGTCTGTGGTATCATACGTGAACCGTCAGGGTGGTGTCAGATCCAGGAATCTCTGCAGTCTGACGGAACGCCTCCTCATATGGTCCCAGCACCTTCTGCGCTCGGTGAGAGCCGCGCATGTGCCAGGCCATCTGAACGACGGCCCAGACAAACTGTCCAGGAACAGCGTTCCCCCAGGGGAATGGTCCCTGCACCCCCAAACAGTCCAGTTACTGTGGCACCTTTTTGGCAAAGCGGAAGTCGACAACGCTCATTGCCTGATGTTCTTTTCAAAGAACGAGGATGCGCTGGCCAAAATCTGGCCCAGCCTCCCACTCCATACTTTCCCTCCGGTCTCTCCGTTACCACAGGTAATCAAGAGGATCAGGGAAACGCGCAGCTCGGTGCTCCTTATAGCCCCGCGATGGGAGAACCAAATCTGATTGCCGGAGCTGACTCGGCTGTCACACACAGCCCCTTGGCCGATTCCGGTGAGGAGAGATTTCCTCTCTCAAGCCCGCGGGTCAATCTGGCATTCCCATCCAGAGCGCTGGTCTCTGCATGTATGGTTAATCAACGGATACCCGTTGTCTTGCCAGAAGGAGTGATGAACACGATTACGCAATCCAGAGCTCCCTCTTCGAGGCGGCTCTACGCGTCTAAATGGTCTGTGTTCTCCAAATGGTGTGCCGATAGAAATCTGGACCCACGGACATGTGGGGTATCGTGGTTGCTTAGTTTCCTTAAATAGCTGTTGGACAGGGGCAGGTCCCCCTCCACGCTTAAAGTCTACGTGGCGGCCGTTGCAGCATTCGCTGAATCACTGCACGGCCAGTCAATAGGAAGGAACGAGCTGGTCATCCGCTTCCTTAGGGGAGCCAGGAGAATGAACCCCCATGACCTCCCGTCAGATTTTTCTTTGGTCCTACAGGCCCTGAAAGCATACCCATTCGAACTGCTAGATTCCGTGGACCTAAAGTACCTCTCGCTCAAAACCAGTTTTCTGACAGCTCTGTCATCAGTTAAACGTGTGGGGGATTTACACGCGCTATCCATTAGCGCTGCGTGTCTTGAGTTTGGACCAAATGACTCCAAAGTCATCCTCAAACCAAGACATGGCTATGTCCCTAAGGTGTTGGGCAGTCCCTTCAGAGCGCAGGTCATTTCTTTATCGGCTCTGCCTGCATCCGATAGTGAGAGCGATGTCAGTCTCCTCTGCCCCGTTAGGGCGCTGAGGGCTTACATTACGCGCTCCGCCTCCTTCAGGCACTCGGAGCTGCTCTTCGTTTCGTTTGGTGGGTGCACCAAGGGTCTCACCGCCTCGAAAAAGAGCCCATCCAGATGGATAGTGGATGCTATTGAATCCGCGTATGTGTCTAAAGGTCTGCAATGCCCGTTGGGCATCAGAGCTCATTCCACTAGAGGCGTGGCCTCGTCGTGGGCTTGGTCCAGCGGTGTCGTGATTTCCATCCACGACAATTGTGACGTGCAGGCTGGGCCTCCCCGTCCACATTTGTTAGGTTTTATAACCTGGAAGTTCCTGCCCTTCCCTGTGGGAAGTTCGTACCCACACTTTTGTCAGTATGAGTGGTGTATATGTTCTGCCCAGATCTGATCGTGTGCAGACTACTCTCATGTGACCTTAGCTCTCCTGGTTGAGCCGCACTGTATGGTGAGGGTTTATATAGACCAGTAACGCCGCTCTGTATGCCCTATATATGTGCTTATGAACATGTGCTGGCCCGCGGGAAGGGGGAACGAGTATTGCGTAACCCGACCGTGCTAGCGCCACGAGCGATTTTCGCTTCAGTCGATGAAAACCAGTGAGCTGCCTACCGAGCTTGACTTTTATACGCTAAACCACACCCCTTTTGGCGGGCTGTAAAGGGCACGACGTCACACGCGAGGCTCAGTGGTAGGCTGCTGCAGTTGCCGCAGGGCAGCCAATGAGCACGCAAGACTGCCTGCTCTAGGTGTGCTAGCTGCTGCACTGCGTTGACAATAAATGGAAAAATTAGGATCATTTTTTGGCTTCAATATCTCGAGAAAAGATGACTTTACCCGTAGCGTAAGCAACTTACGCAATACTCGTTCCTGCTTCTAGAGAGAACCGAGGTTACGTATGTAACCGAGTACGTTTTCAGTGTCATATGACCCCTCAGAAATCATTTTAATATAGATGCTCAAGAAACATGTCTTATTATCAATGTTAAAGTATACAACTACTGATACATTTACAATATTTAATTCAGCATCCTGTGGAGGCATCACCAATTCAATTCAAATTTCAACTCATGAACTAAAAAGAATCACATTTTAAATTCTTAATGTTGACTAACTGGTTTGTGTATTTCAACGTATTTCTCATAGATGTTGCACTACATGTTCACACTGTTTAAAAAATAAAATCTCTGGTTTCTCACACTTGCTAACCCATTTTCTCTTGTCAGATCAAGCCATGAAGTGACTGACAGTTGGCCTTTGCCCCATTGTGTCGATGCACAACTTTTCTGATTAGCCTTGGATCTGTAACTCTACCATCCATTCTGACTATGTGTATCTGTCTGGCTCTTTTGTCAGAATTGCCCTTTTCAGCGTCTACACTTGATTCAAGTGACTCAAAGGCTAGCTTCAGTGCTTGAGATTCAGTGCTCTTGAATGGGACTCTCAATTCACAACTTTGACTACTTGAGTTTTGACACCTTGGGGCTTCACCAGCTCACAGCATGAGATCTAGTACCCCATGTTTAATGCAAACAAGACGTTCATGTAACTCTGGAATGTCGTTTTTGAATGCAAGTAGTATTCTCCACACTAAAAACACATCTGGAATCATTCCTCACCCTCTTGGTTGTGTTAAAAATATTGTACAGCATCAAGTCATGGGCCATGACATAGCCACAACTGTGACTCCCTTATTCCACACACTCTTAGATTTTTCCCTGCACATGCATAACAACGTATCATGTTATCACATTACCTCGGAAACCCGCCGGCGGTGGGAACACAGTGAGGCTCGTAAGCAAAACTCTAGTTTTATGAGCTGACAAAAGGCTGAACGGATAGTTCGTCCCTGCAGCACGGTGCGCACACAGCAGCAGCTCAGAGGAACTGACGTGAGGGAATATTTATGCTCTGTACTGCAGGGTGGTAGTGGATTACAGTGAGAGGGGAAGCTAGGGTCTCTCAATGTCAGAATTTTTGTTCTGCGTTCTCTTCCCCCACTCCATTCCATCTCACTAAAACAAAATCGACATGATGGCATGGTTTAGAAAGCTTTCATTCAGTCACACACGCACACACACACACACACACATGTTTGGTTCACAATCTTTGTGGGGACTCTCCATATACCTAATGGTTTTTATACTGTACAAAGTGTATATTCTATCCACTTACACTAACCCTACCCCTAAACCTAGCCATCACAGAAAACCTTCTGCATTTTTACATTTTCCAAAAAACTCATTCTGTATGAATTAAAATCTTGTTTCCTCATGGGGACCTCAATTTAGGTCCCCATGGTGACACGAGTCCCCATGAGTAAGTGTGCATTCGTGTTGAAGTCCCCATCGGGATAGAAAAAAAACATGAACACACACACACACACACACACACACACACACACACACACACACACACACACACACACACACACACACACACACTAAACATTTTGAGGTACTGTTAAAAATATGTATGGGAGGCTTCCGTATATATTTATGTGCACCATCCCATAGAGACAAAAAGAGGAGGAGGAGGAATCTCATTAAATTATTTGTTATTAAAATGTCTAAGTTTACAAACCACTGTTAATTATACTTATTGGGGGATTTGGCATGGCAAAAAGCGTGTAAAGATCTCCCTTTATAATCACTAAAAAGTCCATTGCATCTTAGTTCATTGCAATCTCACAAAGTTTCATTTTAATAAATGTAGCTGACTGCACAACAAATCTCTTATTTACATAATGTCTACACTTTGATTGTTATAATGAGTTGATTTGCAACTCAGCGTGCAGAATTCACTCACCACTCAAAACGCTGGAGTTTTTGTTCAGTGCTAACTTAAACGCCTCTGATTGGCAATTGCGTTTAAGAAATCAATAGATATGTTTGTGATTGGCTACATTGCTCAATGCTGCAAAAACCATTGTAAATAGAAACTTTTGACATTACCCAGAGCTCAAACACAAATATACATTGGATCCTTTGCCAAATCTGTTTCGCCAATATGCTATAATTACGGGGGAAAAAATTGTCCTAGACCAGCAGTAATGAGCAGGTTTTCCCTCTTAAAGCAGGCAGTGGTTTGAGTGAGAAAATTCCATGCCAGTCTCAAGTCCATGGCCAGGGGAAGCCTTGCCCAGCCTGGTCCAGCCTTACACACAATAGCTCTGCCTATGATAAAAGGTATTTAAAGCTTCTGGAACTCATTACAAAAGCATTCTATTTTAAGGTAATATATTTAAATGTTATGTTTACTATAGTTTGCTACTACCACAGTTTGCAATGGGAGAATATTATACCAGAAGCTTGTGTAGCACTGAGATTTTCATTTTCTCAAAAAGGCAATGGAGCGCCCATGAGTCAACCTGAGCAAATATAACAGAAAAAAGTAAGCCTGAATTATGGATAGGTAACTTTTTGTTTTTTCCAACCAATACTACTATCAATATTTACCAATAGTACCAATTTTCTTTAGTTCCTCAGAATATCTTTTTTTCTCTTCCAACAAAATAAAGAATTTCATACAGTTTTGGAAATACGAGAGTAAATGATGACAGAATTTTCATTTTTTGCGTGTAGTATACTGTGTAAATTCTGTGCTAAATAAATCACCAGTATAAAAAAAAAAAAACAATTATGATTTATATTTGTATCTGAATTTCAAAAGTACCGATACATCCGCCCATCCCTCGTGAGAATGTTCCCTGCGACAAACTGACATTTACCCTATTCTAGCAGATCCTAAGCATGCAAATGGAAAGACAGTGAGATGCTTATAGTCATCATTGTGTCGTTTTGTATGATATTTGCTATTTGTGCTCATAACCTTCAGATCAGTTCTGTGTTGCTATTTTAAGTCATCATTTGTTGTGGTTATAATCAATGCTTACATATAATACTGCTTTTACATTGCACTATATGCCAGAATAAAATGAAAAGGTCCTGAAATGTGTCGGTTGCTGCATAATGTCCCCACTGTTTTGGATGGACGCCAGTGCTGAGAATGCAGAAACACTTAAAGTACCTCAAAGCGCACATTTTAAACCCGAGAATGAGGAATGAATGTGGCGACTAATGAGAGTGTAGGAGGCATAACTCAGGTTTACCAGAACTGGAGAGAACGTGTGCGAGTGTGCACATGTGTCTGTGTTTGTAAACTCTGTTGTTTTCCAGTCTCCATTCTGACAGATAAATGACTGTGGTAATGTTTGTCTGCTGGCTTGCTCTCCCACTCACACACATCTGTTTGCCGGAGTGCCGTATCAGAGTTCTGTTCACACATAAACACATACATATAGAGCCGTTTGCACAGACATGACTCCGTCTGGTGTTCATTTGTCTTGGAGGAAAGGGCCTGTGCGTTTCCCGCTTATAAAAGCATTTATCCTCGACACACTGCTCAATTCCACATGACAGCAGTCTTGAGTGTGGCAGTATCATGTGTGGCAGATGCCATATATAGTCGCGTTTTAAAGTCTGCAATGAATTTCTGAGATCGAAAATCTAATTTAAAATTGAAGTAAGCAACGTTTTAGGATTTTGATAAATGTAAAGAAACAATATGCTTTAAGAAACATTCTGAAATTCACTTTGATTTTTCAGTTTATATTTTCACTGCATATTGTTTAATTGCAAAAAAAAAATTATTACATCAGAAACATGTGAATAAAAAAAATAGGCTTTTGAACAATATATGTAAATATTTATATTTACTTTTAAAGTTACAATCGCACATTTTTATATTTCTTGCATAGTACCACAGTCCATCTTGCACTTATTGACACTTCAGAAGGCCCCTGACTATTATTTATCATTTCAGTATTTCTCTTACTCTTAATACTGTTTCAACTTTCCAGTCTCACATGAGAGGTGGCATTTAAGGTAGCATCTTTGTGTTGAAGTGTCAAACTATTGTTGTTTTTCTGATTACAGACAGTAACTCAGTAAACTATCACAGACTACATATTAACTTATAAAACTAACAGAGAAATATAATCTAGTGATAACATTTCAGCTCTTTTGAAAATGTAAAAAACAAAATATTTTCCTAAACTGAGACACTTTATCATTTCATTTTTTTTCAAAATTCGCTAAATTCAAACTATGTCTTCCACTTTGACTTTTGTGGTAATTTTACACAGCACTTCCTTTTTCCAGCGTGTGTGTGCTTGTGCCTATGTAACTTTTATCTCTGCTTTAGAGATTCTAGAAAGTACCTGTGTGCTAATCTGAATAACAAAGTATGTATTTGTCAAATTTTTCTCATTGTGATGTGTTGTCATCCCCGTCTGCCTCTAATATCCTCTTTGTAACACAGTGCACCTGCACCCTCTTTCATTTAGATGTCTTCGTTCAAGACATTGCTGCTCCATTCATCTTATCTCTCTTTCCTCACCGTCACCCTAAATTACACAGTGCACAGGAGGAGGAGGGAGACAGACGGTGTCATAAATACTGAGTGCAGAGAGAGAGACAGGCAGACACGGAGAGTGTGTGTGTGTGTGTGTGTGCTCGTAAAACATGCCCTGTGTGGGGTTTAAATTACCTGACCTTTGTGCCTAGAAAACTTCAGCTAACAGACTCCAACACTTCCTCACAGATTTACAGACAGAGAGCGAACATGAGAGAGCAAAACACAAAGAGATGGTGTGCTCAACATCACTGCATAACATTAAATTACTCTCTGAAACCTGTCATCGTCTCTATACATTACAGTTCATCTGGGGCCTTACCTCTCTCTACACGGGCCTGACGATATAGCATGCTCAGGTAACACAAGTTCTCGTGTCGACTGATTGGGATCACGCTTAGGGAGCCTGTCATCTTCGAGTATTGTAAAAACGAGCCAATGCACATTTGCGTGCGAGAATTGCATTACACGCTCCGCCTCGCAGCTCGGTTATAAACACGGAAGTGGATGCACGCACCAGTTGTCTTTTGCTTCGGAGCCAATCGGTGTCGATGTCTCTGAAGAGTGTTGTACTATACAACGAGCGAGTGTGTCGGTGTTCTTCTGGAAGACTCTCCCAGTGCTGGTGTTTCTAAAGCGCGAGTGCAGCGGTGATCACGAGCTTCTGAGTTCTCGACTGCTGTTTTAACAGCATCAAATTTCTGTGTTTGTGTTTGTTGACGGTGGTTAGAGGGCAAAGAAGTGAGTGCTTCACTGTTTCAGTTCACTGTTACTGTGTTGCCGCGGTCATTCCCCTGTGGGCTCCGGCACTGGTGATGGGTCCCAATTCCTAAAAGAGCAACACGGGTGTGTTTGCGTCCTTTTCAAGATACCATTCCATCCATGCCTTTCTGGGTGCAGTAGGCCTCTGTCCCCCTCTGACGGTCACAATTGATGCATCTTGGTTTGGGCTTACAGCAAGCTGAAGCAGCTCTTGTGGATGACTTGTGGTTCTCACTGCGGGAATATGACCATCTCGGTGTTGAGATCGAGACTCGACTTTGTTGGCGAAGGTGGAGACCCCACTCCCATGCCCCACTCCAGTGCTTCTTCTGGGCCAACTTCAAAGAAGAAGGCTAAAGTGCCGTGTGGGGTGGGTGATCTGAGGATCACAGTGAGGGGTAATCCGCCCGGCAAAGCCCCGTGGATCCCTCACTCCTCTTTCACACCCCAGCCGGTGGAGCTCACTGATGAGCGCGCTGGTCCCTCTGTAGTGGACCGAACAGCCGTTTCGTTCGGGGCCCCTCCAGAGGACAGGATGTCCATCGCAGCATCGGAGGTTGAGCTGTGCTCTGGAGATGACGATTCAGCTGCGCTACCTCCCTCTGGGAAAGTAGTGTTGCCCGAGCCGGTTGTTCGGCGACACAGTAGAGAACTCTGCCCAATAGTTCTCTGCCGCCCAGAAGCAGACAGAGTCCATCTGGCACATCCTGCCCCGGCGGCCCGCTGCTGCCTCCACCCGTCCGCCAGTGGTAGATCCTCTGCCTGCTCGTTGCCGAGGGTGTCTGTCTGCCGCCGCCTCCGCTCCCGCTGGACCACCGCAGCAGCCTCCACCCAGGCCTCAGCGTGGAGCCGGCCGCAGTCCAGCCCGCTCCAGGCTCTGCCAAGCCAGGTGGCAAGCGTCAGTGTAAGCGCTCCTGAGCGGGCTACCCAGGGATGGAGGAAAGAGCTCTTGGAGTTGGTCACCGATCCACTCCCTCCCCCCGGAGGAGGGCCGGTGGAGTTCTTTGTTTTTGTGTGTGTCTGTTCCGCACCCACATTTTCAAAGAAAGAGAAATTTCCTCTGTTCCTGGGTCTCAAGAGTGCCAGACTGGTATTGTGTGACCCTGTAAAGACTTGCACCCCTCAGCCCCCTCTTGTATTGCCAGCCGGCACTTGGATGCGTACGAGGACCCGGTCACACCTTCTCAGGAACCCCCTGCTGTCACGTGGAGACAGGTGAGTGTTGTACCACACACTCAGATCCCACTTCGGGCCGCCTTCAGGCCTTCCGAGCCGGGTGCCTGTTTTCTACCTCGCTGCCCCACCCTGGGTACGTGCCTTTGGTCCCCCTGGCCCGGTTTGTTGATGCTTAAATGCTCCCAACCGGTCCAGCTGGCTCCTCCGTACCAGCAGACTCAGCTTACAATTCAGTTCGGCTGGTGTCCGCCCAAGTCAGCGATATTCGCTTTGGTGTTGAGCGAATTTGCCCCTGGCAGGCGCGTGGACATCGCTTTCCTACTGGCGAAGGATGCGTTTGAGCCGGTCCCTCCAGCCGATATGAAGACTGGCTTCTCTAGCCCGACTTCATTGTACCCAAGAAAGGTGGTGTGTTATGGCCAATCTTGGACCTGCGAGTCTTGAATTGGGCCCTTTTTTAAGCTTCCATTCAAGTTGTTAACGCAGAAGATGCATTTTCGAATGCTCCGTCCCCAAGATTGGTCTGCAGCGTTCGACCTGAAGGACACATACTTCAGATTTCTATCCTTCCGCAAACACAGGCCATACCTGTGTTTTTTTGGCGTTCGAGGGTTCGAAGTAGTACAAAGTCCTACCCTTCAAAAGCTCTACAGCCAGTTGGGTCTTCAGGTCAACTGGGAAAAGAGTAAACTCGCCTTTGGGCCGAGAATCTCTTTTTCCGTTATGGAGATGGACTTGGTCCAACTCGTCTCTCAGGAGGAACGTGTTCGGTCGGTGCTATACAGAAGTGAGAAAGGGTCCCACTGAAACTTTTTCAGAGGCTCCTGGGGCATATGGCAGACGCAGCCGCAATAGCACGGCTCCCTCCATATGATGACTGCTTCAGCACTGACTTCACTGCGGCACGCTCCGTGTGACAATCACCTGGCCTGCCGCCAAACCCTCAGCCCGTGATCAGACCGTGATCCGGGCCAACCGCCCCTGAAACAAGTACCCGCCAAACACCGGCTGAGGGGCCACGTACAAAGGGCATGCAGTAACAGGGGTCTGGGCGGACCTCCGGCTGCATTGGCAGTTGCTGACAGTTCACCTTGCTTTGATACACCGCTGCTCAGCAAGCTTGTGCTAGTCTGTACAAACACTGCGGCCATTGCCCTACACTTCCCTCGCATGTTGCAACTCGCCCGCCACCTCCTCCTATGGGGTCAGAAGCTTCTGAGGTCGCTTCATTCCACTTACGTTTCTGGCCTGCTCAATCGTGCCGCCGACATGGCCTCATGACAGCTTATGGTCCAGGGAGAGTGGAGACTCCATCCCCAGGGGTCCAGTACTTCAGGGCCGCACAGTTACATCTGTTTGCCTCTCCGGACTCTTCCCATTGACAGTTGTTTTACTCCGTCCGAGCGGACAACCATCGGCACGGAGACACTGGCTCACAGCTGGCCCCGGGGCCTCGGCAGAAATGCGTTCCCCCAGTGAGCCTTCTTGCACAGCACTGTGCTAAGTCAGAGAGGAGAAGGAGCAGGTCTTGCTAGTTGCCCCTTATTGGCCCAACCGGCCCTAGTTCCCCCGAACGTTTGCTCCTCTCGACAGCCCCTTCTGACTCATTCCTCTGAGTACATTCTCAGGGACGGGGCATGATGGCACTCGCATCCAGACCTCTGGAAACTCCATGTCTGGTCCCGAAAGAACGGGACACAGTAGTTCAAGGTGATCTACCACAAACATGTCGTAGACACCATCACTCCTGCGAGAGCACCCCCTTACGAGGCATTCTTACGCCCTGGAGTGGAACCTGTTCGTAGAGTTGAGTCTTCTCTCCGAGAGGAAACCCCGAAGGTGTTCAATCACTTTTGTGCTTTCTTTCCTGCAAGATGGGTTGAGTAGGGCTGTCTCCCTCCACCCTCAAAATGTTTGTTGCCTCTATATTGTCGCACATCATGATGCAGTGGATACAAATCCATGGGGAAGCACGACTTAATCGTCAAGTTCCTGAGGGAAGCAAGGAAAATAAATCGCCTTTATATACCCTAATGGGACTTATCGGAGGCGTAGTCCCGTCGCCACTATTGCTTTACCACAGCTGACTTCGGGCTCCACTCGGCTCCTCAGCGAAAAACAACTGGTGCGTTCATCCACTTCCGTGTTTATACCCGCGTTGTGGGGCGGAGCGTGTGATGCAATTCTTGCACACCAATGTGCATTGGCTCGTTTTTACAATACTCAAAGATGACAGGCTCCCTAAGCGTGATCCCAATCAGTCGACACATCGATTAGGTTTCCGTTCCCTCCCTCAGGGAATGAGGGTTACCTACATAACTGAGACAGTTATTATTAGGGTTGGGTACCGAAACGCGGTGCCAATAGGCAACCGGTTCCGACGTAAACGGTAGTAACCAGACCGAATAAGAACGAACATTTCGGTGCCTGATTTCGGTACCTGACTCTCTGTGTCATGAGGCGCACACACGCAAGGTCTCTCGCGCGCTCTCTCTCTCTCTCCGCCGTGTGCGCACAATACTGTTTGAAGCACAGTCTGTTCTATCTCGCATGCGCGCTCTTGCTCGCTCGTTCTAGATTCCTGGAGATTTTAACTAATTTGCGGGCATCAGGGAGCCGTTATCAATATGCGGGAGACTCCCGGAACGTCTGCTGATTGCGAGGGGATTAATTAAGTTGCCTAAGACAAAACGCTCCAAGGTTTGGCTGCATTTCACGTGTAAAATTACGCGTCAGAACGCCCTCTGGGTGTGACGATTGTCTGAAGCACATATAGAATCACGCCAATCCATTGGCTGATGGCTCGGGCGCTGCCTCGACGCTCACGTCGTCTTAATATATTGGCACACGCATAATCTGCTGATTTCTCTGCCGAAAAAGGAAGCTTGTCGGCAGCGCGAGGAGTTTCACAGCGAACGCAGCGTCTCGTTCCCTATTCAGAGAACATAGGTTACACCAGTAACCAGAGACGTTCTCTTTCATAGGTTCACTCAACGCTGCGTAGCTAAGACGCAGTGAGAATGAAATACCAAACTCGCCAAGCTAAGCGCTGCCGTTCTAGTGCAACGACCAGAACTTAGGCTACATGACTGGATCAAGCTGACAAAACATGGGAACCTGTAGCCATGTCGAGATTAGATTACCCTGGTAGTAATCTCTATTAATCTCCAGTATTATTACATTGTTTGATACAATATTGTTTTATTTGATATTATGTAAATGTGAATTTTTATTTTATTTTGGTTTATTTATTATTACCATATATGTTACTTGTATTTATATTGTTTAAAGATTTAAGTTAATATTGTGTCCAGTTTGGCCCTGTAAATAAAAGGATATTATTTTTTGACATTGTGTTCGGTTTCGTTTTCTTAAAGGGATAGTTGACCCAAAAATGAAAATTCTGTCAGTAATTACTCACCGTCATGTTGTTCCAACCCCGTAAGACCTTCGTTCATCTTCAGAACACGAATTAAGATATTTTTTATATTACTGACAGAATTTTCATTTTTGGGTGAACTATCCCTTTAAGTACCATTTCAAGAACCGTTTAAGCACCGGAACCATTTAAAAAATACCGAGTAGGTTCTGGTATCGGATAAAACCCAACCGATACCCAACCCTAGTTATTATACACGTGACAACATGTACTGCACTGTTTTGTGCAAATGAGCGGCCGGATCGCATTAAGGGTTTTCTGTTAGAACGGTGTCGTGTTAGCGCGACCCCTAAGTTAATAGCTAATGATAATTGCGATGGAAGTGAATCAATTAACTAACTTTAGCTGGACAATAAGTTTATTCTAGAGCTGCTGTAAAGCCAAAACAATCTTTCTTACTTTAATTTCCTATTTTCATTTGTATTATCACTGTAAAGCTGCTTTGAAACAATCTATATTGTTAAAAGCGCTATATAAATGAAGGTGACTTTACTTGACTTTATCCACACTTGATGTTGTAGATGATTTCAGCCTTAAATGTGCTAAAAAAATTTCATATATTTAAAACATTTCTGATTGAAGTTTAGAGATCCAGTTTTCTCGGGATGGTACATAGTGAGCATCTAATTGGATCTGATTTGGTGCAGGTGCATGAGTCACCTGTAGGTGTGGGCCATTTTGCTGAGAGAGAAAGACTGTTAATTTTAAGTTTAATTAAGTGCCCCAATTATGCTATTTGAAAGGTTCTTAATTTTGTTACAAGTTTACATGTATCCAAGGTCAAAAAACACCTTCATTTTCTCATAATAAGCATTTAATATCACCTAATTTCTCAAAGATTCTCAAATGAAGCAGTTCAAAGATTCAGTCTCTCTAAACCCCTCCTTTCCGTTAGCCTACTGTGCACTGATTGGTCAGACGGCCCAGTCGGCCCAGTCTGTTGCGATTGATCTACCGCAGGGATGGGCAACTCCGGTCCTCGAGGGCCACTGTCCTGCAGAGTTTAGCTCCAACCCTAAATTAAACACACCTGAACAAGCTAATCAATGTTGTCAGAATTACTAAAAAATATTTTTTGTCAAGGTTGGAGCTAAACTCTGCAGGACAGTGGCCCTCGAGGACCGGAGTTGCCTATCCCTGATCTACAGTGTAAAGACAATGAAAATTTAAATTCAATTCTAAATTGAAGTAAGTAAAAACATTTCATAAAACTTTGTATAAAGTTTATAAAAATACTAACTTGATCAACTTTTCATCCCATAGGTGTACAGATAATTTTTTCTGTCATAACTATGAACGAAGAACAATGGCTATCACAGTTTGACTTTGCTAGGGCTGTTTCCAGAGAGAATACATGAGCAAGCTAGCGATGACTACCGTGGACAGCACTCACATCTATACATCCTACTATAATACAGATAGTGCTCCACTCTGTTCTAATAATAAAGACTCAGAGAAAGAAGGTTTTGTTTTATACTCATGTAAGCAAACCGGGCCCACAGCTAAATAGTAAATGCTTCCCCAAACAATAATGGTACAAACTTTAACCGAGCACAAACGTGAATGACTAATAAAACATTACAGTTTGTGAACCAAAATCTTGATCCATCCTTTATCATTACTACAAGTAATAAGAACGACAAATAATCTGCATTAATAGACACAATTGTTGGTAATAGTGGCCCACAGCTGATTAGCAGAACTATTTCAGTAAGAGAGTAGTACTGTGAGTTAGCCGGAGACCTACAGCTGCACTGGGTTTACACAACATAACACGCACAACAATGTATTTTGAACACTAGATAAAAAATATAAAAATAAATTAATAATCTTACTTAGGCCTACAGGTTGTGATTCGGAAAAGCAAGTCTGTCCAAATAAATGGGGTACTGACCAATCTTTCCAGATCAAGTGTTTAGTAAATCTCGCGTTGAACTCACCAAGATTTGAGAAGCAGCCGTCTCATCAGTAAAATAATTGAGAACACAAATGTTGGGATTTTACTGCTGTCGTATTGTTGTAAAAATAAATTCTATCCACTGATTCTTCACATCCTCAGCCTTTGGAAGTGAAAATAACACAAATTTGCTGTCACAGGCAGCGCAGAACATAGCGACATGAAACAGCTACAGTGTTTAAGGGGGATTCAAAGTAGGCGTTGTTCACTGGCAGCCAACGAAAACAAAAGGGATGCATTATGCAAATGTGTTACAGCTTTACATATGCAGGTCATGGAAGTGAGACTGGAGTTCCTGACGACTCGTTTAGGCGGTCGATTCTTTCTTTTGGGAGACAATATCTTTCTTTATTGTGCACTTTGCAGACCGTTTACATTCACAGACAGCTATATTACACACTGCATGAAAGGTAATATTTGAAAATAGGGGGCACTGACAGGGGCACTTTAAATGTTTGTTTATTTATTTAAAATTTACCGCGATGATGACACCAACATAATTTCATTCTGATTTGTGATCCACTGGTATTTCCTTTATGAAATGATTTTTTTTTTATTCTTCAGTTTTGACATGCCTAGTGTGACCAAGGAAACAATTAAAACACTGCAGTCATTATTTGTCTAATTATCCAACGTCAAGTTGGTAAGCAGATTTATGCATTGCTCTCTATTTTGTTGATCCTTAAACGCAGACTGCTTTTAACAAGTTGAGACCCGTATCTAAGACTAAAACCAGCCAGCAGCTCAATATTAACATTAAGCCCAGTATTCAGAGGTGGTAACTGCTCTCAATCTGACAAACATTTTGACCATGTCTAAATATAAATTGGCTTTTCATCTGCAACACAATGAGCAGAGTTTGAATTCTTTGCTATTTGCATGTGTACCACTTCTTCTTGAACAATAGACTTGCCAGCCTGAAGCAGAGATGAAATCTACAAGTGTTTACCTTTCTTTCATTTGCCCTCTTCCTGCTTTTATCTGATTAGCTCAATTCTGACAGTCATTGTTTGTTCATAATAACACTGGACCACCATCCATTGTAAGGGAATGGTAATGGAAAAAATTGTGGACTTCAATCTTAAAGTTTTCAAGTTTTGATTATTATTATAATTATTTATTTCTTTATATATAAACTGCCTTACTGGTTGTTAATTCATTAAGTAATTAATTAATTAATTAATTTATATTTAATGCTCACCAGCCTAATTATTATTTGAACAAAAATACAGTAAAATGCTTGAAAACAGTTGTGTTGCTTAATATTTTTGTGGAAACTGTGATTTTTTTTTTATAATAGAAAGCATTTGTTTTAAAAAAGAAAAAAACTAACATTATGATTGTCTTTACTGTAATTACTGATCAATTTAATGCATTCTTGCTGTATAAAATAAAACGTATCGGTTACCTAACGTAACCTCGGTTCTCTCTAGATAAGGGAACGAGTATTGCGTAAGTTAGCTTACGCTACGGGAAAGATTCATCTTCTCGAGATATTGAAGCCAAAAATTATCCTTAATTTTGTATTTATTGTCAACGCAGTGCAGCAGCTAGCAGACCTAGAGCATGCTGTCTAGCGTGCTCACAGGCTGCCCTGCGGGAACTGCAGCAGTCTACCACTGAGCCCGACGTGACGTCACGTCCAATGAAGGGCGCTCGCGCCTTCACAGCGTCTTAGCCCGCCAGAAGGGGCGTGGCTTAGCGTATATAAACAGGGCTCGTAGGCTGTATTCTCTGGTTTTCAACGACTGAAGCGAAAAACGCTCGTGGCGCGAGCACGGCAGGTTAAGCAATACTCGTTCCCTCATCTAGAGAGAACCGAGGTTACGTTAGGTAACCGATACGTTCTCTTACGAGAGGTTCTCTCGTATTGCGTAAGTTAGCTTACGCTACGGGAACCCTTTGTCAACGCCGTGCGTGCCAAGCATCCACAATGAGTCCCAGGGCTTTCCGGGGAACCCAGATAAGTGGGAAATAAGGCGGCCAGCAGTGCGGGCCAGCAGTTGTACATAAGCACTCATAGGGAATACAGAGCGGCGTCGCCGGTCTGCATAAGCATATAGCACATACCCAATAGTGCAGCTCAACCAGAAGAGCTAGTATGCGTGAGAGTAGCCTGCGCACGAACCTATCTCAACAGAACGTACATCTCACTTAAACTGACAGAAGTTTTGCCTGCAGAGCGGGAACTTCTAGGTTATAAAAACTGACAAAGGTGGACGGGGAGGACCAGCCCGCCCCCACACATATATCATGAATAGAAATTCCGCTGGACCATGCCCACAATGAGGCCATGCCTCTGGTGGAATGAGCCCTGATGCCCAGGGGGCATTGCAGAACTGCCGACGCGTAAGCAGCTGCTATAGCGTCCACAATCAATCTGGATAAGCTCTGTTTCGAGGCGGCGAGACCCTTGGTGCGCCCACCAAACGAAACGAAAAGCTGCTCCGAGCGCCTGAAAAGGGCGGAGCGCGCAGTGTAAGTCCTCAGCGCCCTGACCGGGCAGAGGAGATTAACGTCGCTCTCGCTATCGGATGAAGGCAGAGCCGAAAGCGAAATGACCTGCGCTCTGAATGGAGTGCCAATCACTTTAGGAACATAGCCATGTCTAGGTTTGAGGATGACCTTTGAGTCATTTGGCCCGAACTCGAGACACACAGCGCGTGTTAGTCCCCCACACGTTTCACTGATGACAGTGCTGTCAGGAAAACGGTTTTGAGTGATAGGTACTTTAACTCCACGGAGTCTAGTAGTTCAAAGGGGAAAAATTTCAGGGCCTCGAGGACCAATGAAAGATCCCACATAGGAACCGACGGGGGGCACGGAGGGTTCATCCTTCTGGCTCCTCTAAGGAAGCGGATGACAAGGTCATCTTTTCCTAGTGACCGGCTGCGCGTCGACTCAGCGAACGCAGCAACGGCCGCCACATATAGTTTGAGCGTGGATGGGGATCTCCCCTTATCCAACAGCTCCTGTAGGAAACAGAGCAGCCGCGAGACCCCACACGTCCGCGGGTCCAGGTTTTTGACGGTGCACCATTTGGAGAACACAGACCATTTAGACGCGTAAAGCTTTCTAGTAGAGGGAGCTCTAGACTGCGTGATTGTGTTCATCACTCCTTCTGGCAGGGCAGCGGGTACCCGTTGATCACCCACGCGTGCAGAGACCAGCGCTCTGGATGGGGATGCCAGATCGAGCCGCGAGCTTGCAAGAGGAGATCCGTTCTGACCGGAATCGGCCACGGGGCTGTTGGTGACAGCCGCGTCAGCTCCAGGAACCAAATCTGATTCTCCCAGCGTGGGGCTATGAGGAGCACCGAGTGGCGCGTTTCCCTGATTCTCTTGATTACCTGCGGTAGCAGAGAGATCGGAGGGAAGGCATACAGAGGGCGGCTGGGCCAGACTTGGGCCAGCGCGTCCTCGTTATTCGAAAAGAACACTGGGCAGTGAGCGTTGTCCTTTGACGCAAATAGGTCGACTTCCGCTTTGCCGAATAGGCGCCATAATTTCTGGACTGTTTGGGGGTGCAGGGACCATTCCCTTGGGGGAACGTTGTCCCTGGACAGCTTGTCTGGGCCATCGTTCAGGTGGCCTGGCACATGTGCAGCTCTCAGCGAGCGCAGGTGATGCTGAGACAACGTGAGGAGGCGCTCCGTCAGATCGCAGAGGTTCCTGGATCTGACACTGCCCTGACGGTTCACATAGGAAACCACTGACATGTTGTCCGATCGGACTAGGACATGGTGGTCCTGTATGAGCGGGAGGAAGCGCCTCAGCGCGTTCTCGACCGCTATCATTTCCAGACAATTTATGTGAAGGAGCTTTTCCTGGTCTGACCATAGGCATAAGACCGGTCTGCCCTCGAAGAGCGCACCCCAACCTGTGAAGCACTGCTGCAGCTGAGGCCATACAGCCCAGCATCCTCTGGAATGTCTTCAGAGGGATGATGCTGCCCGTCCGGAAAGACGCGGCTAGGTGTCGAACACGGCGCGCGCGTTGTGTCGATAAACGAGCCGTCATGGCCACAGAGTCCAGTTCTATTCCTAGAAAGGAAATCGACTGACTGGGCACTAATGAGCTCTTGGTTCAGTTGACCGTGAGACCCAAGCTTTCCATATGACTGAGGAGCACAGTTCAGTGAGATAGCAGTTCTGCCTCTGACTGTGCCAAAATCAGCCAGTCGTCCAGATAGTTCATAATTCGCAGCCCTTGATTCCTCAAGGGGGCGAGAGCCGCATCCATGCACTTCGTAAATGTACGGGGTGCCAGGGACAAGCCGAACGGCAGGACGGTGTATTGATAAACCTGACCGTCGAAAGGCGAATCTCAAGAATGGCCTGTGACGGGGTATTATCTGAATCTAGAAATAGGCATCTTTCAGATCGAGAGAAATAAACCAGTCCCTCGGGCGAACGTGCGCGAGGATCTTCCTGGTTGTAAGCATTTTGAACGGTCTTTTCATAAGCACCTTGTTCAAACGTCTCAGATCTAAGATGGGTCTGAGGGCTCCGTCCATCTTGGGTACGAGAAAATAACGGCTGTAGAAGCCTGACTCGCTCAGAGAAGGCGGTACCAGTTCTATGGCCCCTTTGCACAGCAGCTTCGCTATTTCTGCGCGGAGTAGATGTGCTACTTCTGCATTCACAGTTGTCGCGGTCCGTGCTTGAAAGCGAATAGCCGTGCCTTATTGTGCTCAGCACCCATTCTGAAACCCCTGGAATGGCTTCCCATGCTTTTATATATGTAGCTAGGGGGCGAATGGTCTCCTGGTTCTGACCGCCGCATACTGCGGGGTTGAGAAACTGAATCGGTGTGGGTGCGGCGCGCGCGCCCTCGTTGCTTGCAAGCGGCAGCTCGCTGACCGCCGTGACATGCTGATACATAAGAGGCGTCCCGATTGCCGTGAATGGGGAGCGCCCTTCTATCACTTCGTGATGTGCGAGCAGAGCCTTGGGCGGAGTGTATGTTAGTAAGCGTGAGCGCTTTTGAGCTGGCCGCTTTGGACGGGGAGCGTTTTATAATCGCCCTGCGTTTTGTGACAACGCTTAGATGCACGGGCCGTGCTCGGGGAGAGGCTTGTGTTAGTAAGCATGAGCGCTCGCCGGCGGGCACGTGACTTACATTCATAACCTGACTGAATACACTTCTTACATTCAACACTCGAGCAGCTTTTGTCTGCTTTATAAGAGTGGGTGCTTGTGTGCAGGGGTGAACACTGGGGAGTGGGCACTTTTTCTACACTTAAAACACCCTCGGCGTGAGCCGGATAACCAGGAATTATACTCTTTATTAGGTTTCTCTGGGTCGCCGTAAAAACGGCGTTTGTGTGCAGGCGAGAGGGTTTTTCTACCGGCTCGTTGTCTGCTAAATGAACCACTGCAGTAGCCTGTTTGAAGGGGACTGACAGGGAGAAAAGCTTTCACGGCGGTCCGGCCACAGCGGGACTCGGCCGTCTTTTCCTTCCTGATGATGCTAGGAAGGCTTTGTGTGCTCAGGCTTCAGCGCGATCCTTTGCCGAGGCCCTCTGGTGGGCGGCGGTCTGTGACGGCTGTCCGAGCGCGACCTAGGGCGGCCGCCCTGGCGTCGCTGTGAAGGCTGGCTAGGCGGATCACGTGAGCGTCCTGTAGCGGAACTCGAGCGCCGAGGCAGGAAGAGATTCATGGCCTGCGTGGTCTTCTGAACCTCCGAGAAGCGGTCAACGAGCCCGCTCACCGCTGGGCCGAAGAGACCGGTAGGGGAAAGAGGCGCGTTGAGGAAAACGACGTGCTCGGATTCCCTCATGTCAGCGAGCGTCAACCAGAGGTGCCTCTCTGTGACGGTCAACGCGGCCATAGCCCTTCCGATGGCTTGAGCTGCGGTCTTGGTAGCGCGGAGCGATAGATCCGTCGCGCTTCTCAAGTCGGTAACGGCAGCTGGGTCCCGGCCCTTCTCATCCCATTCGCGGAGGAGGTCGGCCTGTAGAATCTGTAGCACAGCCATCGAGTGCAGAGCTGAAGTGGCTTGTCCGGCGGCGGTGTATGCGTGGCCGACAAAGGCGGATGTGGCTCTGCAGGCCTTGGACGGGAGGGCAGACCTTGAGTGCCATCTCGCGGAGGGCGGGCAAAGGTGCGCTGCAACTGTCTCTTCCACAGGGGGAATGGCTGAATATCCTTTCTCGGCGGCGCCGTCCACCTGGGAGAGCGACGCGGAGAAGTGGGATTGGAGCCTCGTGGAGAAAGGAGCCAGTTCTGAGTGAAGTTCAGGCAGAAACGGGGCGGGCCTGGCTGCAGGCTCTTGACGGCGGCGACTCTGAAGAAAGCAGCCGTCGAGCCTGTTAGGTGCGAGCTCCTTGGGCGGCGACCACTCGAGCCCGAGTCGATCGACAGCCTGAGAGAGGAGAACAGTTCAGCATCCACTCCAGCCCGGGTCCGGCCGGATTCCTGGATCGAAGAGGCGGAGGAGTGGTGAGAGCCCGACCAGTCCTCGCTGTCCGATGCCAGGATGGAACAGCAGTCTTTAGTGGCCCGTTCCTCGGCCTCATCATCAGAAGCGATGGCAGTGCGGCACGTGGGCGGCAGCTGCGCATCGGTGAGGAGAGGCGGAGAAGGCGAGAGCGAGGCTCGAGGGGGGGTATCCGGCGAGCGCGTCGCGGTGGCCACAGGCTCCGGCATCCTGAGGGAACGGCGCTTCTTTTTGCGCGGTCCCACAAAGGGTGGAGTGAGGTTGAATGCGAAGAGCTTCGCTGAAGAAGTGAAAATCAGAGAATACAGCCTACGAGCCCTGTTTATATACGCTAAGCCACGCCCATTCTGGCGGGCTAAGACGCTGTGAAGGCGCGAGCGCCCTTCATTGGACGTGACGTCACGTCGGGCTCAGTGGTAGGCTGCGGCAGTTCCCGTAGGGCAGCCTATGAGCACGCTAGACAGCCTGCTCTAGGTCTGCTAGCTGCTGCACTGCGTTGACAATAAATAAAAAATTAAGGATAAATTTTGGCTTCAATATCTCGAGAAGATGAATCTTTCCCGTAGCGTAAGCTAACTTACACAATACGAGAGAACCTCTCGTAAGAGAACAGAAGTTAATCATTTTCACCTTCTTTTTGGACCATTAGCCAACAAATCCTCCATAATGCCGCAGGTGCCATGACCATTGCAGTTTTAATTTAACCTAGCTGAATGTTTTCTAAAAATTGCGTCAATGACAGATCAGTTTTAAGTCATCTAAAATTTCAGTTCATTTCATCATAAGTGAATAGGGCTACCTTGTTAATGAGTTGTTTACTATATTTTGTTTAATTATTTTCCTCATTTAATTTATTTATTTATTAAAAAGGCACCCCTTTCCCTGGCCTGTTTTAAGAAAATCAACCTTTTTTAAAAAAAAATGTCTTCTCTTTTCTAAGGAACTCAATGAGAGAGTCCACTATCAACAAGGACACGCTATATTGCAGTCACCTCAGGCAGCAGAGGTTGAGGTGCTGTACCCAAGGCCAGGAAATTTTATAAGAGAGCCATAAATCTCTGGTTTAAATCAGTGCTGTAATCATGGTTTATTAGAGAGTGATTTGCACATGTGTGCGGTGAGGAGCCCATTGCATCCAGATCTCAACTGAGCATCGGAGCCCATCAGCCCCATTGGCTCCATCTCTTGAGATTTAGTTTCCTTTCCTGGCATTTAATGACTCCTTATTACAGTTTGTCTGATTATCTCTCCATACTGAGTAATGGATACAGCGGAGACAGTGCTCTATGTCTCTATATGAGCTTTTCTATTGAAACTCTGCTGAAGGTAATATGCCATAAAGCAGCACAGATCATATCGAGGGTGAAAGGATGGTGCATTGGTCGATCAATCCACTTTTATGGGCTCTGTCTTCTCTCTTTCTTTTTCATTTAAGCTCACCTTTCATATTCTCATTTTATTTCTCTCTCTGCTTTTCCCATCCAAACCTTAGATAACTGTAAATAAATATAAAGATTTTTATTGCTGTTGTGCTTCGAAGCATTTGTAAAAAGGAATATTTGTCATCTACCAACAAATCTGTCTGTCAAATCACCAAAACTGTATGTTAAATACTTTCTTATTTTTATTTTATTACAAGATGTATATAATACCTAGAGAGAGCTATACATAAGCCATGCAAACCAGCTAAACCTGACTTTTGTTTTATTGTGTGTCTTTTTGCTATATAGCGTGTCTGATTTTGCCAAGTTAGATGCGTTCCTGGGGCATCATATTTTGTTGATCCTGGATAAAACATTCCTGTCTGAAAATTTTGTTCCATCCCTACCCCTAAACCTAACCGTACCCATAAGTTATCCCTAAAATCAGAGGGAAATGATAGGTGAATAAGAATGGTGCAGAAGCCCCTAACCCTGATTGTAAGCCTACACTTGACCTGTAAACTTGTCCCTCAAATCTGATTGGTTGTTTGGAATGTTGTTCAAGGATCAACAAAGATGTTGATCCAGGAACATGTAGAACTTGGTGAAATCAGTCAATTGCAAAATCCGATTCTTGACGCAAGTCAGATTCAAACACAAATTTCCCTTATGAGCACTTGAAACACTAGGCCACATGTCCAAAGCGTCTTGCACTCTTCACTTCCTCCTACTCTTGTTTTTGTCTTTCTTGTTCTTTAACTGTTGAAGACCACATCATTTTGTATTCTACCTCTTTCTCGTTTCTCCTCAGAGGTGGAAATGACAGTAGATCCGTATAGCATCCCCTGGCTCGTGACCTGCCGTCGAAATACTTCATCAAGCCAATCGATAAAACAGTGGTGCGTTTCCCAGCTAATGTCAAGTGTCTGAGGACCGCCACCTCGATGCATTATTAAATGTGCGTACGCAGACTGGAGGCAAAGATGTGGAACAGAAACCCAGGCAAAATGAACGTGAGATCTGACAGAGAGCGCGAAAGAGGGAGAGAAAACTTAATTGAAGCCTGATTACTGGCCCTTGGGAGGTTACAGTTTATTAATATGTCACTTTCAATAAAGACGCTCTCGTATTCAGATTCACTGTTACCATGGCAACCTCATTTCTTTTTACTTTTTACTTTATTCCCCCTCCCAGGGTGGAAGGAGAGGTTAACGACACAAATCCTCCCGACGCTTAGGTTGATTTTCAAACCCCTCTCTCTAACATAATCAGTGTCTCGCTTTTCTACGGCTCTGTCTTTGCCCTCTGAGCCGCTGTGGGAAGAGAGGAAATATTTTATGCCCGTTACTCATTATGCGTTCGATTTTTCAGGAAGGTGAACGGCCTGCATTTAAACAACCTGTGAAATACAGCTAAAGATTTACATTGATGTGCAGATTCCTGCTGCCTATCGTAGGAAACATACAGTTTACTTAATATATATGGGCCCCTCAAAAAGTATTTGGACTCTTAAAGGGATAGTTCACCCAAAAAAATGTATTCTGTCATCATTTATTCACCTGTTTTGCTGAACACAAAAACATATATTTTAAAGAATGTTGGTAACCAAACAGTTGATGGGACCCATTGACTTTTTTTTTCCATACTATGAAGGCCCATCAACTGTTTGGTTACCCATGGTCTTCAAAATATCTTCTTTGGTGAAGAAACTCATACAGGTTTGGAACAACTTGAGGGTGAGTAAATGATGCGTTTTTTTTATAAAATATCAAACCAAGTGGCATCTGGAAACAAAGGATGACATTCCGGTCTTTAAAAGAAAAAAAAACAGTTAATCTAATTTTAATGCTCCAAATGTGTTTTTAAGTGAATACTATACCGTAGTTTGGGGTCAGTAAGATTTGTTTTTGTTTCTGAAAGATGCTCACCAAGGATGCATTTGTTTGATAAAAATACAATACAAGCATTAATATTGTGAAACAATTTTACAATTAAAAATAACTTTTGTATTTTAATGTTTAAAAATGTAAAAATGTATTCCTGTGATGGGAAAACTGAACTTTTAATTCAATTCAATTCAATTCAATTCAAATTTATTTGTATAGCGCTTTTCACAATACATATTGTTTCAAAGCAGCTTTACAGAAAGTGCATTTCAGAAATGTACTTAAAAAATACAGTTAGTTAATCATCATGTATTAATTTAGGGCATAACATATCGCCGGCGTTGAGTCGTCTCTTCACAGGCGTCGAGTCGTCTCATCGCAGGTGTTGGGGACTCTGAAGTCTCCGTGAGAGGCTGGATACAGACTGTAGCTGAAGAACGCTATTTACCTCGGGACTAGCGTCCCGAGATAACAGCAGAAAAGCAGATGGGAAATAATTAGCGTAGCTGCTGTTCATAATATTAATGCATTCGATCTGATTCAACAGTAGTATAAGAGGCAAGCATTATGTGAATGCTTGGCTGAAGAGATGCGTCTTTAATCTAGTTTTGAACTGGGAGAGCGAGTCTGAGCAACGAACAGTATCAGGAAGGCTATTCCAGAGTTTAGGAGCTAAATGCGAGAACGCCCTCCCTCCTTTAGTGGATCTGGATATCCTAGGAATGACCAGAAGCCTCGAATTTAGGGATCTTAAAGAACGCGATGGATTGTAGGGCGATAGAAGGTCCATTAAATATACAGGAGCTAGACCATTTAGGGCTTTATACGTCAGTAATAGTACTTTGTAATTGATACGGAACTTAATAGGTAACCAGTGCAGAGATGATAAAATTGGTGTTATATGATCATATTTTCTTGACCTAGTAAGATCTCTAGCAGCTGCATTTTGCACTAACTGTAGCTTGTTTATTGAGGATGTAGGACAACCAGCTAATAAAGCGTTACAGTAATCTAGTCTTGAGTTCATGAATGCATGAACTAACTTTTCTGCATCAGAAACAGATAGCATGTTACGTAGCTTAGCAATATTTCTAAGGTGGAAAAAGGCTGTTCTTGTAACATATGAAACATGATTTTCGAAAGACAAGTTGCGGTCTAGTATAACACCCAGGTCTTTTACTGTAGTGGATAAAGTAACTGGACATCCTTCTAAATTAAAGTTGTATTGTACGAGGTTTTGTGGGTAGTTTTTTGGACCAATAAGTAATACCTCCGTTTTATCTGAATTTAATAGCAGGAAATTACACGTCATCCAGCATTTTATATCTTTAAGACACTCTGTCAATTTAGATAAGTTAGTTTTTTCATCTGGTCTTGATGAAATATATAATTGAGTGTCATCAGCATAACAGTGGAAATTAATTCCATGTTTTCTTATAATATTACCCAGTGGCAGCATATATATTGAGAATAGCAGAGGGCCTAACACCGATCCTTGCGGCACTCCATAGTCTACTGACGTTATCTTCGATTTTTCCCCATTTAAACAGACAAAATGGTAACGGTCTGATAAGTACGATCTAAACCAGCTTAATGCCTGTCCCTGAACACCAGTGTAGTTTTGTAGTCGATCCAAGAGTATTTTATGATCTATAGTGTCGAACGCAGCGCTAAGATCGAGTAGAACTAGTATTGAGATACAGCCTTGGTCAGAAGCTAAAAGTAAATCATTTGTAATTTTAACTAGCGCAGTTTCTGTGCTATGATGCGGTCTGAAACCTGACTGAAATTTTTCATAGATATAATTTTCTTGCAAGAAAGAGCACAATTGAGCGGACACAATTTTTTCTAGTATTTTAGATATAAATGCAAGATTTGAAATGGGTCTGTAATTTGCTAAGTTATTTTGATCTAATTGCGGTTTCTTAATAATAGGTTTTATTACTGCCAGCTTAAATATTTTTGGAACATGACCTTAAGATAAAGACGAGTTAATAATATTGAGAAGAGGCTCTTCCACTACAGGTAACACTTCTTTCAGTAGTTTAGTGGGTATTGGGTCAAATAAACATGTTGTTGGTTTCGCTGCAAAGATGAGTTTATTTAGCTCTTCCTGTCCTATAGTTGTAAAGCGGTGTAGTTGTTCTTGAGGGGCGATAATTGTGGCTGAATCATAAGACACCATAGAGGATTGTACATTTACAATTGTATTTCGGATGCTTTCTATTTTCTCATTGAAGTAATTCATAAAATCATTACAACTATACTGTAACGGAATATTTTGCTCTGGTGATGTCTGTTTATTTGTTAGTCTAGCCACGGTGTTAAATAAAAACCTTGGATTATTTTGGTTATTTTCTATTAGTTTGCGGAGATGCTCAGCCCTGGCTGCTTTTAGAGCCTTTTTATAACGTGACATACTGTCTTTCCACGCGATTCTAAAGACCTCTAAATTAGTTTGTTTCCATTTACGTTCTAAGTTACGAGTTTCTCTCTTGATAACATGTGTAGTACTATTGTACCATGGTGCTTTAGTTTTCTCTCTAACCTTTTTTAATCTAATTGGTGCAACAATATCTAATGTACTAGAGAAAATGGTGCTCAAACTGCTTGTCATTTCCTCTAGTTCATCTGTTTGTTGGGGTTCACTGAGCAGCTGAGATAGATCAGGTAAGCTATTTGTGAATCTATCTATAGTGGTTGGAACGATTGTTCTGCCTGGTCGATAACGTGGCGCAACATGGCAAATTTCAGCAGTACGTAATATGCACGTTACCATACAATGATCAGTGAGATTGTCACTTTGCGCTATAATATCTATATCGGTTGGATTGGTTCCATATGATATAATTAAATCTAGTGTATGATTTAGACGATGAGTGGGACCACTGACGTTTTGCTTGACCCCAAATGAGTTTAATAAATCTGTAAACGCAGCCCCTAACGCATCATTTGTGTTATCTACGTGTATGTTAAAATCTCCAACAATTATTGCTTTATCGGCATTGACCAATAGATCTGAGAGAAAGTCTGCAAACTCTTTTAGGAAATCAGCATAGGGCCCTGGAGGTCTATATACGGTCGCCAAGGCTAGAGATAATAGGGATTTCTTTCTTACATCTAAGAGCGTAACATTTAGCACAAGTACTTCGAACGAATTAAACCTGTGACCTGTTTTCTGAGTAACATTAAGGATATCTCTATAGATTGTTGCAACACCGCCGCCACGACCGATCGGACGGGGCTCATGCTTATAACAGTATCCTGGTGGAGTAGACTCATTTAGACCGAAATAATCATTTGGTTTAAGCCAGGTTTCAGTAAGGCACAGAACATCGAAATTATTATCTGTGACCATTTCATTTACAATAACCGCCTTAGGTGTGAGCGATCTAATGTTTAGAAGACCTAGTTTTAGAAATTCTTTTTGTTCACTGAGATTTAGATTTTCTGGTTTAATTACAATAAGATTTTTCCTAGATCCTAAACTAGATTTATTGTTTGGCCTCACTAGACGAGGAATAGACACAGTTTCTATATAATGTTCTACACTACTTGTATCAATTAAGTTGGGACAGCAGAGATTGTGATTTGGACTTTGACTTACTAGTCAGATGGTGTGTAACGTCTTGGAGATGTTGTCCGACAGCACAGCCGCTCCGATTCTGCTGGGGTGCAGGCCATCAGCACGGTAGAGCCTAGGTCGCTCCCAGAACAGATTCCAATTATTTACAAAGAGCAGTTTCTGTTCATTACACCATGATATTAACCATTCATTTAGAGCAAATAGTCTACTGAACCTTTCTTGTCCTAGTCGGTACGTGGGAAGCGGTCCAGACACGATGATCGTTGCCTCAGGCGCTGTGCTGCGTACCTTCGTAGTCCTTCTTCAGAACCTCCGTCTGCCACAGCCGGATGTCGTTCGTTCCCGCGTGCAGCACCACAGCTCCGACGCGCTCGTCACCGTTCAGGATCTCGGGGACATGTGCAGCGACATCTAGAACACGAGCACCAGGAAAGCAGTGAGTGCGCACATTACCCTTACCTGAGGTAGCGCGGACATGACGGACGATGGAACTGCCGATGATCACGGCGTCGTCACGTTCCGACTCGCAAAGAGGGGAGAAGCGGTTCCGGGTGGAGATCTCGAAGACCGGGAGGGGTGGAGAGGTTCTTGGTCTGGTCCTGGCTCGTGTCTTCCGCTGAGGGATCACCCAGGGTCCATGGCTTTGTATCGGTGCCGGAGTGAATGAAGCCAGAGATGATCGCGTCCTCCTGGGCAGAGAAACGCACGGAGTAGACGAAGTCGGAGTCAAAAAGTTACTAACCACTGACTTGTGAGCATCGGCGCGTGATGTTTCAAGCGCTGATCGCCGATCTCGCAGCTCGGCTTGCCTCTCTAGCAGACCACGGATCTGCTTCTCCATGGACTCCAGCTCCAACAGCACCGAATGCAGCTCGAATGTGTCCTCACCTGCACTCAGAGGTAGCGTTAGACACACATCCGATATATTCGCCATTATAACAGATGAACAGTAAATTAGTAGTGATACTACCAATATCACTACTAATTTAGGACTGAAATCCTGGATATAACCCGTATCCTTTCAGTGAAACGGGTGTAAAATCCGACGGTCGATTGGCGCGAGGCCACGCGTGAAATGCTAGCGGGCTAAAAGGCTAGTAGCTGGGATTCGCAAAGTTGGATCTAAGTAGCGATATCAAAGCAATCCGATTGTTCTCTTACGAGAGGTTCTCTCGTATTGCGTAAGTTTAGCTTACGCTACGGGAAAGATTCATCTTCTCGAGATACTGAAGCCAAAAAAGTATCCTTAATTTTTGTATATCTTGTCAACGCAGTGCAGCAGCTAGCAGACCTAGAGCAGGCTAACTTGTGTGCTCATTGGCTGCCCTGCGGGCAACTGCTGCAGCCTACCAGTGAGCCGGGCGTGACATCACGCCCAATGAAGGGCGCCCGCGCCTTCATAGCGTCACAGCCCGCCAGAATGGGCGTGGCTTTAGCCTATAAAGGAATGGGCTGTAGGCTGCTTCCCTGATTTTTGTCTCTTCAGAGAGCTCTTCGCATCGCTGGATCTGAGAGAAGCCACCGCCGCCGTCGAACAGTGAACAGCCAGCTTAGGACAGCGCTGAGGAAGCCGGCCGTCTTCGCCACCTTCAGCCATCCGTGCGAGCTACGCTATCCGGCGACGTATCCTTTTTGCCTTGCTATTTAGATTATTTTCTAAAAGAGCAGCGAGCGTCTTTTTCAAGATGTCTCACACTTCCTGCGGCTCGTGTAGAGCCCCGCTCAGCGCCGGAGACCGCCACCTGATCTGCGCTCTCTGCCTGGGCCTGGAACACGCAGAGCTCGCCCTCGCTTCCGGGGGCTGCGAGCTCTGTAAAGCGCTTCCGCTGTCGACCCTGCGGGCTCGATTCGAAGCCTTCAACCCCCCGCCCCTCCTCACCGACACGCAGCTGCCGCTCACGAGCCTCACTGCCGTCGCATCTGAGGATGAGGCCGAGGGACACGTACTAGCACGCGGCTAGCTCTCTTTACGTTATAAGAGAGCTACCCCGCCCTCGTGTCCCCGTTCGCGCGTCATGCAGAGCCCTCTCGAGCTCTCTGCATGACCCGGACGGGCATCATCTGTGTTAATGTAGGTCCCGTGCCCACTACTCGTGCGCGCGCCCTCGTACAAACACTGTTCCAGTTCTGCTCGACCAACGAGCACGCGGCTAGCTCTCTTTACGTTACAAGAGAGCTACCCCGCAATCGCGTCCCCGTTAGCGCGTCATGCAGAGCCCTCTCGAGCTCTCTGCATGACCCGGACGGGCTTGCGCGCGCCGTCGAAATGTCTCGCCCTGTCAGTCCCCTTAGATAAGGCTACTGAAGCGGTGTATTTGGAAGCCAACGAGGCGGTGATGCAACCCGCTCGCCTGCACACATCCGTTCTCGCGGCGACCCAGAGAAGTCTTAAGTGAGTATATATGAGGTTAAGAATGTAAGTTACGTGCCCGCTCACGAGCGCTCACGCTTACTAATAGACACATCGCCTCCGAAAATACGCGCGCTTCCCGCTAAGGCCGGACCGCCGTCAAAGTTTATTCTCTGTCAGTCCCCTTCAAACAGGCTACTGCAGTGGTTCAATTAGCAGCCAACGAGCCGGTTTGTTTACCCTCTCGCCTGCACACAAACGCCGTCTTCACAGCGACCCAGAAAAATCTCAAAAAGAGTATAATGTCTGGTCCGGCTCATGCCGTCGGTGTTGTAAGTGTAGTGAAGTGCCCACGCCCCCAGTGTTCACCCCTACACATAAGCACTCCGAATCTCGCAGAGCACACTCTCATAAAGCGCAGAAAAGCCGCTCGAGTGTTGAATGTAAGAAATGTGTCCACAGGTCTGTGCCCACTATCTGCCCGCTCTGTTACACGATCAAGAAGCAGGTTATGTATGTAAGTCTCGTGCCCACCAGAGTGTGTTCACGCTTGCTAACACAAACCTCCCCCCGGGCTCCGCCCGCGCGTTTAAGTGTTATCACAAAACGAAGGGCATTAATAAAATGCTCCCCATCCATTATGATCGGGACGTCAAATACACTTGTAAGTCTAGTGCTCGCGCGTCATAAAGTGAAAAAAGAATGTTCCCCATCCCTTATGATTGGGACATCTCGCATAAATCAGCCGGTTTTCAGCGAGCAGCCATTGCCCAGAATCGAGAGCGCGCGCGCCGCGTTTTCGGCTCCGGTTCAGTTTCAAACAGCCTTCGCAGCGACGTCAGGGCGGCCGCCCTAGATCGCGCTCAGACAGCCGTCACAGACCGCCGCCTCCCAGGGGGCCTCGGCAGAGAATCACGCTGAAATCTGACCACGCGAAGCCCTCCTAACAGTAAAAGAGAAAAGACGCGCGTGTCCCGCTGCGGCCGGACCGCCGTCAAAATTCATTTCCCTGTCAGTCCCCTTCAAACAGGCTACTGCGGCGGTTCATTTAGCAGCCAACGAGCCGGTTTATTCACCCTCTCGCCTGCACACAAACGCCGTTTTCACGGCGACCCAGAGAAATCTCAAAAAGAGTGTAATGTCTGGTCCGGCTCATGCCGTTAATGTTTTAAGTGTAGTGAAAGTGCCCACGCCCCAGTGCTCACCCTACACATAAGCACTCAAAATTCTGTGTCACTCACAGAGCACATTCTCATAAAGCGCAGAAAAGCCGCTCGAGTGTTGCATGTAAGAAATGTGTCCACAAGTCTGTGCCCACTATCTGCCTGCTCTGTTACACGGTCAAACAAACAGGTTATAAACGTAAGTCTCGTGCCCGCCAGAGAGCGCTCACGCTTACTAACACAAACCTTCCCCCGGGCCCCGCCCGCGCGCTTAAGCGTTATCACAAAACGCAGAGCGTTAATAAAACGCTCCCCGTCTATTATGACCGGGGCGTTAGATACAGTTGTAAGTCTCGTGCCCGCGTCCACGCGCTCACGCTTACAGAGAGCTCTATCACCCAGAGCGCTGCTCGCGCGTCAAAATGTGGTAAAAGTTTGTTCCCCATCCCCTATGATCGGGACATCTCACATAAATCAGCCGGTTTCGGCTGTCAGCGAGTCGCCATTGCCCAGAACCGAGAGCGCGCGCGCCGTGCTCTCGGCTCCGGTTCAGTTTCACAAGCCAGCAAATGGCGGTCTGAACCCGGAGGCCATTCGCCCTCTAGTGGCTCACATAGCCGCGTGGGAGAACATCCCAGGGATTTCTGAATGGGTATTGATTACAATAAAGCAGGGCTATACACTACAATTCATTCGCCGTCCCCCGCGCTTTCGAGCCCGGACCGCGACAATAGTGAATGCGAGTCAGGCTTTTACAGCCGTTATTTTCTCGTGCCCAAGAAGGACGGAGCCTTCAGACCCACCCTGTCCCTGGCACCCCGTACATTTACAAAGTGCATGGGCGCGGCACTCGCCCCCCTGAGAAGTCAGGGGCTGCGTATAATGAACTATCTGGACGATTGGCTGATGTTGGCACAGTCAGTGACAGAGCTTCTATCTCACGGTCAACTGGACCAAGAGCTCATTACTGCCCAGCCAGTCAATTTCCTTTTTAGGAATAGAACTGGACTCTGTAACCATGACGGCTCGTTTGTCGACACAGCGCGCGCGCCGTGTTCGCCACCTGGCCGCTTCTTTCCAGAAGGGCAGCTTCCTCCCTCTGAAAATTTTTCAGAGGATGTTGGGCTGTATGGCATCAGCTGCAGCGGTGCTCCAGCTGGGCCTACTGCGCATGCGCCCGCTCCAACGCTGGCTGAATGCTCGCGTGCCCCCCCCGAGCCTGGGTGTCTGGCGGTCGGAAAATCTGAGTGACTCAGGCCTGCATAGCAGCTCTGCAGCCCTGGTTAGCGGCCAGCTGGTTCCAGCAGGGAGTATGGATGGGAACCGTCTCTCACCGGAAAGTCATCTCAACAGACGCGTCCAACTCAGGCTGGGGAGCGCTGTTCGAGGGCAGACCGGCCTTTGGCCAGTGGTCAGACCGGGAGAAGGAGTTTCACATAAACTGTCTGGAAATGATGGCGGTCGAGAACGCACTGCAGTGCTTCCTCCCGTCCATACAGGGCCAGCATGTTCTTGTCCGTTCGGACAACACATCTGTGGTTTCCTATATAAACCGTCAGGGCGGTGTCAGATCCAGAAATCTCTGCAATCTGACGGAACGCCTCCTTATTTGGTCTCAGATACACCTGCGCTCGCTGAGGGCGGCGCATGTGCCTGGCCATCTGAACGACGGCCCAGACAGACTGTCCAGAGACAATGTCCCCCCAGGGGAATGGTCCTTGCACCCCCAAATGGTCTAGAAACTGTGGCGCCTATTCGGCAGAGCGGAAGTCGACCTATTTGCGTCAAAAGACAACGCTCAATGCCCAATGTTCTTCTCGAAGGACGAGGACGCGCTGGCCCAGGTTTGGCCCAGCTTCCCGCTATATGCTTTCCCTCCGGTCTCTCTGTTACCAAAGGTGATCAAGAGAATCAGGGAAACGCGCCACTCGGTGCTCCTCATAGCCCCGCGTTGGGAGAATCAGATTTGGTTCCCGGAACTAGCACAGCTGTCACTTACAGCTCCGTGGCAGATTCCGGTGAGGGCAGATCTCCTCTCTCAAGCTCGCGGCACGATCTGGCATCCCCATCCAGAGCGCTGGTCGCTGCATGCATGGCTGGTCAACAGGTACTCGTTACCCTGCCAGAAGGAGTGATGAACACGATCACGCAGTCTAAAGCCCCTTCCACGAGAAGGCTCTACGCGTCTAAATGGTCGGTGTTCTCCGGTTGGTGCACCGACAGAGGTCTGGACCTGCGGACATGCGGGGTGGCGCATCTGCTCACTTTCCTACAAGAGCTGTTGGATAAGGGAAGGTCCCCTTCCACGCTCAAAGTGTACGTGGCGGCCGTGGCAGCGTTTGCAGAACCAACGCACGGCCAGTCACTGGGGAAACATGAGTTGGTCATCCGCTTCCTTAGAGGAGCTAGAAGGATGAATCCGCCGCGCCCCCCGTCGGTTCCTATGTGGGATCTTTCATTGGTCCTCGAGGCCCTGAAAGCTTTTCCTTTCGAACCACTAGACTCCGTGGGGTCGGAATATCTATCACTGAAAACGTTTTTTTCTGACTGCGCTGTCATCAGTAAAACGCGTATGGGGATTTACATGCGCTGTCTGTCAGCGCGTCGTGTCTTGAGTTTGGACCAAATGACTCTAAAGTCATCCTCAGACCTAGACACGGCTATGTCCCTAAAGTGATGGGCACTCCATTCAGAGCGCAAGTTATTTCACTGTCTGCTCTCACAGCATCTGACAGTGAAAGTGATGTGAACCTCCTCTGCCCCGTCAGAGCGCTGAGGGTCTACATTACGCGCACCACCTCCTTCAGGCGCTCGGAACAGCTTTTTGTTTCGTTTGGTGGGCGCACCAAGGGTTTCGCGTCCTCGAAACAGAGCCTGTCCAGATGGATAGTAGACGCTATAGCGGCCGCTTATGCGTCGAAGGATCTGCAATGCCCTCTGGGCATCAGGGCTCATTCCACGAGAGGCGTGGCCTCTTCGTGGGAATGGTCCAGCGGGATTTCTATCCACGACATATGTGTAGCGGCGGGCTGGAGCTCCCCGTCTACCTTTGTCAGGTTCTATAACCTAGAAGTTCCCGCCTTGCAGGCTAAACTGCTGTCAGTCTGAACGAGAGATGTATTCTGCCCAGATCTCCTGCTCAGATTACTCTCACATGACTCAGCTCTCCTGGTTGAGCTGCACTAAAGGGATTATGCCATGTGCCTATACAGACCCCGCGCCCGCGCTGCTCTGTATTCCCTATGTGTGCTTATGTACAAGTGATGGCCCGCGAAATGGCCGGCCACCTTTTTCTTCCACTTATGGGGTTCCCCCTAAAGTTCGGGGTCTCATGTGGATGCTTGGCGCGCACGGCGTTGACAAAGTGTTCCCGTAGCGTAAGCTAAACTTACGCAATACGAGAGAACCTCTCGTAAGAGAACGATACTCGGTTACTAACGTAACCTCGGTTCTCTCTAGAGAGGGAACGAGTATTGCGTAACCGGCCGTGCTCGCGCCACGAGCGACTTCGCTTCAGTCGACAAAAACCAGGGAAGCAGCCTACAGCCCATTCCTTTATAGGCTAAAGCCACGCCCATTCTGGCGGGCTGTGACGCTATGAAGGCGCGGGCGCCCTTCATTGGGCGTGATGTCACGCCCGGCTCACTGGTAGGCTGCAGCAGTTGCCCGCAGGGCAGCCAATGAGCACGCAAGTTAGCCTGCTCTAGGTCTGCTAGCTGCTGCACTGCGTTGACAAGGTATACAAAAATTAAGGATAATTTTTTGGCTTCAGTATCTCGAGAAGATGAATCTTTCCCGTAGCGTAAGCTAAACTTACGCAATACTCGTTCCCTCTCTAGAGAGAACCGAGGTTACGTTAGTAACCGAGTATCGTTTTTTATAGGGAATAGTATCGAGGATAAGTTCACACGATATAAAAATAGAAAGTACTTGTTTATAAATGAGTGGTAAAGAAGAAAATCAAGGATTAATGAATCAATTCGACGGAGCTCCAAACACAAACAAACACCCTAACTTTTAGCAGCCATTACTCTAGTCTTCAGTGTCACATGATCCTTCAGAAATCAGTCTAATATGCTGATTTGATATGCACAAATATAAAATAAAAGTATTTTATTTGCATTTTCAGGATTTTTTTGAGGATTCTTTGTTGAGTAGGAAGTTCAAAAGAACAGCATTTTTTAAATTAAAATATTTGAAAAAAAAATACTTTCACTTTTGACAAATGTAATGCATCCTGAAGCATTCCCAGTGGTGCAAGCTAACCGTCCAAATATTTTTTGGGGGACAATATATACAAGCTTTAGTTTGAATAATAACAAAACAACTTTTTATATGTCATTTTAAATTTGCACATAATGCTCATGTTTCGTGACAGTCTTCCGGAGCAATCAATGCATCTGTGCTGGTCCCACCATTTTTGGAGTGCAGATGGAGTTTATGTGGTGTTATCCCAGGATGACCAGTATTATCCCAGGTTGACTTTCTCTGAAAAATGTACACTACCGTTCAAAAGTTTGGGGTCAAAACGATTTTTACGAAACAAATTAATACTTTTCTTCAGAAAGGACGCATTAAATTGATCAAAAGTGACAGTAAATACATTTATAATAATGCAAAATATTTATTTTTTAATTAAATGCTTTTCTCTTGAACTTTCAAATAATCCTGAAAAAAATTAATCATGGTTTGCACAAAAATATGAAGCTGCACAACTGTTATCATAATAAATCATAAATGTTTCTTGAGCATCAAATAATCATATTAGAATGATTTCTGAAGGATCATGTGACACTGAAGACTGGAGTAATGATGCTGAAAATTCAGCTTTGATCACAGGAATAAATTACACTTTACTATATATTCACATAGAAAACAGCTGTTTTACATTGAAATAATATTTCACAATTTTACTGGGTTTGTTTTGTATTTTTAATCATAATAATGCATCATTTTCCATTTTTAATAAATGCAGCCTTGGTGAGCAGAAGAGACTTCTTTTAAAAACATTAAAAATCTTACCGACCCCAAACTTTTGAACAGCAGTGTAGGTGTTTGAGGTATGTTTGTGTATATTTACTCAAATAGCTATTGAAGTATAGTTATATGATTTCAAATTAGCATGGAGAATCCACTCGTCCACTGCTTTGAACCCAGAAGGCTTCTAATAGTTTCCCATTTCTAGGCTACTAATATACCTTATTTCATGTGTTCATGTTAAACTTATTTTCCAGAAGCACTATTCATTCCTGTAAGTGCAAAACTTTTTTGAAGTAGAAAAAAAAAAAAACTTTAATTTAAATTGATTGCACTTAAATTAATTGATTTTCTGTCACACAGATTCTCTGACACTTTTTACCTCTGACTTGTATTGACTGATTTTCTGAATGAGCTGTTACATTCATGCAGTGCTTGTCCAAACGCAGTGTTTTTCATGAGAGCAGTCTATAGCGCTCACCAATAGGACACCATGGCAGCTGCTGTGTTTCTGTACTCACCTCCAATTGACTTTGTAAACAGACAGGCGTTTGTAGGTAGTGGATTATTGAGCAAGTATTTGACACCCTAAACAACTCATTGTTTCAATACAAGGCCAACCGTGTGATACTATCAAATGCTGTGTAAGTGTTGGTTTAAAATAACAGATATATACAGCCAGAGTGAAAGTTACTTGTTTCTCTCACAGAAGGCAGCCCTAAATTTCACAGTAGGCTTCCCGACCGTTTCTAGTCCAGACAACAAATGCTTTGACACTGAGATGTTCGCTATTTCTCTTAAGGCAGTGGTGGCAAGCTGTGTGTAAAGAGAGGATTATTTCAGCTGAAATGGAGCAGGTTTATCTATTGTCTAGCTGATGTGCCTCCTGCCACTTCACTCTTCCAGTCCTTGATGAAGCTCCCGGTCAACATAATAGAACCCTGAAGAGCATTTTAAAGGCCTGACTGATCCATCTTCGCGCTGTTAACTCCTAATCACATCAGCAAGAGGAAGAATTGAGTTTGATTCTCAGTGAAAATGTGCTTTTTATTATTATTGTTTGAATGTGCATTGTTTCAATTCCTTTTTTTTTCTTTCAAATCCACGAATGCACTCACTGCATTACTAACAGTACTTGTATTATAAACACTTAGGCCTTGTAGGAAGAAAAAATGGGCTCCCTCTGGTGTTTGAATTTTCTACACTGCGGCTGGTGTTGTAATTGCTTTTTGGGCTACAATGATTTCAAATGTGACTTTTGCTAAACCACCCACCCAGAAGTATAATCCTTTAGTGTGATGTCACACATTTCAGATTCCTAAAAATAGGACATCACTATTTTTAGCAAATGAGGTGGTTTCAGTTTGTCACATGGAAAAAATTTGTCATTTTCATTGTTTCAGATATTTTTGCCCATGAGGTGGCGGTTAGTGTTTGTTCATTAACATTCGAGGTGTCTGCGTGTGTGACTGCTATATATTAACTGTAAAACTGTTGTGTTTTATCAGTGTGAACAGTGTTTGTGTCTGCATGCCTTTTTCTGTGCATTTGAATTTGGCCTGGAAGAGTGTTATCTGCAGTACCTCAGTGGCCTTGAGCTCACTTCCTTCATCAGAGACCCAAACCCCTGCAGATAAGTTCCCCGGACCTGCCTCTCCTGGGGGAATTCTCCGACAGGAAGTGGCACAATAGCCAGTCTATTAGCTCCTATTAGTCTGCACCTGCTTTCCACGGCAAGGGCCAAAATAAGCAACCAGCAGCATTTCCTGTCTGAGCTCATAGCACCAGAGCCCGGTGCACTGTGAAATCACTCGGGGAGCAATCGAGTTGTACACCAAACGGTAGCTCAGGGCCTGTGGGAAAGACTATTAGGAGAAGTGATTACGTGTGTGTCTGTCAGAGAGGGAGAAAGGAAGAGCATGGGGTAAAAGAAGCTGATTTGCGAGGGTCTGCATATGTGTGTGTGTGTGTGTGTGTGTGTGTGTGTGTGTGTGTGTGTGTGTGTGTGTGTGTGTGTGTGTGTGTGTTTAATGTGGGTATGAGAGAGTTAGTGCTGTCTCAGCATGAGCAGGAAGGCAGTGGGAGCAGAACTGAGTCAATCGTGTTAGATTGTGCTGATGGACAGGAATGCTTTCAGACCACCGCTTCCATCTGAGGTGGGATAGACAGACAAGCCGCCCACATCATCAGACCGTCAACATTATGATTACATGATTACATTTAATAAAAGTCTCTCTTTCCATCAGTATCTTTGCTCACAGATTCTGCCTGTTAAGAAGCGTCATGCTCATTTAAAATTTATAGCCCCTGAGTTTGCTGAATTTTGAATGTAACTATATAATTGTCAAGTTCTGTAGCATTTAAACAAATAAACAAACAATGTATTTATTCAATAAAGTATTATATTATTTATATTATTATTCATAATATTAATAATAATAATAATAATAAAGCTTCAGAATCCCCACAACTACTACTTCTTCTTCTTCTTCTTCTTCTTCTTCTTCTTCTTCTTCTTCTTCTTCTTCTTCTTCTTCTTCTTCTTCTTCTTCTTCTTCTTCTTCTTCTTCTTCTTCTTCTTCTTCTTCTTCTTCTTCTTCTTCTTCTTCTTCTTCTTCTTCTTCTTCTTCTTCTTCTTCTTCTTATTATTATTATTATTAATATTATTATTATTATTATTATTATTAATAATAATAAAGCTCCAAAATCCTTCACACAAGACAAGCGGTTTAGAGAATGGATGAATAGATAATAATAAAAATATCAAAACACAATAATAATAATACTGATAATAATAATACTTTATTGCATACATACATATTAAAGTTTCTAGGAAAAGTTGTATTCTGTGTTTTAATTGTTCTGGATTGTTTTTTGATTCAAATTTATCATAAAAATAGCAGTAATCATATGAATGCATTAAACTTTAACAGTTTATTTAATCTTTTTTTTTTATGTAATCAGATAGAGTGTAGACCCCTTTTGATTTATTCATCCAAATTTTGCCAAACGTTGTGCGTATTTTTTATGACTGGATTCTGCAATTCCGTAATCATTGGGTTCTATCTTTCTATTCTAAAGTTGGGTCAATTCCACTTCCAAATTTAACTTATTTGATACAGTCTAACTTGTTGGCGTGGGTGCATGTTCTCCGTTCCTGCATATATGATCATAACATCTCCAAAAATATAGTATTTTAAAAAATAGTATTTCAAAAGGTGCCTCAATAGTTTACTGTTACTGGTGGAATCATCTATTCCTCATAAGGGTGTAACCAATCAAACACTGCTTAAACATAATGGAAAATGACACTCACCCTAACCCTGTCTGTCTCACCATTAATCATCCATTTTAGACTGTAATTGAACAAATATGGATTCAGATTGAATATTGTTCCAAATTCTGCTGTCTGAAAGCAAATCCAATCACATCTATCAAACAGGGATATGTTTTACTGCTGTCTCTTGTTGGAAGTAGGTGTTTTTTTTTTTTTTTTTTTTTTTTTTCACAGTGTAATTTTAAAAGGCATCTGTCAGCAACGAGAGTAACACGAGCTCTTGGAATATAACTCGTCAACTTAAGAGTCTGTGAATTTTGAACGGAAATCAATATAAAATGTGTTGCCTTGCAGGCCGGTTGTCATTTATAGTGGCAGTTGTTGTTGATGCTATGGTTTAATAACCATGTATAATAGAAGAGATGTCAAACCTTGATGCACATTCAAAAATGACTGTTGTACAAATGTGAGACTCTTGGATCAAGAAAACAAGAACAGCTTGGACAGACTGTGCATGAAAAATGTTCTGATTGTCTTTTTTTCCTGTGTGAACTCGAATAAAGAGAGCAAATGCTTAATTTGACTTCATCGATATCATGACTTCTCTGTGTGTGTGTGTGTGTGTGTGTGTCTCACTAGTGTGTGTGTCTGTAATGAGTTTGCTAGAAATGCCTGCCTATCATAAAGGAAAAACGGTGCCCAACTTCCCCCCCTCTCATTTCTAAGAGTGTGTCTTTTAGTATGAGCCCATGGCCCATCATTATTTTTATTTGATTTATTTTTTATTACAATTATATCACACATATATATATATATATATATATATATATAAATCAATTTGTGTGCCTCAAAATATTTAAAGCTCACAGTTGTTCTGCCTTTTACTGCAGTATAAATTGGCCTGATGCAACCTGTCATCTTTTTAGAGAAAGCAGGTTTTTTATAGCAATGTTCACAACTATTCTCAAGTTAACGAAGTAAAACAAAAGTAGTGACAAATATTTTATTTTGTATTGTGGCGTACATCCAAGTATAACAGATTATAAAGAGAAAAAATAATTTAGTGACTCATTGTTTGTTGATTGGATTTTTAGATGTGGCCGTTGCATTCAAAAGTGGAGGCAGGTGAACATGAGCTTGCATTGGCAGGATTTAAGTGGACTAAATGATTGGAGGAGTTGATACATCACCAGAAAGCAGTGTCATATTCCTTAGTTCCAGTTTTGACATTTTGATTAAACATTGCAAGGTCAAAATATTTTATAAAAATGAAACCTGCATGGATTTTATTGTTCACAATAAGATATTTCACTTCATTTCACGCCGACTCTTCCAGCAGCTCTTCCAGAAATAGAGGCTTAGTTAATACCCACAGTGAGTGAGACAGAGGTGTTATGGGATATCATAGTCATCTTATGCGTTCATTAGATTGCAGATTAATCAACAGATGACACCAATAGTCCTGAATTATGTTTAGCTTAGATGGATTAAATGGGTTGATGTTGCATGGGTTCGGTTTGATTCAATCCCCTTTTTCCCCTCGTCTTTCCTTCTTCCCTTTTTTATTAAATTGTAAGCTGTCAATTTATGAGTCTGCCTGTCTGTTTGTCTCCTTGTCTTTACGTAATATTATTCAGATATTGTTATGTTGTAGCTTTTATTAATATTTTGAATTACTTTGAATTATTTTCCATTTTATTTTTAGGTAAAGGTTGTATTTGTGTGTTTTTGTCATTTGTATATTTAAAAAAAACCTGTAATAACCCTGGTTGTGTGTGTGTGTGTGTGTGTGTGTGTGTGTGTGTGTGTGTGTGTGTGTGTGTGTGTGTGTGTGTGTGTGTGTGTGTGTGTGTATGTGTATGTTTGTGTCATGCTCTGGCTCTACACTGATCATCAATCACAGCTGGAAAACACTTTCTCTGTTGTCCCTCCTGACGTTTGACCTTTGTGCATTTTTCCCTCCTGTTTTCTGCTGTTTTTCCCTTAGAAATTTGGCCTGAGTGACATTTTCATAAATGGCTTCATAGATGACCTGACAAGTGTTGAGTGTTTATATGAAACAAGAATAACTACATCCTATTATCTCACATTATAACACAATGATCACCGAGAAAAAAAAGCAATCTAGGGAATTTTGTATAATTTCTCCCAAGAGACTGAGAGGACATTTTTTACATCATGGTGAATAGATTGACAGAGAGAGAGAAATTGTACTGATCTTATCTAAAGCAGTACAAAACACATACAGTGAGCATCAATCACTCTGAGGATCTAACAAAATGGATTTGTTGTAGAAACGTGACACTGGGATCTGGGCAGAGAACTGTTTGTTTAGTAATGTATTTTATTTCAATATTTATATCTGCCTTAAAATATTTATATCTGTTGAGAAATGTCCTAGCAAATTCATAAATCGATGCCAATCCGATTTGTCCCCCCCCCCCCCACCCCGTGTCCCCCCTAGTTACTTAAACAGCTGTCCTGGTTACACTTCCTCAACCTGTGTGTGTCTAATATTTCCTGGACCTCCTTCCTACAGGGGCTGACTGGTGTCTACAGGAGGGCTGACCGTACCCCATTGACCCAGGCTCGATTTCCCCTGGGAGAACATGTCTAGAGTCCCATGCCTGAAATCTGACCCTCTTTCCTGCTAAGACGTCCTTCAGTGGGCAAAAGACAGTGAGGTAATGTTGGCGAGATTACACGCTCTCTCAATGAGGGTTATGGATCAGTGCGGTTCACTGTGCTGACTGGTATACATGCTCTGTGCAGTCATACCCTTTAACCTATCAGCATATGGTCTGAGTCTGAGCTCAAAAATTGCCATATGCTTTCTCTCACTGTCCAATCTTCTCCAAATGGACTATGCAAAGCACTGTTTTTTTTGTGTGTAAATTTATACTGTTATCATTTTCACTTTTTTTCACATCAAGGCTCTCAACAGAGATTTGATGAGGTTGCTAACTTGCAAATAAGTGGAAAATGTACACAGTGAACAATGAAAATAATGAAAGCAAGAGTGGAAAAGACTGGAATGTGTTGATAAGAAGAAAGGAAATAAAACTATGAACTATGACATTATGAATGTCATGATACGCTTTGGACATTGACTTAATTTATGATATTTAAAAAAACGTAATAAAACTTATAAAGCATAAATCACTAAATACTTGTCAGTGTAGTAAGGCAAAATTTCTTAAACTATTATATCTTGAAAATATATATGTGTATATATATATATATATATTCAAGATAATATATATATATATATATACACTACCGTTCAAAAGTCTGAGGTCGGTAATATTTTTAATGTTTTTAAAAGAAGTCTCTTCTGCTCACCAAGGCTGCATTTATTTGATTAAAAATACAAAACAAACCCAGTAATATTGTGAAATATTATTTCAATGTAAAACGATACTCGGTTACTGACGTAACCTCGGTTCTCTCTAGAAGAGGGAACGAGTATTGCGTAAGTTTAGCTTACGCTACGGGAAAGATTCATCTTCTCGAGATACTGAAGCCAAAAAATTATCCTTAATTTTTGTATACCTTGTCAACGCAGTGCAGCAGCTAGCAGACCTAGAGCAGGCTATCTTGCGTGCTCATTGGCTGCTCTGCAGGCAACTGCTGCAGCCTACCAGTGAGCAGGGCGTGACATCACGCCCAATGAAGGGCCCCCGCGCCTTCATGGCGTCACAGCCCGCCAGAATGGGCGTGGCTTCAGCCTATAAAGGAATGGGCTGTAGGCTGCTTCCCTGGTTTTTGTCGACTGAAGCGAAGTCGCTCGTGGCGCGAGCACGGCCGGTTACGCAATACTCGTTCCCTCTTCTAGAGAGAACCGAGGTTACGTCAGTAACCGAGTATCGTTCTCTTACGAGAGGTTCTCTCGTATTGCGTAAGTTTAGCTTACGCTACGGGAACACTTTGTCAACGCCGTGCGCGCCAAGCATCCACATGAGACCCCGAACTTAGGGGGGAACCCCATAAGTGGAAAAAATAAGGTGGCCGGCCGTTTAGCGGGCCATCACTTGTACGTAAGCACACATAGGGAATACAGAGCAGCGCGGGCGCGAGTCTGTATAGGCACATGGCATAACCCCTTTAGTGCAGCTCAACCAGGAGAGCTAAGTCATGTGAGAGTGATCTGAGCAGGGGATCTGGGCAGAATACATCTCTCGTTTAGACTGACAGTAGTTTAGCCTGCAAGGCGGGAACTTCTAGGTTATAGAACCTGACAAAAGTAGACGGGGAGCTCCAGCCCGCCGCTACACATATGTCGTGGATAGAAATCCCGCTGGACCATGCCCACGAAGAGGCGACGCCTTTCGTAGAATGAGCCCTGATGCCCAGAGGGCATTGCAGATCCTTTGATGCATAAGCGGTCGCTATAGTGTCTACTATTCATCTGGACAGGCTCTGTTTCGAGGAGGCGAAACCCTTGGTGCGCCCTCCAAACGAAACAAAAAGCTGTTCCGAGCGCCTGAAGGAGGTGGTGCGCGTAATGTAGCTCCTCAGCGCTCTGACGGGGCAGAGGAGGTTTACATCGCTTTCACTGTCAGACACTGCGAGAGCAGATAGTGAAATAACTTGCGCTCTAAATGGAGTGCCCATCACTTTAGGGACATAGCCGTGTCTAGGTCTGAGAATAACTATAGAGTCATTTGGTCCAAACTCAAGACACGACGCGCTGACAGACAGCGCGTGTAGATCCCCTACGCGTTTTACTGATGACAGCGCAGTCAGAAAAAACGTTTTCAGTGATAGATATTTCAACCCCACGGAGTCCAGTGGTTCGAAGGGAAAAGCTTTCAGGGCCTTGAGGACCAGTGAAAGATCCCACATATGAACCGACAGGGGGCGCGGCGGATTCATCCTTCTAGCTCCTCTAAGGAAGCGGATGACCAACTCATGTTTCCCCAGCGGCTGGCCGTGCGTTGGTTCTGCAAACGCTGCTACGGCCGCCACGTACACTTTGAGCGTGGAAGGGGACCTTCCCTTATCCAACAGCTCTTGTAGGAAAGTGAGCAGATGCGCCACCCCGCATGTCCGCGGGTCCAGACCTCTGTCGGTGCACCAGCCAGAGAACACCGACCATTTAGACACGTAGAGCCTTCTCGTGGAAGGGGCTCTAGACTGTGTGATCGTGTTCATCACTCCTTCTGGCAGGGTAACGAGTACCCGTTGATCAGCCATGCATGCAGCGACCAGCGCTCTGGATGGGGATGCCAGATCGTGCCGCGAGCTTGAGAGAGGAGATCTGCCCTCACCGGAATCGGCCACGGAGCTGTAAGCGACAGCTGTGCCAGTTCCGGGAACCAAATCTGATTCTCCCAACGCGGGGCTATGAGGAGCACCGAGTGGCGCGTTTCCCTGATTCTCTTGATCACCTGTGGTAACATAGAGACCGGAGGTAAAGCATATAGCGGGAGGCTGGGCCAAACTTGGGCCAGCGCGTCCTCGTCCTTCGAGAAGAACATCGGGCATTGAGCGTTGTCTTTTGACGCAAATAGGTCGACTTCCGCTCTGCCGAATAGGCGCCACAGTTTCTGGACCGTTTGGGGGTGTAAGGACCACTCCCCTGGGGGAACATTGTCTCTGGAGAGTCTGTCTGGGCCGTCGTTCAGATGGCCAGGCACATGCGTCGCCCTCAGCGAGCGCAGGTGTGTCTGATACCAAATAAGGAGGCGTTCCGTCAGATTGCAGAGTTTTCTGGATCTGACACCGCCCTGACGGTTTATATAGGAAACCACAGATGTGTTGTCCGAACGGACAAGAACATGCTGGCCCTGTATGAACGGGAGGAAGCACTGCAGTGCGTTCTCGACCGCCATCATTTCCAGACAGTTTATGTGAAACTCCTTCTCCCGGTCTGACCACTGGCCAAAGGCCGGTCTGCCCTCGAACAGCGCTCCCCAACCTGAGTTGGACGCGTCTGTTGAGATGACTTTCCGGTAAGAGACGGTTCCCATCGTTACTCCCTGCTGGAACCAGCTGGCCGCTAACCAGGGCTGCAGAGCTGCTATGCAGGTCTGAGTCACTCTGATTTTCCGACCGCCAGATGCACTTTGTAAATGTACGGGGTGCCAGGGACAGGCCGAACGGCAGGACGGTGTATTGATATACCTGACCGTCGAAGGCGAATCTCAAAAATTGCCTGTGACGGGGTACTATCTGAATCTGAAAATATGCATCCTTCAGATCTAGAGAGATAAAGTATCTCGAGAAGATGAATCTTTCCCGTAGCGTAAGCTAAACTTACGCAATACGAGAGAACCTCTCGTAAGAGAACAGCTGTTTTCTATGTGAATATATAGTAAAGTGTAATTTATTCCTGTGATCAAAGCTGAATTTTCAGCATCATTACTCCAGTCTTCAGTGCCACATGATCCTTCAGAAATCATTCTAATATGATTATTTGATGCTCAAGAAACATTTATGATTATTATCACAGTTGAAAACAGTTGTGCTGCTTCATATTTATATGCAAACCGTGATTCATTTTTTTCAGGATTCTTTGAAAATTCAAGAGAAAAGCATTTAATTAAAAAAGAAATATTTTGCATTATTATAAATGTATTTACTGTCACTTTTGATCAATTTAATGCGTTCTTTCTGAAGAAAAGTATTAATTTCTTTTAAAAAAAAAAATCATATTGACCCCAAACTTTTGAACGGTAGTGTATATATATATAGGCTATATATCAATACGATTTTTTTTTTAAAGAAATTAATACTTTTCTTCAGAAAGGACACATTAAATTGATCAAAAGTGACAGTAGAGACACTTATAATAAATTTATAATAATGCAAAATATTTCTTTTTTAATTAAATGCTTTTCTCTTGAATTTTGTGAACACGCACATATGAGGATTGAAGACTAGGCCTGCTCTATGAAAATGTTTTTAAAACAAACTACATCAAAGTTGAATTGCAAACTGATCTTTTCAAAAATTGTCAAGAGTGCTTGTTATAAAAGAGGCGCATCAATCTTATACAGTTGTTGTTGTTTAAGGCAAGGCGGAAACTGCATAGTTTTTCGTCAGAATTTTGTTTTGTGTCCATAGCACATTAACAAAACATTTAATGACACTAATAACAATACAAATACAAATACAAATTATTATTAATAATAATATCACTAAAATCATATATGCCTTATAACAGTCTGTAGGTCCAAACACAGCACAAATAAGTCATCCATGAAAATCAAAAGCAGCTTTAAACACCGACTTAAAAAAACAACTTGCTTAACAAGAAATATTGATTCTTCTCATTAATATATGGTCCACAAGAAAAGTATTAAGATAGTTGATATAGGCTACCATTAACAGCTTATGATGAGGTAGATACATCTCGTTGTTTCTGAGAGAATACGCTGTTAATGCACCGTCAGGTGCCTACAACTCGGTCAGTTTTTGCTGCCACTTTCACGTCATGTAAACGTGTTAACCCGCTTCCTTTATTGGAGTAAAGTCATAAACTGCTTAAGCATAAACCGATCGATAGCTAGATATTTGCCCCGTACCCCAATTTCTCCCAGCATGTAAACACATTAACTTGCGTTCTTTGGGCTTATTGAAGTGCGCATATGCTATATGACAGGAAAGTGTTCTTACTGTGCATGTAAACTCATCCAGACAGAGTGAGCTATTCATGGTAGCTAGGGAGGAGGAAATATATCCCAAACTCTGACTCTTTCTTGACCCAATAAATTGTAAAAACATGTTCTCATCTCGTGCAGAAGTACAGTCAAAATGCTGTATCTGTAATAGCATGAGAGGATAATATACTGTATGTCCATAAGTTTCCTGACAGGAATACTCTGTGGTTTTAAATGCTCTATTTAACATCACAACTGACATAATAAATGGAATACTCTCAGTCAGATACACAAATGATTAGGCCATGTGTTGACCTCGGAAATAACCAGATTTGTTAATAAAGTCTAATAAATGCAACTGTAAAAGTAAAACTATACTTGCATTGCCGGGTTATGGGTATGTAAACCAGGACAATGAGTTATTTCAGTAAGCAGATTTTTCAGCATATAGAAGTGCATTTACTGTGGTTTGAGATTCCCATACTCCTTTACTTTCAGCAAAGTTTGCAAATTGCCTGTGTGATATCCACGGGCTCGCTTTTTTGTAGAAATATTTCTATGCAGCGTGACATTTTTCTTCATCACCAAGTCCATCTTTTCTCGGCAAATGATAGAAAGATTCTCATTTTCCGTGATTATAAAACATAGTAAATAATTCAATAAATGAGTAAAGAAACAAGTAAATAAATACATGAATTATCCCCCCCTCCCATCCCATCCCATATAACGCCCAACACTATAATATATTAAAGTGTCTATGGTGTTTCCATGGTTTTTACAGTTTTTTTCCCCCTTAAATACTAAAGAGCAGTATTAAAGTGTTGGAGTGGTTCATACAGCAGTATTACTGTCAACTTTAATTTCATGCTTAATCTTGAGGTCATATAAAAAATAAAAAAAAAACACACATGCTGTTTTTTCATCTGCCCTTGTCATTTATACAAAGGCACGGAATGACAGTGTGAGAAAGAAAGGATAATAGGAGGAGAGCGGTACACAGAAGGGTGCACATGTCTAACGCGAGTAATGAGTAGGGAGAGGGAGTGAAAGGTAAAGGTCAGCAGTCTCTCTTGATAGTCTATGATGGTTGGACTTAGCTAAATCTTCCTCTGCTTCATTTAAAAGTCATTCTTTTGTAAAGTTGTCTGCAAAGAAAGGAGGAAACTAAGTAGCCAGAAGATTTAGATGTCTGAAAAAAAAACAGTGCAGTGTGAATGGAACTGAATATGCTGTCTTCTATGGGGCGTTAGATCTATTTCACGTTAAGAGAGCTTTAAGCCTCTTTTGTTGGTTGCTAGAAATCCAATCTCTGATAAGCCACAAGTCTGACCTAATCGTGTGTGTGGGTGGGGGTGTGTGTATGTGTTCATGCACAAAATTAATATTCCCAAGCAAACCTCCATTGAGAACAGTTTCTATACACCAACTTCAGTCAGGGTCCATACGGATTTATACCTAGACTCCTATGTGATTGTTTGGCCTTCAAACTGACAGAACGTAATAACACACATCAGTTGGTGTTATTGTCACGGCCAATCAGAACACAGTACCACCATCACACACATTTCGGCACTGTACTCTTGCTGTACTGCTTTTTCTTTTAAAGCTAGAGCACTCTCTGTATGTGTTTGGGAAAAGATGTGGATGAAGAGAAAAATTCTGCTGGTAATCCATCTCTGACCTGGCCTTCACATCCAAAGGTTATTAGGTCTCTATCAAATCCTGTCATGTATTTTGCCATCCCACAATGCTCAGAGATGGCGCCGCCACCAATTGAAACAGTTTTTCTTTGTGTGTTTCCACATGAGATTAAAGACAGGTGTGTGTGTGTGTGTGTGTGTGTGTGTGTGTGTGTGTGTGTGTGTGTGTGTGTGTGTGTGTGTGTGTGTGTGTGTGTGTGCGCGTGAGAGTAAGAGAAGGGCAGAAGATATTACACTTCAGTTACAGTATGCGAGGTTGAGCGCTAAAGTTTTGAAACACAGATCAATTCAGTATTAAGGCATCTCACACTGTGGTTTGGAACATACACACACTGACTCAAACCATGGGAGAAATGTTTCTTTGGAAAGAAGTAGTATCTTGGTTTAAGGAGGTTATGTCTGAGGATATTAATAATTTAGCCTCCTTTTTCACTCCTACTCATGTCCGGTCATTTGCTCTTGAGGGTCTTATTTGAGGTTATATGGATTGTTATAACATTCTCTCAGTTGACTCATAAACATCCAGAGTTTGATGACACAAACATGCTCAAAAACAATTAATTATATATATATATATATATATATATATATATTTTTTTTTTTTTTTTTTTTGTGGTATTTTAACAACTGATTTAATGGGATAGTTCACACAAAAATGAATTGTTTGCAATTATTTACTCACCATCATATTGTTCCAGACCTGGGGTGTGTGTCCCATGCAATGACGTAACACATTGCTTAACCACCTTAGTACAATGCATCAATGTAGAAACTAAATAGCTAGTCGCACCTCTGTTGTTTGAAACACGTTAGTTCAACAATATAGGACTGTTATTAATGACTTCACTTGCAGGTGGTGGAGTAATCATTTCTGCTAATAGATTCGAGATTGCAATTATTGTATTTAACATTGTTGGGTAATTTACATAAACAACAGAAAGCTGTCAGTTTTTTTTACTTGACATACACTTTACTTCCGTTTACATGTATTTAATTCGGTCAGCAGCTTTCTCCACAACATAGTTTTTCTGACATGCTGCTGTAATGATCTGAGGACTACTTCACAGTTTTTCTTCACAGTTTTTGTTCCCAGTCGTTTTGCTTTATTTGATGCTTGATTCATGGCGGGTTCCCTCATACAACATACATATATCTTGAATGTTAGCTTGGTTATTTCAATAATCAATGGTAATTTCAATAATATGCACTTTATGTCATGTAATACACACGCACTCCACACCCCTAATCTTACCCAAGGGGATTACAGTGCGCATCATGCACGCAAAAACAATTTTTGGCGTATTAATGGCGCGAGAAATATAATTAGTGGTAGGCTATAGATACGCACTTTGCGCGTTGTATATTCCCACCAGTCCTGAGATCTCTCTCGCACACAATAACTGAAACGTATGCGCTGGCTGCAATGATGGCCCTTTTCATCCTCCGCCTCAAAATCATGGTGATGTTTGGCAAACTTTGCATCGCAGAGCTAGCATCGAGCATATTTCGCGTTCGTCCATCTGTGCTAGAACCCCCTTTAAGCATGCTCGATGTTTTAGATAGTATGGCAAGTGTAAACACATGAATCGGATATTGGTCCCAATTGAAAGAACGTGTAAACGGACGGTCAAAAAAATCAGATATAGGCAACAAATCAGAATTGGGCATCAAGACCTGCAGTGTAAACGAGGCCTATGACCTAGGTGTACATTTTACCAGTTATTACCTACAGTTTATACAAATGTTATGGTCATCGACCAGTGGTTGATGTCTCAAACATAGGCTAATTATAGCGCGCTGAATAATACGATCGTTTTATGATTCATTAAATAAATAGAACCGAATGTCAGGGCTTTACTGAGTCATATGTAAACGTGGTATGGATATTTAAACCTATAAATTCATCTGAAACTCACGCACATTTTCATTATAATTGTAATCTTAGTTAAAATGGAACATTATGTATTATGTATAATACATCATTTAAATAAGCATGTATCTATTGTATATTACATTTTTATATTAAAATAACTTAATGTACTAATGACTTTTGACAAGTTATAACGTTTAGCTACAAAGTCAAACACTTTTATTTCCTTACCATTCCTGCGTGCATAACATCAGCATTTGTATTCACGAAAAATGATCTTGTCTTCTACGACATCAGAGCACAAAAATTTGATTTCTCTGCATGGCAAGCCATCTCACAAACACAATGGTAAAAATAACAATAACTATAGGCAGCATATTTCCCCGAACCTGCAGCTTCTGTCCATAACAACAACCAGACCGTCTTCCTATTTCCGGCGTGACGATCGAGTCGGTCCCATAAATACCTCTCAATGCGCCCTCGTGGACTCGCACTAAGGGCCCTATAGGTCTGCACTACATGACGTCACCAAAGTGTGGACTCTGAGGAAGTCCACAAGTCCGGAGTGTGCCATTTGGGACAGGGCCACTGAAATCATTTAATGATTCAATGAACAATCATTTGCTTTTTTCCCAAATGAATCAGCCGTTTGAAAAAATTGGTTGAATGAATGACTCCCTCAACTCACTTATTAAGACAGTGACTTGCCGCCACCTACTGGTGGTTTTAGTTTTACATTTAAAGTACCCTTTAATTAGAACGTTAAAATTAGAAATCAGTTCATAAATATTGAATAAAAAAAAAAATCTCATAGCTTTATTTTTGCAATTGTAAATGCAGTGTAAATATATTAAAGCAACACTATGTAGTTTTTGCGGTTTCGGCTCTCGGGGTCCTCCTACAGTTGTGAAACAGTATTGTCTTCTACTACTGTCGTGAAATCTGTCATGGTTACATCAGGGGATACACGTGCATTTGTAGTTCTCGCGAATTCTCACGTCTTGGGCAGACTGACAGCGTTGCGTGTGAAATGTCTTCATCCCAGGTACATTGGCATATATTTCAGCATGTCATATGAATATAATTTCATGTTTTTTTTTGTTTTTTTTTCAAACGTCAGATCGCGTAGCTCACGTTTACAAGACAGCGTCATTATAGTAGCCTATTGTCTACTGTTTTACATAACGGATTCAATTCAATGTTTGTGTGGTAGGTAATAGCCATATATGGTCAATATTATAATATCAAGCTACCATAGATGAATCTGCAAATTTGATAATCGATTTGCATTATAGCCTGAGGCAAGACACTTTCACCAGAAAAATAAATAAACAAACATGACTGTCAGCCTGCAGACATTAGGATAGTTATCCTGAAAGATTATTTATTATAACCATCGTAAACTAGCATGTTAGTGTTTAACGTTACTAGCTACCAGATTGATAATTCGCTACTCTACTAGCATTACTTGATTCATGAAGATAAATGGAGGACCAGATAGATTCCGTAACATGGCCAGGCCATGTTATTCAGCCTTTTACATTTTGCGCGGTAGTCAGCTCCCTGACTCCCTGATTTATTTATAAATTTATAAACACTTTATATATGACTGACTGCTGCGCTTGTGAGAGGGTGCATGTTACTGAAAGAACGAGCATAGAGAGAGAGAAAGCCGGTCACGCGCACTCTCACCGTCTTCAAACTGTCATGCTCTCCCTCCTCGTCCGGCCTTTTAATTTGTCACTCTCCCTTTTTCTTTTTTAGTCTCCTCTGACAAAACCTTTGCATTCTTCCTTTTAGTTGTTGCTTCGTCCATGACAACAACATGGGTATCAAACGTTAGTTGGGCTCTCACGTCAGAATTTGAGGAAGTTGGGGGTGGTGGGGGAAGTGACGTATGCCGTAAAGCAGTCGAATTTTGTAGTTTTTTTTGTGCTCGGGTTCCTACCCGAAACTACATAGTGCCAGTAAAAGCGATACAGACACTGTCAGGCTATGACAGACGTGCCATTCAACCTATTGTAAGTCAATGTACCATCTCAAGGGTCTTGGAAATATATCATGAAGGTTGAAAAACTACATAGTGCTGCTTTAATGCCAGTTCTGATGCCGCAACTGACCACTGCATTGAATATGAAAAATATGAATATCTTCGTGAGTCAGGCCTAAACCAGTCATGGCACCAAGCACAAAAACACAATCAGTAAAATATTATCTAATTATTATCAACAAAACTTTGAAAATGTCGAGAGATATTTTGTCAATATTGCACACCCCTAATGCACGATATTAATTTAGATTTTTTCGGGTCTTAAAAAGCCTTAAACTGCAGCTGGGTTGTTTTGATTAAGTAATAATAACTAAAAAAAAATACAGGTAACTTACAAAATTAAAGTTCATTGATAGTATGTTTTTTATATATATTAAAAGTGTGTTTTTTAGCAGATAACTCCACATTTCATGTTTCAGAGTTAAAACCAAGTAATTGCTAACGTTAATCTCCTCAGCTGACATAGACGCCTGACAAACTTTATTGTTGTGATTACACGCAATACAGGGAGCTTTTCCCTCACCACTGTATTTTACGTGTGGCATCATATCATTAGACGTTTGATCGATGCATCGATCCACAATCAGAACACAATTAGTTTAATGGCTGAACTATAACTGTTTTCAACATTGAAACATCAGAATATTATAATGATTTCTGAAGGATCATGTGACTCTGAAGACTGGAGTAATAGCTGCTATGCCATCACATGAGTAACGTTCCCAAAATGTTACCATGGCACAGTGTCCAAAATAAGTCATTGTAATGCACTTGTACGTTATGAGATGAATTACTTTTTTTCATGTTTATTCCACATTGGAATACTGAGAATTATTTTTATAAATTATAGAAATAATGCGCCGAAAGCAGGTTATAGGAGGTTAAAAGTCTTTTGGCTGCATCTGTTTTTGTAAGAGCAGCTCTGTGTGCCGCATTAGAGAGAGGCAGAGTCACAGAAGGAGCCGTTGTCTTGACAGCCTGTCACCGTGGCGACCGAGCACATTCCTGGTTTGTTTCCTTTGATTCCGTATTCAGGGAAACGTGCATTAGTCAGAAGCTTGCAAAGCAGGAGGCTTCTGGTTTTATTTATGTCCATCATCATTCTCTCCGAAACCAAGATGGATTAGCATGCTAGTGTACTGAAACACAGCCCATGCAAACCTCAAAGAACCAGGGAAAGCTTTTAATGGCTGCAGGTGTACAATATAAGTTTAATGAATACTCTGGAAGCTCACATAAATCCTTATGCACACATTTGCAAAGTGACAAGCATTGATTTCTCTGTAGGCTCATGGCTTATGGACTCTTATACTCTCAGAAAAGCTTTATGAAAATTAAGCTTTTTTTTCAGTTGTGTTGATGTGCAGGTGCGTATTCTCTTTATTTATGACATGTCACAAATGAAAATGTACCAAAAATATTAGTAAACAAAAATCGAAATGCGTGCACCTAAAGGCGTGCACCTGAGACCCGCGTCTCTCTGTAGGCAAGGGCGTGGTGTGCTGGTGCCTGCTTACGTCACGCAGTACCACATCATCCAATAGGAAAATTCAACTGCAGTAGCCACCGTTCAACCTGAAGAGGGTATAAATGTATATAATGTATTTCATGATAATTATAGAGATATAAACGCACAATCTTTTTCACGCAATTGCATTTATATCTCCCAACTCTGAGGAACTTCAGGAGGAACTTTCTATATGAATGTTAGCTAAATATAGGCAGAGAGGGAAAATCATCGGGCCATTTCACCCAGTAGTGTTGCGTGTGTGTGTTTGTGTGTGTATGTGGTCCTGGTATTCCCTATACGTTATGGGGACCAAATGTACCCACACGTACAGTAATAATTATACATTTTGACTCTGCGGACATTTTTTGGTCCCCATGAGGAAACAAGCTTATAAATCATACAGAATAATATTTTTTGAAAGTCTAAAACAGCAGAATGTTTTCTGTAATGGGTAGGTTTGTGTGTGTGTGTGTGTGTGTGTGTGTGTGTGTGTGTGTGTGTGTGTGTGTGTGTGTGTGTGTGTGTGTGTGTGTGTGTGTGTGTGTGTGTGTGTGTGTGTGTGTGTGTGTGTGTGTGTGTGTGTGTGTGTGTGTGTGTGTGTGTGTGTGTGTGTGTGTGTGTGTGTGTGTGTCCAAAGGATAGGAAGATATTTTAAACTAGGTAAATGAACTCTCAGTGAAAAATGCCATGGCAACTATTTAAGGTCAGCTGCACTTCTTATGCAGGAAACTCTCCACCAATGAGTTCATCTTTTGACTAATAACAATTTAAACCCATCAGAAACTTTTCAGACCAAGGAAATTGCCTTTTATTCTTTTCTTTCATGCTAACTTCATGTCACAGGTGAGCTAGAGCTATTCTGAACACACAGGCTGCAGCATTTGGAAGAAAATCGCTGCCAGCGAGCCACCGACTCCCCAGGTTTCCGCTGTAGCTTATTATTTTCCGGCTGAAAAATGGAGAGGCTTTTTCTGAGGCAGCGCAGAGGGAACACTTAGGGCCCAAATGGGTCCTCGCTAAAACGACGCTGTGTATCTGCCCCCTGCTGTGGCTCTCTTTCTCTCTCATTCACTCACATATTCATATCTTAACACCAGGAGCACAGAACACTGGATCTTTTGAGAAGGAATTAGGGGAAGATTTAAAAAATGATACAAGCGGCTATAATTTCCAGTCTCTCTTAATGTTTTATTAATTCGTTCAGATAAAAGAATATGAATTGAGGCACTGTAACGACACCTAAAGTCCATACATTATGAAAATGGTTGGAGACGTTGTACTCGTGTTATGAGGGAATATGAAAGAATCCGGGGGAGGGCAGAAGAGCAAAGACCTTTTAATGTGGGACTGAATGGGAGGTGGACTCTCTCTCGCGAGCACAAAGGTTTCGGCTCTTTATATCTGGATGATTCAGTGGTAATTCTGGCTTCAGCTCTGAGAATCGGACACGTTCCCAGGCATGCTGCTCAGGAGGGTGTGAATAAATGAGTCTCTCTTTCTGGCCATGTACACATTGAAAAGCTTTGTGACAACCTCATTTATTTTCAGGAGTGAAGTTATAATTCCACGTGTGAATGGAGTAAAGGAGTCACTGCTACTGTACTACTCTAAACATTGGCGTAGTGTAACTCTTCTTTGTAAACAAAGAAACATGGATTCTAACAGTGTACTGTTTATTTTACCTGTTTACTCTTTTTTTTATCTAATTAAAGGGATAGTTTACGCAAAAATAAAAATTCTGTTTGAAAATTCAAATTGTTCCAAACCTGTATAAATGTCTTTGTTCTGCTGTACACAAAGGGCGATATTTGGAAGAATGTTAGCAACCTCGGGCCCCATTGACTACCATAGTATTTTTTTTCTACTATCCATGCAATAAATGGTGCCCGAGATCTATTTGATTACCAACATTCTTCAAAATATCTAATTTTGTGTTCAGCAGAAAAAAAGAAATGTATACTTTATTTAATTTGAGGGTAAGTAAATGATGACAGCATTTTCATTTTTGGGTGAACTATCCCTTTAACATTACAGAACTGGTGAAACAAATCTTTTGAGTTGATCAGTTCACCAAATATTTTTTTTTCAGATGGTGTTCACTGATTAATATGTAAATACTTGGTTTGTTATGAGTGATTAATCCAACTGATTCTTTTAACGGAATATAAATTGATATCAATTATTTAAGCATTTTCATTATAAATTATGTTATCAATACCAGTCGAAGTGAAAAGTTAAACTGAAAAATGCTGCTCACTGATTTATTAAAAAATATTTACACTAGTAAATGGTGATTTGGTGTGTTATGAGTCATACATTGAATAATTATTAACTAATAACTAATTCTTTAAAAAAAGATGTATGATGTATTGAAATGTGCATTTTGTGTTTTCCTCACAATTAATATCAAATTAGATTTGTTTTTTTTTATATAATTTCCACCATTTTTGTTGTTCAGCATATTCTTGTTCATGAATGAACGAAATGATGAACTAATGATGATCTGCTGAACCAGTGAATGGGAATGATTTGTTCAAAAACACTGATTCGTTCACAAGTTAAACACCATTGTCATTCGTATAAATAACTAGGATTAAGTTAGAGCAGTGATTAACATACTGTATTTTGTTGAATTTAGTCTTCTCAGGCAAGAGTAATCCAACTCATCTAATGAGGGAAACATGGTGATGTAATGCCTTTGCAAATTCTGGCCCATCACTCCACATCATCTGCTGGGCCTCCAGCCCATGATGCTCCAGGTTTAGGGGCAGAGTTCTCTCACAAACCATGAGCAGCATCAGTGCTGCATGGGTTCATTGTGTTGCGCAGTTTCACGCTGGCTTTAAAGAACACAAACAGTGGTGATCTCTTCTGTTCATCTTCCACTGCTCTGAGCACACAGCGGCCGTTAACGAAGGCTTGAAGTGTGTGCTCAGACATTTAGAGGATACGACTGACCTTGTGCTGTGTGGGTGCGTTTTGTCTGGGAGCACATCTGTTCTCATTAGCCATACATTGAAAGGCTATCTCAGAATGATACATGAATACAAATTGATAAAAATAAAAATAAAACTTTCTGTAGTCCTACACTGGTGGAATGTATTAAAATGTTTTTGGTAACACTTTAGTTTAGGGTCCTATTCTCACTATGAACTAGTTGCTTATTAGCATACATATTACTAGGATATTGGCTATTTATTAGTACTTATAAAGCACATATTAATGCCTTATTCTGCATGAGCATATTCTACATCCCTTAATCCTATCCAATACCTAAACTTAACAACGACCTTACTAACTATTAATAAGCAGTAATTAGGAATTTGAGGCAAAAGTCGTAGTTAATAGTTAGTTAATTGTGCGAAATGGACCCTAAACTACAGTGTGACCATATTTGGATATTGGCTGTTTATTAGAACTTATAAAGCACATATTAATGCCTTATTCTGCATGAGCATATTCGACATCCCTTACCTAAACGTAACAACTACCTTACTAACTATTAATAAGCAGTAATTAGTAATTTATTGAGGCAAAAGTCATAGTTAATAGTTAGTTAAGAGTGCGAATTGGACCATAAACTAAAGTGTGACCATATTTTTAAACATTTTAATTGTAGAAACAGATTCAAGAGAGTTTTAAAGGTCTGAATCAAAGGCAATAATGATAAATTAATTTGATCAGAAAGACAGAAATAGTATACAGTATGCACATGTCAGATGTAATTTGTATATGAATTAAGGGAAGAGTTCACAAAATAAAATTGTCATTTATTAATTTATATATATTTAGTTTGCATTCGTTTTGAAGCTTTGAAAGCTTCAATCCCTGTTCAGTGTAACTGCACGTTTAAAAAGCAACCAGTGCAGTTTAAAAAAAAAAGAGTAATATTTTGTGTTCATGAAAGTAAGTAATGCGGGTTTGAAATGACATGAGGGTGATTAAATGATGAAGCAATAGGTTACATGGTCATTCTGTCAATGCAAACAGGAGGTGTACTTTTTAATTTCCTCTCGTCTAAAACCCCTAAAGTCCATATTGTTTAATTCACTGTGAGACCTTGTGACAATACATGTGTAAATTTATCAATATCAAAGGTCCTAACATCAAACTGTGATAAACACAGTCATCTCAATTATAATCAAAAACCAAAGCAATTATTTTGTGAGCTGAAAATCAGTTGGAATCAGTCAGATTAATAAAAGTATAATTAATATTAATGAACTGCGGTACTGTCAACAGGGGACCACAATTTAAAATGAAGTTAAAAAACATACCCCGACATGTTGGTGAGATGGAGAACCTTTTATATACAGTACATTATTAATATTCTATTACAATGTTCCTCAACTGGTGGGTCGCAAGACAGTTTTGAGGGTCGCGGAGTGTGTAGTCAAAGAAACAACAAAAACTTATTTCTATTTTTTTGTTTTCCTGATGTTAGACTTTTATTTTGAAAGATGTCTCTAAAGCTGTTGACTCTTCAGCAAAGACATTGATTTTCTGTTAGACAGAACGCCCCTTTTTTCATTCGACTGCACTACATTTCCATTGTTTTCCTATGTAAATGCGATAGATGTGTTAGACCATTGCCCTTGCTTCTCGTGCATGACGTGGCATTCTAAAAATGTTGCGCCCAAGTTAAATTAAGTTAAACTTATAAAAAGCATGTCTCTTGACCTTGCACTGACCTGTCTCGCGTTGTCCTGATTCAGTATCTGCTGTCAGATGAGATGATCAAGGCAATATGTTAGTGTCAGTGTCAGTGTCATTATTCTAACGTTATTTTATTTTATTTTAACGTTATCTAACTTGTTAGAGACGGTTTACGCGTTTTTTGTGTTTTGAGCATACAGCGTCATAGTTATGTTGTTAACAAAAAGTACCAATAAATTACATTGTGGCGGGGGGGGCGTGGTTCAGCGAGGTCTGCGACGAGAGAGAGAGTGGAGAGACGAGCGGCGGTAAGTAGGTCAAGTGTAAAATGACTAACACCTGTGTCTCGTTGCAGTAATTGGCGTGGGGAGACCGTATAAAGCAGACTGGAACGAGCGATCGAGGAGAGAGGAGGGCTGAGGTCTCGTGGGAAACGGGAAGAGGTCGTTGTGGACAAACCTGATCGAGTATTTTTGAAACTGAATGAGAGTTATGTTAGAGTGCGCATGTGGCGCCAGAGTTTTTGAGTCTGTTAAATAAAAATACCCACGAGTCTCAGCCAACTGACCCCGGTCTCCTTCCTTCACACTTCAACGACAAGGGATTATATTACACTGGTGCCGAAACCCGGGAAGGAAGGAGAACGCCGCCGCCAAGATGCAAACTCCGTCAGCAACAGCGGGGACGCCATTTGCGGACATCATTACATCGCTTGCGGGACTGCATCAAGAGAACCACCAAGCCCTGCTGGACTTGCGGGCGGATCAGGAAGGTCGGTTCCAAGCCCTGATGCAAGCCCAGCAGGCGGACCGCGAGCTGTTCCGGAGCTTGCTGGACCGGGAGGCTCGGACGGAGCGGGCTTCCCCCAGCTACAACCCAGCCGCTCACATGTCTCTGACGAAGATGGGAACCTCAGATGATCCCGAGGCCTTCTTGGACCTGTTCGAGAAAACGGCCGAGGCATGTGAGTGGCCATCCTCCAGCTGGCCGGTTCGGCTCATTCCGCTGCTGTCGGGGGAAGCCCAGAAGGCTGCTCAACAACTGCCCGTCCAGAACCTCCTGGTATACGCCGATTTAAAAAGAGCCATTCTCCAAAGGGTCGGCCTCAACCCTGAGCAACATCGTCAACGCTTCCGTTCGCTGGAACTGGCAGAAGCAGGCCGACCCTTTGTCTTGGCGCAGCAGCTCCGGGACTCGTGCCGCAAATGGCTGTTGGCCGGAGGAAGCGACGCCGAGGCCATCATCGACCAGGTGGTACTGGAGCAGTTCGTCTCCAGGTTGCCGAAGAGGACTGCCCAGTGGGTCCAGTGCCACCGGCCGGCGTCGCTGGATCTGGCCATCCAACTGGCGGAGGATCAACTGGCGGCGTGCTCCGGGGTCGGCGAACCCCTGCCATCTGTCTCTCTCTCTCCCCCTGTCTCTCTCTCTCTCCATTCCCCTAAACCCGTTCCTTTCCCCAGGACCCGCTCCAATGGACCTCCGAGGGCACCTCCCCGCTGGAAGGCTGGAGCCGAGGGCCCAGCCGGGTCGCGAGGATCCGTCAGGGGAGGGGGGCCGGGACACCCAGAAGGGCTCGACGCGGTTCCTGCGCTCTCCCCACGCCAATTCCTTGACCCGCTTCCTGCCACTAGAGCGGCGGGGAAGCCTGGGCCGGCCTGTTGGCGTTGCGGGGATCCGGGCCATTTCGTGGACCGCTGCCCGGTCATGGAGGTTGGGACACTGGTCCGGATCCCGGACGTTCCGCAGGCCGCCCCCGATCAAGCCGGGTTATACCAGATACCTGTGAGTATTAAGGGGGGTACCTATCAGGCCTTGGTGGATTCAGGTTGTAACCAGACCTCCCTCCATCAAAGCCTGATACAGTCCGGGGCATTGGATACGGGCCGCATGGTTAAGGTGAGGTGTGTGCACGGGGATATAGTGGAGTACCCCTTGAAAGCCATCACTATTAAATTCAGGGGACAAAATCATTGTGTGGAGGTCGCAGTTAGCCCGCACCTCCGGCATCCGTTAATTTTGGGAACGAATTGGCCAGCTTTTAAACAATTGTTGGGATGTTTAACAACGGATGCCTCTGGGAAGAAGAAAAGGCGGGGAAGGGGGGCGAGCGCGCAGGTTGGAGAAACTGTTCCTGGACCCAGCGGAACTGTTTCAGAGGAACCGAGCGGCTTGGCGAGGTTAAACCTCTCCAGTCGCGATGACTTTCCCCTGGAACAGTCCCAAGATGAGACGCTCAAACATGCGTTTGAACAGGTCCGTTCTATCGATGGGCAGGTCCTCCAACCTGACCGCGCGCTCTCCTATCCTTATTTTGCCGTTATTAAAGACAGGTTGTATCGGGTGACCCAAGACACTCAGACAAAAGAAGATATAACCCAATTGTTAGTACCACGGGGCCGTCGGGAAATGCTTTTTCAGACGGCACATTGTAATCCGATGGCGGGGCATCTAGGGATGACAGCGACATTAAATCGTTTAATGACCCGATTCTTCTGGCCGGGCATTCACGAGAACGTGCGCAGGTGGTGCGCGTCGTGTCGGGAATGTCAGTTGGTAAATCCACCGGCCGCCCCAAAAGCGCCATTGCGCCCTCTGCCTCTTGTGCAGGTCCCCTTCGAGAGAATTGGTATGGACCTCATCGGGCCATTAGAACGATCGGCACGGGGACATCGCTTTGCGTTAGTTATAGTAGACTACGCAACCCGATATCCCGAAGCAGTGGCGCTACGCACTATATCAGCTAAGAGTGTGGCAGACGCCCTGTTTCGTTTAATCTCCCGCGTGGGAATCCCGAAAGAGATTCTCACGGATCAAGGCACCGCGTTTATGTCACGCACGTTAAGCGAATTATATGAATTATTGGGCATTAAATCGGTGCGCACCAGTGTCTATCACCCACAAACGGACGGTCTGGTCGAACGATTTAATCGCACGTTGAAAACAATGATTCGTAAATTCGTACAAGAAGACGCGAAAAATTGGGACAGGTGGCTAGAACCCCTCTTATTCGCCGTGCGAGAGGTCCCGCAAGCCTCCACGGGGTTTTCCCCCTTCGAGCTTCTTTTTGGGCGTCAGCCCCGGGGGGTGTTAGACGTCCTAAAGGAAACTTGGGAGGACGGACGCTCGGATAGCAAAAATGAAATTCAGTATGTCATGGACCTGAGAGCAAAACTCCATACACTGGGGCGGCTCTCTATGGAGAATTTGCTTCAGGCTCAGGACAGACAAAGCCGGCTGTATAACAGGGGAACTAAGCTTCGAGAGTTTACACCGGGAGATAAAGTGCTCATTTTACTACCAACCTCCAGCTCCAAATTGTTAGCGAAGTGGCAAGGACCCTTTGAGGTCACACAGCGGATAGGGGATCTCAATTATGAGGTAATACGAACAGACAGGGGTGATTCACGGCAAATCTACCATCTCAACCTCCTTAAAAAATGGAGTGAGGAGGAGTCAGTGTTGCTTGCGACGGCAGTGAGTGGAGAGGAGGATCTCGGGCCAGAGGCGATCATCAAAGAGAGATCTCTCGCCCTGGCCCCGGGGGGGGATCACCTCTCGCCCTCGCAGCTCACTGACATCACAAGGTTGCAAAGAGAGTTTGCCGATGTGTTTTCACCCCTGCCTGGTCGTACTAATCTGATCCAGCACCATATTGAGACAGAGCCGGGCGTGGTAGTTCGCGGCCGGCCATACAGATTGCCTGAACACAAAAAAAAAGTGGTTCAGACGGAATTAGAGGCAATGCTGGAGATGGGAGTAATTGAGGAGTCCCACAGTGACTGGGCTAGCCCGATAGTTTTAGTTCCTAAAACGGACGGCTCGGTACGGTTTTGTGTGGACTATCGCAGGGTGAATGCAGTGTCGAAATTCGACGCTTATCCAATGCCACGGATTGACGAGCTGCTTGATCGGTTAGGTACGGCTCGCTTTTATTCGACGCTGGACTTAACGAAAGGATATTGGCAGATCCCCTTGTCTCCCATGTCCAAAGAAAAAACAGCCTTCACCACGCCGTTTGGATTACACCAATTTGTGACACTTCCTTTTGGGTTGTTCGGGGCTCCGGCCACGTTTCAGCGTCTCATGGACCGAATTCTGAGACCCCATTCTCCATATGCCGCTGCATACTTGGATGATATCATCATCTACAGTAATGACTGGCAGCGGCATGTGGAGCATTTAAGGGCCGTCCTCGGGGCGCTGAGACAGGCGGGGCTAACGGCCAACCCGAAGAAGTGTGCAGTTGGGCGGGTGGAGGTAAGGTATCTGGGCTTCCACTTGGGTCATGGGCAGGTGCGTCCCCAAATTGACAAGACAGCAGCAATTGCAACCTGTCCTAGACCTAAGACCAAAAAGGAGGTGAGGCAGTTCCTGGGGCTGGCGGGATATTACAGAAGGTTTATACCCGATTATTCGGACCTCACCAGCCCGCTGACTGACCTCACTAAAAAGGAGGTACCAGATACGGTCCAGTGGACGGAGCAGTGCCAACAGGCTTTTACCCAGGTTAAGGCTGCTCTGTGTGGTGGCCCGCTCCTGCACTCTCCTAATTTTTCTCTCCCTTTTCTATTGCAGACTGACGCATCGGACAGGGGGCTGGGCGCTGTCCTGTCCCAGGAGGTGGAGGGGGAGGACCGCCCGGTCCTGTACATTAGTCGTAAGCTCTCGAAGAGAGAGACTAAGTACAGCACCATAGAGAAGGAGTGTTTGGCCATCAGATGGGCGGTCCTCACCCTGCGCTATTACCTCCTGGGACGGGAGTTCACCCTCTGTTCGGACCACGCGCCCCTGCAGTGGCTCCACCGCATGAAGGACACCAACGCGCGGATCACCCGTTGGTATCTAGCTTTACAGCCTTTTAAGTTCAAGGTGATCCACAGGCCGGGGGTGCAGATGGCTGTGGCCGACTTCCTCTCTAGGAATGGGGGGGGGGCTGCAGGCCGGATGGCTCCCCGGCCTGAGTCGGGCGGTGGGGGTATGTGGCGGGGGGGGCGTGGTTCAGCGAGGTCTGCGACGAGAGAGAGAGTGGAGAGACGAGCGGCGGTAAGTAGGTCAAGTGTAAAATGACTAACACCTGTGTCTCGTTGCAGTAATTGGCGTGGGGAGACCGTATAAAGCAGACTGGAACGAGCGATCGAGGAGAGAGGAGGGCTGAGGTCTCGTGGGAAACGGGAAGAGGTCGTTGTGGACAAACCTGATCGAGTATTTTTGAAACTGAATGAGAGTTATGTTAGAGTGCGCATGTGGCGCCAGAGTTTTTGAGTCTGTTAAATAAAAATACCCACGAGTCTCAGCCAACTGACCCCGGTCTCCTTCCTTCACACTTCAACGACAAGGGATTATATTACATACATAAGTGACTGTCATGTGTTAGCTGGGAAGGACTTGCATGCTGGTATGATGTTCATTCTATTCATCAGGATCAGTGTCCATATGTTTTATTAATTGTTTGTTTATGTAACCTTAACCCAAAATACCACCAATTCTATATTTTTGATGACTGTGGTAGCTCATTCCAACTTATTAGTTTGGGACTGCTATTTAGTAGCCTTACCTTACAATACAATTTATTCATCAGTGATAGTTAAATTCTTACAATTTTTGTATGTTAAGGAAAGTGGAACAGTACTCATGTATGTGTTTACCATTTTTGAGAAATAAATTCCCAAAAATCCCCACAAATTTGAGTCGTGGCTTAATGACCATGGGAAAATGCAGTGTTATCCATCTCTCACTTTTTTCTCTGTCACTAACAAGATTCCCATTAACAATTCTAAGCCCATTAACAATTCTTAACATTATATTACCATTATATTTCACAGATGCAAAGATGATCACAATTGTGTTGTGTACTTGGCATGAATGAGCAAAAATTATGTGATCAAAATCTGTGATCAGTCATACTTGTATTAATTAATCAATTAATTAATGAATTTATTTATTTTTATTCACTGCCATCTATGTGAGCAGATTTTATTTTCATGCCCATTGACTCTGTATGGAATGGGGATGACATCTGCTCAATGTAATGGTCATTGCAGTCCCTTCGGCATGAGCGCTCGTACACACTTCAGATTTGAACGTTCCTACAAATGGCATCACCACCCTGTGTGTTGTGTTCAATATGTGTTTGGATAGCTGTGTATGAGGTGGAAGGCCATTTGAACTGAGATGTAGCTTGTTCCTAATGAAAACTTATGGGGTTTGCTGTTTGCTGAGTCTTCAGGAACCAACGAACCAATTAGGTCTCACAGGAAAGCCCAAACACACACTGTAGGTGAGCAATAAATAACAAAAACATCTGGACACAAGACCCAGATGCAACTCTGTAAACAAGTATAGCTTTGTTGCATCATTGGCCCCCTGAGCCAAACGAAAAAACAGTGGCTGGTAAATGCAAATTACTTTACAGTGCTGTCCATTTTCTCTGCTTGTTTTTCTCAGACATTTCAGGTTTAAAAGAAATTAATTCTGTATATTTCTAAATGCATCAAATGTGTGTTGTATTATCTTGATCATCAACACGTACTTAGTCTACATTAATTGCCAGTACACTGTAAAACATTTCTAACCTCCCCAACTCAAAATTTTCTATTGACTGGTCACATCTAATATTTTCAATTGGCCCAAGTGAAATTCTGTAAATTTAATTGTATCAATTGTTGCAATTGTTTGTTAACATTGGCTCAATGATAAATAATACGTTGAACCAATTAAAAAAAAAAAAAATACCAAAGCATGTTATTGGCCCAATTATATATTTTAAATTGTAGTAGCATTCTTTTTTTTTTTTTTGCCTAAACTAAAAATGTATATGAGTAAATTTATATTAGTAAAGCAACTTTACTGTATTGTTTATTCCCCATTGCCCCAAAAGAAACTGAAAAAAAAATGTATTACATCATTTATTATACACTCAAGCCATTTTTAAAAAAATATTAAATCTACAACACTATTTTGAAAATACCTTAAAATGGTAAATACATTGAAATTTTATGCACAGTAGACCTACAAATCATGCATTTCAATTCAGGATTCTGATAAGATACACAAAGCTAATGAATTGCACCTTACATTAACAAAATCACAATTATTTGAAAAATATCAATTATCTGCAAAAACATCAAAAAATACCATAAAATGTAAGTAACTGGGGAGTGTACTCACCCAGTGTTTAGAGAAATGTCACTTACATTTTTGTATTTAGGTACTTTGAGTTCATGAAACTGCAGCTTAAAGAGTTAGTTCACCCAAAAAGGAAAATTCTGTCAGTAATTACTCACCCTCATGTTATTCCAACCCCCTAAGATTTTCGTTCATCTTTGAAACACAAATTACGAACTCTGAGTGAGAGACGTAGTGTAACAGCGCAGCGCTTCTGTGTTGTACGTGAGAATGTAGGTTCACTATTGGCCGACACTAGTCAGGTGTGTGATGCATGTGACGTTCAACACAGAAGCGCTACGCTGTTACAGTACGTGAACTCACTCAGAGGCCCAGAGAAGAAAATGAATAGTTGAATAAAGTCGTCATTTTTGTTTTGTTTTTGCGCACAAAAAGTATTCTCGTCGCTTGATAAACTTATGGTTTAGCCACTGTAGTAATTACTGACAGAATTTTCATTTTTGGGTGAACTAACCCTTTAAATGTTTAAACATCTACAAATATTTGCTAAAGTGCAAAAACGTCAAAACTTTGATAAAAAATGCAAGTAACTGGAGAGGGTTACTTCAAATGTTAGAGGTACTTTGAGCTCATGAAACTGCATCTTAACCATATATAAACAATAAACATTAAAACATTTACAAATATTTTAAAGACTGCAAAAGTCACACACACACAAAAAGGAAAAACGGAAAGTACTTAAGGCCCTTTCACACTGGACACGTAACGAAAAAGCGGAATGGAAAAGCGAATAGTTTGCGTGCGAATAGTTTGCTCAAAACCATTCACATCAGCCGCGACGCGAATTTGCGACGTTCAGAGCTTCAACATTCCAAAACTTTCGCGCCGACAGCTGAGAAAACATGGACACTTCATCATCATCATCATCATCATCATCATCATCATCATCATCATCATCATCATCCAGTGAAGACGAGCTTTTCATTTTCTTTAAAAGACAGAAAAGAAGGTTTTGTGTGCACCCAATCTTAAAGAACAGAGAGTCTGGAGGGGAGTATGCTAATCTTGTAAAGGAGCTAAAACTTTGCCACAAAGAACCGGCCAAAGTAAGGATTATGCATTAAACATTTGAATTGTTTATTGATAAACTAGTGTTTTCTGTCAGTTTTCAGTATGAGGCGCGCTCCAGTTCACGTGCCGGCGCCTCCGTGTCGTAATTATATTGTCTACTATATTTGCTTCTTATTTATTAATCCAGGCAATTTGTTGATGAAACATTGATTAAAATTAAGATACAATTTATACAAAACGAAATTCACTTTAAAGAAAGGCTTTCTTCAAAACAAAACTTAATGAGTGGCCAAAATCATGCCTGACCCATTCCAAATGTTTTCGATATATTGGGCATCTTATGATCCTATCTTACTCATCTCATGCGGTTCCCTTTTCATATAGCTAATCAACATAGATGAAATCGTCACCCCCTTCCGCTTTAGTCACATGCTCTGGTGTGTGGCCTATACATGCATGCAAAAGTAATATGAAACACACAACCATGAATGTTGAAAATATTCAAAATCAATTATTTCCCTCCTAGTCAAAAATATTATAAATCATCAGCACGCACTTCATCAAGCTATTTTATCCCATGCCTCGTTCTTTTGTAACTGGTCCCTATCAGAGGTGGAAAGAGTAATAAAATATTATACTCAAGTAAAAGTACTACTACTTCAATTAAATTTTACTTAAGTACAAGTAAAATTACCGGTCTAAAAATCTACTCAAGTAAAAGTAAAAAGTAGCTCATTTAAAATTTACTCAAGTAAAAGTTACTGAGTTACTTTTTTAACAGTGGGGGGTGGGTGGGGTGGGGTGGGGGGACTCTCACGTGTAGGGTTGTAATGGTATGAGATTTTTACAGTATGATAATGTCTCATAAAATATCACGGTTTACAGTATTAATAAATTATTAAATAAACGGTATTATTAAATTATGGTTATTATTATCATCAGTTAAAATGACAGTTAAATTAAAGAAAACTATTTTTTGGGGGGTTGAACAAATGCTTTTATTATAACAAACTTGAAACCATTTGTTTGTTTTGTTTATTAAAATTTCAATAGAACATGTCTAATCAATTAAATTCAATAATTGATAATGAATTAGATTAACAACTCATTTTTAACATTAAAGGGGTCATGAACTAGCTTTTTAAAAAATGTTATATTGTTGACAGGTCAACTTATGATGTTCGCTTGGTTTTTACATTCAAAAACATCAAAATGAATAAGTAATAGTCTATTTTCTACCCTAGTTTTGAGCCTAGCTCAAAAACGCTCGGTTTTTATGGGCGTCTCGCATTGAAGACTTGGAAGTAAACGCCCACTGCTGTGAGTGGATAACAGTTTTGCATATTATAAGGAGTTTCAACTCACTCGTCAGTAACGATTAGACTGATACACATGTACACATAATTATTAGATATCAAACGATCTGTAACAATGCAATACTAGCCTATCAGATTATTATTATTTTTTAAATAAACATTTTACTCACATAAGTGTGTTGCACCATTCCTGTAGGATCCAATATATCCAATATCCAATATCCGAAGGCACAGCACCGTTTTCTAATCTTAATCGGTCTGCAAATCCAGTCTCGACCTGTGTCTTGTTTACAAAACAATCCTCAGTGAAATGAAGCGAACAAACGGACAATGTTTTACCCACATCAGCTGGAACGTCATTAAAAATAAAGTTTAACTAAGCATTCCTATTGGAATCCAGAGGAAGCTTATGCAGCGACTGTCTTCTTCCACAACCAGGCACTGCACAATATTTTGTAAATGTCATGTTTATTGCTCGGTAGCTCGATCCGGTTTGTCATCACAAGGTAGGCCCATGTTATTTAGCTATGATTGTAATGCGCGAATCGGTGGGCGGGGCTAAAGTAGCCGTGTTGAAGTAGGTGTTGATCTTCTTCAGCGGGGGTGGTGTTTTATCCTCTTTGACGTCATAGTTCCCCACTTTGAAAAAGGAGTCGTTTGCTGAGCCTGGTGTCAATAAAAGCATTTATTGGACTAACAAGGACGTTTTCAGTTCTGAAATTTACAGGATATTCTTATAATATGATGACCTCTTAGATGTCAAAAGTCAAAAAGAAAATTTGATTTCTCAGTTCATCACCCCTTTAATAATTTATTAATTTTTTTAAGAATAATATAGTCCTATGAAATGTATTTTATTCAGAAAATTAATGTTTCTTTTTATGATTTAATCCAAATATATTATCAAAAACGGTGGCAATCAAATGAAAATTTAAACTTGTGTCCTTTTATTTTTTGGGGAAGAGCTGCAAAAAACAGATTTACTAAATTAAACCATGGACAAAAAATATATGCCTTAATTAATGTTTAAATAAATTGAATTATTATTATTGTTGTTGTTGTTATTATTATTATTTTGAGAAGTATGTTCTATTGTATGCCTACAATAGTAATATATTTTTGTCATAATTTCTCTTAGTTAAACCAAACTTTTATTTTGACGGGTTGTAGTGAAGACCTGTTTCAAACTGTAAGCCTATTTGACAATGTTTTTTCTCAAATAAAATGATGAAAATGCTCATTAGGCGTTCTCTCAGAGCAGCTCTGGAAATGTTCATGTATTCATCATGTACTCAAATTGTTTGTGAGAGGCTGAAAACACTACGCGTACTTGAGTATGTAGTAGACAAAGCGGAGCAGCTCATTCACACCGATTCACAGAAACGCAGAACAAGCAGGTTATATATTTACATAGCAGTATTTTTGCGCTTAAATATTCACAGACCATGTCGCGATTGGATTTATTGCACAGTTCTACTTTCCATGTATTCATCCATCCATCATTTTGCGTGTTTTACGTGACATCTTCTGCGTTATGTAAATTCCATTTTCATGACTGGATTCCGGGATTCCCTCTGCATCACGTAAATCATTCGGCCTTACGTTATAATAAGGACATACTTTTATCTGCAGGAGGGATGGTGTCCTATGTATCCTCCTTTTGCAGCCACTTTGTGTCCACATTTTTTGCAAATTGGATATCTATCCTCGAGGACAACCACACTTTTTTACATCCAACGTATTTCCATACTGGCCATAATTCGCTTCATAAAAATTCGAGGGCGCTTCGCTTTCAGGCTTCAGCTGGGTCTGCGTCACCTTTTTTGCGTGTTTGTTCTCCCGCCCTTCAGTCAGTGTAGTTTCCGGAGTGTGATTTTTTTTCTCTCCCTTGTATTATTATTTTTTACTCAGTAACGGATATGATTTCAAATGTAGCGAAGTACAATACTTCAAACAAAACGTACTTAAGTAAAAGTAAAATTACAGATTTTAAAAACTACTTAAAAAAGTAGAAGTACACAAAAAACGACTCAATTACGTAACGCGAGTAAATATAATTCGTTACTTTCCACCTCTGGTCCCTATAAGCAAACAACGTCATGTCATAAATTATAGGGTATGCGTGCACTGAGATGCGGAATAGGCAATATAAAAATGCTGTCATTATAAAAGGTTTCTAGTTTCAATGTATTGCTTGTTTTTAGTTTACATTTCATGTTGTGACACTTCTCTTCTCTCACACATAATGCTGCTACGTCAGAGCGGCCAAAGCGTCAACAAGCTTCACCTTTGTTTCCTTGTATGTGATTGGCTGAAGCCTTTTCTGTCGCTGCAAAAGTGAAAAAAAAATCGACATCGAAGCGAAAAAATAAAAGTCGTTTTTTTCGGAAGCACTCATTACACAAACAGCTGATCAAAAAATAAAACCATTGTGCGTTATTCGTGCGTCAAAATCGCGTCCAGTGTGAAAGGACCTTTACAGGGTTACGTCACTCAGTGTTTAGTGTAATTTCATCTGAATTTAAGTATTCTCACAGGAGATACTTTGAGCTCATGATGTCCTCTTAAATGGTGAAGAAATGTTAATTGAGAGCAGATGTCCTTAAAATCACAGTTGTCACAAGAAAATGTGGCATTCTCCTTGATGCCAGTCTTTGGATGTACCCTCCACAGATGTGTTTTTAAAGCCCCAACTGTTTTGAAAATACAAACACATTCTGGGTGTAAACAGGGATAGAAAGTTGCATTAACTGAACAATGGCAAGTTCTGTAATGCATGAAAAGGATACCTTGGTGATGTGATGAAAACTTGCAGAAGCGGCACTGCATCGATTTCTTATGCTGAAAACCTGCAAAATAAATAAATGACAAAGCCTCCTTGCATCAAATAGCTGACGACAAGTGACAGAACAGAAGTTTTTTACATAACACTGCCAAATTTGATTCATTTATGTCTTTAAATCACATGCAGCAATATTTTTTACCTTAAAACATCTTAATGAATTTTAAATTCATGAGGATGTCTAGTGGCGGATCCTGGCCGTAACACTCTGGGCAGCAAATTAATTGGAAGTCTTGCAAATTCACGTAAAATAGTTTACTTCTGCATTGATAATAAGGTGGATACATTAGTGGATTAGAGCAAACAAATTTGGTCCTTATTCATTAAATTAGTCAATGAATTAATAATGTCAATGTACTATCATCAAATAATACTAAGTTTTGAAGTAACATTAGCATTAACCCAAACACCACTTTTATTTTTATTGATATTCTTATTGTATTTGGCCTGAAATAACATTTATTCAATAAATTAAAAATGTTTTGAAAATTTCGGTTTATAGTTCTGTATTATTAACCCTCTGGGGACCAAGGGGTTTTTGGGGCCCTTGGGATGTTTTGACATGCTCTGACATTTGTGCTTTTTTCAGTTATTTATAAACATGTTAATGGCAAAGGTGTAAATTCACTCTATATAGCACAAACGGGGCTACCGTAATATGTGAGCAACATGTATGTACATGTTTGTATTTTTGAGAGAATATTATTTATGCATGGTTATTGAAAAAACTAAAACTAAAAGTTTCTGAAATAAGGCCACAAAACACATATTGATTATTTCTTCACAAGACTTTTGAAAATTGTATCACATAGTCTAGAATATTTGCTCCAAAACTATGTGAGAATCATCCTGACTACTCATTCAGATAAGTCAATAAAGTCTTTTAGATGTGTATGACGTGTTTTGTTTGAGAAAGCTTTATGCGAAGGGGCGTGATCTCTCATTAATATGTGTGGCATTTCACACCTGAGAAAGACAAAGACCCTCCCATAATGGCCCTATTAGGTGCTATCAGGCCATATCATTATGAGGAGCCTTGCACAAAGAATGAGGAGATTTAAAAAAGAATGGCTTTTAGATTGTTTGGATTTATTTACAACACACACACGCACACACACACACACACAAACACACACACACACACACACACACACACACACACACACACACACACACACACACTGTCACATGCCTGTCCTGTCTTATGTTGCACATGGGTGTTTTGTTATTTTGGGCCATGTGCTCTTGTCGTTGTCTGATCCCTCCCCCTCGTTACCTGATTATTGTTTGAGTTCTTCCACCTGTCCCCTCTTGATTTGTTCCCTTCTTAAGTCTCCTCTTGTTTGCAGTCTTTGTCGGATCGTTGTCTAATGTCTCCCGTTCCCCGTGATCCCCCGTTCCCCGTGATCCACTTCATGTTAAGGTTTAGTTGTTGTTTCATTTTATTCATTGTGTTTTTCCCCCTCGTGGGTTTGTTTATTTTTTGTAATAAATCATCTTTTCTCTGCATTTGAGTCCTCACACCTTTTTACCTTGCCCGTTCCGTGACATAACGATCCGACCAAATGAGGACTCAGCCGAGAAGAGGGGCCACGTCAGAGACTGTTCACGTTCTGTCTGCCCAGTCAGAGACTGTTCACGTCCCATCTGCCCAGTCAGAGACTGTTCACGTTGCGTCTGCCCAGTCAGAGACTGTTCATGTTCCGTTTGCCCAGCGAGAGACTGTTCACGTCACGTCTGCCCAGCGAGAGACTGTTCACGTCACGTCTGCCCAGCGAGAGACTGTTCACGTCACGTCTGCCTAGCGAGAGACTGTTCAAGTCACGTCTGCCCAGCGAGAGACTGTTCACGTCACGTCTGCCCAGCGAGAGACTGTTCACGTCACGTCTGCCCAGCGAGAGACTGTTTACGTCACGTCTGCCCAGCGAGAGACTGTTCACGTCACGTCTGCCCAGCGAGAGACTGTTCACGTCACGTCTGCCCAGCGAGAGACTGTTCACGTCACGTCTGCCCAGCGAGAGACTGTTCACGTCACGTCTGCCCAGCGAGAGACTGAGGACGTCCAGTCTGCCCAGTCAGAGACTGAGGACGTCCAGTCTGCCCAGTCAAAGACTGAGTACGTCCAGTCTGCCCAGTCTGAGACAGATCCAGAAATGCCCATTTGTGTGGCCGCCAAGGCACTTACGGACTATCTGGAGCGTCTGGCTCGGATCCTGGACATGCCCGTGTCTGCCGTTCCAGAGCCGGGGCTAGTGTCTCCTGTTCCAGAGCCGGAGCCAGTGTCTGCCGTTCCAGAGCCGGAGGCAGAGCCAATGCCTGTTCCTGAGCCGGAGGCAGAGCCAGTGCCTGTTCCTGAGCCGGAGGCAGAGCCAGTGCCTGTTCCAGAGCCGGAGGCAGAGCCAGTGCCTGTTCCAGGGCCGGAGGCAGAGGCAGTGTCCGTTCCAGAGCCGGAGGCAGAGCCAGTGCCTGTTCCAGAGCCGGAGGCAGAGCCAATGCCTGTTCCTGAGCCGGAGGCAGAGCCAGTGCCTGTTCCAGAGCCGGAGGCAGAGCCAGTGCCCGTTCCAGGGCCGGAGGCAGAGCCAGTGCCCATTCCAGAGCCGGAAGCAGAGCCAGTGTCCGTTCCAGAGCCGGAGGCAGAGCCAGTGCCTGTTCCAGAGCCGGAGGCAGAGCCAGTGCCTGTTCCAGAGCCGGAGGCAGAGCCAATGCCTTTTCCAGAGCCGGAGGCAGAGCCAGTGCCCATTCCAGAGCCGGAGGCAGAGCCAGTGTCTGCTGTTCCAGAGCCGGAGCCAGTGTCTGCTGCTCCTGAGCCGGAGGCAGAGCCAGTGCCTGTTCCAGAGCCGGAGGCAGAGCCAAGGCCTGTTCCAGAGCTGGAGACAATGTCTGTTCCAGAGCCAGCGCCTGTTCCAGCGCCAGAGCCAGTGTTTGTTTCTGTGTTTGTGTTTGTTTTTGTGACTGTTACAGTTCTTGTGTCTGTTCCTGAGCCGGTGTCTGCTGTTCCTGAGCCGGTGTCTGCTGTTCCTGAGCCGGTGTCTGCTGTTCCTGAGCCGGTGTCTGCTGTTCCTGAGCCGGGGTCTGCTGTTCCTGAGCCGGGGTCTGCTGTTCCTGAGCCGGGGTCTGCTGTTCCTGAGCCGGGGCCACCGCCCTGGCCGCCCGAGGGGTCTGCTTCGCCCTGGCCGCCCGAGGGGTCTGCTTCGCCCTGGCCGCCCGATGGACTGTCTGCTTCGCCCTGGCCGCCCGATGGACTGTCTGCTTCGCCCTGGCCGCCCGATGGACTGTCTGCTTCGCCCTGGCCGCCCGATGGACTGTCTGTTTCGCCCTTGCCTCCCAGGAGTAAGGGGTCTGTCCCTCCCGTCCCGCCCTGGTCTGTCCCTCCCGTCCCGCCCTGGTCTGTCCCTCCCGTCCCGCCCTGGTCTGTCCCTCCCGTCCCGCCCTGGTCTGTCCCTCCCGTCCCGCCCTGGTGTGTCCCTCCCGTCCCGTCCCGCCCTGGTGTGTCCCTCCCGTCCCGTCCCGCCCTGGTGTGTCCCTCCCGTCCCGCCCCGCCCTGGTGTGTCCCTCCCGTCCCGCCCTGGTGTGTCCCTCCCGTCCCGCCCTGGTGTTTCCTTCCCGTCCCGCCCTGGTCTTGTGGAGCGTCTGGTAGCCGCTCCGTAGGGAGGGGGTAATGTCACATGCCTGTCCTGTCTTGTGTTGCACATGGGTGTTTTGTTATTTTGGGCCATGTGCTCTTGTCGTTGTCTGATCCCTCCCCCTCGTTACCTGATTATTTTTTGAGTTCTTCCACCTGTCCCCTCTTGATTTGTTCCCTTCTTATGTCTCCTCTTGTTTGCAGTCTTTGTCGGATCGTTGTCTAATGTCTCCCGTTCCCCGTGATCCCCCATTCCCCGTGATCCACTTCATGTTAAGGTTTAGTTGTTGTTTCATTTTATTCATTGTATTTTTCCCCCTCGTGGGTTTTTGTTTTGTGTTTGTTTATTTTTTGTAATAAATCATCTTTTCTCTGCATTTGAGTCCTCACACCTTTTTACCTTGCCCGTTCCGTGACACACACACACTGCTTAGAATAACTGAACACACTCATGCTAAAGTTGACTAAAAAGAGGTATAAAAAATCTTAAAATACAGGGTGCATACGTCTGGACACTTCTATCACACACCCTTCACCATATAGACATGGTTTTATTTCAGTTCAAAGTTCAAAGTTAGAGTTGGAAACATCTTGAAAAGAAAATTGTCTTTTTCCATAAATGTCTTAGTTTATTCATACATATTTCAAAGTTGAGGATTCATTATTTTGATATAGCTTGCATTGGAACAAACACTATAACAACTTAGTTGATTAGTTTATTGACAAAACATACTATATATTTAACATATGAGCAGAAACTCCTAACAAAAGCTTATTTGATGTCTATTTTAGACTAGTCAACAAATGTTGTCTTTTATTTCGTCTGTAACAGTGCGTATCTGTGTGTTCATTCATTCATTCATTCATTCACACACACACACACACACACACACACACACAGAAACATGATTCGCATTTAAACGGTATGCTATTTTTCCGTTTACAGACACTAACGTTATTCTATATCGCGATTAGAACAAAGCACAAGCATAAAACACTTACTTCTCAGCTGAATCTGTTGCTCCTCCTCGTGGTGAAAATAAACCAGCACTTGTTCTGAGGTAGGTAAATGTCCCAGGATTGTTCCTCATATAGCCGCGCAAGACGACAGTAGATTAATCTGACTAAAAAATATAGTGTGTTTTCAGAGTTTATGGGCGTTAACGCGTCTCAATGTGTTGCTTCACATATTTGCGTTTGAATTAGCGCGTGCTCTCCGTGGCCTGTCACATTACCAGAATAATGAGCTGAGAGGAAGATAATTAGACCGGCTGACACGTCTCTCTTTTTATATAGATGACATAAACGGAGAATATTTATTTTAGTTTTGAATCGGATCATTTAAAAGTACAAACTCAAATGATTTAAAAGATATATTGCTTATGGCTGGGTGAATAGCATTTGCTCAGTTTTGTTGAAGATTAGAGACGTGCTCCAGAAAAAAAGTTCACGGTGACTGAGAGGCAGAACGCACACCCTGTTTATTTTCTTTATTTTACAAAAGCACAATATTTTATTTCGATTGTATGTGGGCACATAAAAAAGTAGACATTTAACAGATTATTTTCTCATATTTCTTAACTCTATATGAACAGAAATGATGGTAGTACTTTAAGTCTATTTTTCTGCTATGTGAAAAAAAACAAGCAAAACGCGCCGGCGCGTTTCTGGTCACCAGAGGGTTAACAATAATATTTATTTATTTATTTATTTTTTCTAATTTAGAGGCTCCATATCTAATCTTGCCTAGGGCATTAAGTAAGCCCCAAAAATGAAACTTCTGTCAGTATTTACTCACACTCATGTTGTTCCAACCCCGTAAGACCTTCGTTCATCTTCGGAACACGAATTAAGATATTTTTGATGAAATCTGAGAGCTGGATCACTCCTCCATAGGCTTCTTAAGGGATTGAAACTTGCCAGCCCTGAAAAGTCATTAAAGACGTCGTTAAAATAGTCCAAGTGACTACTGTGGCTCAATCTTAAGTTTATCAAGCGATGAGAATACTTTTTGTGCGCAAAAACAAACAAAAATAACGACTTTATTTCAACTATTAATTTCCTTCTCTGTTGGCCTCTAGTCAGTTAACTTAGTATGATTGCGTGGATCTACGTCACATGTAGGCTCCCTATTGGCCGACGCTGGTCATGTGGGTGATGGGTGTGACGTACAACAACAGAAGCTTAAGCTATATCACTAGTTTAACTGACTATAGGCCCAAAGAGAAGGAAATTAATAGTTGAAATAAAGTCGTTATTTTAGTTTTTTTTGCGCACAAAAAGTATTCTCGTCGTTTGATAAACTTAAGATTGAGCCACTGTAGTCACTTGGACTATTTTAACGATGTTTTTAATGACTTTTCGAGGCCGGCAAGTTCAATTTCTGAAGAAGCCTATGGACTAGTATGCTGCCCTACAAAGGCAAAAGAGCTTAACTCGCTAGAGTGTGGAACTGAGAAAAATGACTTTAAAGATTTTTAGTTGTCCCGCCAAATTAATTATAGGTAGGACACTGAAAATCGGGCAATTAGATGTTTAAGTAATGAAAATTATCTACATAAAAAAATCTTGAACTCAAACTTGACTTTTGACCACTATTTTAAAGTTACTGTACTCTGCCTTTGTATTGTCAGCAAAAAGTGAGAAGTCATGCCAAGGCAAAAGGCAGTAACTTCCACATTATCAATATTTGGTTGCTGATCACCATTAACAAAATCATTATAGCAACACCTGTATAAAATCTAGTGATCATGTCATTTATTTTGTATGATTTACAATTATAGCCATCTACTTTTTGCTATCCTATGCTTTGGTTGCATTCTGGTGGCCCTATATTAATAGCCTACATTAAACATGACAAAATACCTCCATGGGATAAAGAGTGTTTTTAAGTGGTACCGCGTGGCATAAGACTTGCTAAACATGCGTTCAAAATGATAACAATAAAACAGATCCTCGCGCGCATTCGACCCGGAGACTGGTTTATAGCGGTGGATCTGAAAGACGCATACTTTCACAGGCGCTTACCGAGATTCGTGTTCAAGGTGTCACGCTCCTCGTCCGTTCACGAAAAGTAGCCTACGCAGTGCTTTCCCCCTTGAGACTAGGGAGCGCGTTCTGGACTACCTTGACGACTAATGCATTTATAGCACAACCTTCTGTGTTCCGCGTCTTTTCAGTATGCGGTGGTTTCAGCTGTCTGCCCTATTATTGTGCTTGTGCACTTCGCTCGTCCCGCGGATTTATTCCGGACGCTGTGATTGTATTTGTAACCTGCTTGTAAAAGCTGGTCTGATGTTGTATGCACCAGCACTTCTTGCTTCCTTATGTTGTAGGCTATGCACCAATATACCAATATATTATTTGATAGAACACCGGCACCGTAACTTCATATTGACGCGCGGCTAAACAAAGGCAGAGTACCGTAACTCAAGCGTGAGCGTTCCAAAACAAAGCCAAAGAGCCGTAACTTGTGTTACGGTGTTCTGCCTTGGTTTCTCATGGGCTTTTGGATGTTACGGTTAAGACAACCCATTATTTTCTCGAAAAAACAACGGATTTGACTCAAGTTACTTATCCACATGATAAAGGAGGTCTTGAATGTGCCAAAAATATAAATAACTCATTTTCGACCAAAAACGATGTTACGGTCTTTTGCCTTTGCACGGCAGTATGGAGGAGTGATCCAGCTCTCAGATTTCATCAAAAAATATCATAATTCGTGTTCCGAAGATGAACGAAGGTCTTACAGGGTTGGAACAACATGAGGGTGAGTAAATACTGACAAATTTTCATTTATTGTACCAAACCCTTTAACACAAAATGGCAGACATCAACTTCGTAACTTATGCAGCCTGAATTACACTGTCACATGTTTTAGTGGTCTCATGGCGGCTCTCAATAAAGCAACTTAACACAAATTACATATCATAAGAGCTAACAGTATTTGACACAAATATGGAATGAACAAATATGCAATAACAACTCTTGTTAAATACTCACTGTGAAAGTCGTAGTGGTTCTGTTTTCTTCACTAAATGATACCTGGTGAGTCAGACCTAATGATGCTGGGTTACATTGAGAAAAGAAAAAGTAAAAAAAGGAATACCTAGTGTCTCATACATTTAATATAATCATAATAAATTTCAACAAACTTATTTAGTTCAGTAAATAGTAACTGAGAGATTAGTATGGGCTAAATTAGGTTATAAAATGCTACCATGAAACCAGAAAAGGCATGAATTCACTGTTACTCTGTTATGCATGTAAAATATACTGTCTCCTAAAGTAAAACATTGGGAGAATCGTTCGTTTAGCTCAGTGTTTCTCAACCTCTCCTGCAGGGACCCCCTGACAGGACATGTTTTTGTTTTAACCCTGAAATGGCACACCTGATTCAATTAATTAAAGGCTTAATGTGCAGCTGACTAATTGAATCAGGTGTGCCATTTAAGGGTTAAAACAAAAACATGTCCTGTCAGGGGGTCCCTGCAGGAGAGGTTGAGAAACAGTGGTTTAGCGAATGCTTATCGGGCGCGACAATGTAATGGCTACCCATGTTTTTCAGTTTTATCTTGAAATTGAGACCTGCACTCAAATTAACGCACACAAGACTTAATACATACAGAGTTCAGTACTCACCATAACTTAAATGATGGAAAATCTTCTCACTCTCCCGCGCATACAAAGCCACTATACCAACGGTTTCTTTCAGGCGTATACGTTTTTTTTTTTTTTTTTTTTTGCAAGACATGTTCATCACACACAGATTTTTCACTTCTACTTGATGCATTGTTTGAACACTATTTAATATGTTCAGTGAATATATTTGTTTTAATTTTACCTTCAGATCTTAAGCTAAAATTACCACAATGCATCTTTTTGTTTGGGGATAATTAGTTGGAAGCAATTTGTTGAGTCAATATTTAATTTTTTCAAAATATATGTTTTTTACAGTGAATCCGTTTTACTTTTGTAATGTGATGCTTTCTGGGTGAAACAGGAGGAAAGTTGGCATTGCATACCAGAAAGAAACCAGAATAAATAGCTCTTTGGATATTGGTTAATATTTAATTTAGTAGTTGAATGTGGCCAATGAATGGTTGGCCCATGAAGACCAGCAAACTTCATCAAGACAGTAGTTTTTATCAGTTTTGATTTCATGTTGACTTTAAACCAATTTAGGATGTGTTTGCATAAAGTGTTCAAAAATAGTCCAGATTGCATTGGAATTAAAAGGCAGAGGTTAAGGTTAAGATTAGTGAATAATCAGGTGCACATTTTCTTCCAAACCATCTAGAGAAAATCCAAACTGTATGCCTCTTTTTTCATAATGTAACACTTTTTCTTTGCTACACATTCATATTCTCTGTGCTTCCATCAACTCATCTTGCATTCTCTAATCACCCCCGTGATGCCTTTCTCCTGACCCATCACCTCTGCAAAATTAAAGCCCCCCTTTTCCATTTCCCTGGGCTTGTGTCATCAGGCATAGAGAGGGCATGGAAATCGTCAGGATGGTCCTGTTTGATTTGATTGTCTTCTGAATTGAGTTGAACGCATGCAGGAGTTCAAGTGTGATCCAGGGGTTCATCTTGCCGTGTCGTGTGAAGTTTGTCTGCTGGAAATCATAGTGTCAGGGCAGACGTCCCCCTCAGGGGCTGGAAGCAGATGCATAGTGCGGCCCTGGTAGGGAATGAGTGTATGCATGTGGAAGAGATGGATATCAGTGTATGAAAAAATATCATGGCTGTGCTGCAAAAATCGAATTGAAGATTTGGCTTCCTTTCAGTTCACGAGTGTGAACTGGTCTCTCTCTCATTCTATCTGTCTCTTGTTCTGTCTATCTGTATATCTCTCGTTCTGTCTATCTGTCTTGATAGAACATAATTTTATATCATATAATTGTATCTCTATCTATCTATCTATCTATCTATCTATCTATCTATCTATCTATCTATCTATCTATCTATCTATCTATCTATCTATCTATCTATCTATCTATCTATCTATCTATCTATCTATCGTTCTACCATTCTATCTATATCTCTGTCTATCTATAATTCTATCTTATTTTTTTCACTTTAAATTTTTAGAAATTTTGTTTCTAAAAAATTCTAATTAATCACTTAATTTGCTGTGCTTTTCTGGTTTAAAATGTATAAATTTCAATTAATTTTAAATATACTTGCATTCAAATGTATAGTTATGCATCTTGTTTGTGACCTCAAATTAATTTCAAATTTACAAACTGAATTGGAATTTAAAGGCGTTCTCAATTCAATTTGGAGTGGTGCACAACTCTGGCAAATGTGTGTAATTCAAGGATGTGGATACTGATCGCATACATGACAAGTAACAAATAAGTGTGTGAATGCTGCGGTTAGAAGAAAAGGATGACTTGAGACTAGCTCCACATGACAGGGGTTATCTGCAGTACAAGTGTAATCTATCAAATCAGACATGGGAGCTGCTGGATGTAATCTGAACGGTTATTATTGCAGATACTCAAACAGCAAACATCAAAGCAAGTGTAGTGTCTACTATCCAAACCTCTCCTGCTTTAGTACACTCGTGTGTGCAGATTAATTGTAGGATGTGCAGCCACTGGTTTGACGGGAATGTAAATTTGGGGCTTAGTCTATCTGGGAGAGCTGGTGGTTAGTGTGATGTATGTCTGCGCTGGAGGTCTCTGTCCAGGGCCGACGCCACATATCAAAAGAACAACTGACTCTGTTCCTCACCATAGACTCTTCTGGGCTCCTTCAGAGCACTTTTGTAGAAAACATCATTGCTTAAAGTTGCAGTAGGGAGTTTTGAGAAAATGTTGACTTAGCCTGAAAATTTGAACAAGCACAACTTACAGGTCCAACCCCCTTGCTCTCTGCTGTGCTACAGCCCTCCCTCCACAGCTCCTCCCCCACAGTGGAGCCTGCCGTGAACGCGCAGGCTAGTAAGCAGGGCCACCGATGACGGCGGATTATAAACAGTTATGGAACATTCACTAATAGGGACGAAACATCAACAATATGCTTTAAAGGTCACATGTTGGATCTTGTGATTCAAAATGGTACACTTGTGTCTGGGTTGTCCGGATCTGACTTTGGGCTATCTGATCACTTAGCCATTCTTTTTAATCTGGAACTACCTGATTTACTTACTACTACTTGCCGTATCATTCACTACCGTAAGTGGAGATCTATCGCACCCACTGACTTCTCTGACTTTATTGATCCTGCTATTAGCTGTATTTTACCATCTGATGCATTGGATGATAAAGTAAACTGGTTGAATACAATTCTTTCATCTGGCCTGGACACTTTTGCTCCTCTAATGTCACGTGCTGTATCTTGTAAACGATCTGCCCCGTGGTACAACAATGATCTGCGCGCAATGAAAACTCAGTGTCGCAAACTGGAGCGCAGATGGCGCTCTACTGGTCTAACTGTGTATCATCTGGCATGGAAAGAAAGTTTGGGAGAATATAGGACTGGAATTGCATCGAGAAGATCTGCTCATTTCTCCCAGATTATTGCAAGTAATCAAGATAACCCAAGAAAATTGTTTAATTCTATCAACAATCTTTTAAACAGAAATAACATCTCTATCGTCCCTCCTTCTGTTCAATTATGCAACAAGTTTCTTGTGTTTTTTGGCAATAAGATCGAGGGAATAAGAGATCAGATTAGCATTACTAATACAACTGTTACCCCAAAATTAACCATCATGGAATTTTCTGGTATTTGTTTCTCTGAATTCTCCATGTTAGATTCTCAATCCCTGTGTAATGTGGTTTTAAAAATGAAGGCTACCACTACAAGCGTTGATCCCATACCAGCTGGGTTGTTTCAGTCATGCTTTTCTCTTCTGTGTCCAGCTGTATTGAGTATTATAAATGACTCTCTGTTTTACGGTGTTATGCCATCTGCACTTAAAATAGCTGCTGTAACCCCTGTTCCAAAAACAAATAGCCGTGACTTTGAGAATCTGGGAAATTTTCGTCCTATCTCTAGTCTCCCTTTTATTGCTGAAATCTTAGAACGTATAGTTGCTTCACAATTGCTTTCTCATTTGTCTGTAAATAACCTCTTCGAGTCTTTTCAATCCGGCTTTCGTAAAATGCATAGCACTGAGACAGCTTTAGTCAAAGTCACAAATGAGTTATTGATGGCTTCCGACGCTGGATGCTTATCAATATTGATTCTGCTTGATCTCAGCGCTGCTTTTGATATTATTGATCATAGCACCTTACTCTCGCGCTTAGAGTCTGTCTTTGGTGTATCTGATACTGCTTTGAGTTGGTTTAAGTCTTATTTCTCTGATCGCAAACAATTCGTTGTGTTAGGTGGCTCCAGATCTGAGGTTGGCTCGGTAAAATTTGGTGTTCCCCAGGGCTCAATTTTGGGTCCCTTACTTTTCACTCTTTATATTTTTCCTCTTGGCCAGCTCTTGAGGTCTCTAGATCTTGATATTCATTTTTATGCGGATGACACCCAGATATATGTTCACTCAAAATCTGATGTAAATGTGGCCGTATCACATCTTTCTAACTGTATCACAGTTGTTAAAAAATGGATGTCTGCAAACTTTTTATGTTTAAATAGTGACAAGACTGAGGTGATTCTGATTGGTTCGCCTCACCATTTACGCAGAGTGCAACCTGTAGCGGTACATGTAGATGGCTCGGTAATTCAGTTCCAATCTAAATGAAAAAATCTGGGAGTAATTTTCAATCCTAATCTTACATTCGATCTTCACGTACGTAATACTGTCAAAGTTTCCTTTTTTCATCTTAGAAATATATCCAGATTACGGCCCATTCTGTCATTTCCTGTAGCAGAAAAATTAATTAACTCTCTGGTTTTCTCTAGAATTGACTATTGCAACGCCTTGTTAGCAGGAGCATCAAAATCTACTCTGAACAAACTTCAGTGGGTACAAAACTCTGCCGCACGTATTCTGACCAGGACAAGACAAAGGGATCATATAAAACCTATTTTAGAGACCTTGCATTGGTTACCTGTTAAATTCCGTGTTGATTTTAAAATTCTTATGCTGACGTACAAGGCATTGAATGGACTCGCTCCTCAATATCTCGCCGATCTTTTAATGCCCTACATTCCAACACGTAATCTTCGCTCGGCTGATGCCGGTCTCTTAGTTGTCCTGGTAACGAACAAAAAAACAATGGGTGATAGGGCATTCTCTTCAGTTGCCCCAAAGTTATGGAACTCCTTGCCTTCTGAAATAAGATTTGCTCCTTCTTTGAAAAGGTTTAAATCATGCCTTAAAACTCATTATTTTCCGGAAGCATTTGGATAAATGTGATATTGGTGGCTGTTAATGAGATGTATCTTATGGTTTTCTCTGTCTTTTATCTTTTATACTCTGTTTGTATTACTGCCTCTTTTATATGTTTTCTTAATTTTGCTTGTGTAAAGCGCTCTGAGAATTAACTTTTAAAAGCGCTATATAAAATAAAGTTATTATTATTATTATTATAAATTGACTATGGCCTGCCAATACTTTGACTACAAACTTGGTCCTCAAATCATTATGTATTTTGCAATACATGTAACTTTATAACGTTGCACTCTTTAAGTTATAAATAGCTAACGTTAAAGGATTAGTTCACTTTTAAAAAAACTTGCTGATAATTTACTCACCCCCATGTCATCCAAGATGTCCATGTCTTTCTTTCTTCAGTCGAAAAGAAATGAAGGTTTTTGATGAAAACATTCCAGGATTTTTCTCCATATAATGTACTTCAATGGGACAAAAACGGTTCAAGGACCAAATGACTGTTTCAGTGCAGCTTCAAAGGGCTTTAAACGATACCAGACGATGAATAAGGGTCTTATCTAGCGAAACGATCAGTCATTTCAAAAATAAATAAAAAACTTTAAGTTTTATAAGCACAAATGCTCGCCTTGCTCTGTTCTGTGATGCACGTTCGTGACTCTCCTGTTTGAACTCGTTCATCAAAATGAACAAATCTTTTTTCGAATCATTTCGTTCGTTGAATTAACGAAATGACTCCGAAAAAGACTCGTTCGAAATGAACGAGTCTTTTTTTGCGAGTCATTTCGTTCGTTGAATGAACGAAATGACTCGAAAAAAGAACGAAATGACTCGAAAAAAGATTCGTTCATTTGGATGAACGAGTTCAAACAGGAGAGTCACGAACGACGGTACGCGCTCGCGCTGTGCAAGAGAGGTGTGATCAGCTGCTAAGACATTCCTCCTGGCTCTGATTGGTTGTTTCTGACCGGGAGCGGTGTATTTCTGCAAATGGCAATAGGACCACAGGGAGGAGCCAGTGGAGCTTGATTTTTTTTACAGATTATCTGTCTCATATTCAACTATCAGGACATAATGACAGTTTTAACAAATATTTGTTTACAAAAGTTACCTACTGGAGCTTTAAGAGCTTACTCTCCTTAATATTTTATCATATTCTGTCTCCTGTGCATTCCTATTTAATCTCCTTCTCTCCTCCTTTCTCGCAGTTTAATGCAAGCTTCAGAACATACACAGACATACACTGGCCTCAAAATGTATTTAAACACTTAAGCCATGGTTAAAAGTACATGAATGTCATTGAATTGCATAAGAAAAATCACACATGTGCCATTTATTTTAAAAGGAAAATTCTTTCAGAGAAAATTGTCAGTAAATAATAAAGTTAATTTTCTTTTTCTCACACAAAGCAATTTTATGGCATTAGGCAAACTTGAAGTATTGTGCATGAGACATATGGACCACTTTTGTATTGTTTTTTGTCTTTTAGTTATGTAATGTATGAAAATATCTCTTGTGGCATTTATTTTAAATGAACAGCTCTAAAATAAAAATTCTGTTAGAGAAAATTGTTGTCACGATGATAAAGAAGATGAAGATAACAGGTTCCAACACGAAACTTCTTTTATTAATAAAATAAACTTGGATACAGACAGAATGTGTAACAGGGTATACGTGCAACAACGCAAATACAAACACTTAAAACAACCGACAAACACAGAGTGAATGGTGATGAACTAAATGATGAGCAGCTGTGATGATTAGTGTCCATGGGAACAGATGAGTAGCGGGAAACAAAGACAAAGAACAAACTAAATGTCCATGAAAACGATATTAAGAGCAAACACAACTGAGTAAGTGTGACGATTGCCAGTAAATAGCTAATTAAATTTCGTCTTTTTTCTCACACAAAGCATTTTAATGACATAAGAAAACTTTAAATATTGTGCAGGAGTCATATGGACCACCTTTATTGTACCATTTGTCAGTCTCAGAAAAGTGAGGTTAATTGTCAAATACTTTTCTGAGCCACGGTTCACATCAAATACAACCCATCCTGCTGTTTCCTCTGTCATGTCATGTTTTATTCTTTGGACAGTGTTTCTCAGCTCTCATGTTATTGATATAAGTTATTGGCTTCCATGTAGTTTTTGGCACAACCGAACGGGTGATAAACCAGATATTAAATAGGAGTCAAGTAAATCTTTTCCTGGAGAAAAGCAAATCTCAGGAGTATCATAACACTCTGGGTGATGTATTGGAAGCAGTGAAGTTATAATAGCTGAACAATCACATTGAAAACGTATTTTATCCATCTAATAACAGACAGATTGTAGGACTGCAGACTGACTTCTGCACACAGACACATTCACAAGTGACTATGTTAATATATATATATATATATATATCCACTAAAGTAAAGGTCATCAGCCCTCAAAATACCTGGAAAAGAGAAAAATCCCTCTGCCGCCTCTTTTATTTCTGTTTGATATGTATTCACCGAATACTCTTTCCGAGTCTCTGACCTTATCTGAGATGTGGGCCGCTGACGCTGATGCAGAGCAAATTCATTTTTGGAGAAGCATGCTCTAATATGTTAAGTTAATTCCAGTTAAATGTCAAATGCAGTAGCGGTAAGGGTTGTGCAGCTACCTCTGCGCTCCTCTAAACAATCTGGACTATGTAAAGCAACGCTGATATTGATCGTTCTTTGTAACTTAACCTTTGACTCCATTGAATGACTGATTTGTGGGATGAAATTGTTTCAGTGCCCTTTGCTGTTGTTTAAAATGCGCAGCAATGTGGTTTTGGCGTGCGCCACTTTGACCCATTTGAACCTGTACGCAACGTGCTAATTCAAAACAGTTTCCAGTCCAGCATGATGTTGACAAACTGCTGTCTCACTGTTTGTGTATTCTGGGAAATTTTGAAGCAGGTTAAGTGGCATGGGAGAGCAGGGGTGCTTGTAACACTTTTTTTTTTTTTTTTTTGTCTAACTGGATAATAACCCTGCATGGGAGATTTGGTTCTTGTTTTTTTAACAGCAATTAGTTACAGTACCTTAGTCTGCTACACATATCAGTTGATTTTATATCAGTATAATACATTTTGTTTGCTTCAATTTAATGTTTATCATTAGCATCACCTTGGATGATGTTTAACCGTGTTTGTGTGACATCATATGCCTGTATGATAATTGAGTTGCATGAAATTTGAGTTGTATTTGGAAGTCCTTTTTTGCTTGGAATGTTGTTCTTTTGGACTTTTTCAACTTACCTGGAGGATGTATAAAAGATTAATATTATATACTGATAAACACTTTTACAAACAACATGTTTGACATGTTTTTTCAGCAAGTATTACTTTTTGGCTGCTATTTCAGCTGGAACAGGCTTAAGATTTTCACTTTTTCAAGCTTATTTTCAGCTTGATGTTATCTCCCAAAAATGACACCGCAAATGCATCAGTTTATACAGACACCAACTGCAGCCTTTTTCAGAATGTCTACTGAAATTTTTCATTCTGTGTTGTTCCTTATTATGCAATGTGCTTTTTATAGTACTGTAGGTTGGTTTTTAAAAGGTGTTACTATACTCTCCCCTCTCTTGTCAGGTATTATTTTGTTGACTGGTATAGAATGTTTGTATGAAATTATTAGGAATAAAAGGCATCAAAATTTACTTTACTGCTGGTTTACTGCTTTTTTTCTTTGCATGACCGTGTTTATGGGGTGCAATATAACATTTCTTTGTGTTTTTTTGTTTTTTTAAAGCCTTATTTTTCATAAATTTCACCTTTATTGTAAGCCGCTTTCTCCTCTGTCATTTGAACGACCGGTTGACTTCCTGATTCTATGAAACCACTCCCTCAGAAACAGGCTATGGGCTCAGATTGGTTAGTTGGGCCGGTGTGTTGCAATTGGCTAAACTGTGTAGCGCACGTAGTCCGGAAACTTCACGCCCATTACCTTTACAGGCGAAAACTGCATGTGCTCCGGTCAAATGTAAATAATGGTGTCAATGCTGCGTATCAGTTTGAGCCAGAATCAGACCCAGAAAGCGGCAATGAAGAGAGTCAAGCAGAACCTCCCCACGGCTCTTACAAAACGTTTCTGAATGGTACATTTTTGAATCATTATTATTATTCTATTCTACTATTATTATATAAGAATTTCGATATGCTGTTACTTGAAAATGCTACTGCTGCTTGTTAGCTTTTGAGATACGGTTTTCTCCTGATTAAATGTTTAATATAACTGAATAAATGACTGAGTAATACCGTTTTTTAAAGTTATTGTTTTGTCGATATAATGAACAACCGTTTATCTATTCACAAAACTTAGTTTACTCGGTGTATCGTTTTCTTTAGGTGTACATGTGGCAACTGTGTTAAAATGCTAACAGAACGTGAAAACATCTGATAACAGCAGCTGAAGTTTGCTGTTGCGATTACATTTAATTTTTTAACTTTATACACGTTTGTCTTATACACACAAAATAGCAAAGAAATAACTAGCAGCGTTGGCATTGGTTTACGTTCTTGATCAAATCGAAAAATTACTTCATAAAGTATACATGGAAAATACATTTACAAAATTAGTACATAATTACAAATTCAGGTCCAAAATGTTTGTACGCGTTTGTCATAGACACACGAAATAGCATAACTAAGTGGCTACTAAAGCCAGCGCTGGCATTTGTTTACGTCCTTGTTAAAAACTAAAGCATTACTTCTAAAATTATACATGCAAATACATTTAAAATTATTAAGTCTTGCTTACTGGTTGTGGCCCAACAACTGTTGCCTCTGGTTTTAAAGTTGGAACTGCTTCATGCTTTAGTAACAGTTTGTTGTTGAATCCGACATTGAATTTGTGGAGATTCTGGAAGCTGTCTTCCATAAAATGCGCAGCACAGAGAGCTAAATTACGATTGTAATATTCAGGAACATAATCAAACATAAATTGTAGCCATTGTTGATGAACTACAGCGTCCGTAGGAAGCCTGAACACAGAAGACCTGACAGCTGGGTGAAAATAACACACTTTCGATGACATGGCTACTGCTCTCCACTATAACTCTTCCTCTTCGATAAAGCCATAGAAATATGGCCATGCCCCCTTTTTTGCATATTCCGGAGGGAGGGTTGATTATGGGTTAGTTACATATAAAACCCGGGAGGTATCGTTGTAGTCCCATTCGAGTCGTTTTTGTAGGCATTAAACTTCCTGATTTTTAAAAGACGATATCTCTGCTTACGTTGAACTTTCAGCGCAGCAACTTTGCAGATACTGTGCATGCACCAACAGCAACATTACACACTATTTAAAATGAAAAAAATGAAATCGCAATCCACCACCCCTTTAAAAGCTACTTTTTTCACGATACCAAAATTCCAGTAGTCGGTACCAATACCATTTAATTTTTACGGTTCTCTGTACCAATTTCGGCACCACAGCAAAATCTGTTGGAAATATTTTTCTATTTTATTTAACTATTTGAAGAAAAAAATATTTAAATTAAATTTAATGAGTTTATTATTTATGATTGTAAACATAAGTAGCCTAAATATATAAACATTGAAGGTTATGCTGTTTAAAAATACACATTGTTTATAAAAAGATCAAGTGGAAAATAAGCAACCTTCTATGCACACATTATTATTATTATTATTATTATTATTATTACATTGAGATGTAGCTAAATCTACTGTACAACAGTAACCTAATATAATTATTTCTGTTAATTTCTTCAAGTTAAAACAAACTTTTATTTTGACGGGTTGCCGTGAATACCTTTTGAGTTTCTGTGTTAATGATATATGACGATATCGTAATGATATCGTTTTTCTCAAATGAAACGTAAAATGCTCATGAAGTGACTCTCAGAGCGGCTCTGAAGATGAAGTTCATGCATTCATGTCCTCACAGCAGAGACTGAAAACACAGGAGTGTCATGCCTGCTTCTGTGTGTGTGTGTGTGTGTGGTAAATGAAACCGTTTCTGCACGACTCATTCACAGAGAGATAAGCAGAACATGCAGGATTAATATTTAAATAGTGTTTTTGCTGTTTAATATTCACAGAAACTAGTATCATGGTATATCGGCTAGGAACGCACCGATCCGATACTGCCATTCTTGGCCGGATTGGGTATCGGTTAGACGAGGCCTATCCAAATCCGATGTTGTGCATATACTATTCTTTCATTGTTAAGCCCCAAAAAAGGCACAAATACATTATAAAGCATCATAAAGTTTTCATGCACTATATTATAAGTGTTCAGAAGCCATTCTATAGTATAATGTGTGAGGTAGAAATTAATATTTAAGTCGTTAAATTCAAGTCACATAAACTCTTCCCCCTGCTGCGGCTGTCAGCCATTCTCCATTCAGTATTCAAACAGCGCATCACTTTCGGTTACGACAGTCAACACGATGAAACTCTCTCCAAGATGATTCAATGTTAATATAATTATACTTGATCTGTAGATAAAGGTCTTTGGTTTCGCATAAAATTACTTTATCTTGCTGGACTGTATTGCTGTACCTTAATCATGTTACTTCCTACTGTGTGTCTGTTAGATCACAACAATGGAGTAGAGAACACTATGATTGTTCTTCACGCGCTCAGTAACTGAAATTTAAAACACTTAAAAGAAAAGGGTTACTAAACTATTGTATAGATAGATGCTGTATAATACACTACACATCATTTTGTCTTTCCTCTTAGTGCTTTGAACTTTTCAATGCAAACTCGATGCGCTGTGACTCCATGTTGCTTCAAGCGCATCATTCTACGTTCGGGATGCGCATAAGCACTTTGTGCCGCACTGTATTGGAGCGCTTTCATATCATTATACTTTTGCGCAATGAAAGATTATTAATAGCCTTTCTTGTTCTGTCCTATCTATCATATGTTGCAGCCTCATTAAACAGCTGTGCTATAAATTAAACTAATTCTTAATTTAATAGTATATATAGCCTAATTTTTTTTTTACAACTTTTTGATTTTTTTTATCTTGTTTTTCATTAATGTATTTTACAACAATACAAGGAGCAATGTGTAACGTTTTACCAAATTTAGTACTACACTTATTGTTTCTTAATTGTTCCCCACTAAATAATGTTTTTTCACTAAATGTTCAGATTTTATCAAATATTGTGCACTCGTGATTTTTCTAGAGTAAATTGTACTGCTGAATTATCCACAAATCTAGTTTATAATACCATTTTTGTCATAGATTATGATCATATATTTTTTTGATTTGTTGTTTTTCTTTATAACGAAGTTGTCTGTATTAAGTAGACTGTGTTTAACACACAAAAGAGTGATTATCAGTTCAACACACAGAGTTAGAAATTTTTTTGGTATCGGATTAATCGGTTCTGAAAAAAGTGGTATCGGTGCATCCCTAATATCGGCTACAGTGCTCCTAGTAAAAAAGTTAGTCTGGACCCCTGCGCTTAGTTGAACATGGAAGCGACAGATAAAAGCAGCTGCCTATTAGTGGGTACCGAATATACCCTGTACAACCTAATTTCCAAACAGCAAAGCCTGATAACATGTAAAGATAAAACTCCCGCTAATTTTATAGAGGTGATTGGTGGCACAATCTTACACTGTCTTTTCTGCTTAAAGTAACACTATGTAGTTTTTCAACCTTCATTATATATTTCCAAGACCCTTGAGATGGTACATCGACTTACAATAGGTTGAATGACACGTCTGCCGTAGCCTGACAGTGTCTGTATCGCTTTTACTGGCACTATGTAACTTTGGGTTTCGGGTAGGAACCCGAGCACAAAAAAACTACAAAATTCGACTGCTTTACGGCATACGTCAGTCCCCCACTTCCTCAGATTCTGACGTGAGAGCCCAACTAGCGTTTGATAACCGTCTGTATGTTGTTGTCATGACCAAAGCAACAACTAAAAGGAAGAAGGCAAAGGTTTTGTCAGAGGAGACTAAAAGAATAAAAAGGGAGAGTGACCAATTAAAAGACCGGAGAAGGATCACTATTGGAGGGGAGAGCAAGACAGTTTGAAGACGGTGAGAGTGTGCGTGCGCGCGACTGACTCTCTCTCTCTCTGCTCGTTCTTTCAGTAACATGCACCCTGTCACAAGCGCAGCAGTCAGTCATCTGTAAAGTGTTTATACATTTATAAATAAATCAGGGAGTCAGGGAGCTGACTATCGCGCGAAATGTAAAAGGCTGAATAACATGGCCTGGAGATGTTACGGAATCTATCTGGTCCTCCATTTATCTTCATGAATCAAGTAATGCTAGTAGAGTAGTGAATTATCAATCTGGTAGCTACACTAACATGCTAGTTTACGATGGTTATAATAAATAATCTTTCAGGATAACTGTCCTAATGTCTGCAGGCTGATATGTTTGTGTATTTATTTTTCTGGTGAAAGTGTCTTGCCTCAGGCTATAGCCTAATGCAAATCGATTTTCAAATTTGCAGATTCATCTATGGTAGCTTGATATTATAATATTGACTATATATGGCTATTACCTACCACACAAACATTGAATTGAATTAGTATATCCGTTATGTAAAACAGTAGACAATAGGCTACTATAATGACGCTGTCTTGTAAACGTGAGCAACGCGATCTTTTGATGTTTGAAAAAAATAAAACCCATGAAATTATATTCATATGACATGCTGAAATATATGCCAATGTACCTGGGATGAAGACATTTCACACGCAACGCTGGCAGTCTGCCCGCGAGAACTCAAGACAGTATCGGCTTGTCAACAAATGCACAAGTGTATCGCCTGGTGTAACCATGACAGATTTTACGACAGTAGTAGAAGACAATACTGTTTCCCAACTGTAGGGGGACCCCGAGAGCAAAAACCGCAAAAATGACATAGTGTTGCTTTAAAGCTACAATATGTCATTTCTTTTCGCCGCTAGGGGTCGCTAACCTCTTTCTTACAATAACAAAGGCAAAGGTTGATGACGCTAAGCGGAATTATGGAACTTGTCGTCATGCCGATGGATCTAATAATGTTTATAGATGAGTGAATACATTGATGTTTTTAATATGACTGTGGAATGAAGCAGGGCGCGATTGCTAATGAGAGACAGATATCAGCGCCACACGCGAGTCCTGCGGATATAAAGGAATAAGGACATTTCATTCTACCGAACTACGTGCAAGTGCTGAATTACTACTCACACAGGTCAGTTTATTTGACGAATTAAACTTCTGGGGTAACTCAGTGCTGTTTCACTTGGTCTACACTATCATACTAAACTGCATTTGAGTGTGTTGAAAATTATAATGTTATTCTATGTGTTAGATTGTTGGCTATATGAGACAAGAAGTAAGCTAGATCAACATTAGAATAACATTCTGATCATATTCTAACATTTCATCATGTTGAGCTATATAACATTGATTTGTTTTATGTACATTTGCTCACCTGTCTAATAAAGTACATGCAAGAGCGGCATTCTTACATCTGTCAAGGTGAAGTTAGTGGAGACGTGGAGCTCTCGAAAACGCCGCGCCGATATTGATCCTCGTTTTATTTTTCCATTTGTCCCAAAGTCTGCTGGCCATGGTCCATAATGTTTGAACGAAACAACAACAGTGTGAGCGTGCCGCTAGACTTAACGCAGTTGTCCTTGTCTGTTGCCATGGTTACTATATCAGTACAAGCAGAAACCAGGGATAACGTGGATATTATGTCATTGACAGGTGACAATGACCATGGACAAGCCATTATTAGGGGCCAAGCACCGAAGGTGCGGAGGCACCTATTGTGTCTGTTCCAGTTCTTATTATTCTTCTTCCGACTGGGCGTCTTTGGCAGCCCATAGAGCCGTTTGCGGGAAAGTTGTTTTGGTTTGACATTCTGATAGAGGACAGTCCCAACATTAAATACACCAATTTTGGTGTCTCTAACTCATTCCCTCTAGCGCCACCACCTGTCCAAAATTTCACTTTTATTTATAACTTTTGAACCAGAAGGCCTATCGACAAAATTCTTTTTTCCTCTGATTCCGGAGTTCATGGCAATTCGATTGCACCCTATGACGTCATTTTCCATCATAAAAATATGGCCGCCATTTTGAATTGTTCAAAAAACCTACTTTTTCGAACTCGTCCTAGACGGTTTGTCCGATTTTCACCAAAATCGCTCCAGATTATCTCCAGGCAGTGGGGACAAAAAGTTTTGGAATTCAAGTTGATTCGTCAAACCATTTTCGATAAACGCATGAAAAAATTTTACGTAGCGCTTGCGAAAACGGACGTAAGTCTGTATCTCCGCAACGCTTTATCGAGACCAAACTTGGTACATGTCATCACAAGCATGACCTGAGGCTACATGCTGCGTTTCGGCCTACCTACCTACTGGTCCGGAGATACAGAAAATGGCTATTTTTGCTTATAACTTCTGAATGGTTTGTCCAAAAATCATAAAAGTGGTCTCGTTAGATTCAGTGCATCACGACGAGTCGAGCGATATCCAATTTTCCCAGATCGGCCATTTTGGCTGTCGGCCATTTTGAATTATGTGCTAAAATGCTGTATTTTCTGAACGCATGAACGAATTGTTACGAAACTCGGTATGGGTCATCAGTACGATGCCCTGAAGGAGCCTGAGAAGTTTCGAAACAACGCCACCTATTGGTAAAAATTATTTTTCAAATGCTTTTAACTCTGGGTGTGGTTGACTTATTTTCACGGGAGACATCTCTTTAGGTTCCTGAATCCTTGCCGAGTCCACAGATACCAAACATGCTAGGTTTCGTCTCACGGTTTGTGTAGCGTTGTGATTTAGCGCTTAAAAAACATTTGCCGATATCTTCGAAACCGTTAGTCCGATCGAGACGAAACCACCGTCAGAAGTTTGCAACCATAGGTCGGTAACTATGTGTTAATGCCCAAATGTCAAAATATTGATAGTAAGGGGTAGTAAAATTCAATCAAAGTCACGTGTCAGTCATTTTTGACGTGTTTTTTTCATATAAATGTCTATAACTCCGAATCGAATTGAGATATTTTCACCAATGTATGGCCTCATTCTGAGGACACATGCAAAAATTGTGGGATTTTGCCTCTTGGTGGCGCTATAATACAAAAAAAACGTGAAATTCCCATTGACTTCAATGCAATATTGTGATATAAAATGTTATTCTTAACAAATGCATTGGTGTAACATTACAAAACTCAGAATATTCCATCAGCACCATTCCCTGAAGGTATTCAAAATATTTTGAGACAGCGCCACCTGTTGGTCAAAAGTTATAATTAAATTTCCAAAAATGCTAATAACTTTTGAATAAATATGCCTATTGTAATGACACTGGTCTTAATAGATTCCTTGGGTCATGCCGAGAACATAGATGCCAAGTTTGACATATTTGGACGAACTTCCTGTCCGCCATCTTTATTTACTTTCAAAACCTTCTTTTTCGAACTTCTCCCAGGCCATTTGTCCGATTTTCACCAAAATCGAATCATATCATCTCCAGACCATGCCGAATAAAAGTTATGGATTTTGTGACGATAGACAAAACTGTTTTCGTATACCGCAGCAGCAAAGTTGAGGCATGCTGCCAAAATGACTATTAAGTCTTTATCTCTGCAATGCCTTCACATTTTGACACCAAACTTTGTATGTGTCATTGTCACCTCACTCTGACCACATCAAATTGATTTCATAACTGCGCTACCTATTTGTCGAAAATGATAAACCATTAAATCATCTTAAAAGTTACTGTATATATGATTTTTCAGCCATTTTGCCAAAATTCTCTTAAAATGTCTTTAATTGCTTCTTGCTGCAGTTGGTCTGCCACTCCCCACCCATGATGGCATCTGTTGCCGCTTCTTGCGCTTGGCCCCGGTAATGGCTGCTTGCAGCTATATTTTAAAATTGGAATTTATTTGAAATTAAAAATCTTTGGGAACTTTTGGGATATTGTAAGTAAACAACTGCAGGAAATATATCACACTGTGCAACTGATTTTTGGATATTTTATTACAAAAATCTTACATATTGTACCTTTAAATAATCTATAATAGTGCATCCCATATGCCTACTGTATATATAATAGTTATTAATATAATACATTTTTTGTGCATTGTAGCACATGCATGCATTTGTACAACAAAACACAAAACAATTTAAATACTGTAAATAATACAAACACTTACCCCAAAGTAAACATGTGGATCTCTACACACATCCATGAAAATACATCTTTATGGATGAAGGTACTCAAGAACCTCCTGTTTCCGCCCTTGTCTCTGTAGATCTCTTGCTCTCCATTACTATTATCTTTTTTCACCATTATTCCTCTTTCCAGTTTTCCTCCCACCCTGTTCTCTCCTCCCAGTCACTCACCCTGTTATCGTTGGAAGCACCAGGCCTGTTTTTGTGACCAAAAGAGTCGGATGGAATTTTGGCGGCCATTCACTCCAAACACACAAGGCCTTGGCGCATGTAATTGATGCTCAGCAAACTCCATCCAGAAAAGAAAAAGCGCAGAGCAGCACAGGGCCGGTGAGAGAGGAGGAGCAGGGAGGTTAGCTCCCAGATGGTTGACTTGTCTTTCATCATTTCCCCTTTTATTTTGGAAATCCTTTTTGTCGTGACAAACAGTGGACAGAATTGACGCGGGTTTGTGATATGTGTGTTTATGTGACATTAGCGTTGCTTCGCTGCCCTCGTTTGTTACGTGGGCCGTCTGCTAGTCGATCGCTCTGTCGGGTTTTTCGGAGCTTCCAGATGTTCTTTGTAGAAGGTGTCCACAGGCTTGACAGGCTGCGGCCACTGTTTGTTGTGCAGAAACTTCAAAGCATTCTTCTTTAGAGTCTGAGATGGACAGCATATGCCAGCATTGCCCTTGAACGATATGTAAGATTTGAGGATGGAAGCAGGATAAAGCTTGAAAAAGAGATGATATGGCTATTTAAATACTATTATACAGATGTCAGCTGTAATCAAGTAATGTAGTTCTAGGTACCATTGTCTACATAATAGTTCACCAAAAATTAAAATCCTGTCATCAAATACTCATCCTCATGTTTTCCATGCAAGTATTGGAGACTGAAGCTTTGTCAAACCTCTAAATACTTTACTGTTTTTGATTGTATTGGTACTTTTGTATCCTTGTAAAATACCGAAAAGAGCAACATATGTGGTTTGCACTTTTAAGAAAAATTATATAAATCTGAATCACAGATTTTAGACTTAATCTACTGTAGACTTAATATACTGTAGACTTAATATACTGTATTTACTTTTCAGTCTGAAACACCATTACAAACTAATAAAAGTATGCATATTCAAAGCACTTTTGCCTTTGAATGTCTAAATCAATCAACATGTAAAGACATTTAATAGCTGGTAGGACAAAATGAGAGGCCTGACTGACCCTGCTGACCTGTATTCATTGAGCCATGTTTCACAGAACTGAAACCGTGTCAAGCGTATTAGCATAATCAAATGAGAATCTTTCTTTATTATGATAAGTAATTGAATAATTACTTCTTTCGTTCTTACTTTGAGCCTATTGACCCCCATTAACATTGACTCTTGAGACAGTAAGAGTCATTTTTATCTTACTGACAATGGGCTCTACTAATCCTGCAATTACAACAATGTTAATCACTCTCTCTCTCGCTCACGAACACACACACACACACACACACACACACACACACACACACACACAAATGAGCAAATTAAGAGGAAGTGGATGTTGACAGCTCTCTTAGCCCCTGATATTTAAACGAACTTAAAGAGCTTACGCACACACACACACACACACACACACACACACACACACACACACACACACACACTATACTTGCATAAAAGTACCATGGAATACTGTGAATATACCATGCAATATGGATATTTAATAATTTAGTATCATTATATATATATCAGAGTATCTGAATATCATCATTGCACATTGGTATAACAACAATATTATTTATTTGTTTATAATATTTCAAAAGTGATTACACGCATATATACAGCTGGGTTCACATTAAACATATGGGATTCAAAATCAAATTTAAATCTGGAATTAAGTTTAATGATAAGATAAATTATTAAAGATACAAAATTCTGCTTTTTCTGCACATTGAGACATTGATAATATGAACTCTGTTGAATCATTCTCAAATCATGTTGGAGAAAAAGATCATCAGGTTTTACAAAAACTTTTGGAATTCACGTTTATTATTCAGGTTAACTCTCACTCAAATTATTATTTAGCTAATATAAATGTGTAATGAAAAAAAAGAAGAACTTAATTAAAAATGCTAATTAGAAACATTTTCACTAATAGTTGACTTTTGTGCCCCAATGTTTGTCTTGTGCGTTAAAATGAATAAATAAGCTGTATAACTGTGTGGGAGGTAAACGCCAGACTTTTCTTCCGCCCTCAAATAAAAAACGCACTGATGTATGTGGCGTAAGAAGGATTTGTCTCCATTCTTCAGGGAGAGGCTTCGTCTCCATATCAATTAGTATTGGAGAGACTGAGAAGCAGTATTTTGAGAGGGAGACATCTTTATTCATGTGTGCATCACTGTGATTGGCATGGCCTCCAGACATGATTTCTCTCTGCTCAGGAAGCCAGCCAGATGTTATTGATATTCACAAATGTCTGAAATTTGCATCTGAATACTTTCTTTGCCCAGACCAATATTACGACAGGAACGAGAGCCGTGGCACTAGGTTCAAGGTGAGAAGGGATCAGAGAACAACCGGATGTGCGCTTTGTTTAATGTGAGTAAACTGTGTCTAAGTGTATTTCCTGTGGCATCTCTAATCCTTGCTTATGTGCATGTGTAAAAGGGTTATTTTGTTTCTTTGTGTAAAAGCGGTGCATTTGTAAATGTGTGTCGATCTATAAATTCAAATATATGTATATGTATGCAACGATGATAACTGTGCATTCTTTATTATTGTTTCTAAGATGAATGACTTGTCTTATGAATGTGGGTGTAGTTGTACTCAATTATTATTTGTAGTTGTAAATATACTGTGTATAGATAGATACATGGATGGATCCATTTATTGTGATTTCATAGTTTCAAAGATGGATTACACACACACACACACACACACACACACACACACACACACACACACAGACACACACACACACACAGACACACACACACACCTACCTTGGCGAATAAATAAATACAATGGGCCAAGACTAAAATGGTAAAATATACATATATAGTCTTTTAATGGTCGGAACCATTTTAATCACAAATTAAACCCTAGTGATGTTTAATTATTGAATAAATCATTATTTTTGAGCCAGTTTATAAGAAGTAACCAGTTGAGCTCGTTCACAAATTGAACTGAATCGAACTTTAGTTCTGGGTTGATGACGCAAGACGCGCAGCCGAAGTTGCACGTCCCACTCAAAAAGAAACAAATGAGCCGGTTCTACTGACTGACAAAGTTTGCAAAGGATTACCAAGGATTCTAATGAGTTGACGATTAGGGGTGTAACGATATTCAAACCGAACCGAAAAACCGCGATACAGAACCCACGATACGTATCGCGATTCTCTCATGGCGTACTGAACACGCCCCGCCCCTTGCTGCCCTGGCTCACTGGACCTCATGTCTTATGTGTACACAACGAATTCAGTTTTGTAGCCTAGCCACCATAAACACCATATAATAGCAAGCTCCGTGTTTTGTTACTTTCGATAATAAGCAAGGTGTAATCTCTCAAATTCTGTCTATTTGATCACGAAATTCAAACATGCCGTTTTAGCGCTCTTTGCTGTGGCGTGACATACCCCTTTTCCACCAAAAAAGAACTGGTTCGGAACTGGTGCTGGTTCAAAGTTGGTTCGGAGTTGGTTCAACTTGTGAACCTTCTCAGAACCTGTTTGTTTTTCCACTGACTAGAGCGCCCAGCGAACGACGTCGTTACGTCAGTGTGTACGTCGCTGTACGTCTTAGCTAGAAACGCTTGCAAGTACAACATGACTTTGGGATTATCTCTAACTCGTGTACCAAGAAGGCTTTAAAAACAATTGAAATATGTAAGTCTTTTAATCTTTTCCTTTGATATGTAATCTTTTCTGATTAGTTATGTAGCCCTGTCTTGTGTCTTTTTTTATTTCCGTTTATTTGTTCTATATTGTGACTGTTTTCTTCTTTGCTTACATAATGTTTTAAATAAAATAATAAAAATAATAAAAAAAGCTAGAAACGCTTGCGCCAACTTCAAGCATAACAATTACAATGGCGGACTACATCGTGTTTCTGCAAATGTTTCTCCTGGCTTTGCGGTCAGAAAAGATGTTTAGAGCACATATAACCCTGCCCCCAGACCCCGACGTAAGCATGACGTTGTAAAAGAACGGTTCTCTGGTTCTAGTCCAGCAAAGAGTTGGTGCCGCTTTGGAACCAGTTTTCCTGGCCGAGAACCGGTTCTTTGGCTGTCGAAACACAAAGAACTGGTTCGCGCGCAGGCACCGGCTCCGAACCGGCTCTCAAAATGCTTTGGTGGAAAAGGGGTAACAGATCACTGTTCTAGGCTCCCCATTTCAAGCGGCAGCGCGGAGCGCGAGTAAACGCAATCATCTCTTCCTTAGTTACAGAATAAACATGAATGGAGACCTGAAGGTATGTTGAAAGATACAGTATACTTACTGAAAGGCATGATAACTCGTGTAATCGCTCAATCAGTGTTTCAGCAGCGGAAAGACAGCTTCGTTTGTCATAGCATTATAATTACCTCAGCAGGCAAGTCATCCAAATGAACTCTTGCACTAAATAAATGCACTGTATTAGCCTATATATTAGGCTATATTTTACTTAACCTGTTAATGCTATCTTGATTATTTAATGTATGTTTAAAATATCTTTCATGAAAATGACAGCAACTGTAAATTATTATATTTCAATAACGAATTAGAGTAAAAACATAAGTTAATGCAAAAACTCCCTTATGTTCAGTTTACATATTTTCATACAATGTGTTGGGTGTTGATTATTATATCTAAAAAATAAATAGCATCTGAATTTAGGCTAAAAGTCTAGGCTCTGTTGTTAACCTTATTTAGGGCTCCATATATAGTTTACTGCATTAGCAGATCTTTTTTTTTTTTTTTTTATCCTTGCGAAACGTTTAATTGTAATTGAATTAATTTAAAGACAAAGACACAATTTTTTCATTAAACCACTGTTTAAATTTTTTTTTTTTTTTACATTTTAGCTTTCTAAACCTCACCCCACCGAACGGAGACGTCAAAACCGTGGGAAGAACCGAACCGTCCGTCAGTTTTGTGTATCGTTACACCCCTATTGACGATACTATGCAAGCCTGAGGCACGTACTGGAAATATGCTTACTATGACTACTGTTATTAAATAAATAAAAAATTAAACCTTCAAAAACATTTATTCGCTTATTGTGCATGCATATTATATTTTAAGTTGTTAAGTAAAATTAAGGAGTTTATAAGACTGGTGTATTCTTCCTATATACTTTAGACATGTATAACATATTTATGCATGTCTGTAATGTGGGCTGTAGGTGCGAAGCTTTTAGGAATCTTATCCAAGATTAAGCCAACTCAATATTGGTCATATCCGACATAAAGGATCCGCAAATGAAACTGTGACTACAAACACCATTTACTTAAGTGAATGTAAGGCAATAATCAGCAATATGCATTCACACAAATAACTTTTTATTTGAATGTTTCAGTATGCTTTGACACAAATAACTATATTTGAATGCTTCATTGATATAACATGACACTGAGTTGTTAAAAAATAAATGCAAAGTGACATCATTGTGTGATGACGTAAGTAACGGATTAATCGTTTTTAACCGGTTCATTGAAACAAAATGTCGTAAAGAACCAGTTTGCGGAAATGAATTCGACTTTATAGATGGTTGTGCGTGAAAATCCCAGATCAGCAGTTTCTGAAATACTCAGACCAGCCCGTCTGGCACCAACAACCATGCCGTTTTCTAAGTCACCTTTCTTCTCCATCCTGATGCCAAGTTTAAACACAAGCGTCTTGACCATGTCTATATGCCTAAATGCATTGAGTTGCTGCCATGATTGGCTTATTAGATATTTGCTTTAACAAACAGTTGAACTGGTGTACCTAATAAAGTGGCTGGTTAGTGGATATATATCGCACACACGCACGCACGCACGCACACACACACACACATTATGTATTTGCTTAGGGTATGTCTAAAGTTCACTTGAATTTGTTCTAGACCATTAGATTTGATGTCATGGTGCCTTAGAAACCTGTCTGAATATAGTTTCCACTTCTTTATTTTTCATAATTTATAACTTCTATAACACGTACACAGATCTGTGCTATTTAGTGATGTGCCTTCTCACAGTCTTCTAAGTAATACTGATGACATGATGCAGCTCACTAATACAGGAAGTGGGGAAATCTGAGCTCTGCCCAATCAGCAATCATGCAAATTGATGATGAGCTGATTGAAGATAGGGGCTGTGCAGATTTTACACAGCACACGAGACAACATGATCAAAGCGTTTTTGATTAAGCAGTACGTTTGGTTAATGGGAGCTTTTATTGATTTTACCTTTGCGGCACAATTCACTACCAGGAACCTTAATTGCAAATATATTGTGCTGAGCATCAAGAACAGATAACAAGAGGTAATGGTTATTGCTTGTTTAGTTATAGGAAATTGTTTATTATTATTATTATTATTATTATTATTTAATGGCATAAATTCAATAGTTTATATTTAAAAAAGAAAGTGAAATAAGATTTTGGTTATATCATCCACCCCTACTTTGGCCTAATGGTCAGTCATTCTTTTTTCTTTTATATTTTGTTACTTTGTGTGAGGGACCAAGCAGTCAAAGGCACAGAATGCAGGATTTCCAAACAAAGACAATTATTTATTAAATGCCAAACAAAGTTACTAATTAAATTACTTGAAAACTGAACAAAATAAAGGGTCAATTGAACAGAACCAAACTTAACAGTAATCAAATCAACTAAGCAAACCAAACTAAAAAAAACAAAAAAACATGAGCTCCCAAATGACACGTTTTTTTTAACTTAAAAAAAAAATGCATGAGGATTGAACACATGGGGAACTTATATACACAAAGGACGAGTCCATTACACATACACAGTGAATAACACAAACATCACTTAACACAATAAAACTGAATAAAGTAATTAATTTCAGAAATATGAAGAAATAGGTCATAAACAAACTAATATACCCAAAGAATTATAGTCAACAAATACATAGAATTATAATAAACAAACAAACATAAAATTAATCCTGCACCGGAGCTCAGCGTCCCAAACAGCGCCAAACCTCCGCTCTTTCCACGTAAGCAACTTAAACTCAAAAGAAATAAACGTTAACAATATACCAATAATAACTAGAAAATGTGCATCCAAACTAGTAAGTTATGGCAGAAAATAAATTGAAAATAAAACAGTGAAAATGAACCAAATCTGTGTCTGTCATTATTATGAAATGCATATATAGTGTGATCTGTAACCAAGGAATCTGCAACAAATGTTGCAACAAATGTTTAGCATGAAATACTAAAAATAACGTGTAAACCCAGAAAGGACGCATATATTTACATTTACATTTACATTTAGTCATTTAGCAGACGCTTTTATCCAAAGCGACTTACATCTGAGGACTAAAGCAAGCGAGTCATCGTGAAGAGGGAAGAACGACGCAAGAAGTGCTCAAAATACAAAGTTCAGGCATTGCTCAGAGTAGCAAAAGCCAGACAAGGGAAGCTTTAAAAGGGGAAGGAAAGATTTAAAAGAGAGGATTTTTTTTTTTATTTTTTTTTTTATTATTATTATTATTTTTTTTTTTTTTATGTTAAGTACTCACGGAAGAGATGAGTTTTCAGTTGTCTTTTGAATGCTGTCAGGGATTCTGCATTACGGACGAGGGTGGGGAGATCATTCCACCAGCATGGAACCGTGAATGAGAATGTTCTGGAGAGAGATTTCGTGCCTCGCTGTGATGGCACCACGAGCCGTCGCTCCTTGGCCGATCGTAGGCTTCTGGTAGGGACGTAGACTTGTAGTAGGGAGTGAAAGTAGGACGGAGCTGAGTCTGTGGTAGATCTGTAAGCAAGCGTCAAAGCTTTGAATTTGATGCGAGCAGCGAGTGGTAGCCAATGCAGGTAAATGAACAGCGGAGTGACGTGGGCCCTTTTGGGCTCGTTGAAGACAAGGCGGGCTGCAGCATTCTGGATCATTTGTAGAGGTTTAGTAACACATGATGGAAGTCCAGCCAGAAGAGCATTGCAGTAGTCAAGCCTAGAAATAACCAGGGCCTGGACGAGAAGTTGTGTTGCATGCTCAGTTAGGAAAGGCCTGATCTTCCTGATGTTATACATTGCAAACCTGCATGATCGAGCTGTCTTTGTAATGTGGTCTGTGAAGGTCAGCTGGTCATCAAATATTACTCCAAGATTTCTGACCGACCTTGATGGGGTGATTGAGGATGACTCTAGCTGGATAGTGAAGTCGTGCTGTAGAGACGGATTGGCAGGGAGGACGAGAAGTTCAGTCTTTGCCAGGTTGAGCTGCAGGTGATGTTCCTTCATCCAAGCCGAGATGTCCGCCAGACAGCTTGAGATACGTGCAGCTATTGTGGGATCATCTGGTTGAAATGAGAGGTGGAGCTGTGTGTCATCAGCATATATATGCATGCGTGTTCTCAGTTACTGTCCTTTTGTGTGGCCACGTCATCGGCCATCACACCTTGTTGGGCTATATTTCTTTACTTGGTGAAATTAGTTTAGCTGTAGTGGTACTAACCCCTGTCTTAAACAATATATAAAAATAATTTTTGTGTCTGTCTGTGTCTGATGTGTTCTGTATCAAATATTCTGCTCAAATGTAGATCCACATTCATAACACATGAAGATAGTTATAAATACTTCAAAACCTGTTCTTTGGCCTTTGGTTTAGCACTTCTGTCAGCACAGGCTACTGTATTGCATGTACAGTCTGTTCAGAAAATCTAAATCCAGTAATTGATTGACAGTTCCCTCATTTGTGGATGAATCCAAAGCAACTTACATTCTTGTATCCTTAAAAACTAAAATCATAAACTTGATATCGATACTGCCAATGCTATACTAATGGAGCTACAGTATTAATTACAGGATAATTAATCTATTAATTTATTCTTTCATTTCGTGCCTGTTTAAAGGTTGATGTAGAACTGAGCTATTTTGTTTATTGAGATTTAGCTTAAAAAATCTTAACTGACTGACTGCAAACCACCCAATAAGCTATTACTGTTCCACTCAGCACCTACCAAAATATTTAAAAATGAACTATAATTATGTGTAATGGACTTAGTGTAATATTTACAGTTACAAGAGCAAATTAAAAAGTCATGAATATTCTTTTTGGTTCCAGTTTTTCAACACTCTTAACCGCTGAAATTTTTCATGCAGAGCTTATGCGTGTGCTTGATTATCAGTCTGTGCCAAGCTCATATGATAGAGTCTCGTGCTGACCCGGGGTCAGTTTTTTTAAGCACTTTTGTGAGTTTACGATGTGAACAGTGTCAGTATGCTGCGTTAATCTTGTGTTTTCTCAGCAGTGTGTGCCAATGTTAACATTAATCCTGATTAATCCTCATTACCCCTAAAAGCGTTGTACCATAACCCCTCCGCCCTGCCCAACCAGACACGTTCATCAAACCCTGGTGCCGTTCCTTGCCTTCGATCTCCTGCGCTGAACATCGCCAGCTAATCAGCTAGCATAAATAAACCGCTCGGCCAGTTCCTAGCCCCAACTATTTCCTCAAGGAGCAAAGCTGTTCAAATGAAAGGAATGGATTTGTTTTTCTCTCCAAGTAAATGGAGAAACTGCAGTGTTTGATCTCTGCTTGCCTCTTATTTGAAAGAAATCTCCAAGTACTGTAGATCCATTTATTTTGTTGATAATTTTTTTTTTTGCACTTAAAAAATATATTAAATAAAACCCTCTGGATACAACAACATCTTAGGAGTTATCAAACATGATATAATTGTGTGCAAACTGCTACAATTGAGGAATGGGAGGTGAGGGGAAATCTTACAAAGGTTTACCAAACTTCGGCTTACTGGAATGCACTTCATTGAAGCTGTGGAATGCCTCATATCCCTCTACGCCCTCCCATCACTCTCTCCTCCCTCTCTTATTTTCTCTGTTCCGCTTGGCTTCCATTAATATAAGGCCCATCTGGCTTACCAGGGGATATTTAAACAGAAACCCCATCAAGGGGTTCAGTCAAAACCATATGCCGCTGCTTCTACTGTACACAGTGCAAGAGGAAAAGCGTTTAATCAATTGTGATTGAGAGGTTAAAAACCTGTATGTTCAGCGTCTACCTGCAATGGTTGGAAGACACGGACAGATTTGCTGTCAAACTGACTGGGACGTGAAAAGTCTTGAGATTTGGTTCTGTTATTATGGTTATGAAGTGTCCTTAGAGAGTCTTTGAGCTTAACATTCAATGAAGAAGCTATTGTTAAGTGGAAACTTAAGAGGATAGTTCACCCAAACATGAAAATTCTGTCATCATTTACTCACCCTCGTCTCATTTCAAATCTGTATGACTTTCGTTTTATCTGTGGAACACAAATTAAGATATTTGTAAAAACTTTTTTGTCCATACTGTGAAAGTCAACATCGGACAAAATGTTGGACCCCATTGACTTTCAGTGTATAAAAAAAACAAACAAAAAAAGTGTTCCACAGAAGAAAGAAAGTCACAGCTTTGGAAGGAAATGAGGGCAAGTACATGTTTTTGGTGAAGTATCCCTTTAAAATGAGTAATAAGAGTTCATAGTCATATACTGTACAACTTTTCGTTTCTATAGAGTGTTGAAGAGGGTGAGGAAATGTCATGGATTAGACTTGACTGCACTCACCCCCTGACAGAGAGTTGAGGGTTATTTGCCCCATGCAGAAAGTTGGAGACCACATGGAATATGTTTTTCTAGAGGCAGTCGTAAGAGTGACCTCATTTAGAGTCCTCGTCCACAAAGTATGTTGAGAAAACCGAGACATTTTCAGTCTGGCATCTAGGACAGTGGTTGTCAACCTTTTTTACTCAAAGGCCCCCCATTGTCTACACAATATTCAAAGACCCCCCCCCCCCATATAAGGTAAGATATTTCAATTGCATTTCTGCTGCAATTATGATTAAAAAGGTTGTTCTTTGTTCATTCAAACCACAGTTCGTTTTGTGATTCTAGAAATTCCCAAAAACCGTACCTAACCCTTCAAAAGTATGGTGTCTGTACAATTTTTCATGTAGTATGTATGTACATACTCTGCATGTATTTGATCAGTAATATTGATAATTAAAAAATATTTTTTTACATTTTTTTTATTCGTCGGTTACTCCATTGTCCAGAAGCATACAAATACAATATTATTACAATTTAAAATAACTGTTTTCCCATATATTTTAAATAATATTTTATACCTGTGATGGCAAAGCTGACTTTCAGCAGCCCTTTGTCTTGTCTTCAGTGTCACATGATCCTTCAGAAATCATTCTATATGCTGATTTGGTGCTCAAGAAATGTTTTTTTTCCAAGATTTTTTTTTTAATAGAATGTGTATTTATATAAAACAGAAATATGTTGTAACATTATATATGTCTTTACAATCACTTTTGATCAACTTAATGCGTCCTTGCTCAATAAAAGTATACATTTATAAAAAAAGAAAAAAAAAAAGAAATCTTGCTGACTCGAAACTTTAACCTAGGCATGTGAGAATTTCTCTCCCTGCACCTAACAGACATGGAACCATGTCCAACATGCAGCCTGGCTTCAGAGATAAGAGTTCTACTGTCAAATGCCAGACTGGACAGGTCATGGTGGACCATGGTCTCTTTAAACATCAGACAGGCGTATGTGTGCTCCATTTCCATTCGGAGATCTTGAGGGTGCACATGTGTGTCCGTCAAAGAGACAGTTTGTGTCCAGAAAGCAGTTCGGGAGAAGTGTGACAGTAGCTCTGGCTCTTTCCGTATGACCAGCAAAGATTATCTTTGACTCCAGCGGCGATAAACTCAGACAGGTCTGACTGCTCTCTGTTTTTTATCGTGTCGTCCCCCCCCCCCCCCCCCCTTCCTCAAGTTATGCTATTGAAGCGAAACCATGCAATTTCTAATATTTTGAAAGTTGCAGTTATATTGCACCATCATTGGACCATTTTCAGAGGCTGCTTATGAGAAAAAAATGATAGTGCAAAACACCAATGGGCTCTTTCTATAAATAGGCTACAAAATTGGGCCTCTTAAAGTCTTTTTAGACAAGTAGACCAAATGTTATATATAAAACAATGCTTTACTATGGCAAAAATAATAAATACATGACTATTTTTAAATGGAATTTATGCTTCTAATGCTTTTAAAAAATGATGGGGCACCAAAATGCCCTATTGGTGGAAAGTTTCACTTCCACTTCGGCAATCTGAGCAATTTTTAGTTGGCAAACCTTGTGTGTCATTGTCCTGTTGATGCAGTCGTGTCTGTTCGCCCTCCGATAACCTTTGACCTGATGCTAGAACAGTCATGCTCTCTTCCTGCTCTCTCTATCTCTATCTCTACTTTTATTTCCTGCCCACTGGCATTCCAAATCTTGCTTACAGTGGCTTTGGTCCAGGACACACTGGAACGAAAGTGTTCTGTTGCCAAAATAATGACTCAATACCTTGGTAACAAGAGATTACATTTTAGCTGATTTTTTTAGCCTTTTTGCAACTACAAGCCCAGTGTTGTTTCCAAAAATATGACTAAATATGTTATTTGTGTGTGTATTCACTGGTGTTCAGGTAACGGCAGCTGTTGTATGTTCTCATACTCCTCATCCGGCTCTGCAACATTCTTTCCTCGTCCAAGCCCAGTCCTGTTTCTACTCCAGCACATGGGCATATTTTCTCTGCCATAAAACGCTGAGCTTTATAAATAAACCTCTGATTCTGCTCATCTCTCATGCCGCTGCTCGCCACTGTAGTGCCTCCAACACCGGCCACGCGTAATTTCCCCCTGGCTCGCCATAGTCCCCAGAAAACTCAGTTCCTCTGTCTCTTACAACAACAACCTACCTATTTATACTCCCTCTGCTTCAGCTCTTTCATTCCCTGCTTTTCTCTGATCTGTCTTTAAAAGCATTGTGTCAGGTTTCTTTTCTTACTGTTTATTTGTCTCGGCATCCTAAGCCATCCTGGTGAAATTATTGCTGCTCTTTTTTTCTTCTTTTTATAAAGATAGATGGTGGAGTCAGAAGTTTGACGGATGTTCAATCACAACCAATAAAAGCCAGGGAACGCAAATAATAAAAATAAGTTTGGGATTCCAGCGGGAAATCGGTTTGGACGGTGCAGGTGGCAGTGCGTAAATTGTGTGCTGGATGATATTTCAGCCGAGATCGGTCCTCTTGAAACGCACGTCAGAAACCATCATTTTGATGCTAAGGTAATCACAGTATTTTGTCTTTAGATATGACGTGCACTATCCGCACCATATGCTAACTGGGGCTTGTCGGATTCTCTGGTAATTTCTTTAATAAATGCCATAAGCAGAGACCGCTGGGCTCACTGTAACCAGCCTCTCTACACCACCTCTCTATGTGGGAGTTTTGTATTGACCGCAGTCTGTTCAGCTTGGCAAGAGGATGCGGGTGGCTGGCATTTGGAGCTAACCATGCATCTCACCCTATTACAGTATATGTTACTGTGTCAGGCAAGCAATTCAGCAATAAATAAAGCAGAGCAAACATTATCTGAAAAAATCCAAAACAGGCAGAATGGAAACACCGCCTTTTTATGTCCAGTGATCCCTGAATAAATGAGATTTACAGACCAAACAAGAACAAATTGAGAAAATGTGTTGTGTAATTTATAAAAGGTAATTTGTTATTTCTGGTCTGTATTATTAATTTTTCTAGTCTCAACTCTCAACTCTTTTCTGGCTTGAATTTGTTAGTGTTCAACAGGCCAAGTTGACATGAAAGAGCTTTCACAATCCATTTTAATTCATAATTTTACCTATATTCAAGTGAAATAGGATATGCAACAAGATTTTTTTCCTCATTGAATATCTTATTTCACTTAGAAATATGTAATGAGATAAGATTTGCACAATAGAGCCAGACTTGAATGCAAGTTTACTAAAACAGTGTTAAGTAGCTAAATAACTTATTTTCATTTTAAATCTATTTCACTTTTTGTTTTTTCCCCATTGGGAATTGATTGGATGTTCCATACCAGAATAGAGCCAGACTACAATTTGAGTTTGTTGATACAATGCTAAATATCTATTTGGATTTTGGTTAAGATTATTTTATTATTTTTAATACATAATATTTTTAATTTGATCATATTAAGTATCCTATTTTGCTCAAAGTTTTATTTATGTATTTTTTCTTTGGAATAACATGCACTGATGAATTGTGCACAGTGAGAAAGCATAAGGGGACATATTAAAAAAGGGGTAATTTGGGCTTTTGTACTGACGTTAAAATCACCAGTCTCATTATATTTCAGGCAGCATGTGAAAAGTAAAAAGGTATTTTTTGGGAATATGAAAGCATGGTGTAGAAGAGGAAGAGGCATTAGGTGAGTGGGATAAAGTTGGGCTAAGGAAACAGATGGAGGGAGATTTAAAAAAGGAGTTGTGAAAAGAAAAGCAGGAGACATTGGCAGTACATAGCGGCAGTGATCGAGTGGCCTTGAAATAGACTCAATTTTCCCTCGACTGTAGAGGACAACTGACTGGACAACCACAGGGTGAGCAGTGTCACCAACTGACTGTATGAGTGCAATACATTGATCATGTCATATATGTCTGGGCTCATTGGGTAGTAATTTATGCGGTGAGAAAGTGTGTGTGTGTGTTAGAGAGAGCGAGAGAGAGAGACAGAGAGAGAGAGAGAGAGAGAGAGAGAGAGAGAGAGAAAATGGGAGATGGTTTGGCAGCAGATCCTGAACGTGTGGCTTTGGTTTGGAATGAGGTAATCTAGGCCATACCACAATCCCATATATTCTCATATCCGTCACCCTCTCTCTCTCTTTCACTGCTTGATCACCCTTATTCACTATTTTTTCTTTATTCATGTTTGCACCCCTGAGCCCTGTTCTTTTCATAAAAGGGGATTATTTTTGTCACAATATGTAATTGTGGCTTAAAACCTCCAAAGTCTATGAGCTGCACTTCCTGTACACAGAGTCTCTCATTAGTCTCCAGTTGGCTGACCTGTTTTTGAGTGGCCATGAATTCAGGAGTTATTTCATCTTAACAGATTGCCAGATATAGTATGTTTTAAAAAGTATGACCACCGAGTTGATTGACCAGAGGTGACCTTATTTAAATATGCAATTAAGTTGAACCTTTTTAGAGGCGAAAACACTTTTAAATTAATTAAATTACTCACCAAATATAAGTATTTGTATTATTACTATTTGTATTATTGAATTATTTACTCATTTGCAAATTCACAATTTGTAAATGAATCACTCTTTTGAGTCATATCTTTTCGATGAATTGATTTTGTCTGGATCTTAATTTCAACTCACTGATTCAATTATCTGGTTGCAGCTATTAACGTCGCACTGAAATAATAGTGAATAATAACATCTGATAAGAAATGGTTTTAGTAAACTTAAAAAATTGTAAATTAATCATATGGTCTTTTTATTATACTTGTGTGATTTTCTTTTGCCATTTTATAGCTCATCCTCATTCATTTTCATTAAATGGAAGAAAGGAAATGGACTGGATTTGCAAAAAATAATAATAATGCATAAAAAACAAATCACATTTTTTTGCGTTTGGAATGGCATCAAGGTGAGTAAATGACATAATTTACATTTTTAGTTTGAACTATTCATTAAATTAATAATTTCCTCTTAGCTTAATTTATCTCCTGGCCTTTAGTTAGTTAACCTTCCTAGCCTGCTTGCAAGCTGCATTGTGGGATGGGTGCAAAGAGCGGAGGGAAATGGGTTATTTTTCTACATTGTGTCCTAGTGAGTAGAGGCCAAATACACAGTTGCTGGCCGGGTCAGCGTGATATACTTGTTATTGAGAGTGTGTTAGTGTGTGTATGTGAGGTGAGTGTGTTTGAGTTTGTTGAATTAAGGGGAAAGAGTCTTGCCCCTCACTTCCTCTCCATACGCCTCCACATGACACTGGACAACCACAGAGAGAGAGAATAAAAGACAAACTCTTCTGTGTAGAGCCTTTGTGTGTTCATGTGTGTGGGTAAAACAGAATATCCAATGGGACTTGGGAGAAATACAAACATAAATTGTGCAATGCTAATTCGGCTGTTAGAGAACATTGTTTCTGTGTGTTTTATTGCATTAGGGAATGACTTTCAGTTAACAGTTTGTGAATGTTTAGATTCGAAATGATTAGAGAATCGACATGTACACAGATGCACCCCAGCATGTCAAATAATGTATCAGATCAACACAGTATAGGGTGAATGAGTGCAGCTCACATGCACTTTCTGCTGTCTATCCTGTCATGTGCACACACTGCAAGTGTCAAGAAGTCATGGTTTCTAATGAAACTGAAAAAGCTTTTAACAAAAGATTGTTGTAGTAATACATAATGACTCTCTTAGTTTAACTCTCCACAGTGCTTTTCTAAGGTGGCAACAATATGCGTGTAAAAGGGCATCAGTCAATTATATCTGATATATTTTTCACACCCAGCAACAAAAGTATGCTGAGTTATTACAGGTGTTCCTCTGCCTAAAATTATTTAAATCTGAATATTAAATCGAGTAGCACTGTAATCTGTATTTCCAGCTAACATCATAATAGTAACACATGGTCTAACTTAAAATAGTCAAAAGTTTGGGGTCAGTAACTTTTTGTTGTTGTTTTAAGAAACTAATACTGTTATTCAGCAAGGATGCATCACATTGATATTTTACATTGTTAAAAAAGATTTCTATTTCAAATTAATTGTTGTTGTTTTGAATTTTCGATTCATCAAATAATCCCCGAAAATGTATCACAGCGTCTACAAAAATATTAAGCAGCACAACTGTTTTCAACATTAATAATAATAATACGAAGAAATATTTATTAAACAATCAGTTTATTACAATGAATCAATTCGTTAGAATCAATTATAATAAATCAGCATGGCAGAATGATTTCTGAAGGATCATGTGACACTGAAGACTGGAGTAATGGATGCTGAAAATTCAGCTTTGCCATCACAGGAAAAAAACCTACATTTTAAAATATATTAAAATAGAAAACAGTTATTTTAAATTATAATAAAATGTTTCACCATTCTGTATTTTTCACCAAATAAATGCTGCCTTCATAATCATAAGAGACTTTCAAAAACATCGTATTGACCTCAAACTTAAAGGTACTGTCCACTGTTTCTCCCTTTATGGTATAGATTGAATTAGACTGAGTAATTAAACACCAGTTTACCTCCTGTTCATCTGCAGAGAGTGCATGTGAGCTGAGTTTGCATGTCTCATGGCATTCACACCTATACAGATATGTCGGGGACGCTCATAGGACATATTCAGTCATCGATAGCTCTACAAATACCAACACGTTCTCACTTCCAACTTGTCACATATTGATGCTTGGTCAAGACCCCTCGGCGTCACTTTTTAACGCACAGAGTTCCCTTCTAGCTTAATTTTTCCACATGCAGGGTACTCAATTGCTTTAAGTTATTTTCCTTATGCATCATATCAAGACACATTTAATTATATGCATTTGTAAAAGTAGAAATGATTTTATAAATATTTGTACTTTTATATGTTGGAGCAACTAAGTCCACTCAACTCCTACCCTAAACCTATCCACTTCTCAACATTATAAAACATCTAACAGGCAAATAAAAGTACAGTCACAAGAAAACTGACAAAAAAACAATAGGGATGCACCGGAATTAAAATTTTGGGCAGAAACCGAAAAGTCTGGATGCACTTAGCTGAAAACCGAAACTGAAAATGTTTTTTTTTTAATTATGTATGTATTAACGGGATTTTAAATTTGCTTAATTTAATTAAGCTTTTTATTTAAATTCAATAATTCTAATGATGCTAAATTAAAAAAATGCAAGCCAATAAAATATAATAAACATACTTTTATTGAAAGTAACTCTCTAATATTTGACAGAAAAATATATCAATATTAAATATAAAAATATTATTTTTTAATCAGTTCTATGCATCAGAAGCAGATTTTTAAACAGATTTATTTTTGTGACCAATTATCCAAATAATGTATAGTCCTTCAAAGCTATTATTATCAGGGCATGTGAGTGGGTCAGTAAATGAGAGGGTAGTGTCATTTTACCTGCTTATATACAGCATATAATTTTGGCTCATATTTTCGACCATTGTTCTCTTGCGACCAAAAACCAAAAATACCATTGTGATCATTTTCGGCAGCCGAAATTTCGTTGCATCCCTAAACAAAAAACAGTATAAAAGTGTTACAAATAACTCATGTTGCATTCCAAGTCTTTTGAAGCCAATGCTTCTTCGGGCGGCAATATTTGAATATGTGCACAGGATCTACGGTAGATGGAGACAGTGATCGCTTTTGTGTCTTTTCTTTACAAAAAAAATCAAATGTTTGGCCTCTGAACATTTGGAATATTTGTATATTTATTTAATACTTTTTAAATAAATTGTGCCTGTAGTTATACAGTATCTGCCTGTTATCTCCTGTGTTTTATATTATATAATACACAAATTAGAGGTGATCTTAGGTTACGTGTTCAAACGTGTAAATAAAAACAAAAATCAAATAATTTTAAATGAAATTGTGCTGGCTATTTAAATTGAGAATCACACATAAACATGTCACAAGTAAGGAATAATTGATGATGGGCCATTAAATTTTTAGGAAAATTATACACACCCGAAGTGGTAATGTGAGTGAAGCGGAGTGGCCGTTACACATCGGGTGTACATTATTTTTCGAATAATTCAACGGCCCAGAGTCAATTATTCTGCTTATACTACGGTTACCACACCTCAAAACATTGTTCAGATGATGTATTTCAAGACATTTGTCAGGTTGTTGTCCTTAAAACGCTCTTGTGTGTGGAACTCATTTCTAACTCATCTAATCCCAAGCCTCCGTTGCTAATTCCAAAACATAATTTTAGAGCTAGAAAAGGAGACTTGAGCCACTAATAGCAGAGTAATGCAGTTATTAATGCAGTTATAGAGAGAGAGAGAGAGATTGAGAGAGAGATTGATTAAGCATAAAGTCTTTGTTTGTGCGTCTCTCAACAGTGTTCAGCAGTGTCATTGTAAGTTTATCTGCTCCAAGAACAGCGCCGTTATTATCCACTAGTGAGAAATATCATGTAGCTTTTAAGTTAAACTATTTTACTGATAAAATCATCAGAGCAGCGCTGACAACACATTTCTATGCGAGTGTCCGTGCATTTGAGTTGGAGAGAGTGCTGGAGAGAGAGCTGGAGAGAAAGAGAGTATGCTTTCCATACATAATAAAACATAATTTTGTAGCAAAAAACATGGAAATAATTAGTTGTTTTTATCCTATCGTTTACTATATTAATTTGCTTGGTCAGTGTTGTTGTGGGGTTTGGCTGTTTTGCTGTTGTGGACAGTAAGGACCTTTTGAAATAACTGAAATCATTTGGGAAGTGATATGGAACTGTAATGTCAAGACCTCCCTGGAACTACTTTAGTCGTGCATTTCCCTTAAAATAATTGCACATCTTATAATGTTCGTCAACCAGCCAGATTAGATCATTCAACTGCCCCATAGTATAATGGTAAAATTATAACCCAATTTATAATTTCATCATGACGATAACATACCCATACCCATGCCCAATGCATCAGTGTATGATGCTAAAGGGAACCCTGTGCATTAAAAAGTGACGCCGAGGGGGTCCTGACCAAGCATCAATATGTGACGAGTTGGGAGTAAAAACATGTTGCCAAATACTGAAGGTGAATTCAAACAACATTTTTGTGCCCTTGAAAATAAACACTAGAGTTATTACAAACAAAAATGAGCAGCCCTATGGTCAGTGTCTGTCTGTCTCCGCACATTCTTGGCTGGGTAAAGGGCAGAACCTGACAAAAAGAGTAATGACACAGCCTAGTGTTAATATGAGCCTTTATCTGCACTCATTATTAGCCTCATCTCCACAATGTCAGTGTGCTTTTAGTGCTGCCTCTCCTAGCAGGCCTTACTAATTGACAGATAGCTACAAAAAACAAACGTGTGGTTAAGCCATGTAATACACAAACATTTCCTGTTGCAGATAACCTCCCTGACCTCCTGTTTTGTCTTTTGCCCTTTCATCCACATATACATGCGCTGTCTCCCAAAATTCAAAATTACTCTGAGAGGCTCTTTTAATAGCAATGTAAAGTACACAGCGTTGTGGCTTGTGGCCACGTCTGCGGCGTCCCGGCTCTATTAGGCTGTGTTGTGGGAAAAAAGAAGAAGAATCGATATCATATCAGCATCCAACGGAGCACCTGACAGTTCAATTTCACAGGCATTCTTGAGAATCGATTGCGTTGGAATAGTTTGGGACCCTCTGAAAGGCTGACCGTTGTAGTTAATCTATAGCACCATTAGCACGGGTCACTGCATGCATGGTCATTAAGACCATACAGAATAACTGACTGCTACATGAAGGCTAGCACCTTTTTGCCAATAGTTTGTTTCTAATCGAGAGAAAGTGCAAATGTATGGCGTGATGGCTGAGCTCTGTTGCTTTTTTCTCTATGTTTCGTAAGCTCTTACAAATCCATTTAACGTCTCAAAATAGAAAAAGAGGCAATTCTGCCACATAATCGTGCTTGAAGTGATAATGGAGGACATGATGATGGAGAAAAGACAAATACTTTCTGAAGACATCTGTCCTTGAATAGTTGTAAAATTTGGGTGTTTCTGATCATAGTTGAATTAGGGGAGACAATGATTAACATCATCTCTCTGAAGTTTTGATACAACAGAATGACACATTTCCTAATTTTCACAGGCAGGAGCAGATAAAAAGTTGTAGATGAAAAAGCCCTACTCACTGATGAAAGTAAACCTATGTTTAAATAAATGAGAAAAAGAGGGGCTGGTGGGTAAAACGATGCAAGCTGTTGGAACTGAAGCAGATATTTTGAATTGGCACTGCTCTGTACAGGGTATGGAAAACATTATGAATGATCCTTAAAGTGAGTTTAACCCAAAAAATATGAAATTATTATGTCATCATTTATTGACTCTAATGTTGAGCAACCAGCAGCAATTTCAGAATTTCTCCTTTATATAGAACAAAGTTTTCAATCTTCAAAATGGTTGCAAAAGTACCATAAACCTCTCAAGAGTGCATGCATTTTATCCACATCTTCTGAAGGTAAATTATAGCTTTGTGCAAGAACCATTAGAAATCATTGATCAGTCCAATTCATGAACCAATCATTCAGATCAACTTTGAACCAGATCAAGTGTTTCACTAAAATGATCTGACCCAAAATAATGATTTGTTCATGAATTGAATATTTCTTCTTATCTAGAATTGTATTATTCTAGAAATATTATGTGTCAATATTTTCAGTGGATAGCAGCTTAAATATCAAATGCTGTTAACTCTGAGAAAGTCTCCTTTGTTCTTATCGTCTTTCTGTTGTAACAGTAGGACCTTTCCTGCTCTCGCTCTCCAGAAGTGGTTCTCTCTGCTGGGCTGGTGGGGTTTCTCCAGCCTATTAAAACTCCAGACGCAGGGTGTGAAGTTCAGCTTTGTGGCTTTCTTCTTTGAATCAGCACAATAGGGGAACGGTTTGATGAGTCTTTCAATACTACGAAATAAGGCCTCTGAATCCCATAAAAGAGTCTTGTGGAAATTTGAGTGAAAATTTGCTTATACCGCAGTGGTTTGTAAATGCATGGTCTGTTTGTGTCATATGGTTCATTTGAATTTTAGCTCTCTAAACATATTAATTTTACAAATGTTGAAAATTTAATGCAAAGATTATCAGGACATTTTCCAGAAATGTTAAATGCATGAGCACACACACGTACAACACATAAACACACTGACTACTTCTCTAGATGCCCTATCATTACAAAAAAAGAGTGATTATAAAGTGATTTTCTCACTTTGACCTTGACACTCCCACATAAAGTACAGACACTGCGGCCCTTCCACAGGCAGTGGTCTTGATGACATCATTGTGGGATCAGACTTAACTGGAGAGGATGATACCCTCAATAAACCCATCCAGCTGAAAGTTGTAAAAGTCCAGAGAATGCTACAGGCAACGTGGTGCAAGAACCATCAGAGACGAAGAAAACCCTTTACGGGAGAAGCGTGGCTCCAGAGAGGGGTGGGTGTAGGCATTCCTTTAGATCATCCAACCATCCCTCCTGCCAAAATTCCACTCAACCGGAATTCCGATCCCTCACAGAGCTCCGGGAGATCCGGGAACTTGCTATCCGCAGGGCCCAGCAGCGGATACGGGCCCTGGGTTGTGAAACCAAATCAGGCCGTACTGGACAGATGTGATGGGTTGATGTAGACAGGGTCACTGGTCCATTACAAAATATGTACATCTGTGAGAGTCGTCCAGTGGTGCGTCTATTTGATCATCTGAAATCGTTTGACATGAAAAGGCACAACCTCGTAATCTTGGGAGTTTATTGTTTGATTAGCATAGCATGTGGCGTTACAACAGCGTAGCATGCAGTCTCACTGTTTAATCTCTAATGACACACACCTGAGGCATGAGCAGAATGAATTTAAGGCTTTTTGTCACTGTCCTCATCCTATCACTTTCATGATAACTTATAGTTATGATCCAATTCACAGGGTCCCTATGAAGTGTTCACTTGTTCCTACATGCTGAGCAGGAGATAGTTGTAGAAGTTCACTTTACTTGATTAAAATTGGTTCATTTGATATGCACTTCAATGGCATCAAACACAATAAAAAAATAAGATGTGCAAATTGTGTATTTTTAAGTTGATGGAATTATATATATATATATATATATATATCACAACCATTGATGTAGCCATTTGGATATTTTTTTTTTTTAAACAATGCCGAAGACAAATGATCAAAAAGTGTCTCACATTACCTGTATTAACCCAACTGTACTGTATGCTAGTCATGGTCATGATAATGGTGTTGTAATGGTTGCATCTTGAGTGCTTTACCTCTGAAAACAATGTAGAAACCACACCTGAGGTGAATTGCACTGAATAATACCACATTTATTTTAGCCAGACTTTGTCTTGTACTAGTGCTCGATGATTGATAGGTACATTTTCCTCTCCATTTCCCTGTGCATTTTGCAGTGTCTTTCGAATTGAACATACACTCCCTTTGAATTGGAATCTCACTTAAGATGCCAGAATATCCTGTGAAGGCACTATCGAACCCGGTCTCAGAGAAACAGTTGAACTGAATCATCCAATGTGACGTGTTTAAATAACAGCAACATCCCCCCTCCCCTCCCCCCTCCCCCCTCACCTCCTGTAGGCAAAAGGCAAACTGTGAGTAATCGCTACTGTTGTTATCCTCTGGTTTCTAATTAAAAAGTCTGTTAGAAACACAGAGCCAAAAGCTAGTGAGATAGCTTGTGAAGTGTAAGTGTGTGTGTGTGTGTGTGTGTGTGTGTGTGTGTGTGTGTGTGTGTGTGTGTGTGTGTGTGTGTGTGTGTGTGTGTGTGTGTGTGTGTGTGTGTGTGTGTGTGTGTGTGTGTGTGTAAAATAAGTACATAAATCTAGCCTGACTGAAACTGCTGCTGTGGGTGCAAATGAATTGAACTGATCACTGAGATGAGTGTAATGATGTGATGAAGGTCGGATTGTATGTGTGTGTCCTTTGGGGCTCTTTATGGCTCTAAACAGAGTAATGAGGCACTGTGTTAGAGCCAGAGCTGTGGGACCACACATACTCTCTTCCACAGATAATTACACTTGCTCTCTTTCCCGATCTCTCATAAAACAGTCATTTATTACATGGATAATTGTTGTAGTAATCAACCTGTTAGTAGCAATTAATACATTATTAGATCCAAATGTTTACTGCTCTTACAGTCAGTCTCTTTATAGTTGTGTTTTAAACTGATGTTACAGCGTCTTTGACCTTGATGAAACTGTGAAATATTCAAAATCGGTATGAACAAGAGTGGTGCAATCGTCCAGTGTCTGCTCATTAAAGCAGGACAAATTGTGGTTTGTTTTTGGAGATGATCGTATAGGCCAGACAGTTCTAAGAGCATTGCTTTGGTTTTATGCCTCATTCAGAGTAACACAGAATAATGAGTCTCATATACAGACCCAGAGGAAAATGTTATTACTCTGTGGTTGCTATTCAGAGCTCAGAAGACTTAAAAGCTTTCAGTTAAGTTTAATTTATTAGGCAACAACTTAATCTTAGACTGCTCTTCTCTTGAAATAAATGAGAAAATTGTTAACTTACAGTATGACTATTAAGCAGAGCTACAGTATAACTGGGATATTGCACTACACACTGCAGGATAGAAACACAAGATATGAACAAAGTTTCCAAAATGAAAGAAACAAACAAAAAAACACTCACATTTGTTTGTATTCAGTAGGGTGAGATTGAGTAAGTTGCCCCCAAAAGAGTAACAAAGTAGTGTGTATTTCCTAGTGTTTTCATTATTTAATTTATTCATTTAAAAATGTTATTATCCTTGGAGTTATTATTTTATCAGAATATTTATATTTAGAAAAAGTATATTTAATTAGATATAAACCTGTAAATAATTCATAGATGTAGTGTATTTCAAATTGATCTCATTGACTGGCATTCTATTACTTGTTTTGTCTGCCATTCACCAATTATTCAAACTAAAAATAAATAAATAAATAAAATCATACATTTACTTTTACTAGTGGTTTACATTAATGACTATCAACAATTGGAATGAAAACACAGCTTTACTTACCAATAATATTCAGATTTTTGTTTTGCTTAAATGTGTAGCTTGTTTGGAAACATAATTAGCCAGCAAATAAACAATACTTTTTTTATTTATTTTTTATTGGAGACTTTGTAATCTGAGATTTGTTAAAACTCTACAGGAGACACATGCAATTTCCGAGTTCTTATTTTTAGGTGAACAATCTTTAGTTGCTCATTTCTGATGTTTATTTGCCCATCTGACCTGCCCATCGAGATCTGTAATGGTCGGCCAGAAAACAAAGTGCACATGACTCCACCACTTGTTGGTCACCACTTGTTCCACCATGAGGTGAAAGAGAGGGTGATGGGACAGGAGATGTTAAGATGGGAAAGGTGATTGCATTGTGCTGTGGCACAGCTTGTACCAATTTCCTGAGTTAATGGGATATTTTTGCCTCGCTTCCCCTCCATGTTTTCTTTCGCTCATCTCATTGGGCACTAGCAAAAAAGTTACCAACCTAGCTAAGAAAGATGGACAGTTTGTGAAATCGACGGAAGGACTCTCGATGTGTAAACTGTAGTTGATTCAGGGGTACGTGATGGGGCTTTTGTCAGGTACAAGTAGATGGAGGTTTTTGATTGACTTTAATGTGTTACACACTTGAAATACAAGACCATAGACAAGCACGATGTGAAGAAGATGAGGTCAATATTTATTAAATGTTTGCAAAAATACAACTAACAAAAACATGAAAAAAAGAAAACTGTCAAAATTTTTAAATTTCAAAGTATTGCATGCCTTCATATGAACATAATAATGTGTAATTATTACATGTGTAATGTGTACAGTTTAAGTTCGCTTTGACTTCCATTGCATTTTTTTTCTATACAATAGAAGTCTATAGTAACGAAAACGTCTCAGGTTACGTATGTAACCCTGGTTCCCTGAGAGGGAACGAGACGCTGTGTCTAAACGCGGTGGGAACGCCCTGCGTGATTGCGTCGTGAAGCACGTGTATAATCAGTCCAATGGAAAAACGAGATGTCATAGGCGGGTGACGTCAACGACCAGGAAGCTATAAAGCATCCCTGAAAACAGACCGCGACAGCTTCTGGAAAGCCGAAGCAAGTCGATCACAGGCATGCAGCGAGTATGGCAGGGCGACGCAGCGTCTCGTTCCCTCTCAGGGAACCAGGGTTACATACGTAACCTGAGACGTTCCCTTTCAAGGGAACTCGAGCTGCGTCGAGACGCGGTGGGAACACCATACCCACAACACCATAAAATCAAATGATGTCCTGTGTGAAGTCCCTGCGCACACTAAGGAGCAAGCACCCTGGAACCTGGAGTGGAGCCAAGATCCAAGCCATAAAATGTATGCGGTGAGGACCAACCCTCCGCATCATAAATGTCACTTAGGGAGACCCCCGACAACAAAGCCTTAGAGGCAGCCATACTCCTGGTAGAATGGGCCCGGACAGCCAAAGGTGAAGGCTGACCAGCCGCTTCATAGGCAAGTGAAATAGCCTCAACTATCCACTTACTCATAACCTGCTTGGAAGCAGGGTTACCTTTTCTAGGTGACCCGAAACAGACAAATAGTTGATCTGAATTACGCCACAGGGTAGCTCTGTGCACGTACGCATCCAACGCCCAAACAGGGCACAGCAGATGAAGTCTTTCCTGATCTGGTGTATTAAAAGGTGGAGGACAGAAGGCCTGCAGCACAATTGGACCCGTAACATTATTAGGGACCTTAGGGATATAGCCCTGCCTAGGGTGAAGAAAGGCCTTCAAAATGCCAGGTGCAAATTCAAGGCATGAAGGAGCAACCGACAAGGCTTGCAAAACACCAATCCTCTTGATAGACGAAATAGTGATGAGAAATAAAGTTTTTAGAGTAAGGAACTTTTCTGAAACCTCTACAATGGGCTCGAAGGGAGCCAAAGCCAAGCTTTCCAGCACGACAGCCAGATCCCAGGCCGGTGCTCTATTGCGCAATGCAGGCCTCAGCCTCAGAGTACCACGGAGAAAACTAATAATGAGAGGATTTCTCCCTAATGAAGCACCACTCAAAGGGGTGTGGTAAGCATATATAGCCGCCACATACACCTTCAAGGTGGAAGGAGATAATCCAGCAGAAAAACGTTCCTGCAGAAAATCAAGTACTGTACCAACAGGGCAGATAACAGGATTCGTAAAACGTTCTCCGCACCAGGCAGAGAACAGTTTCCATTTAAGAGCATAGAGTTTTCTCGTGGAGGGAGCTCTAGACTGGAGTATGGTCTCCACGACCTCAGTCGAGAGACCTGATTCTATGAGCTGAGCCCCCTCAGGGGCCAAGCCCACAGTTTCCACAGCTCCGGGCGAGGGTGAAAAATCGTGCCCCCTGCTTGGGACAGAAGGTCCCTCCTGATCGGAATCTCCATCGGAGAGCCGTCTAGAAGGGACACTAGGTCCGAGAACCAAACTCGGGCCGGCCAGTACGGGGCTACTAACAATAGACGGAACCCTTCCCGGCGAACCCTCTCCAGAACTCCCGGGAGCAAAGATATCGGCGGAAAAGCATACAGGTGTACCCTCGGCCACAACTGCACCATCGCATCCAGCCCGAGAGGAGCTGGGTGCGTGAGGGAGAACCACATGGGACAGTGTGTTGAATCTGACGATGCGAAAAGGTCGACCTGAGCTTGACCGAAATTCTCCCAAAGGAGCTTCACCACCTCGGGGTGAAGTCTCCATTCCCCGGGCCTCAGCCCCTGCCTCGACAGGATATCCGCTCCCTGATTTAAATGCCCCGGAATATAAACTGCTCTGAGAGACAGTAATTTCCCCTGGGCGCATAGGAGGATCTGATGAGCCAGTTTGCAGAGATGTCGTGACCTCAGTCCCCCCTGATGGTTGATATATGAGACCACCGATGTGTTGTCCGTACGGACAAGCACATGGTGACCTCTCAGGTCTGGCAGGAAGTGTTTGAGTGCATGAAACACCGCCATCATTTCTAGACCATTTATGTGCCAAGAAAGTAGATGGTCCTGCCAAAGACCCTTCGCCGAGCGACCACTCATGACCGCCCCCCAACCTGTGAGGGAAGCATCCGTCGATAGCGTTACGCGTCGACAAGAAGCCCCCAACACTGGGCCTTGGGCGAGGAACCAAGGTTTGTTCCACATGACCAAGGCACGTAGGCATCGCCGCGTGACCTTGATCAGGCTAAACGGATTTCCCCTTCGGAGAAAACCCCTTGGTCCTGAGCCACCACTGTAAGGGTCTCATGTACAGAAGGCCAAAAGTTACTACGTTGGACGCAGCTGCCATGAGACCCAACAGTCTCTGAAACTGTTTCACAGTGAGTGACTGCCCTAGTTTTACATTCTTTACGGCTGTGGGAATCGAAGAAATACGAACCGGTGACAATTGTGCTCGCATTGTTGTCGAATCCCAAACTACACCTAGGAAAGTGGTCCTCTGAGAAGGGAGGAGCACACTCTTTTTGGTGTTGAGCCTTAACCCCAGCATCTTCATGTGAGACAGAACGACATCTCGATGCCGAACTGCCATCTGCTCGGACTGAGCTAAAATCAACCAATCGTCGATATAGTTTAACACGCGGATGCCCTGGAGTCTCAAGGAAGCCAGAGCTGCATCCACGCATTTCGTGAAAGTGCGGGGTGATAAACCTAGGCCTAACAGAAGAACCCGATATTGGTATGCCTCTCCCCCGAAAGCAAACCTCAGGAACTTCCTGTGATGAGGATGGATGGAAATATGGAAGTACGCGTCCTTCAAATCTATCGTTATAAACCAGTCCTCGGACTGAATCTGTGAAATGATCTGTTTGAGTGTAAGCATTTTGAACTTGAGTTTCTGAACCCTGCGGTTTAGTTGCTGCGGATCTAGAATAGGACGCAATCCCCCATCCTTTTTTGGAACAATGAAGTACCGGATGTAAAACCCTGACTCCCTGCTGGGAGGAGGAACCCTTTCTATAGCCCCCTTTTTTAGAAGAGTCAGCACTTCCTGCTCCATAACCAGAGCCTGCTCGGGGTCCACTACGGTTGGGACGACCCCCATAAATCTGGGTGGACGAGAACCGAACTGAATTCTGTAACCCCCCTCTATTATATTATATTATATATACAGTCTATAGAGACAAATAAATGTGTGTGGAGAAGACCAGCTGGCTGCCGCACAAATTTCTTGAATGAAAATGCCTTTAAACAGGGCCCAGGAAGTAGCCATACCTCTAGTGGAATGTGCTAACATTTCTGGCGGCCCGTGATAACATCTGAAAAACATCTGTAAAACTGTACATTGCTTTGAAAAAATTAATCTATCCGTTTAGTGGTGTTTAACGGCCGAAAACAGAACCACAAATCCCATTGCAATTTAAAAGGGTATGTTGACCAAGTAATCAATATTCAGTGTGACTTAATGACAAGCTTATTAATAGCCGCGTTTCCATTACCTTTCAAATTTTTCGCCGGCGCGAACACTTGCATTTTCCTATTGTAATATAATCCCTTGTCGTTGAAGTGTGAAGGAAGGAGACCGGGGTCAGTTGGCTGAGACTCGTGGGTATTTTTATTTAACAGACTCAAAAACTCTGGCGCCACATGCGCACTCTAACATAACTCTCATTCAGTTTCAAAAATACTCGATCAGGTTTGTCCACAACGACCTCTTCCCGTTTCCCACGAGACCTCAGCCCTCCTCTCTCCTCGATCGCTCGTTCCAGTCTGCTTTATACGGTCTCCCCACGCCAATTACTGCAACGAGACACAGGTGTTAGTCATTTTACACTTGACCTACTTACCGCCGCTCGTCTCTCCACTCTCTCTCTCGTCGCAGACCTCGCTGAACCACGCCCCCCCCCGCCACATACCCCCACCGCCCGACTCAGGCCGGGGAGCCATCCGGCCTGCAGCCCCCCCCCCATTCCTAGAGAGGAAGTCGGCCACAGCCATCTGCACCCCCGGCCTGTGGATCACCTTGAACTTAAAAGGCTGTAAAGCTAGATACCAACGGGTGATCCGCGCGTTGGTGTCCTTCATGCGGTGGAGCCACTGCAGGGGCGCGTGGTCCGAACAGAGGGTGAACTCCCGTCCCAGGAGGTAATAGCGCAGGGTGAGGACCGCCCATCTGATGGCCAAACACTCCTTCTCTATGGTGCTGTACTTAGTCTCTCTCTTCGAGAGCTTACGACTAATGTACAGGACCGGGCGGTCCTCCCCCTCCACCTCCTGGGACAGGACAGCGCCCAGCCCCCTGTCCGATGCGTCAGTCTGCAATAGAAAAGGGAGAGAAAAATTAGGAGAGTGCAGGAGCGGGCCACCACACAGAGCAGCCTTAACCTGGGTAAAAGCCTGTTGGCACTGCTCCGTCCACTGGACCGTATCTGGTACCTCCTTTTTAGTGAGGTCAGTCAGCGGGCTGGTGAGGTCCGAATAATCGGGTATAAACCTTCTGTAATATCCCGCCAGCCCCAGGAACTGCCTCACCTCCTTTTTGGTCTTAGGTCTAGGACAGGTTGCAATTGCTGCTGTCTTGTCAATTTGGGGACGCACCTGCCCATGACCCAAGTGGAAGCCCAGATACCTTACCTCCACCCGCCCAACTGCACACTTCTTCGGGTTGGCCGTTAGCCCCGCCTGTCTCAGCGCCCCGAGGACGGCCCTTAAATGCTCCACATGCCGCTGCCAGTCATTACTGTAGATGATGATATCATCCAAGTATGCAGCGGCATATGGAGAATGGGGTCTCAGAATTCGGTCCATGAGACGCTGAAACGTGGCCGGAGCCCCGAACAACCCAAAAGGAAGTGTCACAAATTGGTGTAATCCAAACGGCGTGGTGAAGGCTGTTTTTTCTTTGGACATGGGAGACAAGGGGATCTGCCAATATCCTTTCGTTAAGTCCAGCGTCGAATAAAAGCGAGCCGTACCTAACCGATCAAGCAGCTCGTCAATCCGTGGCATTGGATAAGCGTCGAATTTCGACACTGCATTCACCCTGCGATAGTCCACACAAAACCGTACCGAGCCGTCCGTTTTAGGAACTAAAACTATCGGGCTAGCCCAGTCACTGTGGGACTCCTCAATTACTCCCATCTCCAGCATTGCCTCTAATTCCGTCTGAACCACTTTTTTTTTGTGTTCAGGCAATCTGTATGGCCGGCCGCGAACTACCACGCCCGGCTCTGTCTCAATATGGTGCTGGATCAGATTAGTACGACCAGGCAGGGGTGAAAACACATCGGCAAACTCTCTTTGCAACCTTGTGATGTCAGTGAGCTGCGAGGGCGAGAGGTGATCCCCCCCCGGGGCCAGGGCGAGAGATCTCTCTTTGATGATCGCCTCTGGCCCGAGATCCTCCTCTCCACTCACTGCCGTCGCAAGCAACACTGACTCCTCCTCACTCCATTTTTTAAGGAGGTTGAGATGGTAGATTTGCCGTGAATCACCCCTGTCTGTTCGTATTACCTCATAATTGAGATCCCCTATCCGCTGTGTGACCTCAAAGGGTCCTTGCCACTTCGCTAACAATTTGGAGCTGGAGGTTGGTAGTAAAATGAGCACTTTATCTCCCGGTGTAAACTCTCGAAGCTTAGTTCCCCTGTTATACAGCCGGCTTTGTCTGTCCTGAGCCTGAAGCAAATTCTCCATAGAGAGCCGCCCCAGTGTATGGAGTTTTGCTCTCAGGTCCATGACATACTGAATTTCATTTTTGCTATCCGAGCGTCCGTCCTCCCAAGTTTCCTTTAGGACGTCTAACACCCCCCGGGGCTGACGCCCAAAAAGAAGCTCGAAGGGGGAAAACCCCGTGGAGGCTTGCGGGACCTCTCGCACGGCGAATAAGAGGGGTTCTAGCCACCTGTCCCAATTTTTCGCGTCTTCTTGTACGAATTTACGAATCATTGTTTTCAACGTGCGATTAAATCGTTCGACCAGACCGTCCGTTTGTGGGTGATAGACACTGGTGCGCACCGATTTAATGCCCAATAATTCATATAATTCGCTTAACGTGCGTGACATAAACGCGGTGCCTTGATCCGTGAGAATCTCTTTCGGGATTCCCACGCGGGAGATTAAACGAAACAGGGCGTCTGCCACACTCTTAGCTGATATAGTGCGTAGCGCCACTGCTTCGGGATATCGGGTTGCGTAGTCTACTATAACTAACGCAAAGCGATGTCCCCGTGCCGATCGTTCTAATGGCCCGATGAGGTCCATACCAATTCTCTCGAAGGGGACCTGCACAAGAGGCAGAGGGCGCAATGGCGCTTTTGGGGCGGCCGGTGGATTTACCAACTGACATTCCCGACACGACGCGCACCACCTGCGCACGTTCTCGTGAATGCCCGGCCAGAAGAATCGGGTCATTAAACGATTTAATGTCGCTGTCATCCCTAGATGCCCCGCCATCGGATTACAATGTGCCGTCTGAAAAAGCATTTCCCGACGGCCCCGTGGTACTAACAATTGGGTTATATCTTCTTTTGTCTGAGTGTCTTGGGTCACCCGATACAACCTGTCTTTAATAACGGCAAAATAAGGATAGGAGAGCGCGCGGTCAGGTTGGAGGACCTGCCCATCGATAGAACGGACCTGTTCAAACGCATGTTTGAGCGTCTCATCTTGGGACTGTTCCAGGGGAAAGTCATCGCGACTGGAGAGGTTTAACCTCGCCAAGCCGCTCGGTTCCTCTGAAACAGTTCCGCTGGGTCCAGGAACAGTTTCTCCAACCTGCGCGCTCGCCCCCCTTCCCCGCCTTTTCTTCTTCCCAGAGGCATCCGTTGTTAAACATCCCAACAATTGTTTAAAAGCTGGCCAATTCGTTCCCAAAATTAACGGATGCCGGAGGTGCGGGCTAACTGCGACCTCCACACAATGATTTTGTCCCCTGAATTTAATAGTGATGGCTTTCAAGGGGTACTCCACTATATCCCCGTGCACACACCTCACCTTAACCATGCGGCCCGTATCCAATGCCCCGGACTGTATCAGGCTTTGATGGAGGGAGGTCTGGTTACAACCTGAATCCACCAAGGCCTGATAGGTACCCCCCTTAATACTCACAGGTATCTGGTATAACCCGGCTTGATCGGGGGCGGCCTGCGGAACGTCCGGGATCCGGACCAGTGTCCCAACCTCCATGACCGGGCAGCGGTCCACGAAATGGCCCGGATCCCCGCAACGCCAACAGGCCGGCCCAGGCTTCCCCGCCGCTCTAGTGGCAGGAAGCGGGTCAAGGAATTGGCGTGGGGAGAGCGCAGGAACCGCGTCGAGCCCTTCTGGGTGTCCCGGCCCCCCTCCCCTGACGGATCCTCGCGACCCGGCTGGGCCCTCGGCTCCAGCCTTCCAGCGGGGAGGTGCCCTCGGAGGTCCATTGGAGCGGGTCCTGGGGAAAGGAACGGGTTTAGGGGAATGGAGAGAGAGAGAGACAGGGGGAGAGAGAGAGACAGATGGCAGGGGTTCGCCGACCCCGGAGCACGCCGCCAGTTGATCCTCCGCCAGTTGGATGGCCAGATCCAGCGACGCCGGCCGGTGGCACTGGACCCACTGGGCAGTCCTCTTCGGCAACCTGGAGACGAACTGCTCCAGTACCACCTGGTCGATGATGGCCTCGGCGTCGCTTCCTCCGGCCAACAGCCATTTGCGGCACGAGTCCCGGAGCTGCTGCGCCAAGACAAAGGGTCGGCCTGCTTCTGCCAGTTCCAGCGAACGGAAGCGTTGACGATGTTGCTCAGGGTTGAGGCCGACCCTTTGGAGAATGGCTCTTTTTAAATCGGCGTATACCAGGAGGTTCTGGACGGGCAGTTGTTGAGCAGCCTTCTGGGCTTCCCCCGACAGCAGCGGAATGAGCCGAACCGGCCAGCTGGAGGATGGCCACTCACATGCCTCGGCCGTTTTCTCGAACAGGTCCAAGAAGGCCTCGGGATCATCTGAGGTTCCCATCTTCGTCAGAGACATGTGAGCGGCTGGGTTGTAGCTGGGGGAAGCCCGCTCCGTCCGAGCCTCCCGGTCCAGCAAGCTCCGGAACAGCTCGCGGTCCGCCTGCTGGGCTTGCATCAGGGCTTGGAACCGACCTTCCTGATCCGCCCGCAAGTCCAGCAGGGCTTGGTGGTTCTCTTGATGCAGTCCCGCAAGCGATGTAATGATGTCCGCAAATGGCGTCCCCGCTGTTGCTGACGGAGTTTGCATCTTGGCGGCGGCGTTCTCCTTCCTTCCCGGGTTTCGGCACCAGTGTAATATAATCCCTTGTCGTTGAAGTGTGAAGGAAGGAGACCGGGGTCAGTTGGCTGAGACTCGTGGGTATTTTTATTTAACAGACTCAAAAACTCTGGCGCCACATGCGCACTCTAACATAACTCTCATTCAGTTTCAAAAATACTCGATCAGGTTTGTCCACAACGACCTCTTCCCGTTTCCCACGAGACCTCAGCCCTCCTCTCTCCTCGATCGCTCGTTCCAGTCTGCTTTATACGGTCTCCCCACGCCAATTACTGCAACGAGACACAGGTGTTAGTCATTTTACACTTGACCTACTTACCGCCGCTCGTCTCTCCACTCTCTCTCTCGTCGCAGACCTCGCTGAACCACGCCCCCCCCGCCACACCTATCAACAGTGGAGACAACTTAAAATACTCTATCATTTCTGGTCATACAGAAAATAATAATACATTATTCGCAACTACTTTTATTTGTGTAAACTCATAATAACAAGAAAACATTGTGCTTTTGTAAAATAAAATAAAACAATCAGTAGCCTACGCGCTTTCATGATCTCCGTGAACTGGAGCGCGAGAACTGAAACAAAATATAGCCTATGTAGGCTAAAGCTTGAAATGTCCACTTTTAAACAAATTCGAATCGAAAGCTAATACCTTCTGATTATGTAATCCGTATGAAAGGTGCATTTCTCTCTAAAAGCGCATCTGCTTAATAGCGGAGATGGAGATATGTTTTTAGCCGACACTTAGAAAACAATAATTAATTAACAATTAAAATGCCTCGCTTTTTTTTCAGACACATTTATTATCATTTGCCTATAACTCATCTATAAATCACCTTTCTGTGGGCTGTGGTTCCAGAGACACAGGCTATAGCCTATATGGCTCTCCTCATTCAGCACTGCGGGAAAAATATAAATTCCAGGTTCTAATTTGGCCTTAGAAAACCAGTAAAATCGACATGTTTTCCATATTAATTTGTGAATATTTTAAATGTTTAATAAAGGGGCAAAAAGTATTTTAAACAAAAATCCTAAAAAGTCTGTCGATATTTAGCCTACTTTTTTGCGCAGCAGTTGGTGTTGCCAGTTCAAATTAAAATGTTGGTGTTCAACTTTGCGTTTTAAAAAGACAACAACCGTTAATTTTTCGTTTTTCAGTTACGGGTTAAAAAAGATAGATAATAGCGCAAAACATTTGCGAAAATCTGCAATAAAAAAAACTTGCCAGGTTTTGCCTCAGTTATGAATTAAAATGTGTTCATTGCAATAAATGTAAACTTTAGAGATGCAATCTGGTCATTAAAATTATTTCAAATGGGATTTTCTTTTCAGTTTTTTTTTCTTTTTCTCCCCCGCCCCTTTGGCGGCTCTCAGTTCAATGTTGGGTTACTAAATTGGCCCTCACCTATGAAAACTTTGAGAACCCCTGTATTAGTCCTACTGGGGGCTATATATTTGCTTTATTGTATCATAACACAATAGCTTCCACCAACCAAAGGGAAAGGCATTGACGGGAGATTTTTCCCTTGTAAGAGTCAGCCCACAAAACAAATAACTGGTTGCTCTTACGTAGTGTGCGTGTTCTCTCTACATATGTATACAAAGTACGAATCGGACATAAACCATGTAACCTCTCCTCCTCTGGAGATGAAAGGGGTGATGGGTGAAACGCTAGCAGGTCCACAGATTTAACTGCACCCACGTGATCACACACTTTAGGCACAAATGCGGGGTTAGTTCTAAAAGTCACTCTCTGACCATCCATAGCGAACATCATACATGAAGGGTGAACTGATAAAGCATGTAGTTCACTCACCCTTTTTGCTGAGACGATAGAGAGTAACAAAGCTGTCTTTAAAGCGAGCAGCTTCAAGACAATGTTATCAATGGGCTTGAAAGGGGCTTTAGAATGCACGTTCAGAACCACGGGCAAGTCCCAGGGCGGGACCAGCGGCTTAGACACTGGATGTAGCCTACGTGCTACACTCATAAATCTACCGACAAGAGGGTGTTGGCCAATAGTACCCGAGTCAAGACCAATATGACATGCCGAGATAGCGGACAGGTAAACCTTAACCGTGGAAAAGGCTCTCCCCTTATCTAGAAGGTCCTGTAGGAAGCACAGCACGTCCGAGATTGAACACATTAAAGGAACGATGCTCCTTTTTGCGCACCATGCCTCAAACATCCTCCGTTTGAGATTATATAAAGAACGTGTTGAGGCAGCCCTTGCATTCTGAATCATCTCAATCACTTTCGGAGGCAACTCGACTGCATTCAGATTCAGTCTCTCACGGGCCAGGCCCAGGGAGCTACAGTATCTTCTGAGGGGAGGGGTGGAAAATATCTTCCCGTGCTTGTGAGAGGAGGTCCCTGCGCACTGGTAATGGCCACGGCTGGTCGTAAAGCAGTTGCGCAATCTCCGCCACCCATAGTCTCCCCGGCCAGTATGGCGCGATCAGAATCATTAGATGTCTGATTTGGCGAACCCTCCATAATGTTGGCTCAATCAGGCTCAACGGAGGGAACGCGTAAAGTAATATGTTTGGCCACTCGTGGGTTAGCGCATCCACACACAACGGTGCATCATCGCTGGCCAGAGAGAAGAACAGGGGACAATGTGCGTTTTCGCTCGATGCAAAGAGATCTACGGCAGCTCGGCCGAATCTTTGCCACACCATGAGGGTCACTTGGGGATGGAATCTCCACTCCCCATACAGATAATTTCCTCTGGACAGAAGATCTGCACCCCTGTTCATTATTCCTGGAACATGTGTCGCGCGTAATGACAGGAGGGTCCTGCTGCTCCACAAAATCTGTTCCTTCGCTAGCATGTGAAGCTTGTGAGAACGCACTCCTCCCTGTCAATTTATGTAGGCTATCACTGTTGTATTCTCTGTCCTGACGAATACATGATGATTTTTGAGAAAATGCACAACATGTCTCAGAGCTAGAAACACTGTTGGGGCTTTCTCGTGCATTCTGGTGAGAGGCGCACTCTGCGACTGAGATGGCTTGTGGTGCGAATGCCCTGTGACACTGTCCAGTTCTGAAAATCCCTCATTCGCAGCAGTCCTAGGGGAACCACTGACACTGTTGAGGCCATCAGACCTAGTAGCTGAAGATCCATGGGTTCTTCTCTGTGTTGAGCAGAGAGGCATGGGTCCAACTTTCCAGTCACTGCCATGCGGAGCCTCCTTTCTCCGGTTTCAGTCGAGAACGTCACGCAGCGCAGACAGCCCTCTGGGTTGGAAATCGCTGCCTGAGCGTGTTTAGCGCCCAGACAGGAGATGCAGAGACCGTGTGAATCCTTTGCCAAAATCCACAATCCACAAGCACAAGGATGTGGAGGTCAACCTTTTTCTCCGGGGCTCCGGTTCCTTCGCAGTGGCCATGATAGGAACTGCACCCTCTTCGTACGGTAAGTCCACCACAATGTGAAAACTAGTACGGAGCTATGCTGCAATCCGAGAGCTCTACTTTTCCTTCTTTCTTTTGGTGCGTGGTGAGCGCCCCAAACAAATTTGGAAAATAACTGCAAACTTAGAGAAGAAAACTCACCTTGATGCGTTAGTTATCTCACTCTAATTGACAAAGTCCCTCAACACTATTGTGTTAGGGACTGTTGAGCAAATAATTCCTTAAATCTGCTGAGGACAGCTTACGAAAATCTTCCACAGGAAAGAGAGCGAGAATGACGAAACGGCAGGTGCTTACGGTTTATATTCAGGGAGGCGGGACTCCATGATCGCTGCAGCGATTGGTCAGCCACATTTGGCAGACGTGGTGTCATTGATGCTTCTGCGATTGGACACGCCAGAGGTGTTCCCATAGGTGAGATACAGAACGAATGTTAGAAAGGGAACTGCTGTTACAAAGTAGGGGATGAAGAGTGTCAACAAATTATCTCCACTCATAATAAAGAAATAAACTGCTAGGTGTTGTGGGATTTTAGTCAGAGATGGTCTGTTGTTCTGGATGAACGAAGACAAGAGTGGGACATTTATTATTTTGGGAGGGAAATATCAGACGCAGGGAATGACAGAGTGTGAAAGAGAGTGAGAGAGAACATTTTGTATCCATTTGTGTTTGTGTAAACGCAGCAGCCAGACGCTGAGTCACCGTGATGCTGGACTGGACAGTTGTGTCCTTCTGTTCCGTATGGGCGTAGGTTTAGGGGGGGACGCTAGGTACTAGTCCCAATCAATATTTTGAGATGACAAATTTGTCCCCACCAATATTTAGCAAGCTCCTTTGAACTGCTATTTTGATATTTGCGCTGCATTTGTATCTTTGCGCTGCTATTTGGATCGATTCCAACGGCCAGGAGGACGACAGTACAAGATACGCCGTAATTTGATTGGCGGCGGGGTATCTGACAGGCAGGCTAGCTACACCCGTGTGCCGGGAATACTTTTTGTGCTTGCAATCACTGGCAGCGAGCGGGTGGTGTGTGCGTGTGTGTGCTCGTGACGACGCCGACGGTAAGTTGGCTGTCTCTCTGCCTGCCATATACAAAGGCCAGAGTAAAACATTTTAATTTTCCGTTTTTTTGCCCCTTTTTGTACTTTGTAGATCAGCTATGTCACCCAAGAAGAAGAAAGGGGACATACAACGCTTTTTCATAAAGCAGAGTGTAAGTAGGCAAAAATAACTAGCCACACAAATAACTAGCAGTAGTAGTGACTGACCAGGCTTTCAAATGCAGATTCTACTGTGGAAAATAGTATTAACTGGTGATCCTGGTTACCCAGGATATTGTTACAGTTAAACCTAGCTTCTGCAATCTTTCAAGGTTAGGAGCATTAATTAAATTAGGGGTGTGCAGCACGGATAGACTAAGTCGCGCTATCATGATAGAATGCTACGTTAGCAAGTCACTGAATGTTAATTAGCCTACCTTAACTTAGAATCTTGCAGTCATAAACAGTGGATCATCTGAGACATTTTTCGTTTCTACATTCTGTTTATGTAATGTATTTGTGAGTGTAGCCTACTTGCTAGACACATGTGCTGGAAAAAACATGTTGGCAATGTTAAAAAGGCAAAAGTTAACAGTGTTGGTTATTCAAATATAATGAATCATTATTTGATTGATAATATCCAAATAACAATATCTGGTAGGAGGGTTAAACTTGCTAGCCATAGGATAGACTACAAAATTAATTAACCATTTTGTATGCAGGAAAGACAGCATCAAACCACAACAGATTTACATTTATTAATTTAGCAGACACTTTTTATCCAAAGCGACTTACAGTTGAGAACAATAGAAGCAGTAAACCTAGGATAACAATATGCAAGTTTTATGACCCTTCCCAGTTTAATCTAATGCACTTTTCTTTTTTTTTTTCTTTTTTTTTTTTTTTTAAGAATAGAATATATCAATAGAATTTGATATAGAATAGAAGATACAATTTTAGTATTAATAGAATAGTGTAATAATGGATAATAATAATAATGGATTTGTTAATCCACAAAACCATGTCCCCTTCATATTTAAATTGCTTTGGAATATAAACATGATGTGTTGAATGCATACTATGATATGTGTGTATTTTATTCATATGTGTATTTAATTACATATAGGAAACTCAGACATCTTGTGAAGGTGTCAGAGCATGTTGAGGAAGAAGTAGCTGGACCTTCAGGGCTTCAGGTGAGGTCTTTATGAACTATGAATTATTAAAGCGTGAGTAAAGGAAGTAAAGGAAATGGGGGGAAGGGGGGGGGGGGATGTCCCCACCAAAGCTGAGACCAAACCAAAGCTGAGACCAAACCTACGCCCATGCTGTTCCGTCTCGCATAGTTTACTCTCAGGTTGCTGAAGTGAGTGCCCATGACTCAGGACTACTGCTGTATATCACAAGGGCTCTTTGGCTCACAGTCTCATCAGATGGTTCACCTTGTACATTTGCTGTTCTTTAAGACTATTATAGCCTAAAATATAGAGAAAGAAACGTAAAATGTATTGCTTAAAACATTAATGATGGTGTAGCATGATAGACCCTACTTAAGTCTTTTTTCTCCATCCTCCTATAAACATCTGTTATTATGTTCTTATGCCCTATTATCTTTTTAAGGTCACATTTACTATTTTTCTATTAATTTTTGCAGGCAAAATGCAATAATTTCAATAGGAATCCATACGATTGAGATTTTTGTGTTAGGGTGAAAGATGCAGATTTTGCAATAGATTCAAGCTGGTGACGCAAATTTGCTGTTTACCAACTGAAAACTGCTTGGTTTTAAAGTTTTTTGTCTGTGAACAGTGCCTCAAACATTGCAACTTCATTGACCATAGAAAATTGTCCTTTTTGCCCATAAAATTGTGCTAATGTAACCACAGATTTACATCAGGTGTAGTGAGATATCCAAGATTATTTCAACCTTAAAAGTGTTAGTTGGTTACATTAAGTATACAAACTCATGACCAACACTGATTGGCTGTTTTTTTTTTTTGTGTTTGTTTTTTTGACATGATATCACATGTCACATCTGATTGAGGCGGTCTACAATGGACACATCAAAGTAAACATAAAAAAAAATTCTGAACGGGGGCATGATGATGCTGTATTTTCGCGTTGACATTTTCATGACCTGATTAATCTGATGTTCTAAATTCAGTGAATTTTGGCTTGCACTTCTCAGGCTGAAGCTGAATGTCTTTTTCCCCTTGTAACGTGTCAATCATGATCCCAGACCAGCTAAACATCCTCTAGTGTTCACCCTCAGCCTGCTACAGTAGCCACGCCCCCAACTCCCACTATAGGTTGAGCTGGAAAGAAATTGACAGATCTGAATGGACCTCTCTCAATGTTTTGATTGTGCCTGGCTGGGAGCCTCATTGTTTACTCTTTTGTGGGAGATAAACCCATGAATGATATACTAATAGTAGTAAATGAACAATAAACTGTGTTAAGAGAATGTATTTTGGTAATTGGATAAAATTGGGTTGTCACATTGCAAAGCACACTGTCTTTGCAAATATCAGAAATTTTGACTAGTTTTCAGCTTCTGTACCCATATTGATTTCCACTTGATGTTTCAACTGCCTATAAGCTAAGCTTAATTATCATAATGTTACTTCAAAGTCTCAGAAACAAAGCTCAGCTCTTTGTTAAACCAACACTGCCTTTTATGTCCCCTAACAAAAGTACACAGTTTCCATCATGACCAGTTCAGGACAATCCATGAGTCACTTCCCATCCATCCCTGTCTGTCGGATGCTCGGTCTGACCTTCCTGTGTCTTTAGAGTGAAAAAAGAGAGGGATAGTAAAACTGAGAAAGAAGAAAGGATCGTAAGGATGGTATTAGTGGATGAGTGGCCTGACAAATGTGTCGACTGGCACGCTTGGGGCTCGATTAATCTCCTTGATGACTCTGGGCTAATGGGAGGAAGACCTTAAAGAGGACGGACAACCCCGCGCCCACCTCCCTCCATGACACCCAGGCTCAGATTAATGTTCTGCAGCAGAAAGATATTTAACACGTTCTCACACACACAGCTCCGATCAAAATTGAAGTCGTTTGTCGTTCGACAAATTCACATGAGTATTAGCTCTAGAATCAGCTCAGATATTGATGTTGTAGTGATGTTGTTGTCATGATATATCACCCTGTCATTCATTGTTCACGTGGGTCTTTTACTTTCAATTCTCAAAAAATGTATTTTTGCTACTTATTCAATTTAGATAATTAGAACGAGTGAGTGCAACACAATTATAACTAAATTTCTTTGCTACAGTGTTATTTTGGTATTATTTTGAAATAACCTTTATTTTCATATTTCCAATTCTCATTTAAATGTTTCTGAGTAATTTTGTTAAATGCTTTTGTCATTTTTTTATTATTATTTTTTTTCATTTCTATTTTTCTATATTATTTTTCTATTAAATTTTTTCTTTTCTTTTTTAAATTACCAAAAATATATTTTTAATTGTTTTAGTTAACAAAAACAATGTTTGCTAGGAATTTTGATTTGAAGTTGTAAAATATAATTTTACTCAAAAGCTTTAATAAAATTTCAAAAGGATAATACATTTTCATAACCGAATGTACAAAAATCTGGATGTAGAAGCATTTTCTTTTAAATCGAACATCATCTTTTTGTAAATTTAGTACTCTGCAAAATAAAATAAAAATATTTAAAAATTGAAATATATATAAAATTATTATTCATTTTTTTAAGCCAGAAAAAAATAAAAGCCAAAAATATCCCCCCAAAAAAATTTTGGAGTGAAGATTAAGAATGGCTGCCACCTTATGCTTATAACCTGATGCTGAGCAACAAATAATAATAAATAAATACTCTCTACTTACATCCATTTACAACTCTTTCTTTTCTGACCACTCCACCCTGTATATGTGGCAGCTGTGTTTCTTTCTCCATCTCTCTGGTCTGGTGCCTCCAGTCTTTTCTCATGTCATCTGTACACTTCCAATACACTCTCTGTCCAAGCATCATGCAGCAATGAGGAGTGCAGCTCAAAGACATCACTTCCACTCCTCTTACCAGAGCACCTGAGAGAGAAACGCAATAATGACGTTTCAGCAATCCTAAAGAAACCTTCAGAGTCAGCGACTCTCCTACCTGGTGCATTAGACTAAGGCTTTGATATCCTCTCACCTTCCTGTGTGTGTGTGTGTGTGTGTGTGTGTGTGTGTGTGTGAGGTCAGGGACAGACAGCAAATGTTGGCGCTCGATGTTGGGACTCCATTACACAGCAAATGGATTCGGGAGGTTGCAGAGGTCGGCTCAACCAATCGGCGGTTATGTCAAAGTAAAGCCCTAAGCAACATTTTCTGAAACTTTTCACTGTGCACCTTTACTGTGTCCTTGTGTCAACGCAAATGTCAAAGCAAGCACAATGACAGCTAGCCTGTGAGGCCCAATGCGGTCAAGGTAGTCGCTGAGAAGTAGGTGCTCCTCTCCCGTGACATTTGCTGACACGTTGAGAAGGACCGCAGCTATACAAAAGCTTTGTCCCAACGGCAAGAACATGATCATTTGACCCTTTCGCTCATGACTCTCATATTTCTCCAGAAGCGACGAGAGATGGGCGCTCGCTTTATGATGAAGGTCACTGAAAATCCTGTTTTCTCCATTCACAAACAGACCAGACGCTCCAAACTTTCCCCGAAACGCCTGTGAGATGTGTGTTGACCTCAACGACAGGGTTTAAAACTGAACAGAGGCTTACAGTGGGCCTCTGATGTTAATGATAGCTCTGCTTGCACATTACCCATAATGCTAAGCTCTTTGTGCTGCACTAACTCGCACGCAATTACCACTGACATTTTTAATGTCACCTTGTCTGAAGGAAAATTGCTCCATTTATTCTTTATTCCCATATAAAACCATGAATTATTCCCTGCTGCATTTCTATGTTCATTTCCTGTTCATTTCTTCTTGCACTTCTCACTCACACACAATTTCTCCAGCTGTGAGCTGCATTTGCTTGAGTTTGAGTGTTCGGGGATGAAGTTCTCCCCTCTGGTTTTTAATCTAGCTCAACTTTGTCTCTCTAAATTGGGCCAAGGAAACCCCATTGCCCTTACTTTTGAATGCCTTGGAAAAAGCATTTGTCCTGGATACCATTTCACCATTGACCAGAGAGTTTTATAGGAGTTGCATGAATGCTGGAATGCTGCATGACATCATATTAAACTTGTATTCAAGTTTAAGTGTATTCTTAGTATCTGTTGAGTTCCGAGGTATCAAAAATAGAACCATTCAAGGAGTTTTACATGATAATTTGACAGCTTAATGATATAAAAGCAGAATGAACATGATTTATTGTAGGTGTCCAATAAGAAAGGACACAAGAGAAGGTAAATGCAAAATGGTTATTATTTAATGTATATATACCTTCCAAATCATTTTCTTTTAAAGAACATGAATGCTACTTACAGTGGGTTTTGCACTCTCAAACTGTTTATCTGTCTGTCAACTGTTATCAACTTTTATCAAATGACTTCATTGTTCATTATTGTCATAGTTCTCATCTTTATTTTGAATCTATTAGCACAGATCCAATTTAGTCACATGAGAGACTTTGAGGTCAGAGGGCAAGAAATAATTGGTCACCAATCACACTGATACTGCATTGATTAACGCAGTCTGTTTTCTGACAAATGTACACATAAACAATCGTTAGAGCACTGATTGGAAAACTCAATTAGAAAGAAAGAATAAGCCCAGACAAATCAAACACGACTCCCACTTCTACTGTCATCGAACCACAGCTGACAGTCCGCATTTTCTCGAATTTCTCTCTCACCCCACAGGCAACAAGTGATGAAAAGCACAATACATAAAAAAAATTACATTTTTATTAAAACAAACAGTCTCTGCTGCTGAAGGCTGCGGTAGCATTAGCCCTCAGCTCTGTTCAGGTGTTGGATATGTTGGGTCCTGCAAGGTCACATTCAGCTCCCCTCTGCGTACATCGTCATTTGCCTGTCTGTCAACCCCGAGATGATTGGTTATGCAAAGCGTAATTCATCAGTGACAGCACGCAGAGTGGTTACTTTATCTCTAACGACCCTTCGGATGGAAAGGTGGAATCAATTCTGACAGCCGCACCTCATGTCAACGCCTGCTGATCTGCATAACACTAGACACGTAAATCAACTGCAGATGTGACAAGGGAATTAATTTGAGTGTGTATGTGTGTGGAGGGGCATCATGCACCTAATATTTTTGAGGGGGCACCAGGGGCAGCCCTGGCTCACTTGGTGCCCTATAGGCAAGATTAAAAAAACGAAAGCAAAACAAAACTGCTTAGTTACACTGCACTGTCTAATTATATATATATATTTCTTTCTTTCTAGTTATAATCTATTTTAGTATCATTGTTTTTTAAGGTTTTAGTTACAGTTATGATAAGAACCATGGTTAAAATCCCAAACTATATTATATTATATTATATTATATTATATTATATTATATTATATTATATTATAATATATCATATTATAATTACTACCTGTCACTGTTAGGTGGCTGTAATGAGGCGAATGACGAAGGAGATACTCAAACAGAGTTTTATCTAATAATAAACACCATAAACAGGAAAATAACAAGGATAAACACAACCACATTGATGTTAATCAATACAGGACAATGAACTGACCGAAACTGAATGCTTAAGTACAAAGGGCAAACAAAGGAACTAATGAGTTAATTAACAAAGGAACAGGTGAATGGCAGCAATGAAACACACAGGAACACTAGGTCAAAGAAAAACAGAAACTGAACACAATGAAAACTAAGACAAGAACATAACATAACCGTGACATTACCATTCCAAACATTGGGGTCTGCATTTACTTGATCAAAAGTTTTAAATATAAAACTATTTAAAAAAAAAAAAACAGTTATTTAAAATTATATTTATTCTTCTGATGGCAAAGCTGCATTTTCAGCATCTTTACTTCAGTCTTCAGTGTCACATCTTCCTTCAGTAATCATTCTAATAAGCTAATTTGCTGCTCAATAAACATTTCTTCCTATTATCAATGTTGAAATTAGTATTTTTTGTGGACACCGTAATACTTTTTTAAAAATAATTTTCAGGATTCTTTGATGAATAGAAAGATTTTTTTGTACAACTTTTTTTAAAATTCATTCGTCTTGGTCTATTTGTTATTATGGAGGTATTAATACTTGAAGTGGTCCTAGAAGTGCACAGATAAACATCGGGATTATAATGTTCAGGAACAGTATTTAAAATAAATTTGAACCACTCCATGTTTGTCAGCTTTACACCGTGTCCTAAAAAAACACACAAAATGATATTCAAACACACACAGATGCTTTTAACAATAAATAAAGCACATAAACAGGACCTGAGATTACCATACTTTCTGTTGTTGTTCCAGCCGCGACTTCGCAGAGACAGAAACTATTTCTAAATTAGAATCATTGCGTGTCGCCATCGTGGCTGGTTAGGACAAAAACTAAAAAAATGGAAAAGACACCTTTTATTGCGTGTCACGGCATTGCGTCGCATCTGGTTAGGACACGTGTTAGTAAGGTCAAACAAATGAGTTATGGAAAAAACAGCATCTCTTTGACATACTGTAGCAGCAGCTCATCCAGGCCTCGTCCGCTTTTTGCGTATTCCGTGGGTGGGGATTATTTAAATGAGAAACATTATGACTTCATAAAGCCCAGAAAAATCACGTTTTAGTCCAAACGAGCCATTCGTTCTTGAAATGTGAATTCTATTAAATAAAATATCTCCTTTGGAGTGGACTTTGGTATTTGAAGGTATTTAAATAAATACCTTTGGAGTGGACTTTGAGCTTTGTAACCTTGCAGATCTTTTTTATGCTCAAACAGCAACATTGCACACTTAAATAAGTGAAAAAGCATAATAGGACCCCTTCAACATTTACAGGTATAAAATGTACATTTTTGTACATTTGGATATATGCTAAAACATACACTATGGACGTACTGACAACATTTAAACATAAACATTATTATGTATTTACAGCTTAAAAAAGTTTTTATATCATAAAGATATTTGTATAATTGCCCTTTTAACATTTTATATAATTTTATATAAGATAACTTGTATGTACCATAACCCTACACCTAAACCCACACATTACCTTTTTTTAGAGGATATAAAAAGCATATGGAAACATAAATAGAACATATAATATATAAATATATGTAATATATAAAATATATGGACAGAAATGTGTAGGAAAATACAATTTTAGTAACATTGTAACATGTAAAAATATTTTTTGAGCCGCTGATCCCATTCCTACCTCTAAACCCATAACCATTTAATAATAATAAAAAAAAAATATTAGATAAACTTAAAAGATAGATAAGTCTAAACACAGTAATTTATATATTGCAAAAACTTGCAACTTACTTTACAATAAATCTTACTGACCCCAAACTTTTGAATGTTACATGTAAAAATATACAATTGGATTTAAAATCCTCTTGGCTCAAATATTTGATTGCATTTGAATGGGCATGATGCTTCTCTCTGTGTGTGTTATATGTTAGTGTGCTATAGCCTACATGTAAACGGGAGCACTTCAGTTCACAGTTCATACTCATATTCCACCTCCTTGCTGCTACCTAGTTGATGAATCAAAGTCAGTGCTTGACCTTTTCCTTTGTCTGTAAAGATTTTCAGTACGATGCACCATAAGGGGCTCAATCGATGTGTGAAATGCTCAATATCAAAACCGCACAGTGTAGCAGACAGCGCTATCCAATTTACCTGCTAAATGATGGCAGATCGCTTAATGAAACGATTCAAATCAATGGCTGTTACACAAGCCAGTTAAAATAAAAACATCCATTCATATTTGTCCCTGAGGTAAGGGGGAATGAAAATGTTTTTGCTCTGTCGTACTGTTAATTGCTCTATTCATCTTAATTTGTGAGTGTGCTGTTTTTATTTGCTAACAGGAGGACAACCTGAGAGAACAGTTTTCTGTAGAGACTGATATGTAGTTTTGGGGCTTGATGAGACTCACATACAGTAAACAGCTTTATTTATATCTGCTTGTGTGCTGTCTACTTGAATCAGGAAACACTGAAATCTCCAAAACTGTAAGCTAAGCTTATGTTTCAATAACACTTGTGTACTATAGTATGAACTGTCTATAGATAAACTAGGTTTACAGATAATAATAATAGTTTCAGTTCATCTCCAGTCATAATGGTTGATTCTGACATCCTTCAATCGCAGCCATTTGTGAGAGATGAATGAAGAAAAAAAAAGCTTAAAAACTCACCTGGCAGATGGAAAGGGAGAATGAGACGATCAATGTCAACAGATGACAGAAACCCAAACTCTGCAGGTTTAAGGGTTTGGACACTAAGAAATGATTTTGACAAGACACTTAAAATTTAATCAGAAAATATAACATGTGACATTGCTCTCTTCAATAACAAGAGAAGATGGCCTGTGATAGTATGACCCTCAGAGACTCACACTGGCAAAATTGCTATTAAATAGTACCTTTTTTATGGCTACATTGGAGTTACAACTATAGCAGCAGTTCTGCGATAATCAATATATTGCTAGACAATCCTATAATGATACATCACAATATCTGTCTATGAAAACAAAATGCCCATGAATATTAAGTGCAGGTTTTCTATAGCACTTTTATGAATCATAGCAAATTTTATGTTAGAAAATTATATGCACTACTATTCAGTAGTTTGTGGTCAGAAAGATTTTTTAAAGTTTTTCAAAGTCTCTTATGCTTTCAAAGACTGTGTTTATTTTAAAGTACCGTAAAACAATAATATTATGAAATATAATCACAATTTAAAAGTTTTTACTCCAGTCTTTAGCGTTACACAATCTTTTAGAAATCATTCTAATATGATATAAATTTATTATTATCAATGTTTAAAATAGTTGTGATGCTTATGTTTGTGGAAAAAAATACTTCAGGATGCAATAGGAAATTCAAAAGAACAGCATTTATTTGAAAAATAAATCTTTTGTAACATTATAAACAGTCTCGATTTTCACTTTTGATCAACTAATGCATGCTTGCTGAATAAAAATATTAATTTCTTAAATATATGTATATATATGTATATACACCTGACCCCAAACTTTTGAACAGTGCACATTTGTAAATATGATACAGTTTTCTGAATGATGCAGAAATGCAGCTGTGGGTCTTTAAATTATTTTCATACATTAGAGCTCGTTTAGTACATCAAAGATATATTTCAGAAGATTTCCAGCGTACCCATTAATGAATCTTTATAGAGCTGCTTTAACTGAAGTTTAACTGCTTTTAGCTGAAGTATTAATGCTCTTTACTGAGAAGTTTTTTACAGAGGTCAGTCCAACTGCGCTTTAAATATGCAGTGGTCTGCTTTGAGCTACATGTATCCAAATTTGATCCTTCTAGCTTCTCACAAGAAAGTCAAGGCATATGTACTTGTGTACTTAATTATAAAAGTGCTGAAATTTTGCAACCTTAAAAGGCAATGTTGCAACTTTTTTTTAATTCAACCTAAAATAAAATATGCATAAACATCATGATTTTTTTTCATGATTTTTTTATAACCAGTGGCTTCCTAAAAACATGTTTAAGAGGGTAATACAAGTCAATATCAATGGTTAGGGGTCTTCGAGGGTTATCATCCAGTGGCAAGAAGAGGAATTATTTTAAAACGATTTAATTTAGCATGTTTTTCAGTAATTGTTCCTGTTCATCATCAGCACGCAAACCAGTTCCCTTTCGTTGTCACTCCGAGTTACGTCGGATGACGACGAATGGGGTTTCGCTTAGAAAGCCTATCAGCTTCGAGTATTACAAAACGAGCCTATGGCAAAGAAATGCCATGGGTCTGCGGAATTTGCATGACGTAACTCCGCCCCACATCGTGGGTATAAAAGGAGGAAGTCCGCAACAGCAGTTTATGTTTTCGCTTCGGAGCCAAGTGTATTCTTCTCTCCACAAGCCATCTCTGAATTGTCACCTTTACAAACGAGTACCTCGAGTGTTGGTGTGACGGCGATCTACGGCGAGCGCGTGCTTCCTGCTGATCTGTTGCAGTGGTCTGCCAGTCGGTGCGTGTCTCCCCGGGTGCTTCAACACTTGAGTTTTCTCTCACTAAAAGAGCTTGCACGCGGCACGTCTTTTTAAAGACGGCTCGCCCGTGCTTTCAAAAAAAAAAAAAAAAAAATGAATGGTGCGGCAGCTTGGTATCGGACTCTGATGGGCACGAGCGTTGTCTAGTATGTTTGGGCTTGATCATGCTAGAGCAGCGCTCGTGGATGACTCATGTTTTCTCCATGGAAACATGATCATCGCGTCATTAAGGTCGAGACTCGGTGAACTCACATGAGTGAGAGTCCCCTCATCCACCCCCCGATCTTTGGCTGGTGGCCAGGGTGACCTGAGGGTTTCGGTCTGGAACAAGGCGCCGACTATGTGTCCGCGACCCCAGCCCCCCTCTTCAATGACGGTGCCCGCTAGTGAACAGGTGATTCCCACGGGTCTACCCTCTGGTGGCCCGTGTGTTTCATTTGAAGCTACAGAGGATGATATTATGTTTGTAGCAGCTTCACTAGGTGGGTTTGATTTTCCTGGAAGTGACGACTCGTCGAGTCTGATCCGGAGATGACGGCCATGCTTTCCCGGGACGATTGGTTTTTGGGTGAGGCCGCCGACCCTCGTCCACGGCAAACCCCAATACTGTTCTTCCCGGACGTGCATGATGAGATCAGGGGCCATTCGCTGATCTCATCCGCCTTTCCTCCCCTCGATGGGGCCGCTGCCCGTGGGTACACTGGGGTTCCCCCGGCTGAACGCTCTGTTGCGATGCTATGTGTCCTCAGAGTGCTTCTTCTCGGCGCAATCCTAAGCACCCGTCCGTGGCCTGTAGTTTTTCTTCTACGCTTGTGGCGAAATCCTATAGCGCCACGGGACTGGCGGCCGCCTCACTGCGTGCCATGGTCATTCTGCTGGTCTACCTGACCCAGATGCTCATGGACCTGCACGAGGGCGGGACTGACCCAGGGCTCTTCACTGAGCTGCGCGCCGCCACTAACCTTGCTCTCCGAGCGACGAAAGTGGTCGTACGCTCCCTGGGTCGGGTGATGCTCACCATTCGGTGGCCGTACCTGTTTGATGTGCTGGATGTCGTGCGGACCCGTCTGTCCGACATTCCCACATCCCAGGTCGGCCTCTTCGGCGGTGCGGTTGAGGGCTGGCCCAACAGCTCTCAGCCGTCCATGAGCAGACTGACGTTGATTCTGTCCCGACGGCCCCGCCGTCCGCTCAGATCCCTCGGTCTGCCCACCGCCAGGGGCGCCCTCCCGCGGCTCCCACCCTGCCCGTTCACCCGGGCCGGCTCTGGGGGCCGTGGGCGGACGCGTCCTGAGTTATATCGACGACTGGCTGATCCTAGCTCACTCTCGAGATCAGGTTTGCGAACACAGGGACCTAGTGCTCCGGCACCTAGTTCGTCTGGGCCTTCGGGTCAACTGGGAGAAGAGCAAACTTTGCCCCGTGCAGAGGATCTCTTTTCTCGGTATGGACATCGACTCGGTTGCCATGTCCGCGCAGCTTACGAGCGAGCGCGCGCAGTCACTGCTGACTTTTCTCTGAGACATCTCAGGAGCAAGAATGCGGTTCCACTGAAACATTTTCAGAGGCTCCTGGGGCATATGGCATCTGCAGCCGCTCGGATTGCTTCATATGAGACCGCTTCAGCTTTGGCTTCGCGACCGAGTCCCGAGGTGGGCATGGCATCAAGGCACGCTCCGGGTACCAGTTACTCCAACCTGCCGTCAGTTCCTCACCCCGTGGTCGAACCTCAGTTTTTCTCAGGGCGGGTGTCCCCCTGGAACGAGCTTCCCGGCATGTTGTGGTCTCCACGGATGCCTCCACCACGGGCTGGGGCGCCATGTGCAATGGACATGCTGCTGCGGGCTCCTGGTCAGGACCCCAGCGGCTATGGCATGTCAATTGCCTCGAGTTGTTGGCAGTACGCCTTGCCCTGCACCGCTTCCGGGCGTTGCTCAGGGGTCAACACGTACTAGTCCGCTCAGACAATACCGCTACTGTAGCGTACATCAACCATCAAGGTGGTCTACGCTCCCGCCGTATGTCACAACTCGCCCACCACCTCCTTCTATGGAGTCAGAAGCATCTGAGGTCGCTTCGAGCCATTTTCATTCCCGGAGCCCTGAACTGTGCAGCCGACGAGCTCTCACGGCTTCAGCCCCTCCCTGGAGAATGGCGACTCCATCCCCAGTCGGTTCAGCTGATTTGGGACCAGTTCGGGGACGCACAGATAGATCTGGTTGCCTCTCACGACTCGACCCATTGCGCCCTGTATTTTTCCCTGACCGAGGGCACGCTCGGCATGGATGCACTGGCGCACAGCTGGCCGCCGGGCCGCAAATATGCGTTCCCCCCAGTGAGCCTTCTTGCGCAGACCTTACGCAAGGTCAGGGAGGACGAGGAGCAGGTCATTTTGGTCGCGCCGTATTGGCCCGGCCGGACCTGGTTCCCCGAACTTGCACTCCTCGCGACAGCACCTCCCTGGCCCATTCCTCTGAGGAAGGACCTTCTTTCTCAGGGACGGGGCACCCTGTGGCACCCTCGCCCCGATCTCTGGAGCCTCCACGTGTGGCTCCTGGACGGCTCGAGGTAGGTCTGAGTACCCTTCCACCAGCGGTGGCGGCTACCATCACTTCCGCTAGAGCGTCGTCCACGTGACACGTCTATGCGTTGAAGTGGAACCTCTTCGTCGACTGGTTCTCTTCTCACCGAGAAGACCCCCGGAGTTGCTCGATCAGCGTTGTGCTTTCCTTCCTTCAGCAAGGGTTGGAGCGAAGGCTGTCTCCCTCCACCCTTAAGGTCTATGTTGCCGCCATTGCCGCACACCATGACCTAGTCGAAGGTAAGTCGGTAGGGAAGCACGACCTGGTCATCAGGTTCCTGAGAGGAGCAAGGAGACTAAATCCTCCTCGCCCTCCTCTCGTTCCCTCTTGGGACCTCTCAGTGGTTCTAACTGCCCTGAAGAGTGCTCCCTTTGAGCCCCTGCAGCCAGGGCTCTTCACTGAGCTGCGCGCCGCCACTAACCTTGCTCTCCGAGCGACGAAAGTGGTCATATGCTCCCTGGGTCGGGTGATGCCCTCCCGCGGCTCCCACCCTGCCCGTTCACCCGGGCCGGCTCTGGGGGCCGCGGGCGGACGCCACAGCCCTCTCTAGCCCCGCCCCCCGCTACACGCCGGGTTAAGCGGCGCTCCTGAGACGGGCTCCTCGGGGATGGAGCAGGTTGAGGTCGACTCTGTCCCGTCGGCCCCGCCGTCCGCTCAGGTCCCTCGGTCTGCCCACCGCCGAGGGCGCCCCCCCTCGGCTCCCACCCCGCCCGTTTACCCGGGCCGGCTCTGGAGGCCGCGGCCGGACGCCACAGCCCTCTCCAGCCCCGCCCCCCGCTACGTGCCGGGTTAGGTGGCGCTCTTGAGAGGGGCTCCTCAGAGATGGGACTCAGTTCTTTCCAGGAGTTGGGAGCAGGACCACTCCTTTCCCCGGTGGAGGGCCGGGGAAGAATCCTTATTCGCAAAGAACTGACTCTCCCGTCTCTGAGCACACAGAGTTCTCGGACGACACAGAGCGCCGCCCTCTAGCCGTGCTCTCCTCGTCCCCCTCTGTCCCAGAGGTCGTTGACACGGCGTGCCGTCCACGGACCGCTTCGCCCCTGTCCCCCTCTGTCGCCAGACCCCTGGCAGAGCAGGCCCCCGCGGGACGACCAGCCTGGTCCTCACCTGGCCCCGTCTGCCAGGGCGCGGTTGCTAACTGTGCCCCCACACCGGGCCGCTATGCCGTCCACGTCTGGGCCAGTTACTCAGCTTCGCTGCCCCTCCGGGGGGACGCCTGTCGTCGCGTGATCCCGCCGGTTCAGTTCCTGGGAGCCTGGCTAGAGCTTCCCCGTCTGTCCCGCTGGATCGCGCGCTCCGTCAGGCTCGGCTTGCGATTCAGTTCGCACGGTCTCCTCCCCGCTTCAGGGCAGTCCGCTCCACTTTGGTCGGTGGCAATGCCCCCGTCATGAGAGCAGAGATTGCCACCCTGCTGGCGAAGAGTGCAATCGAGACTGTCCTTCCAGCCGAGATGAGGTCCGGGTTTTACAGCCCCTACTTCATTGTCCCCAAGAAAACCGGTGGGTTACAGCCAATCCTGGACTTGCGCGTGCTGAACCGCTCCCTTCACAGGCTGCCGTTCAAGATGCTCACCGCCAAACGCATTCTCGAATGCGTGCGGCCCCAGGATTGGTTTGCAGCGATCGACCTGAAGGACGCCTACTTTCATGTCTCCGTTCTTCCTCGACACAGACCGTTCCTACGGTTTGCTTTCGAGGGGCAGGCATACCAGTACGCGGTTCTCCCTTTCAGGCTAGCCCTGTCTCCTCGCACCTTCACGAAGGTCGTCGAGGCTGCCCTTGTTCCCCTTCGGGAACACGGGGTTCGCATCCTGAGTTATATCGACGACTGGCTGATCCTAGCTCACTCTCGAGATCAGGTTTGCGAACACAGGGACCTAGTGCTCCAGCACCTAGCTCGTCTGGGCCTTCGGGTCAACTGGGAGAAGAGCAAACTTTGCCCCGTGCAGAGGATCTCTTTTCTCGGTATGGACATCGACTCGGTCGCCATGTCCGCGCAGCTTGCGAGCGAGCGCGCGCAGTCACTGCTGACTTTTCTCTGAGACATCTCAGGAGCAAGAATGCGGTTCCACTGAAACATTTTCAGAGGCTCCTGGGGCATATGGCATCTGCAGCCGCGGTCACGCCGCTCGGATTGCTTCATATGAGACCGCTTCAGCTTTGGCTTCGCGACCGAGTCCCGAGGTGGGCATGGCATCAAGGCACGCTCCGGGTACCAGTTACTCCGACCTGCCGTCAGTTCCTCACCCCGTGGTCGAACCTCAGTTTTTCTCAGGGCGGGTGTCCCCCTGGAACGAGCTTCCCGGCATGTTGTGGTCTCCACGGATGCCTCCACCACGGGCTGGGGCGCCATGTGCAATGGACATGCTGCTGCGGGCTCCTGGACAGGACCCCAGCGGCTATGGCATGTCAATTGCCTCGAGTTGTTGGCAGTACGCCTTGCCCTGCACCGCTTCCGGGCGTTGCTCAGGGGTCAACACGTACTAGTCCGCTCAGACAATACCGCTACTGTAGCGTACATCAACCATCAAGGTGGTCTACGCTCCCGCCGTATGTCACAACTCGCCCGCCACCTCCTTCTATGGAGTCAGAAGCATCTGAGGTCGCTTCGAGCCATTTTCATTCCCGGAGCCCTGAACTGTGCAGCCGACGAGCTCTCACGGCTTCAGCCCCTCCCTGGAGAATGGCGACTCCATCCCCAGTCGGTTCAGCTGATTTGGGACCAGTTCGGGGACGCACAGATAGATCTGGTTGCCTCTCACGACTCGACCCATTGCGCCCTGTATTTTTCCCTGACCGAGGGCACGCTTGGCACGGATGCACTGGCGCACAGCTGGCCACCGGGCCGCAAATATGCGTTCCCCCCAGTGAGCCTTCTTGCACAGACCTTGCGCAAGGTCAGGGAGGACGAGGAGCAGGTCATTTTGGTCGCGCCGTATTGGCCCGGCCGGACCTGGTTCCCCGAACTTGCACTCCTCGCGACAGCACCTCCCTGGCCCATTCCTCTGAGGAAGGACCTTCTTTCTCAGGGACGGGGCACCCTGTGGCACCCTCGCCCCGATCTCTGGAGCCTCCACGTGTGGCTCCTGGACGGCTCGAGGTAGGTCTGAGTACCCTTCCACCAGCGGTGGCGGCTACCATCACTTCCGCTAGAGCGTCGTCCACGAGACACGTCTATGCGTTGAAGTGGAACCTCTTCGTCGACTGGTGCTCTTCTCACCGAGAAGACCCCCGGAGTTGCTCGATCAGCGTTGTGCTTTCCTTCCTTCAGCAAGGGTTGGAGCGAAGGCTGTCTCCCTCCACCCTTAAGGTCTATGTTGCCGCCATTGCCGCACACCATGACCTAGTCGAAGGTAAGTCGGTAGGGAAGCACGACCTGGTCATCAGGTTCCTGAGAGGAGCAAGGAGACTAAATCCTCCTCGCCTTCCTCTCGTTCCCTCTTGGGACCTCTCAGTGGTTCTAACTGCCCTGAAGAGTGCTCCCTTTGAGCCCCTGCAGTCAGTCGAGCTTAAGTTCCTGTCAATGAAGACAGTGCTCCTGGTTGCACTGGCCTCCATCAAGAGGGTAGGGGACCTGCACGCATTCTCCGTCGACGAAGCGTGCCTGGAATTCGGACCGGCTTTCTCTCACGTGATCCTGAGACCCCGGCCCGGATATGTGCCCAAGGTTCCTACCACTCCCTTTCGGGACCAGGTGGTGAACCTGCAAGCGCTGCCCCCGGAGGAGGCAGACCCAGCCTTGGCACGGCTCTGTCCAGTACGCGCTCTTCGCGCCTATGTAGACAGGACGCGGTGTTCAGGACCTCAGACCAGCTCTTTGTCTGTTATGGTGGGAAGCTGAAGGGAAAGGCTCTCTCCAAGCAAAGGTTGTCTCACTGGATAGTGGACGCCATTGCCTTGGCTTACCAGCAGCAAGGTCGACCGTGCCCCCTTGGTGTGACGGCCCACTCCACCCGGAGTGTGGCATCCTCTTGGGCCCTAGCGCATGGCGCCTCGCTAACAGACATCTGCAGAGCTGCAGGCTGGGCGACACCTAACACATTCGCCAGATTCTATAATCTCCGAGTGGAGCCAGTGTCCTTCCATGTACTCGCTTCAACTAGCTAGTACCGGACCCGCTCAGGTGTCTTCGCTTGCTCGCCATTCCACTCCACGGACTGGATACGTGCGATATTCTCCTCAGGTGAGCTTCCCCGAAAGCCCTGAGTTCCTCCAGCACTCCTGACGTCGGCGCCAGTGTCTCTTGCCTGCGCGTCGGCTAGGTGCCTCCCGTGTGCATGGTCCCTCCCCTGAGCGACCCCCACATGTGTATTTCCACTGTAAGCCTCTCTGAGCATGTGTCTTTCCCTTGGCAAGCCACCTTGCCACCCCTGGGGTTGAAATATTCCACCTGCGGCTGGACACCCCAGTGTTCTCCATTTGTTTCCCTCGGGTCATATGTGTATTCTCTAAGTCCCCCCCTCTGGGTTGGCATTAATTGCATACTTCCCCTAGCTTGGGATATGCTTCCCAGTGTACCTTGGTATTCCTGTGTTAAATTGAGTCCTTCGTCCTTCTATGTCAGGGACCTCGATTTACGCAGGGCACTGGAAGACAGCTGAGAAGGTGGCGTGATTAGACTGGTAACCCCATTCGTCGTCATCCGACGTAACTCGGAGTGACAACGAAAGGGAACGTCTCGGTTACGTATGTAACCCTCGTTCCCTGAGTAGGGAACGGAGACGTTACGTCTGCCTGCCACTTTCCGCTCTACCGCGGGGATCGCCTGAGCTCAGTCTTGGCTCCTCAGCGAAGAAACATAAACTGCTGTTGCGGACTTCCTCCTTTTATACCCACGATGTGGGGCGGAGTTACGTCATGCAAATTCCGCAGACCCATGGCATTTCTTTGCCATAGGCTCGTTTTGTAATACTCGAAGCTGATAGGCTTTCTAAGCGAAACCCCATTCGTCGTCATCCGACGTAACGTCTCCGTTCCCTACTCAGGGAACGAGGGTTACATACGTAACCGAGACGTTCTCCCCAGCAGAGATTCTCCTTGTTAAGCATTTGTCAGGCTTACTGAAGCTTTATGTGAACAGTAATTCTCTGCAAATGGAAAATTTCTCTCAAATTATGGTAATGTTGCACCATGGGGGCAAATTATTTATTTATTTATTTATTTCATGTTTTCTCATCACAAATACTATAAAATCTATGCATTTTATTCTCTTTGGTTAAACCTAAAGCGCACATCAGAGGAGAGAGACTGTTTCTTCCAAGGTCAATGCAGTGGGCTCCGCTTAAACAAATTAATCTTTTTGCTTCAGGGTTGGAGAGAACATCTATCAGTGGTGTAATATGATAACGGAGCAGGAAAGCGGGAGAGAGAGGTGCTTAGTCTGGGCTTACACTGATTCATTTCCTAACCTGACACAGAACCAGGTATTATTCCAACTCACAAACACACACACACAGAGAGAGCTGTTGTAGATCTGTGGCCCAGGTTATTACACCACTATGATTTGTTCAAGGTGACAGCACAACCTGAGACGTGGGCGCAATATGTAAACTTATAAACATGCAATCAGGTTACATAAAGAATGTGCGTGAGGCACTTTCCATAAATAGAGTACAAAATGGTACCTGATACAAAAAAAATGATACGAATGAAGATAAATTAAATAATTGTTATCTAATGATGTAGTCAAGAGCTCTGGTATGAGACAGGCCACAGACATTTGACTTGTTTAGAACCAGCTTTTATGCTAGGTTTATGTAATTTCATTGAATATATGGAAGCTTTTTCTGCCTCAGATTATAAATAAATAAATATGACTATCAGTATTTCAACTTTATATCTCATCATCCTTGTTGGCACGCCCACATCCCATGCCGGAGACCCGTCGGAGCGGGTCGAGTAGGACCGGTTACATGTGTTTATCAGAGAGACTGACACATCTGCTCAAAGTGTAGAGGAGATCTGAGTGAAGAAAGGGAATTCTGTTTGTGTGGACAGAGCCCCATAGCCGCCATCGATGGGCAATGACATTTAAAGATGCTCATGCTTACGGTAATGCAGTCTACACATGTCTCTTTGAGAAAGAGAGAGATGAATTAAAATTAGACAGGAATAGACTGAATGATTCTCAGTAGGCCGATCCAAGGTTCTGCAATGGGAATAACTGGCATTTAGACAAAAGGCTAAATGAAGACACTGTCTGCTGTGATTTTCACATTCTCTCCCTCACTCTCTATTTCTCTCTCATCCGTCTAGCTCATAATCACTACCTTCTGTCTTTATTCCTGTCTTCCTGTCGTGCAATGCATCCCACAATCCTTTGCTCTGCCGCACAGGGTTTGGTGAAAGCAGTGAGCGTTTCATGCCTGATTCCTCGGATGTAAGGCGCGTTTCCTGCATGCAGCCAGGCGGAAATATCAGTGCTCCTCTGAGGAGAAAAAAACTAGAATGAGAGAGATAGAGAGAGAGAGAGAGAGAGAGAGAGAGAGAGAGAGAGAGAGAGAGAGAGAGAGAGAGAGAGAGAGAGAGAGAGAGAAAGAAGGGAGTAACCTCTCCGCCCATCCCGGTGCAGCTGTTTCCAACTACCTGAATTCAAATCAGAAGAGACAATACTGATTACAAATACTCTTGTCTCTCAAAAGATCACCCCCAATCCTCACCCCAATTATTATTGAGAAAGAAAGATGGAATGAGATGTTGAAAGAAAGAGAGGGAGAATTTGTTATTAAATTTGTTTTGACAGAGTGGCAACAATTCATCTCAGGGATATTCACATCCATTCCAGAGAGATGCAGAATGCCACTAATACAAGCCTCCTTGAATAGATTTCTCTTTGCTACTTCTCCCACTGAGAGGATCTCACATTGAGCAACACGGAATTATAGAAACAATTAACTTGAAATAAAAAGTCTGGCTCATTTAATCACTCTCACCGTATTCCAAATGTATGACTTTCTTTCTTTGGTGTAACAATAATGGAGAAGTTTTAAATAAAACATGCGGTGACTAGGTGCTATCAAATTCCACGAATGAGAAAAAAAAAAACATTAAATTCAGTGAAAAGAATTGTTGTTATTGCTATTTTGAAAGTCTTCAGAAGCCATACAATAAATAAACCATTCATATTTTAGTCCTTTTTTTTTAATGACTCACTTATAAAGACAGTCTCTTGTGCTTTTCCTGGATAAACCAGCATTTCTGAATGAATCGTTTGAGTCATTGATGCAGTGACGTACTCATAAATACAGTCCTTTTTTTTTTTGTTCCTGAATGAATGTTTTGAATGAATAGTTTGAGTAAATGATGAAATGGCTCATACATAAAGATGGCCACTTGTTTAGTTTCTGAATGTATGTTTTTCAATGAGTCGTTTAAATGAATGATCTTGTAACTCATTCAAAAAGACAGCATTTTTTAACAAATCATTTGAGTGAATAATTCAATGACTTTTTTTCATAAAGAAAGTCACTTGTTTCTTTATTTGAATTAATGTTTTTGAACTAATTGTTTGAGGGAATGATTCAATTAATGATTCAAAGGTCTCTTGTTTCCTTCTCCAACAAGAATCCGTGTTTTTGAAATAAACATTTGAGTTAATGAATTAGTGACTCACGATTCATGAAGACATGCTGAATTCAGAACCGCATACTCTTACTATTTTTATCATATCGTTATATGGCAAAAATAGTAAGAGTTATATGCTACTTTGCTTTTCTAAATTCAGCAACAGTCACTTGTTTCATTCCTGACTGAATCAGCGTTATTGAACCAATCAGTTAAATAAATGAGTGACTCGCTCATTTGATACCACCTACTGTTGTAATGATGTAACTCGCAGATAGAGCCACTAAAAAAACTGGAACAAATTGCATTGCTTCAAAGAATGAAAGTCCCATTGTTGTTAGATTTGGTGATATCAGACCTGGTGAAATGCATCTTCACACATCAAATTTAAATATGTGCCAGCATGAAAGAAATTTGTGTAGTTTGAAATGACTTGGTGTTTCATTTTGGTGAACTGCTCCTTTCAAAATGTGTGTGTGCGGGTGAACGTGCCTATATTTACAGCCCGCCGTCACACAATCTTACAATGACAGGATGAATGATGTAATAGATAGATGAGTAAAGGGAGAGAATAAAAGACAGATGGCCAAAAGACAAAAGAAAGAGGGATAGCAAAGCACACATCACACGAGTGGCATGACAAAGCTCATGACGTTTCGACCTCCCTCGACCCATAAATGCCAAATGCTCACTTAACAGCATTCTTAACTGCAATTGGAGGAAGACAAAAGAATTGGTAATTCAGTGACTGATTTCATGCAGATTACTTTCCTAATTATCGCTGCATTAGCAATGCTAAAGCACACATAGACAGGTGTGACCCCCACCCACCCACAAGAGTCGCAATGTATAATTAACATTCAGGCAGCTGTTGACAGATACAGTGTTGAGGGGTGAAGGCAGTGTTTAAGACTCAAGACTTTATCGTAGGGCTGGACGATTTTGGCTAAAATCATAATCGCGATTAATCGAACAAGTTACCTCGATTACGATTATTGAACGATTATTTTTTAAAAAATTGGGCAAGGCTTATACTGTAATGTTCACGGTTATTTTTTCTAATAAGAGTGCATAATCCTATCTTTGTGATTTCTAAAATAAGGAAACACACAGATAGCTTTTAATGCTTTATTAAATATTTCAAACAATTGAATCAAACAAAGCATACAATGCTTGAAATAAAAACGTCTTGTAAAAAAGTAAAGTTTTAATGTAAAAAGAAAGTTTCCTAAAAATGTAGAAAATAAAGAACTTTTAAAAATAGTAAATTATTAAACAAAATAAATTATTGTAAATATTGCCATCTTAAAAGTAAAATATAACTTGTATAAAACTAAAAAACTAATCCTTTTCACATTGTGTAACATTTGTAAATGCTTGTGTTATCGAAACCTGCTTTGTGGAGGCACTTGTTGCTGGGCGTTTGTCAGTCTCTCTCTTTTTTCGCGCGTTTCTTTGGTACAAGCGGCTCCTGTTGCTGAGTTGACTTCAGTGTTTGAGTTCCCTTTCACACAGAGATTCGGGAAAATACACAGATAAAGTCACCCGGGATTTGACCCGGGTTCGCTTGACTTTGGTTCATTCACACTGCCAGTGGTTTTCCGGAATCAGAGAGTGCGTTCACACACAACCAGTAAAGACACGTGACATGTCTCAGCAGCGTCTATAGTTTTCTTATGAGCTGTGATTTCCACGCTTGTGCTTTTTTTTTTCTCTGATTCGATCATAAACGAGCGCATTACGTACTGTTTCACACTGCTGGCGAACGATGACGGCTTAAGTGCCATCATTACGACACAGCATTGATTACGGCTTTTGTTCACACAGCGCGCGTTCCGGGACTGAACACGGCAATGTTACTATGTCCCCAACCTGGCATCAATCCTGGGTCGTGTTTGCGTTCACACAGAAGGTGTTTGTTCTGGCAATTTCCCGGGATCAAAGCGCTGTGTGAAAGAGGCTCATGTTGCTTCAATGTTGCAGACTGGACGGGGCGGAGTTACGTGACTAGACACGCGGTAATATGTTTTAAGGGGAAAGTACATTAACACACAGTGGGCCGAAATATTAATAGGATTAAAAAAACGAAATAACCGACATGGTAAAATTACGTCAGTTATAGGTTCTGAATTTCGGTTTCGATTATTTTTCGATTAATCATCCAGCCCTACTTTATCGGTTCATGATTGTGGGATGACGAGGATGAAAAGTCAATTATGCCCAGGTTTTATTTTCACACTTAAAAAAAAATGTATATAAATAAATAGATCACTGCTTATTTATTTATTTATTTATTTATTTGTATGTTTACAGACTTCTTGCATAGGCAGATTTAATCCTAGTAATCTCTGATATGAGCAATTGCATAGGCTATTGGTCATATGAGATTATTAGGATTAAATCGAGTTAAATCAATTAAAACGAGTAGAAGTGCGACATGGCTCTATGTCAGCATGGCTGTGATTCGGCTGCAGCAGACAGCCATATCGCACAATTATGAATGTGATTGCTTTTGTACAACAGTTCGTTGGCACAAGTGAATAAATAATAAACGGGGTGTCTTAAAAAAAACCTTACACCTCTTGTGTATGTAACTACCTCCTTCTGCCACAAATTGAAATCTCAAGTTGACAGTTTAAAGGGGTCATGAATTGAGAAATCGAATTTTCCTTGATCTTTTGACATATAAGAGGTCATTATACTATACAAATATATTCTGTAACTTTCAGAACTCAAAATGTCCTTGTTAGTCCAAAAACGGCTTTTATTGAAACCAAGCTCAGAAAATGACTCTTTTCAGATTTTGTCACATTATTACGTCATAGTGAGACAAAAGACCGCCTCTACAGAAGAAGATCAACACCTACTTCAGCATCATTGCCTCTTTTGCCTCGAGATGCCTCTGAGGATTACAAGATGTTTTAAAGTGCCAAGTTGTAGAAAAACACAGTTTAACTGTTATGTGGAAAGATAAGACCCAAAAGTGAAATGCAATAACAGTCTCTTTAATTATGTGAGAGAATTCAGTCCAACAGAAATATGTCTTCAGGTAAATAACAGAAAAGCAGCCGTAAATGCTGACGCTCCAATAACATAAATAAGAAAGTCTCTCTTTAAACGTAGATAGCAGCAAACAGTCTGAGAACAGAATCCGGCAGGCTCTGTCCGCTGATCTCTTAGAGAATGAGCGAAAAACGACTGGAGAGATGTATGCTCTGGGCGTTCGTCAGCAGCAAGTGGGCTGGACAGAATGTAGAGCAAAATTTAGTATCGAGCATATAGAGACAGACCTGAGCCAGGCTAGATGATAGATCGGTCTTGAACAAGACAGGACTCGGACAGGACGGATACAGTAGGTTCCGGAGAAGCCTCTTGCATGAGTAGACTATGAAATAATCTGGCAAAGAAACAGGGAAAAGGGAAAGCAAGAAGTAGCACAAACAATTAGAGGGAAGAGAGAACAGGTGTGAGAGAATGAGCGTGATGAGAGTGTAACTATAAACAGCTGAGGGTGAGTGAAGGTACGTGAGGTCATGTGTGTGTGTAACCAAAGGAGGGAGACAGAGAAGGATACCAGATTCATGACAGTACCCATCCCCCCCCCCCCCAACGAGCGCCCCCTGGCGCTCCCAAGGGAGGGGCCTGGCGGGCACGGAGGAAATCATCAATGAGCGAGCGGTCCAGAATGTCCCGGGAAGGGATCCAGCTTCTCAGGACCATACCCCTCCCAGTCCACTAGGAATTGGTGTCCACGACCCCGACGACGCATATCTAGGAGCTTGCGAATGGTGTAAATAGGGGCTCCCTCGACACGAAGCGGGAGAGGTACGAGGTGGGGCGCGCACGACTCGTTTGATGCAAGAGACATGGAAAACAGGGTGAACACGACGAAGATTAGAAGGGAGTCTCAATCTGATGGCGACAGGTCTGATGACCTTAGAAATCTGATAAGGTCCGATGAAACGAGGGGCCAGCTTGCGGGAAGTGGCCTGGAGAGGCAAATTGAGGGTGGAAAGCCACACTCTCTGGCGACAAATATATTAGCGGTTCTTTGAGTATGTGCCCTTGAACGACAGAGAGCCGACCTAACCCTTCTCCAGGTGCGCTTACAACGCTGGATGAAAGTCTTTACTGACGGTAAATTAGAATCAGCGTCCTGAGAGGAAAACAGAGGAGGCTGATACCCTAAGCAGCAGTGGAACGGGGAAAGGCCGATAGTGGACGTAGGCAGAGAATTATGGGCATATTCGGCCCAGGGCAGTTGTTCAGCCCAAGTTGAGGGGTTGCGAAAAGCCAAGCTACGCAGGAGACGACCGACGATCTGGTTGGTGCGCTCAGCCTGACCGTTAGTCTGGGGGTGAAAACCAGACGAGAGGCTGACAGACGCACCGATTAGACGACAAAATTCCCTCCAGAACTGTGACGTGAATTGAGGTCCCCTATCCGAAACGATGTCTGAAGGAAGACCGTGAATCTTGAAAACGTGAGTGACCATAATCTGGGCCGTTTTTTTTGGCAGAGGGAAGTTTCGCGAGAGGAATAAAATGCGCGGCTTTAGAAAATCGATCCATGACTGTCAGGATGACGGTATTACCGGCTAACGAAGGGAGACCAGTAATAAAGTCAAAGGCGGCATGAGACCATGGACGAGACGGAATAGGGAGAGGTCTAAGGAGACCAGCCGGTGGGGAATTACTAGACTTTGTCTGTGCGCAAACAGTGCACGAGGCAATAAAGCGTTGCGCATCTCATTCGAGACTGGACCACCAAAATCGTTGACTAACAGTAGAGAGTGTGCCCCTAACGCCGGGATGGACTGTCAATTTAGAGGAGTGAGCCCACTGAAGCAATGCCAAACGTGCAGTGACAGGTACAAAAAGAAGATTCCTAGGAACGTTACGTGGAGCGATGGAGCGGGAATGAGCGCGCTTAACTAGTCTTTCGATTCCCCAGATAGCCGCACCAATAACTCGACCTGGCGAAACAATCACCTCTGGAGTCGAGGGTACGTCTGTGGGATCAAAGAGGCGAGAAAGGGCGTCGGGTTTTATATTTTTAGAGCCTGGATGATAAGAAATTGTGAAATCAAAACGACCAAAAAACAAAGCCCAGCGAGCCTGACGAGCGTTTAGTCGCTTAGAGGAGCGGATGTATTCTAGGTTTCTATGGTCAGTCCAGACAACAAACGAAACGGTAGACCCCTCTAACCACTGTCGGCACTCGCCCAAAGCCAAACGGATGGCGAGTAGTTCTTGATTTCTAACATCGTAGTTGCGTTCCGCGGGCGAGAGGCGGTGCGGAAAAAAAGCGCAAGGGTGAACCTTGTTGTCCGTAGAAGAGCGCTGGGAAAGGATGGCTCCGACGCCCACCTCAGAAGCGTCAACCTCGACTATAAATTGTCTTGTAACATCTGGCGTCACAAGAATGGGGGCGGAAGTAAATAGAGACTTTAAATGATCGAAAGCCTCTTGAGCAGACTCTGACCATTTAAAGCGCGACTTGACAGAAGTGAGGGCTGTAAGCAGGGGCGCGGCTAGAAATGTAGGGCCCTATGAAAGAATATGAGGTTGGGCCCCCTACCGCACCCATTCCTATAATAAAATCGATCTCTGGGGGCCCCAAAAGTGTGTGGGCCCTTAGAATCGTGCCAAGAATCAGCTACTTGACTAAAGTTACGTATGAAACGGCGATAGAAATTTGCAAAGCCAAGAAAGCGCTGAAACAGGAACTGGCCAATCGGTGACCGCCTGAACCTTAGTGGGGTCCATACCAATGCCCTCTGCCGAAATAACGGAACGAGAAAGGTGACAGATCGTGTGTGTAAAGTACATTTCTCTGTTTTAACAAAAAGTCGATTCTCTAGGAGGCGCTGAAGGACTCAGCGTACGTGTTGTACATGAACCTGGAGAGAGGGGGAGAAGATCAAAATGTCGTCAAGATACACAAAGACAAAGATATTGAGCATATCTCTTAGGACGTCATTAATTAAAGCTTGGAAAACAGCGGGAGCGTTTACCAGCCCGAACGGAAGAACACGATATTCAAAGTGACCTAAAGGAGTATTAAATGCAGTCTTCCACTCGTCTCCCTCTTTAATGCGAATAAGATGGTAAGCGTTGCGCAAATCCAAATTTGTGAAGACTTTTGCCCCCTGTAACAACTCAAAGGCAGATGACATTAGCGGCAAGGGATAACAATTCTTAACGGTAATGTCATTGAGACCCCTATAGTCAATACAGGGGCGCAAAGAGCCGTCTTTCTTCTTAACAAAAAAAAACCCTCAGAAAGGGACTCAGAAAGATATTTCTACCAGAAAGACTCGGGAGAATAAATACTGTAACAATAAATACATTTATTGATAGCCCAGCAAGCAATAAAGTTCCCTTGGCGTAGGCCCCGTCCATAGCTCGCAATCCGAGGGTCCGGACTCTGCATTTCCTGCCTGAAGACGAAGGCAGGGGCGCAGCCGACCCCCGTGAGGTATAGGAAGGGGCCATCCTGGTGGTGGTGGGGAGGATGGAGGATTGAGGGGAAGGGACCATCCTGGTGGTGGTGGGGAGGATGGAGGTGCATGAAAGCGTCAGCATCTGCGAACTCAGACATGTGTAAGTACTGGTCTTTTATACCACAAGTCTTAGTCACGATTGGATAGATGAGAAGGTAATAAGTGACGTAGCAATTGAGTCTTCCTGGCAGAACTTAACGCTAGAGCTTCCATTTCTCTAATGCGTCGCGCTCGGGAGCAGACAAGGAAAAAAGCCTTCCGCGGGGTGGCGTGGTATCTGGGAGAAGATCAATACTGCAATCGTAAGGACGGTGAGGAGGGAGAGAAGTGGCCCTAGAACGACTGAAAACCGCCCTCAAATCATGATACTCCTCCGGGACCCCAGTCAAATCACCCGGCTCCTCCTGAAACACAGAGACGGGGGAAACAGGAGGATTAGCAGACAATAAACATTCGACATGACAAGACAGGTTCCATGAGAGGATACTATTATTAGACCAGTTAATGTGGGGGTTATGCTTAACCATCTGGGGTCGGCGGTATCGCGGGCAATACCAGCTCACTTTTTTTCTTATCAGTGCAAAAGAGACTCAAAATACTCTGTTGATTTTGATCTTACATATAAGTGTTATACATAATTCAAAACTGTCAAATGTCTTCTTTTATTTGTGTACACTCATGATAAAAACAAAATGTTGTGTGTTTCGTAAAATAAAGAAAATAAACATGATGCGCATTCTGCTGTCTGTCCCAATGTGAAGTTCATTCTGAAACGCGACAGAAAATGATCTGCAACTCAGCTTATGTTTGTCAGACAGACTTGAAATGTATGTTTTTACAAAGCTTGGAATCTCTATTTTTAAATGATGTAAATTATGTCAAAAGCAAATATTCTCTGTTTAAGTAATCAGTATGAAAGCAACGACATGTATAGTTTCTCACACGCGTTCTAATTAACTCTAATGTGACCACACCCACGCGCGCAAGAGCAATTGACATGCAAATAATCCACGTGAAGGAGCAGACCTGAAAACGCCCTCGTCACCTCAAAACAAAGAATCAGCGACTTACTCCTCTGCTTTACATCAAGTTTGGAATCTGTGTTTGTGCTTTGTTGTGCTGAGCACCTTGGATTTACCTCAGAGGAAATAGAAGAATTATTTTTCGCGATTAAGATGAGAAAGATTTTTAAGGTAAGACATCCACTCATAATGTTATTGTTATATACATTTTACATTGTGCAACTAGTCAAACTGGTGCCAGACTAAAACGTACGTTGTGAAATGAGATTGGAGTAAAAACATGAAGCCTAATTCTAAAATGATATACATGTGCACGACACGAGGATAATAAAACACAGTGTTTAACTTTATTTACCACAACCATGACTTAAAAATCAAAAATGTTTCAAATCGTTGGGAAATGTTTGAACTATATAACAAAATATTTTTAAACATTGGAAGTTTTCAAATCAATTCCACTGGTGTAATGCGGGACGTTGAAAATTATTTTAATATGCAAAACTGTTACCCAGTCATAGCAGTGGGCGTTTACCAAGTCTAGAATGCCCGCCCAGCGTTCGAAAAAACGGTTCAAAAATAGGATAGAAAATACCTTTTTACTTCTACATTTTCGATGTAAAAATCTTGATAACATTATAAGTGGACCACAGAGAACATTATACATAAAAAAAATGCAGTTTATGACACCTTTAATGAGACCAAAGTGTGCCCGTTAGATATACCCCAAAACAAATTATATCTCATGTTGAACCACTATAGAGACATCCGAGCCTACGGCAAATTCCAGAACAACTGGCCAAGGTAAATGATTAGTTCAATTCAGAATTAAATTTTCCTGATTTACTCAGCCCCACGTCATCCAAGATATTCATGTCTTTCTTTCTTCAGTCGAAAAACAAATTAAGGTTTTTGAGGAAAACATTACAGGATTTTCTTCATATAGTGGACTTCAATGGAAACCAAAGGGTTGAAGGTCCAAATTGCTGTTTCAATGCAGCTTCAAATGGCTCTACACAATTCCAGCCGAGGAGTAAGGGTCTTATCTAGCGAAACAAGCTATAATTTTCAACAAAAAAAAAATAAAACATTTATATACTTTTTAACCACAAATTATTGTCTGGCTGTTCTGCTCATAAGGCTGTTCTCGGCAGGGTACATGAGCGAAGAACAGCCGTGACACCCTGGAGCTCAGAAAACGTCAATGCAATGTTTCAAATAGGGGCTATCTTTACAAATAAAAAGCATATTTGAATTTTCACCTTGCCTAAAAAACGTCTCAGGTTACGTATGTAACCCTGGTTCCCTGAGAGGGAATGAGACGCTGCGTCGAGACGTGGTGGGAACGCCCTGCGTGATTGCGTCGTGAAGCAAGTGTATAATCAGTCCAATGGAGAGACGAGACGTCATAGGCGGGTGACGTCATTGACCAGGAAACTATAAAGCACACCTGAAAACAGACCGCGACAGCTTCTGATAAGCCTGGAGCAAGTCTATCAGGGCATGCAGGAAGTATGGCAGGGCTACGCAGCATCTCGTTCCCTCTCAGGGAACCAGGGTTACATACGTAACCTGAGACGTTCCCTTTCAAGGGAACTCGAGCTGCGTCGAGATGCGGTGGGAACCCCATACCCACTACGCCATAATGACAAATGCCCATTCTGTTTGAAGTCAAAGCGCACACTAAGAAGCAAGCACCCTAAACCCTGGAGTGGAGCCAAGATCCAAGTCATAAAATCTAACAAATGTAAGCGGCGAGGACCAGCCTGCCGCATCACAAATGCCATGAAGGGAAACTCCCGAGATTAATGCCATAGAGGCAGCCATACCCCTCATAGAATGAGCCTGGACAACCAAAGTTGAAGGCTGTCCGGCCGCTCCATAAGCAAGTGAGATAGCCTCAACTACCCACTTGCTCATCATCTGTTTAGATGCAGGGCAACCTATCTTAAGTGACCCGAAGCAGACAAATAATTGTTCTGATATACGCCACTGAGCAGCTCTGTGGACATACGCATCCAAAGCCCGGAAAGGGCATAACAGATTAAGTTTTTCCTGATCTTGGGTATTAAAGGTGAAGGACAGAAGGCCTGCAGCACAAATGACCCACACATTTAGTAGGGACCTAGAAATACAACCCGACCTGGGGTGAAGAAATACTATCACCATACAAGGTGCAAATCCAAGTACGTGCAGGCCTCAGCCTCATGTACCACGGAGAAGACGAATTGAAGGATCTCTCCTCAGAGATAACCCAGCAAAGAAACATTCATTACAGAAATCAAGTACTGTACCAACAGGGCAGAAACAAGATTCAGAAAGCGTTCTCTGCACCAGGCAGAGAACAGTTTTCATATCAATGCATATTTAGTCTTCTCGTGGAGGGAGCTCTAGACTGGAGTATGGTCTCCACGACCTCGGTCGAGAGACCTGAATCTATGAGCTGGGCCCCCTCAGAGGCCGAGCCCACAGTATCCATAACTCCAGAGCTCCCAGGAGCAAAGATATCGGGAAATGCGTACAGGTATAGCATCAACCACACCTAATACAACACATCCAGTCCAAGCGGAGCTGGATGCGTGAGGGAGAACCACAAAGGCAACGCTTTGTACAAACGATGTGAAAGGTCGACTTGAGTTTGACCGAAGTTCTCCCTAAGAAGCTCCACCACCTCGGGGTGAAGTCTCCATTCCCTGGGCCTCAGCCCCTGCCTCAACAGGATATCTGCTCTGATATACGAGACCATCAGTGTGTTGTCCGGACCCTTCGCCGAGCGACCACTCATGATCACCCCCGACTTGTGAGGGAAGCATCCGTCGATAGCATCATGCGTCGACAAGAAGCCCCCAACACTGGGCCTGGGCGAGGAACCAAGGTTCTTCCACATGACGAGGCACGTAGGCATAGCCGCGTGACCTTGATCATGCGAAAACGGATTTCCCCTCGGAGAAAACCCCTTGGTCCTGAGCCACCACTGCAGGGGTCTCATGTACAGAAGGCCAAAAGTAATTACGTTGGACGCAGCTGCCATGAAACCCACCAGTCTGAAACTGTTTCACAGTGAGTGACTGGCCTAGATAAACCCCATTTACGGCTGTGAGAATCGCAGAAATACGTGCTGGAGACAATCATACCCGCATCGTTGTCGAATCCCATATTACAGCTAGAAAAGTGGTCCTCTGAGCTGGGAGGAGCACACTCTTCTTGGCGTTGAGGGGCAACCCCAACATCTTTGAATGAGACAGAACGACATCTCGATGCCGAACTGCCATATGCTCAGATTGAGTTAGGATCAACCAATCGTCGATATAATATAATGCCCTGGAGTCTCAGAGGAGCCAGAGCTGCATCCACGCATATTGTAAAGGTGCGGGGTGATAACCTAGGCCAAATGGAAGAACCCGATACTGGTATCCTTCGCCCCCGAAAGCAAACCTCAGGAACCTCCTGTGATGAGGATGGATAGATAAGTAAGCGTCGTTTAAGTCTATTGTGACAAACCAGTCCTCGGACTGAATCTGTGACACAATCATATTTAGCGTAAGCATACTTTGAACTTGAGATTCTGAAACCTGCTGTTTAATTGACGCAGGTCTAGAGTAGGACGCAACCCCTCATCCTATTTCAGAAACAATGAAGTAATGGCTGTAAAACCCTGACTGTCTGCTGGGAGGAGGAACCCCTTCTACAGCTCCTTTTGCAGAAGTGTCCGTACTTCCTGCTCCATAACCAAAGCCTGCTCGGGGTCCACCACAGTGGGGAGGACCCCTAGAAATCTGGGCGGAGGAGAACCGAACTGAATTCTGAAACCCTTTCGGTGCCCTAAAGCGGCGAACCGGCAGGGAACAACCGAACTGGCAGCGCTGCGACTCTCCTCACAGAGTCACACCCCAGAGGGCGCCGAGGAGAAACGATTTCTCAAAACCGTCCCTACCCCGGAGGGGACCACCCTTAGAAGCCTGATAGCCTCGGCGTCAGGGCTTCTTCTTTGTCCAAGCTATTTAGAGATAAAACAGTCCTCAGATCTTGCATATCTCTAACTGGCTAGACTGCGACCGCCACCCAAGTCCCCCTTGATTGTGGAGGAGCCCAAATGGCGACGCTCTGTTTGCACTCTGTGCTGTGAGGAGCTTAGTAGGCCGAGACTGCTCCCGCCCAGCAGTCTCAGGAACATTAGATTGGTAAGGGAGAAACCTCTGGAACGCCGCTGAATGGTTTATTTCTTAGTTTTTTTGAAAGCGGAGCGTCCAGAAGAACAGACATATTTTTTTTTTTATCTTTATTTTTCTTTATTTTAATAAAAAAATATCAAATATCAGAAAAACTTGGCGTCAGAAATGACATCCTCACAATTATCCATGTCCTTATATACTTTACCCACTAGCGCTGCCTAATAAATGTTATTTATTATTCAAGATGGCTGATGGGTAACGTCGGGGTTAAAAATGATGACGCCGACTCGGGAGACAGAAAGCTCGCAAGCGTCTCTTTAACCCGAGGCACTGTCATACCATGATACTTAATACCCATAACAATACTATAGTTAGACGTTTGGGCATTAAACACATAAAATAGAAACCGGTTTATTCGACGATCTCGACACCTCAGTGTGGAGATAGGGAAAAAATGGCAGTCCCCGACGAGGAGGCTGAGATACAGAGTTTTCCTGTCTTTTTAGATATATTTCATCTAATAAACTCTTTTTATTTTCACTCTCATAATGTTCAGCTGTCCAGTAAATATTTATCTAGCAACAGCACTAGATAAAACCTCCTTTTAGAAGCTCCTCTTTATTCAACAGAGTTATGAGCTGACTTATTTATTTATTTATTGAAAACTCAAACATCTGCCTTTTTCTTAATATACTTATTTGTTTTGTTCTCTTTTTCTTAACAAAACACTAGTAATGATACCAATTCCTCTGAACTGGAAATTGCCACACTGGATCTGGCAGGTGAAAGCTGAGATAGGGCGGGGCCCGTCCAAACCCCTGCTGTCAGATCCGTTTGCGAACCACAAAATGCGGTCGCCGCCGTGCCTCGGCAACAGCGGGACCCGCGCGGGGAGCGCGAACCGAACTGTCCTCCTCGAAGAACGCCCGGCGGGAGCGAAGCGTCCTCACGGACAGCTTCTCGCAATGCCCACAGTCAGCCCCCTCGAGAACTGACTGTTGGCATGCTCCACTCCCAGCAACAAAAAGCTGATGTGTGTGTCCCCACCCGTGATATAACGTGGGCAGGGAACAACACAAGGCTGCTTGCTCTCTTTTGCCATAATATATATATATATATATATTGCAACTTGACAGACAACAATAAATATGACAAGGACAGAATACACAGATCGCTTGCTGAAGGCGCAGAAACTGTCGCGGTCTGTTTTCAGGTGTGCTTTATAGTTTCCTGGTCGATGACGTCTCCCACCTATGACATCTCGTCTCTCCATTGGACTGATTATACACTTGCTTCACGACGCAATCACGCAGGGCGTTCCCACCACGTCTCGACGCAGCTCAAGTTCCCTTGAAAGGGAACTCTTAAAACTTCATTCCGTGACACAACAACAGTGGTATTTGTAAAATTATGTTCACTGTGAGTAATACTGCAAGTGGAGTGATATGAATGGTGAAACCATAGAATATCGCATGGCTGAAAAGATATCTCAGCAGGGACGTGCAGAGAGTTCCTCAGGGGCAGGGGCTCAAATGTAAAAAAGGGGGATATATATATATATATACCAAAGTGGTATTCCCTATATATATATATATATATATATATATATATATATATATATATATATATATATTAGGGGTGGTTTCTTCATTAGGGCAATTTGGCAACGCACCAAAGTGCAAAAGGGACTTTTTCAATCACATTCAACCACAGTTTCGCTAGCCGTCACTGTTGTTCTGCATCTGGATATAGTCCAATCAGCGTCAAGTCACGCTCTGGAGTACCGCTTCTTTTTGGGCGATTTCACTTTGGCCGAGAATCGCTCAGAGTGTTCCCATAGACTTAATGCATTCTCTATGGGTTCCGGGAGGGCTCGCACTAACGTGCTTTCGTCATCATATGTAACCTTAACTTGTGCAGTGATTGGTGGAAACAAATATACCTCTATTAATAACCTTTAAGCTGATGTGATATCCAATAATTTCCTCGGTGCATAACTTACCTTTCACGGACATATTCTCCATCTGTAAATGTTAGAAAGTCAAGCAAATATTTCCATTTTGCTGTCAGGAGTGGACGAACCTTCTGCATGCTAAACTTCCGTGAACAAACAACACCACACGCAAACGCGCCGAACAGACGGAGCGCAATAATTCTGATTAAAATATACATTAACACTAAATTATATATATTTTGCTAAAATATTTGTCGTTGAATATTTGTTGTTGTTGGTGAACATAAATGTGCTATAGAATTTCAAACCTACGAGTGTATTTTTATGATATCAGTTTTGTTTTTATTTATTTTTATTTTAAGTTTAGTGAATTTAACTACTTCTTTAAAAAGCATTAATTTGTTTTTAGATTGTAATGTTGCAATGTTAGATTATAATATGATTTGACCCCTTTTTTGGATAGACTGCAAGGTTACATTCACTATGTTTGCTTTCATAGCCTAGGACAATATTGATCAGGATATATATATTGATATATATATATATATATATATATATATATATATATATTTTTTTTTTTTTTTATTTATTAAATACAGATTTTTCTTTTATTCAAATAGAAAAAAAAAATGTAAATACTGAGATTATGCCATACATCACCATTTAGCCCAAAAATACAGATTTATTTTGGCAATTGGCTATTGCCCAACCCTACCTTATTGGCATGCTATAAATGCTAAATTTTCCATTTTAGCTAAGCAGTATACATTATTATCACTGTTAAATGGTAATGGTAAATGGTAAATGGACTGCATTTATATAGCGCTTTAACAGACCCAATGGCCACCAAAGCGCTTTACATATTTGCCTCTCATTCACCCATTCACTCACTCATTCATACACCGACGGCGGTGTCAGCCATGCAAGGCGCCATCCAGCTCGTCGGGAGCAGCTGGGGTTAGGTGTCTTGCTCATGGACACCTCGACACTTGGTCAGGTGGAACTGGGGATCGAACCACCAACATTTTGGTTTGTAGACAACCTACATGAACCACTGAGCCACTGCCGCCCCAAATTGGCTATTTAACAAATTTAGCAAACTATTTAGCAAAATGGTTATTTAACAATTAGCCTACATTCAGTTCTGCATTAATAATTCAGTTTGTTTGCGCCCAATATTTTTTTTAGCACCAGCCGCCACTGATATATATATATATATATATATATATATATATATATATATATATATATATATATATATATATATATATATATATAGAGAGAGAGAGAGAGAGAGAGAGAGAGTAGTATTATAAGTCTATAAGTAGCCTACCGGCCAAAAGTTTGGACACTACTTTTTTAATGTTTTTGAAAGAAGCCTTTTATGCTCATCAAGGCTGCATTTATTTTATCTAAAGAGAGGCCAATCTATTTCGAGTGAAGCTAAACAAGCCAATACACATTGGCGTGCAATCATTTGCATCACCTGCGCGGCCTCGCAGCACGGGTATATAATGAGCAGCTGCTGCGATTGCACTTCAGTTTTTTGCTGAGGAGCCAAACCGCCCCGGCGGGTGGCAGCAGATGTGGCGACGGGACCTACATCTCCATTCCCTCCCTAACCGAGTAACCGAGACGTTCCCTATCGGTCAGTCAATTTGACGTATGTCATGACTGACCAATAGGAATCCCTACCAAAGCGCCACAGCTGCTGCACCCCATCCAGCGCCCCGTGCAAGCCTCTACACCTTCTTGCCTGGAAGGACGATAGGAGGAGGCTTACACAGAGTGTACCTGTCTCTGTTGTTCCGTGATAACCCATACAGTGAGATATTGGATAACACTGGGAAAGCGTGCCCTTTCTGTTTAGGAAGGAGAACGCTGCGGAAGCCACTTCTTCAAGGAGTTATGTGAAAAATACGTATGGACTAGACCGAAGGTTGTACTACATATGAAATAATGGGTGACTTAGCCCAAGGGAAAGATAAGGGCTTCCGATAGGAGCAGCCGTGGAAAAATATACACATATGGGATCCCCGTAGGGTCACACATATGGAACCCAGCTCAGATCCGGTTCTCAAGGATTCAGCGGATAAGGGCCTGGCGCCGGACGCTCCGCTATGTCCTGGCCAAGGGGTTTTGGAGGACTCAACAGATTTTTACTCTGGACCAATAAGGGTGCACAGTAGGGTGCAGCAAGCCGACAGAGCCGGACCTCTCGGTGCTTCTACCCGTATAGGGTGAGAACACGGGAGGAGACCGGCTCTACACGTAGGCTATAATATCTAGCGAACATGTTAGGTGTCTCCCAGCTCGCAGCTCTACAGATATCTGTTAGTGAGGAGCCACGTGGCAGCACCCAGGAGGATGCAACGCCTCTCGTGGAGTGTGCATGCAACCTGAACGGGCAGGGCATGCCTTGTACTTGGTAAGCCAAGGCGATGGCATCCACTATCCAGTGGGCCATCCTCTGCTTGTAGACAGCCTTTTCCTTCTGCTGGTCTCCGTAAGGCCGTGTGTCCACCAAAGCGTTTTTTCATGCAGCTGGCGTATAATTCCAATTGTTTTCGATGGGAGCGCCGCGTTTTTTAAACGCCATGAGCGTAACGAGGCGCTGAGCGTGTATTTAAATGTTCTGCGTTTTTTACTGGTCGCTGAGAGTTGAAAAATGTTCAACTTTGGGTAAAACGCAGCGCTCATCACTGTCACTTTTTACACAGCCGTCCAATCACAGTGGAGGAGGGGCGGGACAAAAACCAAACCGACCAACTGTCACAACATTCTTTATGTACAACGACGTCAACCAGCAGAGCTAACCGAAATCTGTGAAATCAGTTACAAGTGAACTGTGCTGTGGATATTCTGTATTAGAAGTGTCTCAACTGAAAAAAACGTTGCGCTGCCAAAACACTCTCAAGCGCCCACAGCTAGGCGTTTTCAGCAGAGTGTCTAGCGTTTTCAGCTGGCTAAAAACGCTTTGGTGGACACACGGCCTGAAAGACAAAGAGCTGGTCTGAGGTCCTGAGACTTTGAGTTCTGTCCAGGTACAACCAGCAACAAAGTCTTCATGGAAAGAAGCTTTACGTCTTCTGATTGCAGAGGCTCAAAGGGAGCATCCTGAAGTGCTCGAAGCACCAGGGAAAGGTCCCAAGAGGGTATGGAGCGGGCTCGAGAAGGATTTAATCGTCTCGCCCCCCTAAGAAACCTGATGACCAGGTTGTGCTTTCCAACTGTTTTGCCATCTATGTGGTCGTGGTATGCTGAAATAGCTGCAGCATGTACTTTGAGGGTGGAGGGAGGCCTTCGCTCCAACCCTTGCTGCAAGAAGAAAAGCATAGACCCTATCGAACATCTTCGGGGGTCTTCTCGGCGAAAAGAACATTCGATGAACAGGTTCCACTTCAGGGCGTATGCACGTCTCGTGGACGGCACCCGTGCTGAAGTGATGTGTTAAGTACATTTGGGGGTAAGTAACCTAGAAACTCCGTGTCCCGTCCAGGGACCAGACATGGAGATTCCAGAGGTCTGGATGCGGGTGCCATAGGGTGCCCCGTCTCTGAGTCAGAAGATCCTTCCTCAGAGGAATGGGCCAGGGAGGGACTGTCACAAGGAGCATGAGTTCTGGGAGCCAAGTCCAGGTGGGCCAATAGGGAGCCACCAGAAGGACCCGCTCCTCGTCCTCCCTGACTTTGCACAGTGTCTGCGCAAGTAGGCTCACTGGGGGAAATGCATATTTGCTGAGGCCCCGGGGCCAGCTGTGTGCCAGTGCGTCCGTGCCGAGTGTTCCCTCGGTCAGGGAGTAAAACAGATGGCAGTGGGAGGTCTCTGAGGAGGCAAACAGATCTACCTGAGCCTCCCCGACTTCTCTCCAGATCAGCTGAACCTGGAGGGTGGAGTCGCCTTTCTCCCGGAAGCACAGCTCATGATAACTCGTTGGCCACACGGTTAAGCACGCCAGGGACATACATGGCTCGAAGTGACCTCAGATGCTTCTGACTCCAGAGGAGGAGATGGCGGGCGAGTTGCAACATGCGACGGGAGCGTAGACCACCTTGTCGGTTGATGTATGCAACGGTCCCAGTGTTGTCCGTACGGACCAGCGCGTCCTTGCCCTGTAGCAGCCTTTTCAAGCGACTCAGAGCAAGATGTACTGCTAGCAACTCGAGGCAATTGATTGATTTTCATCTTGAAAAATACGCAAACTATCTGTCTAAGCTCTTTTAGGGACTGCTCTCTCAGGTGCTGAGGCACACCGAGTGAAGAGGTCTGCTGTTGAAGGCTTGTAGTCTCTTCCTGAAGACAGCATCGAAGTGTTTGGCTCCGAAGCAAAAAGCTGAAGTGCAATCGCAGCAGCTACTCGTTATATGCCCGCGCTGCGAGGCCGTGCAGCTGATGCAAATGATTGCACGCCAATGTGTATTGGCTTGTTTAGTTTCAATCGAAGTAGATTTGCCTCTCTAGCAAGATTTCTATTGGTCAGTCATGACCTACGTCAAAGTGACTGACCGATAGGGAACCAGCTTTGCATCACAGAAATAAATGATATATATATTTTTTAGTATATTAAAATAGAAAACTATTATTTTAAATTGTAAAAATTGTTGATCAAATAAATGCAGGCTTGATGCGCATAAGAGAGTTCTTTAAAAACAAAACAAAAAAACATTAAAATAGTAGTGTCCAAATTTTTAACCAGTAGTACTGTATTATTATGCTATTGCTGCATTATTATCTATGCTAGCATAATTATGTTTACTGCATAGTAAACGGTGTATAGACACTTTACGGTACATAGACAAAATGCAAGTGACTTGAATACAACTTAACATTAATGCTACTTTTGGTGCTGGTTTTGTGCAGTGCTTTGTAGTCAATTAACATCCATTGTTTTAACGACGCAGATTCAGATCGCTTCATAAATGTAAATTCGTCTGTCCATGTAATTTTCAAATAATTTATGAATGACCGGAAAATTACCGCTCCTTCACATTGTCCAATGAAATTTGAACTTGTTGTGCCAGATGACGATTGGTCGGTGTATTATTCATGACAAACAGGCTTCAATGAATGATGTAATATTTTAAAATATGTGATATGTTGATATTTAATTGAATCGACACACTACCTTTTATTATTGAAAAAAAAAGTTAAAAAAATTGCCGTCAAGCCATATAGGCCTACTCACTGAAAGAACCATATTTAGCTCGAGAGCATCGGTTCCCGAACAGACTGTGAAATACCTATACGACACAATATTATCATTGATATTTGTTTGAGAAGGGCACTTTTGATTGATTTTGAAAAAGGGCAGGGGCTCCAGCACCCAAAAGCAGAAGTAACTGCTGTATAAATAAATATATATAATTGTAATTTGTAACATGGATGAAAGTGTAATTACTCTCCACATCTGCTATTTTCTGTCCCAGACATTTAAATGAATCTGAACATCTGAGGAGTGGAGGTTCTCTGATTGGTTTTCACCGGAGAGCTGAACTTTTGCAGTAAAAGCCTCAAATCTGTCCTCCGCCTACCTGCAAACAGTAGTGGAAAAAACATTCAGAACCCTTCAATTATGTTTAAGATATACCACTTGAAAATCACTCAGGGGAAAATGAAAGTCAGCCTAGAAAATTACATTGAAATTATATAGCAACAACCACTTTAAAGTGTTCTTTAATAATTAACGCAGCTTTGCTATGTTTATAACCTGTAAAAGCTCTTAATATCCGTTGCTTAAATCAATTCAGTTTTGCAGGTATATGCAGTGGGTGATTCTCGTGAGAATAATGAGAATTACAAACAAACCTAAAAGTACATCAGCCAGAAGCATTGCAGTAATGAGAACTGGGACGGAAATGCCACAGTGCAAAAAAAATCTTAATGGTCCTATTAAGTTTATAATTAGTACATAAAACAAATATTTAGAACACATTTTGTTGAAAACACTATTGTATTAAGCAAATTCATTTAGTAGGCTACCATCCTTCTGGTTATGGGCCAGTTAAATTCAATTTGCAAATTGAATCATAATTATATTTTAATTTAGTGAAGTTTCATTTATTTTGAAAGGTATTCAATGAAAACCATACAAATCCTGAGGGAATTGTTTATTTGTTTATCCATTATAATACATTTAATTGTATGAAGTTATCATATATTTAAAGTTATCCAGAAACATTAGATTATGATAATTTCAGTGTTTGAAATGTCTGCTGTATAAATTTGTATTTTTCTTTTTTTCATGTACATTTCATTATATTTTAATATCAATTAAATGGATGATGGAAGAACAATGTGATTGTTCAAATTTTACACACAATCTTCAAAACATCTAAACAACATTTGTCAGACTCACAACCTTAAACCTTGAGACCTAAGAACCGGTTAGTATGGTCTGTTATTGGCCATTTTGTTGTTGTGTTGGACAAATGAGAAGTCCTGTTGTTACTATCTCAGTTTAATAGTACTGTAGATCTCTATGCTTGCTGGTAAACAGGTGTTTTTGTTATATATGTTACTGTATTGTGTATTTTAGCACGGCTGGGATGCTTTATTGACCAATCAACATTCAGCCCTGGAACTAACCGTTTTTATAAATGACTTCATATCACTGAGCCTAAAGTATTGATTTGGGAAAAGCTGGAAGTGTTGATTCTTGTACTCTTCAACTGAGATTGCAGGAGTAACGATGACCAGCATTTTGTTCAGCACCCATGTATGTACAGTAATACAGGTTATATTTTCTGCCATAATGGAGTGTGAGTGTGGCATGCTACCAGACGTTAGCTTCGAAATGGTTTTTTGGACCAGACTAAAAACGTGAAGACACACAGGCTATTACCTGCTGCCATCTGTCTGCTCATCAGGTCTTTTTAATTCACAAATTTTCTTGTTATTATTGGACTCCTGTGTTGCCATATGTGGTTTGTTGCTGCTCTGGGATGGCACTGCTTTTAACTGTATAGGATCAGTTCCAATTTCAAATTCAAACTTAGACTCAGACCTTAGATCATTGACCAACTTACCAGATATGAAGGGGAAGCACCTTAACAAGACTTCAGCATTGAACTTTAGTTCATTATCTGACTGTGACTGTTGCCAATGGATTCCCAGGCAAACCGTGACAGTAAAATGTATCTTACATGTTAAAAAAGTGAAATAAAGAGAGTAATACAGCATAGAGAAAGCAAAAGAAGTTATTTACATCGGCAACATCCTAGTGAAATGCAGATATGCACCAACACAAATTCACTCCGTGCCTTCATGCAGTTCTAGCTTACCAATTTTTACCTATCCACAGGAGGCGGCTTATTTGTTATTTTATCTCTCCATCTCCGCTAGGACAAATTTATACATGTATCATTTCTCAGAATGCACCAGGAGGCTTATGGACAACAGCCTAGGTACGTGAGGGTACAAGGATCCTTCTTATTGCCGTCATTAAATTACCAGAACAGATGCTTCAGCTCTCCCTCTCAATATAATTTACTGGTCTTATACTGGTGCATATACGCCACTACGGTAATATACACTTACATACGCGGGGCACGTCCTGCCCGCAACATCCCTAGTCATGCAGGACGGGTGGAAAGGGGTAGCGCGCATCCGGTGAGTTGTTAATGCAGAAACATTGCATGAAAAATGGAAGGACTGGGGGTGGAATGACCTCCTCATGGCACACGCAGTCACATTCATACATGGTTGTGAATGTGCTCCATGCATTAAATGCAGATCCTTCAGGAGGAGTTAGGGAGACCTTGAGGAATTGTTTGGGCATGAACTAGATTTAGTGCACATAGCATCCTGCCGTAAACCACCTCACACTGGGGTGACAACGCACTTTACGGTGAGGGCGGAAGATCAGCAATCAGGAGTGTGTGTGTGTGTGTGTGTGTGTGTGTGTGTGTGTGTGTGTGTGTGTGTGTGTGTGTGTGTGTGTGTGTGTGTGTGTGTGTGTGTGTCTGTGTCTGTGTCTGTGTGTGTGTGTGTGTGTGTGTGTGTGTGTGTGTGTGTGTGTGTGTGTGTGTGTGTTCAAGAGTGCTGGTTCTTTTCAAAAAGCACTGATCTTACTTGTCATGTATTATATGTAGGCTAAGATATATTGAGTCTCTGTGTTGTTGCATCGAAACAATTCACAAATTCCCTCTAAACAGTGAAATTATTAAATAAATTAATAGAATGAGATGATTAAAACTATAATTTTACAATATTTACAAATGACAATCAAATTAAATGATTCATGAGTCATGACAGTCTTCCATTAACTGCCTGAAAGACTTTGAGCATTTTATGTACTACAGTGTTTTTAAATGACAAGTGTTGTCAGGTTTACACCTGTCATTATTGGCCTTTCTTCTTTTTTTATCTTTTTTTGTTTTTTTTTTGCAAAGCCTTTTGTGAGCTCACCCAATCATTATGGGAAGATCTTGTCCAATAACCTTTTTCTCCATTAAAATCAATGGTACACCAGCATCTGCCATAGACTCCAAGCAAAGCACAACTTTAGTATGAACATTTATGACAATTAAATCAGATAAATTGTGTGATATTATTGACCTTTTATTCTAAATTTATATTATTTATTTGTTTTTTGTGTACAGAAAAAGTCTCGTATGCTCAAGCTTTCTGAATTGATTTGATCAAAAATATAGTAAAAAAATATATATTTTAAAATATTATACCAGTTTAAAAAAACTCTTTTCTATTTTAATATGTTTTTAAGTGTACGGCAATGGTAATTCAGTGCTTTACGTAGAAGTGCTTTACATAGAAGAAATTACAATAATCAAAATAAATAAGAATAATTAAAACAGTTTAGAATAATTTTTTTTATAAAATACAGTACAAACAGTCAGACGAACATTGACACAGTGCTCACTTAGCAAATGCACAGCTAAACAGATGTGTTTTGAGTCTGGATTTGAATGTGACTACTGTAGGAGCACATCTGATCTCTTCTGGAAGCTGGTTCCAGCTGCGGCTGGCATAGTAGCTTAAAGCTCCAGTAGGTCACTTTTGTAAACAAATATTTGTTAAAACTGTCATTATGTCCTGACAGTAGAATATGAGACAGATAATCTGTGGAAAAAATCAAGCTCGTCTGGCTCCTCCCTATGGTCCTATTGCCATTTGCAGAAATACACCGCTCCCGGTCAGAAACAACCAATCAGAGCCAGGAGGAATGTCTTAGCAGTGTCAATCATGCTCGTGTACGCGCTGATCACCCCTCTCTTGCACAGCGCGAGCGCGAACTGTCGTTCGTGACTCTCCTGTTCGAACTCGTTCATCCAAATGAACGAATCTTTTTTCCGAGTCATTTCGTTCATTCAACGAACGAAATGACTCGCAAAAAAGATTTGTTCATTTCGAACGAGTCTTTTTCGGAGTCATTTCGTTCATTCAACGAACGAAATGACTCGAAAAAAGATTTGTTCATTTTGAAACGGGAGAGGAACGTGCATCACAGAACAGAGCAAGGCGAGCAATTTGTGCTTATAAAACTTAAAGTTTTGTATTTATTTTTGAAATGACCGATCGTTTCGCTAAATAAGACCCTTATTCATCGTCTGGTATCGTTTAAAGCCCTTTGAAGCTGCACTGAAAATGTCATTTGGTCCTTGAAACGTTTGTGTCGTCCATTATGGAGAAAAAGCCTGGAATGTTTTCATCAAAAACTTTAATTTCTTTTCGACTGAAGAAAGAAAGACATGGACATCTTGGATGACATGGGGGTGAGTAAATTATCAGTAAAAGTTTTTTTTAAAAGTGAACTAATCCTTTAACGTTATTTTACTAGCTATGTATAATTTATAGAAAGAGTGCAACGTTATAAAGTTACATGTATTGCAAAATACATAATGATTTCAGGACCAAGTTTGTAGTCAAAGTATGGGCAGGCCATAGTCAATGTAAAGCATATTGTTGATGTTTCGTCCCTATTAGTGAATGTTCCATAACTGTTTATAATCCGCCGTCATCGGTGGTCCTGTTTACTAGCCTGCGCGTTCACGGCAGGCTCCGCTGTGGGGGAGGAGCTGTGGAGGGAGGGCTGTAGCGCAGCAGAGAGCAAGGGGGTTGGACCTGTAAGTTGTGCTTGTTCAAATTTTCAGGCTAAGTCAACATTTTCTCAAAACTCCCTACTGCAACTTTAAAGCAGACTCGCCATGCTTAGAGTGAACCCTTGGTATTTCAAGCTGATGTGATCATAATGATCTGAGTGATCTGTTGGGTTTATATTCAGTGAGCATATCTGCAATGTATTGAGGTCCTAGGCCATTGAATGATTTATATACCAGTAATAATACTTTAAAATCAATCCTATATGTAACTGGCAGCCAGTGTAATTGATTCCTGTGATGGCAAAGCTGAATTTTAATTCTAATGAGCAGATTTGGTGCTCAAATGAAACATTGCTTATATTATTCATGTTAAAAACACATGTGCTCACCCAGGCCCACCCATAGCTCCGCCCCTGAAAATGATGAAACAGAAATGAAAGTCTCTGACAAAATTGCTTGTCTAATTAATCACTTGTCGGACTGTTAAGCAATGCCAAAGTTTTAACACTCTTCAGGAAGTCAAGCTACCAATGGTTTATAGTTTTCTCTGCATATTAAACCAGGATAGGAAAAAAGTAGGTTAACATCCAAAAAATGACACACATCATCTGTTGTCCCCGCGAGCATCTGTCTTTAGTGTTGCGTTTAGCTTGCATTGAAATTTGTTCAGTTATCGTTCGTTCTCCCTCCATTTCTCTGTCTTATCCGTTTTCTCTCTCTCTCCTCGTCCTCTCTCTTTCCCTCTCTCTCTCCTCGTCCTCTCTCTCTCTCTCTCTCTCTCTCTCTCTCTCTCTCTCTCTCTCTCTCTCTCTCTCTCTTCCTCGTCAGGCATTTGTCTGTTTTGTCCTACTCCACCTTTCACTCTCTGTCTCTCTCACACACACTTTCTCTCTCTCTAGACAGCTTTTTGTAGGTTTAAACAGGACATAAGTGATAAGGACGCTGCTCTGACAGAGACTGATGTTTGACATACTGCACTGTGATTGGACACTAGAAACATGGGCCAGGACAGGAAATTCACACACACACGGCTTGAAGACTTGCTAGGATGGAAGATATTGGATGGACAGACTCATTTGTTGCCGACAGGGTATTTTTTTTAGTGTAGAAACTATTCCTTGTGCATGGAATTCTGTGTTCTACTAAACTGTGTCGTATTTTAAATGTATTTTAAATCAAATAAATGCAGCCTTGGTGAGCATAAGAGACTTTTTTTTCTAAAACATTAAAATCAGAACTATTCTATTATTTACACAAACATGGGTTATAATAGGGTTTTGTGTTAAGGTTAATTTAGTCTACATCATTATCTTTATACAAAAACAAAGACCAAGGGTTGTCCTCATAGTAAACCTTGAAGTCTTGTCATCACTGAGAAAGTGAGACATTAACAATGATGCAGTTCATGAAGGGAAAATGTCACATAAATTATATTTTTGCAGTGAAACATTTTCTGAGAAACGGCTACATTAGGCACATTAGACTGAAACACTGTATAGTGTGGGCTATTGATTCACAAAGTTTACAGACAGCATAAATGTAATTTTACCTTGGACACGTGATCATTATCAAAATATTAATGCACTGTAATTTCAGATGTTTACAATGTTTACAAAAACAACTAGTTTCTATGATAACAAAATGCATCTGACAGGAAAATATGTTAATATGGAAAAAGTTGCATGAAACAAAAGCATGAACTAAAAAAAATAATACATTATTGGCAAAATAAGTAAGCTTATTTCTGAAACTATGCAGAGATCATGTGTCAGTGTTACTAATAAGAAGGTGTAATTAATTAGTTAATTTCCTTTTTTTTATTTGGTTGAGTCTCTATGGGTCTTTGCTGGTCATGGTTATTTTAAGCAGATATGCATGTCTTCTCTTGTGTGTCTGAAGCAGCTGTTGTGTTTCCTAAGAAACACACTGAGATTGTAAAAGTATGTTGATTAACAGACTGCTCATTTTTTTTTAAAAATGTATATTTTCTTATGCTTAAGGCATATATTTGATCCAAAATGCAGTGAAAACAGCACAATTGTGAAATATTATTACAGTTTAAAATAATACTTTATCTAGTTTAATATAATTTTGAAATGTTATTTATTCCTGGAATGACAAAGCTGAAAGAAGAAGAAAAAAAAAGTGTGATGGCAAAGTTTCAGTAGCCATTGTTCCAGAAATCAGTCTTTGGTGCTCAAGAAACATCTCTTATTATCATAAATGTAAAAAAAAAAAAATATATATATATATATATATATATATATATATATATATATATATATATATATATATATATTTATATATATATTTTTTTTTTTCTTGAAAATGTGATACTTTTTTAAAATTTCAGTACAATTTGATGAATGATGAATAGAAAGATAAAATAGCATTTTTGAAAAACAATTTTTTATGTGTGACAATGTAAAAGTGTTTACTTTCACTTTAAATCAATTTACCCTTGCTTTAAAATTGTATATAAAAAATGGTAATATTCTAATAACAGCACTGTATCTTCTGGTATTGCTATGTTACTCAAAGCAGACTAAACTCTGTCTTTCTCATAAGATGTTCTCTCTTTCTCTTATCTTCCTCATCCAATTCAGCGTCACACATCACTCATTCTTACAGGCCTCACCTTTTGCAAAGTCACACTTCCTTTCCACCTTGGGTGCCAGATGATGAATGGCCCTTGTGGAACCGGAGTGGCATGGAACACTGTGACATTTGCTCTTCTTGCGTCCTCTGAGCCAAAGGTGGCTGGCAGGTCATGGTGACAATGCCTGCTCGTGCTAGGGCATCTGTGACACAGCATGCGGGTGTATGTGTGTGATCATCTGGAATGGATAATCACCCCCTGTGAAGCTTCAGCATCTGCCAAGCGACAGGACAGATCTGCATGTGCATTTATAAGAAAAGACATTGTGGGTTGGTGCTTCAACTGGTTGCTGCATGCGCCCGTTGCTTTTGTTATTATCACTTCTGGGAGCTGTTCAACACTCACACTGCAGTGAGAAAATCCTTATTGTCCTTTTATGCAGTCCGATTTGTTCTGTTCCTGAGGGTCTTGTCATTGTAATTACTGCCGTTTAACACAAACGCCACAAAAAATACTATCTATAACAACAAATCAATGACCTGCAGCAGGAAAAAAAAAAAAACATTAATATCACCATGACAACTGAATAGATGAATTGTGTGCTCCTAGCAACAGTTGGAGATAACACACTACTCTTACTCTTTTTGTAGCACAAATGACCACGCATGCAGTCATATGCATAGATTCTGACTCTGGCAGGTCTTTAATTACATCCAGTATTATTGCAAAACAGCTATTTCTTAGAAATGCTCTAAGGATAATTCCAGTGATTGCAGTCGTACGTGATGTATGTTGGTTGGGATTGAAAGCAGAAGGAATTTTGGCTGAGATCGACCCTGATTTTTAAAGATTGTCTGTTACTCACATTAGCTATATCAGTGCCCAAAGTGATTTAGCTGATGGGTGCTGCACAATTTTTTTACATTTAAAATGTGTCATTGTGTCTTTTGATATATTGCAGTGGAGGAATATTAAACGCACTGAGCAGTTTTATTTAAATAATCAAATCCAATAAATGGACCCGTCCGCTTCGTATCATTCGCTTTCCTTCAAAGTGCACCTGCTCTTGGTTACATTTGCAGTGCCAGAAACTCTCAGGCACATGGAGGAAATAAATGCATATGACTTCATTAGATAACCATTCTCTGAGCTGGGCTCCAAGCAAATGAGATTGTCAATGTATTGTTAGCGCCGAGCAATCAGAAGAGGCTCTCTCGATGTGCTTTCCCAGCATGCTCTGGGAAATCTGATAGCATTAGCGCCATATGTTCCTATTGGATGTCCCTCTGTTGTAATAACATTTAATCTTCCTCCCTCCCTCTCTTCCTCCTTCCCTCTGTCTCTCACTTCCTCGCTATTTCCCTTTTGTCCTAAAGACTGGATTTTAATGTCATCAGGGCGGCCCACAATGAGAAAATGTTTTAATGGTCCCGGTGGGTAATGTGGAGGATTTCGCCATGAAGAAAGTGAAAATATAACCGAGGTGGGGCTAAAGTCACCACATAAAAGTAATCAGATATCAATGTGCTGTCTGACCCACCTCTGTTGGTGTCATTTTGCACATATTTATTAAATGTACATATATTTGGATCATAATTAAATATATATTTCTTAAAAAAAATGTCAGATTTGTTGTTTATGGCACATTCGGTGCTCTTAGACTCCTAACGGATTAGAAACACGTGACTGCGCACATACACGCATGGATATGTGCTAACTTTCACACTTCAAATGCAAATGGTTCCTGGTACTGATTTCTCTCTGTATTGTTTAGTCTTCATAACTACCCCCTTTCCAGTCGCTGTTGTCATGGCAACTAATTATTATTTCTAGCACTTTGTTGAACTTGGCAGCAACTTACCACAGAGAGACTTAAAATGCTGAAGCCTGAGATCTGAGTGAGAAATTGTTTCAGCAGTAGTGATTATTCATTACATTTCTGGCTGGTGGTGTGTGTGTGTGTGTGTGTGTGTGTGTGTGTGTGTGTGTGTGTGTGTGTGTGTGTGTGTGTGTGTGTGTGTGTGTGTGTGTGTGTGTGTGTGTGTGTGTGTGTGTGTGTGTGATGTGTGTTTGAATTGATTTGATTTGTGTTCAGTATAGGTTTAATTCTGTATGTGTGTGTTGGGCTCATTTGGCTCTAACAGTGATACACGAGCTCCACTCGCAGTCTTTCGTACTTCTGCCCTCTTTATACCACTGACTAACACTGACACTCTTTTTTGCTTTCTTTCACTCGCTTCTTTCTCAGAGACCTACGTCCACCTAAACACATCCTCCACATTAGCAGTACAGTATATATTCTGGGACATTAGTTAATCAATAAAATCTGTATATTAAGGCATTAAAAAAGGCATGATAAAAAGTTTCCAGAGATTTTTAATTTTATTTTTATGTTATATCCTTATGTTTGTTCATGCATGTGTCTACATAAGTCAATGCTTGGTTTGCTTTCTGATTAAAACATTCCCTCCGTTGACAGTACATCTCTATTCTGAGCTGTGTGCAAACACACTAGGGACTCGCGTCTGGTCTTAGTGGTGTGTGTATGTCTGTATATGTTGACAGAATGGCCGAGTGGAGTCTCATAAATCTGGAGTCATGCTTTCAGGCCTCTGAGAAACAAAACAGTGGGCATGAGGATAAATCTACCAGCATCGCTTCTTTCATACACTGGCAGATCATTGCTTATTTAGTTAACTGTCTTTGCCATACTAAGCTGAGTAATATATTTTTTTCTTGAACAGTGTGTTTGTGTACGAATGAGGCCACATGACCCCACCTTAGGAAAAAGGGAATATATATATATATATATATATATATATATATATATATATATATATATATATATATATGAGAAGAAGGTTGTTGCACTGGCTGCTGGACATAGAACCTACTGAATGTGTTTCTTCTACAGTGCAGTAGAGAGGATATTAAATTACTCTATACATTTAAATCTGTCATCTACACTGCCATTCGAGTCCATAGAAGACAGACTTTGAAGGCCAAAGGCTGTCTTCAGACCATCATCACTGAGATCTTCTTTCTAATTCACCAGAAGCTGTTTTCGGTCATGCAAATACAGCTCTCTTCTACTTGAATGGAGAATTACTAAAATCTCCAAAACGGATAGTTGAACCTCTGGTTTTGTGCATGAATTTAAGGTTTTCATTTTTTTTTTTTTTTATGGATTGTAGTGATAGGGGACCAAGGAGGCAACAAGGTGAACAGTTTTTATTAGTATTGGAAGAAATTAATTATGTCTGCTCTCTAGAATCTACAATTTAAGTTAATCAGGACAGTAACTATTCTATTTCTAAATTATTAACTATTACTAACTATTCTATTACTAAATAGTAATATGCACTTTCATTGTTATGCGGATGACACTCAACTCTATATGTCTACTAACCACATCACTTCCACCCTCTTCCCTTACAGATTGTTTAATAGAAATTAAAACTTGGTATTCTTGTAATTTCCTTAAACTTAATAATGACAAAACTGAGGTGCTCTTAATTGGCACAAAATCCATTCTGAATAAATATGATAGTTTTTCTCTTAACATTGATAATTCCACGGTTTTCCCTTCTCCTCAGGTCAGGAGTTTGGGTGTGATTCTCGATAGCACTCTCTCTTTTCAAACTCATATTAATAATGTCACTCGATGTGCATATTTTCATTTACGTAGCATTAACCGTATTCGACCGTCTCTCTCACCTACTAGTGCAGCCATTCTCGTTCATACACTGGTTACATCCCGCATTGATTATTGTAATTCTCTTTTAGTTGGTCTTCCTCTTAAATCTATACATAAACTTCAATTGGTTCAGAACGCTGCTGCTCGTATCATCACCAGATCCCCTTATATTAATCATATTACTCCGGTCCTTCATCAGCTTCATTGGCTCCCAGTAAAATATCGAATTGATTTTAAGATTCTGTTTTTGACCTTTACGGTCATTCATAACCTTGCTCCACAGTACCTTGCTTACCTTCTTCAGATTTATAAACCTACCCGTACTCTTAGGTCTTCTTCTTCTGTCCTCCTTACTGTACCTCCTGCTCGTTTGACTACCATGGGTTTCAGAGCCTTTAATCGTTCAGCTCCCAGACTCTGGAACTCTCTTCCATCGGGCATCCGTGATAGTGAATCGCTTTCCATCTTTAAATCTCGGCTTAAGACACATCTTTTTAAACTGGCTTATTCCTTGTGATCTTTCCTTCTTAATTTTTTTTATTTATTATTTATTTATTTTTGTACTCTGATTTTATATGAAGTAACTATAGTTGTAACTTTTCATATTTATTGCTGTAATGTTTAATCATGTTTTGTGAAGTGACCTTGAGTGTCCAGAAAGGCGCCTATATAAATAAAATGTATTATTATTATTATTATTATATTATTATAACTACCCAGGTAGAAGGTGACGTTCCCGCGACCATGGGTAACGTTTCCTAAAAGTTCTCTAAAGGTGACGAACATTCCGAACCTTTACAGAACATTAGGGACGTTCCTGAAACGTCCTCTTTTGGTAATGAAAGTGCTGCAGTTCAACGTTCCTTAAATGACTTTAGGGGGACGTTCCGTAATGGTAATCTTATGGTCACATAACAACGTTACAAAGAGGACGTAATCAAAACGTTCTCATATGGGTCTAAGTTGGTCCTATTATAACGTTCCTTATAGGACTTTAGGGGGACGTTCCGTAATGGTAATCTTATGGTCACATAACAACGTTACAAAGAGGACGTAATCAAAACGTTCTCATATGGGTCTAAGTTGGTCCTATTATAACGTTCCTTAAATTACTTTAGGGAGACGTTCCGTAATGGTAATCTTATGGTCACATAACAACGTTGCAAAGAGGACGTAATCAAAACGTTCTCATATGGGTCTAAGTTGGTCCTATTATAACGTTTCTTATAGGACTTTAGGGAGACGTTCCGTAATGGTAATCTTATGGTCACATAACAACGTTACAAAGAGGACGTAATCAAAACGTTCTCAAATGGGTCTAAGTTGGTCCTATTATAACGTTTCTTATAGGACTTTAGGGAGACGTTCCGTAATGGTAATCTTATGGTCACATAACAACGTTGCAAAGAGGACGTAATCAAAACGTTCGCATATGGGTCTAAGTTGGTCCTATTATAACGTTCCTTAAATTACTTTAGGGAGACGTTCCGTAATAGTAATCTTATGGTCACATAACAATGTTACAAAGAGGACGTAATCAAAACGTTCTCATATGGGTCTAAGTTGGTCCTATTATAACGTTCCTTATAGGACTTTAGGGAGACGTTCCGTAATGGTAATCTTATGGTCACATAACAACATTACAAAGAGGATGTAATCAAAACGTTCACATATGGGTCTAAGTTGGTCCTATTATAACGTTCCTTAAATTACTTTAGGGAGACGTTCCGTAATGGTAATCTTATGGTCACATAACAATGTTACAAAGAGGACGTAATCAAAACGTTCTCATATGGGTCTAAGTTGGTCCTATTATAACGTTCCTTATAGGACTTTAGGGAGACGCTCCGTAATGGTAATCTTATGGTCACATAACAACGTTACAAAGAGGACGTAATCAAAACGTTCTCATATGGGTCTAAGTTGGTCCTATTATAACGTTCCTTATAGGACTTTAGGGGAACGTTCCATATTGGTTATTTTATGGTCACATAGCAACATTACAAAGAGGACATAATAAGGACGTTCCCATATGGTTCTCTGTTGACCATATGAGAACGTTTTGTGACTAACTTAATGAGAACATTCTCATATACATCACGTTTTGTGCGTGGTGACGTGGAACGAACCGAGGTTCAACTTCCGTCAACTTCTGTCACGTTTATCTGGTTTGTCTGCGGGCTGGACCCTTCTCGGATGGACACCTGACGGCGGTCTTTTTCCTGTTTTCTTCACCGACAGCGAGCCAGAAAAAGCCAATGTGATTATCATGTAAAGTTATTTTAATGAACCATTCTCGCGTAGATGGTCAGGCTATATTGGCTTTTTTTTTAGATAAACAAGCTAACGTAAGCGCTAGGCCTATTCCAATTTGCTTATTTTAACTCTTGTTTACATAGCCTGCAGGGTCTCCTCACGAAATCTAAGCGGCATAAAGTTCAATGTGAGGGTCTTTAGAATATGTTTGTATTATTTTTGTCTCTTTTCTTTTATTGTAATTTTTTCCTATTATTTGGTAAAGGCTACACCACTTTTCCATGGGAAAAAAGTTGTGGTGATCCCGCTATTTGGCTCGTTGATGTAAAACAGTCTTTTACAATTGTTATTATAAAATCAAGAATGCAGACGTTTTAAGCTCAGCAACAATGGCAGCAAAATGTACACAGTATATTAAAAAAAAATCTCCTGTCACACACACAGAGCCTGCAGATCAGGTTGAAGCGGAAAAGCATCAGCTTCTTATTCTTTAAATATAACAGAAGACCTTAATAGGACAAAAAAATAATATTCTAAGTTGGTCCCTAAAAGTTCTGCAGGACGTTCTCAGAATGTTTTGGAAACATTGGATTTCTGAATTAAATATGGTCTTCTCAACGTTCCCAGAATGTCCTGAACTTACTCTCTGCCTGGACTCTGTATTCTGATTGTTTCGCCGCCTGCCTCGACCCTTTGCCTGTTCTTGGACTCTGATTGTGTGTATTCTCCTCTGCTTATATCGCTGGTATTCGACCCTTGCCTGTCTGACCCTGTTATTTAATAAAGCCTGCAAATGGATCTATCCTCGTCTGCTGCATCATTACAATTACCAAGCGACGTTCCTGACACCAGCGGGACGTTCTCAGAATGTTTTGGAAACATTGGATTTCTGAATTAAATATTTTCCTCTAAACGTTCCCAGAACATCCTGAATGTTCCCTGAAGGTCCTCCAAATAACGTCCCCAAACTCTTTAAAGAACTCCACATCGTGTCTGTCTGGGAACATTGTGGGAACGTTACCAAGCGACGTTCCTGACACCAGCGGGACGTTCTCAGAATGTTTTGGAAACATTGGATTTCTGAATTAAATATTGTCCTCTAAACGTTCCCAGAAAATCCTGAATGTTCCCTGAAGGTCCTCCAAATAACGTCCCCAAACCCTTTAAAGAACTCCACATCGTGTCTGTCTGGGAACGTTGTGGGAACGTTACCAGGCGGCGTCCTTGACACCAGCGGGGATGTTCTCAGAATGTTCTGGGAACATTGGATTTCTGAATTAAATATTGTCGTCTAAACGTTCCCAGAACATCCTGAATGTTCCCTGAAGGCCCTCCAAATAACGTCCCCAAACCCTTTAAAGAACTCCACATCGTGTCTGTCTGGGAACGTTGTGGGAACGTTACCAGGCGACGTCCTTGACACCAGTGGGGACGTTCTCAGAATGTTCTGGGAACATTGGATTTCTGAATTAAATATTGTCCTCTAAACGTTCCCAGAACATCCTGAATGTTCCCTGAAGGTCCTCCAAATAACGTCCCCAAACCCTTTAAAGAACTCCACATCGTGTCTGTCTGGGAACGTTGTAGGAACGTTACCAGGCGACGTCCTTGACACCAGCGGGGACGTTCTCAGAATGTTCTGGGAACATTGGATTTCTTAATTAAATATTGTCCTCTAAACGTTCCCAGAACATCCTGAATGTTCCCTGAAGGTCCTCCAAATAACGTCCCCAAACCCTTTAAAGAACTCCACATCGTGTCTGTCTGGGAACGTTGTGGGAACATTACCAGGCGACGTCCTTGACACCAGCGGGGACGTTCTCAGAATGTTCTGGGAACATTGGATTTCTGAATTAAATATTGTCCTCTAAACGTTCCCAGAACATCCTGAATGTTCCCCTGAAGGTCCTCCAAATAACGTCCCCAAACCCTTTAAAGAACTCCACATCGTGTCTGTCTGGGAACGTTGTGGGAACGTTACCAGGCAACGTCCTTGACAATAGCGGGGACGTTCTCAGAACGTTCTGGGAACGTAAAATTTCTAGCTGGGTACTTGCACCTTGATGTAAAAGACAAAAAAAAAAGAGAGTTAATTGTTAGGTTTTGAGAACAGTGTAGTGTTTAAACGTATGCACCAAATGGTAAGAAAGTAAATAACATTATAGTTTGGCCAATCTCATATTTTTTTCTTTTCAAGACACTGTTATAGTATGGTGTGTTAGCATGAATTACTAATTCACAGGTTTACACCACTTACACATTTGTACCATAGTATACATTTGTACCATGACCCTAGAAGGTAGTATAAGGATCGATGAATGAATGAATATATACTATTGTATGACCATATGACCACTACAGTACTTTTTCTAAGGTTTTCTTTCTTTATTTATTTCTTTAGTTGACAGATTGTCTTGCTGTCTTCAACAGAAACTTTGGACCATACAGATTTGTTGGAAAACAGGCATTTTGGGGTGGAGGTGGGATGTCAGAGGAACTATCTAAAGGAGTGAGTAAGCGTCTGTCTATACTCTTATCATTGAAACTGGTGAAATTGTATGAACATGCTCCTCCCAAACGTTTTTGCTGCATTTGGCTAAAATTAGTAAATTGTTTTTTTTGTTTTTTTTTTCTCAGGATGGGAGTGAACGCACATTCAAATGCTTTGTTCCTTTCATCAACCAGAATATGTTTTGACAGTTGATTTGTTGATAGCTTTTATGTTTTTTTAAATTAAAAATAAAGTTGTGAGGTTGGAACTGGGTGTATCTTATGTAGAACTCAGGAAGTTGTGGCTAAATTAGTTTGGAATAGCTCACCAAAGAATAACAATTCTGTAATTTACTCACCACCATGCCATTTCAAACATGCTGTTATGTTGTTGTTGTTGTTGTTGTTTTAATATATTTATTAAAAAAAAAGTCAACATGTCCCAAAATGCATGTTCACACATACAAGCCTCTTCAGTTCTTCATGACAGTGTGTCGTTCATTAAAAAAAATAAAATAAAAAATAAAAAAACACACACACACATTTCAACTTTTTACAACTTGGGTCTTTATTTTGACTAAATACTTTGTTAAGGGTTAATAAATTATAATGTTTAAAATAATTGTATAATTAATATAATTTTTATTTCGAAAAAAAAAAATTTAAAACTTTTTTCACAATAGTAAGCCATGTACAGGGAAACGTATTCGAAAAATCTCCTAGCAGATATTTTCCATACACATTTAAATTATTATTGACTGAAAATCAAGGTGTTCACAGGATTATACATACACATATGTTGCTCCTCCGCAGAAAAATGTCATCATTGTAAGGTTAACCTTTTCCCTTGCAGAGTGAAAAGATGACAAGTAGCAGTCCATTACGGTGTGAGTAAGTGTGAATGTGTGACATTTACTAAAATTGCCTTTAAAAGCAGAAAAAAATCTTGTTCCTGCCTCTCCATTTGAAACTAAGCATGGTGAGAAAATCCTGCATGTGCTACTCTTCTCAGTAATGCTGAAAATCTTGCTCATTTCTGATGAAATCCAATGAAACCACATTCAAAGTTAGTGCCAGCCGTAGGAGGTCTGCTAGCATTAGTCAAGCCAAGATGAGACTCCTCCTGAGACTGGCACGACCCGTCGACCTGGACACGCTGACCATTACCACATGCACATTAGCACAAGTCATTATGCCATATATATCCACACATTGGTAATGATTGAGACTAATGTTAGTAATTAACATTAGCAAATGACTGTCCTCCATTAGGGATAACAATGTTCGATTCCACATTAGACCACTAGTGTTTACTCTTCGATGCAAACGCACACATTTAGACTGCACACACACCTATATGGATGCTGTTTATCTGTATTGCAGGATGCATCGTAGTTGCAGAATGTGGCATATATGCTGGTCATTAGGAAGGATGCTGGGATTTCACTGCTAATATACCCCCATTTTAGCTGGATGAGCGTGAGAGAAAAGCATGTTTTGTGCTGTTATGTCAGCAAGAGCAAAGGGTGGGGAGAAATGTGGGAGAGGAGAGGAGAAACTCATTTGCTTGTTAAATTTGTGTGCACTGTTGTAATTTGGAAGCCGAGAGGAGGAGAAACAAACAGAAGCCCGTTGGCTTTGTCTGGAGATCCAGAGATGTAGTCTGCAGGTCTGGCCCGAAGCCTGTGAGCAACTCCTTGTAAATCTGGCCGCTTTGCTTTGTGACTGAATCCAGACCAGCCTTGAGCTGCAGTCCAAGAGATCCATCCAAGTGTATAGAGACAGCTCCCATTATACTGACCACTGACATGACCACGTCCCCTCTCAAGCCATCCATCTCCCCTCCCAATTTGCTGCAGCTATACTTTGTTCATTTTTCGCGTTGATTCAGTATCATTATGTTCCAATTTTTTTTCAGCTCTCCTTATGTTCGTATTTGCGTTTGTGCGCTTGTGTGTGAGAGAGCGAGAGGAGAATGGTGCCCCTCCCTGTGTTAAAAGCCCTCTTGAGTCTGGAAAGGTGTGTGGAAAGGGTTTGAAGTTTGCAGAAAAGCGCTGGTTGGTTACCATGGTCACTTACTCGCCATTAAGCATCTCTCTGTAATTACTGTGTCCAATCGATGTGCACGATGATGCATTTTGTGGTCTCGGTAATGTCTTGAGGTTTTAGTGCATGTGTGTGCACGAGCGTGAGAGTGAGCCGAGGTGGTTTGTGTTTGTATCACACTGTGTTTTGATCAAAATCATGTTTTTCAATCTTTTTTTTTCATTTTGCATGTAACTGTTTTTGAAGGACTGCTAGAATACTTTGGCTTGTCTCTGTAAGAGTGACAATTTACAGCAATCTGACCAAATTTGGAGACAGACTCATGTTCTGCATGTGCATATTCTGTAAAAATAAATAAATGCATTAAAGGAAAAAAATAAAAGAACACAGCACACAAAACTCTTCTGTCCCCACACTCCCTACATTGAGATAAATGGGAGTAAGGTGCAGATGTGTTGTGTGCGCTGTGTAAACATGATGGTTATTGTAGTTCTGGACTAAATGTGAGCATGCATTAACTTATCTCACTTGCACAAAAACTGATTCCGTATTCATCAATGAATAAAAAATGGTAAAATGCATAGGCTACTCAGAATAGTATGCAAACCTGCAGTAATTAAATGTTAAATGACACAAATATAATGTAGTTTATCTCAAGTTATTAAGCAATGTCTTTGCTGCTGACCTTCGTCGATCCAAACTAATAAGCAAAAGTGACTTTAGATAATATGATATGACTTTAGATAATTAATATGATTAGACTTTTGCTCGACTACATTATCAAACAGCTAAAATGTGCTGCTAATGTTACACAAACCATGTTCCCTTTCGCCATCTCATTATGCCTTCTAAAAATAAGCATCCTTAGAAATGCTTTGAACAAATTAGAACATCAGTGGAGAAAGTCATATAGTTCATCATAACATATATGTCATATCAGCAGCAAGGAATACTGGAAGCAGAAGCGAGTTAACAGTTTTAATAGAAACAATCACGATCACAGTCCAGGGAATAAACACAGTGCAGCCGATGGGGAGTGACGCAGGGACTAGATGATCAGGATCCGTGGAGATTGCAGTGAAGAGGTAAAGACAACGAAGACTCAAACCCACACGACACGGTGATGAAGACGATGATGGTGAAGACGACGAAGAACAGGAACATCAGGCGGGACCGAACACAGGAACACCAACATCGAGGACATCAAGACAACGATCTGACAATGATGAGGAAACAGTGGTAAGAATATATAGCGTGGTGAGATTGATTACAGCTGGTGTTGAAATGATGATCAGCTGGAGCAGATCAGGAGTGCCAATCATTCACGCCCCATGCGCACGTGCAATCGTACAACAACATAAACACGAGACTAGAAGAGACCAGCAAATACCTCTACCGTGACAGTACCCCTCCTTCTAAGAACGCCTCCTGGCGTTCCCAGACACCCTTACCTATCGATTGTAATCATCGATAAGGGAGTGGTCCAGGATGTCTCTCGCAGGAACCCAACTTCTCTCCTCCGGACCGTAACCTTCCCAGTCCACCAAGTACTGAAACCCGCGTCCCCTCCGCCTAGAGTCCAGAATTTGATTAACCGAATATGTGGTCTCTCCATCTACGAGCCGCGGTGGAGGAGGGACCGGGACGGGCGGGTTAATGTGTGAATGAAACACGGGTTTAATCTTGGAAACATGAAACACGGAATGAACCCTCCTGTACGCTGGAGGTAATTTGAGGCGGACTGCCACCGGGCTAAGGATCTTAGTGACAGTAAACGGGCCAATAAATTTGGGTGCAAGTTTATTAGATACGGTACGGAGAGGAATATTCTTGGTTGAAAGCCACACCTTTTGACCAACGACGTATACGTGAGGCCTTGACCGGTGGCGATCGGCCTTGGCCTTGGTGCGCGCCCCCACTTGGAGTAGAGTCTCTCGGGCTCTAGTCCACGTGTGGTGACACCTCTGGACGAAGGCGTGAGCGGAGGGGACCGCAACCTCGGATTCCAGACTGGGAAATAAAGGTGGCTGGTAACCTACACTACACTCAAACGGAGATAGGCCCGTAGCCGACACCGGTAATGTGTTGTGCGCGTACTCTACCATAGACAGTTGTTGGCTCCACGAGGAAGGATTCTTGGAGACCAAACATCGCAACACTCTCTCCAAATCCTGGTTGGCTCTCTCGGTTTGGCCATTCCTCTGGGGGTGAAACCCAGAGGACAAACTAACCGTCGCCCCCAGTAACCTACAAAACTCTCGCCAAAATTTGGACACAAATTGGGGTCCCCTGTCAGAAACCACGTCTATCGGGAGGACATGTAACCGAAAGACGTGATCTACGACTGCCACCGCCGTCTCCTTAGCTGAGGGTAATTTGGGTAAGGGAACAAAATGGGCCGCCTTCGAGAACCGGTTCACCACAGTTAAAACCACTGTGTTACCCTGAGAGGGTGGGAGGGCGGTCACGAAATCTAGAGCGATGTGGGACCAGGGTATCGAGGGGACCGGCAGTGGCTGAAGTAACCCGTCTGGAGGTCGATTGGAAGTCTTACCAATGGCACAAACCGAGCAAGCCAAAACAAAATTGTGAATGTCCCGAGCCATAAGTGGCCACCAGAATCGTTGCTTAACTAAAAATTTAGTCCGATTAACTCCTGGATGGCAAGCCACGTTGGAACCATAACCCCACTGAATAACGTCAGACCGTAATTCCTCCGGCACAAACAATCGATTCGGTGGGCAACCGGGCGGAGGCGTTACCCCTTCTAAGGCCTTAGTGACCCTCGATTCGACCTCCCATGTGAGTGTTGAAACAAATAGAGTTTCAGGCAAAATACACTCGGGAGTAGACGGGCGCTCGGAAAAATCAAATATACGGGATAGCGCGTCGGGTTTGATGTTCTTAGACCCCGGCTGATAAGACAAGGAAAAATCAAAACAACCGAAAAACAAAGCCCACCGAGCCTGCCTGGAGTTCAATCTTTTAGTGGTTCTAATGTATTCAAGGTTCTTATGATCGGTCCAGACGATAAAAGGTACCCCCGACCCTTCTAACCAGTGGCGCCATTCCTCCAATGCTAACTTAACAGCCAACAACTCTCTGTTACCAATGTCGTAATTACGTTCGGTGGGTGATAGTCGATGCGAAAAAAACGCGCAAGGGTGCACTTTGTCGTCCACGGGAGAGCGTTGGGACAACACTGCACCTACTCCCACCTCTGACGCGTCGACCTCCACCACGAACTGACGTGAAGAATCAGGGGCGACAAGGATGGGGGCTGAAACAAAGCGGCCTTTCAGTTTAGTGAACGCAGCTTCGGCTGCATCCGACCACCTGAACGTAGTTCTGGGGGAGGTCAAGGCAGTCAGAGGTGCGACTAGTTGGCTGAAGTTGCGAATAAAACGCCGGTAGAAGTTGGCGAACCCCAGAAACCTCTGCAGGGCCTTACGGGAATCTGGGCTTGGCCATCCCACCACAGCCTTAATCTTCTCAGGGTCCATCCGCACTCCCTCGGACGACACAATGTAACCTAAGAAAGGGACAGACTGTGCATGAAAATCGCATTTCTCCGCCTTGACAAAAAGCCCATTCTCTAGCAACCTCTGAAGCACTCGTTGAACGTGTTGCACATGTTCCTGGAGAGAAGAGGAAAAAATCAATATGTCATCCAGGTAGACATATATGAACTGATCGATCATATCTCGCAACACGTCGTTGACCAGTGCTTGGAAAACCGCTGGGGAGTTGGACAGTCCGAACGGCATGACCAAATATTCAAAATGCCCCCTGGGGGTGTTAAAGGCAGTTTTCCACTCATCCCCCTCCCTAATGCGAACCAAATGATAAGCGTTACGCAAATCCAATTTTGTGAAGATGGATGCTCCCTGTAATCTCTCGAAAGCTGAAGACATCAACGGCAAAGGATAAGTATTCTTTACCGTGATGTTGTTCAGCCCCCGGTAGTCAATACAAGGTCGCAGGAAGCCGTCCTTCTTCCCCACAAAAAAGAACCCCGCCCCCGCTGGAGAAGAGGAAGGGCGGATGATCTTGGTTGCTAGAGAATCAGAAATGTATTTCTCCATAGCCTCTCTCTCCGGAATAGAGAGAGCATATAACTTGCCTTTAGGCGGAGACTTACCTGGCAGTAAATCTATAGCACAGTCGTAGGGACGATGCGGAGGTAGAGAAGCAGCACGAGACTTACTGAACACTTCCTTCAGGTCCAGGTACTCCACGGGCACGTTAGACATATCCCCTGCTTCCTCCTGTAACACAGACATAGGCACAGACGAACAAGCAGACACAAGACCAGACTTATGACACTCCTTGCTCCACTCCAGCACGGATTTGTGATGCCAGTCCACTCGGGGATTGTGTTGGATGAGCCAAGGGTGTCCCAGAACGACGAGTGACAGGGGTGAGTCCAGAATATAAAACGAAATAGTCTCGGAATGGTTGCCAGAGGTGATGAGGGTGACATCCTCAGTGGAAAGGGAAATGGTGGGTAGTTCTTGTCCGTTTAGTGCATGAACAGCGATCTTGTGAGTGAGTGGTTTGCAGGGAATTTGAATTTTTTGAGCAAAACTGTAGTCCATAAAATTACCTTTGGCCCCTGAATCCAGTAGTGCGTGACAGTCGTGCTGGTGGACTGACCATCTTAGTCTTACCGGGAGAAGGATGGAGGTAGATGTCACAGCTGATGAGGTCTTCCTGGCGGAGATCCCACCCGATAGTAGCCTCAAGTTTACTACCGGGCTGGGCCTTTTACTGGGCAGCTGTAAGCAAAGTGTCCTGACCCTCCACAATAGAGACAAAGGCCCTGGGACCTCCGCCTCTCCCTCTCCTCCCGGGAAAGCCGAGCTCGACCCACCTGCATGGGTTCCGGATCGTAGTTGGGACTGACCACGTCCCTGCCACTGGACCGAGGAGCATCGATACCTACGAGGGTACGGGTGGACTGGGCTCGACGTTCGATCCTGGACAAACGAGCGTCCACCCGCAGAGCCAGGTCTATCAGTCCGTTAAGGGTGGTGGGTAGGTCCAGGGCATAGATCTCCTTCTGGACGTGGTCAGCCAGCCCATGCAGGAACATGTCCCACTGCGCCTCCTCGTTCCAGCCGCACTCCGCCGCCAAGGTCCAGAACTCAATTGAAAAATCCGAAACAGATCTTCCCCCCTGTCGCAGCTCTGCCAGAGTTCGGGCTGCCTCACGACCCGAAACAGCCCGGTCAAAGACCTTCTTCATCTCGGCGGCGAGGGTCTGGAACGAGGCGCAGCATGGGTTTTGGTTCTCCCACACCACCGTCCCCCATAGAGCCGCTTTCCCAGTCAGCAGGGTTAGAGTGAAGGCTACTTTGGCTTGTTCTGTGTTAAACGTGCGAGGTTGTAATGCGAAGTGCATGGAACAGCGGGTGATGAATGCTCTGCAATGAGTAGGATCTCCTCCGTACGCCTCGGGTACTGGTAGGCGCGGCTCTGACTGGGATGGGTTGTCTGGAGGTGTGGGGGGAACGGCCGGTGTGGGCGGCGCAGCGGGAACATGCAGGTGTTGGATCTGCCGGGTGAGCTCGGACACCTGCGTCACTAAGGCTTGCACTGCGCGACCCGTGTCGCCGATTTCTCTTTCCTGGGCGTCCATTCGCCGAATGCTGTGGTGGATAAACTCCTCCAACGATGATGGGGACGCACTCGCTGCTTCCATTTGATGGTCAGATCGTTCTGTCATATCAGCAGCAAGGAATACTGGAAGCAGAAGCGAGTTAACAGTTTTAATAGAAACAATCACGATCACAGTCCAGGGAATAAACACAGTGTAGCCGATGGGGAGTGACGCAGGGACTAGATGATCAGGATCCGTGGAGAGGTGCAGTGAAGAGGTGAAGACAACGAAGACTCAAACCCACACGACACGGTGATGAAGACGATGATGGTGAAGACGACGAAGAACAGGAACATCAGGCGGGACCGAACACAGGAACACCAACATCGAGGACATCAAGACAACGATCTGACAATGATGAGGAAACAGTGGTAAGAATATATAGCGTGGTGAGATTGATTACAGCTGGTGTTGAAATGATGATCAGCTGGAGCAGATCAGGAGTGCCAATCATTCACGCCCCATGCGCACGTGCAATCGTACAACAACATAAACACGAGACTAGAAGAGACCAGCAAATACCTCTACCGTGACAATATATCATCATATATATACTTTCCCTGTTATACTGCTAAATGTACCCGATTTTTCAGATCAGCAGATAACCTGGCTTCTCTTGAGACCCCCCTGCTTCAGAGCATAGTTAATGATATGCTAAATCCATACGTTGACGTGATTTGCTACAATATAGTGTGTGACATAAGGAACACCGGCGATTTCAAACCGCATTTTTGAGACTGTCTTTGGTTCACTGCAGTTTTAAGGAGAAACTACAATAGGAAAAATGGTCACACTTTAGTTTATTGTCCAACTATGACTTTTGCCCTAATAAGCTCCTACTTACTGCTTATTAATAGTTAGTAAGGTAGTTGTTAAGTTTAGGTATTGGTGAATATGGTCATGCAGAATAAGGCATTACAATCTGCTTTATACACACTAATAAACAGCCAATATCCTAATATGCATGCTAATAAGCAAGTAGATAATAGTGAGAATTAGACCTAATTGGATGCTAGCTTTCTTTTCATTTATTTTGAACAGACAGTAGTGCAAATCACAGTTTGTTCCACCTAGTGGCATTTAGTTCCCTAGTTGGTACAGTACAGATTCCAGTAAACAGAATGCACTCTTGCATAAGTCATATTTTTCTGCAGGGCTGATAAAAAACAAAAGGTATTTGGTCACAATCAGCTACAAATCTGAAAAGCATCTTGTGTTATAAAAGTACAAAATAAATAGAATAATGAAAAATGATAAATGAATAATGTTGTGGTGGTTAACAAACAGTGTTGTGTGGATCACCTGTGACTGACTGTATTCATCATCTAACTGCATGAACTGTGACGTACCGTACGGTTCGGAATGAATACATGTACTGTTACATCCCTATTAATTTACTAATGTTAACAAATGAGACCTTATTGTGAAGTGTTACCCTAAAAACTAAAAAAATAAACCTGTATTTAAAAAACACTTTAAATGAGAATGATCTAATGTTTTTGGATGATAAAATAGTTTCTATCTTGTTTTAGTGACATGCGAAGGCCATGGTAACCCATACTCAGAATTCGTCCACTACATTTAAACCATCCGAAGTTAGGGCTCACACAATATCCCTCAATAATATGCAATTATAATAATGTAAGCCCTAAAAACAAGTTTACTCCCCCATGGTGACAGCTTTAGTATTTTTTCTGAGAGTGACGCAACATATGAATCACATATTAAAGTATGTCAATATAATAAAGTAGATGTTTACAGGGCTCTTAAAAGCATGAGATGTTATTATTCATGCATGATATTATTCCCTGCCTGATATGTTATTCCCTGCCTGATTCTAGCTAAAAGTCTCATTGGTCTGAACCCTGGAAGATGTACGTAAGGGGTGGTAGAGGAGTCTGGGAATATTGTTTTGAAACTTACTATTTTTGCAATTTTGTTTGGTGCTGTTAGTGACAGAAAAACATTGGTCGTGAACTTTTAGTGACACGACTATTAATAATGATTTTTTACATGCTCTAGACATGCTCAGGCTATTGCTGTTTTTGTCATTGTCTTGATGATTGACGTTCATCCTTCTTTTAACTTATATACTGTATATTTCCCATGACATCAATTTGCACAGTGCAGAACTCACACTGGGAGTGACCGGCCGCAGGCAAAGATTCAGCTTGTACATTGAGTTTTCTTGAAATTACAGTGTGTCTTCTTGGGACGGACAAAAGCCTCTTTTATACTTCAGTGAGAAAAAAATCAATTTAACAACCCCTGGCTTACCATTGCGTTCCTACTAGAACGGATCAGGCGATCTTAAAAGCCTTCTGTCCTGGTTCAGCGTCCAGCGTGAAGAAGTTAAAATCGCTAATCTCTTCCACCATTTTCTTTCATAGTGCTTTGCCAGTCACAATGTACATCAGCACTTATTTTCTCCAGGATTAGGCCTGCTATTTTTCCGGTTGGGTTGTAATAGTGCTGGTATTATATTCCAGCCTGTTTCTTTTAATCAGGGAGGTAAAGGAACAATCACTTACGCCATCAGGATAGCCGCTCGAGGATCTGGACCAAAGTGAGCTGCTTATTTGTTCAGAGTCTCAAGACCACGTTGGTTTATTTTAGCAGGCTGGGAGAACATCTAAAGTCAGCGCAGAGGAAGCGCGGCCCATGCACAGATCCATGTGGAAAACAAGCGTATGTGTGTGTGACAGAAAAGGGGATTTTCAAAACTACACCGAAAATACTTAAAATAGGTTTTGGACGGGGGAAAAAGAGAGAAAAAAAAATAGAAGTTGCAAGCAACTGTTTTGAAATACTATATTGACGATGAATGAGCAGAGACATTACTGGAGAGAAGTTGAATGGAGAACAAACATGAAGCAAAAAAGAAAGACAGCGAGAGAGGGAGAGGATGTGTTTAAATGGACTGGCGACAGACGTATTTCCACTGAAGGAGGGAAACGGCATCTCTCTCCTGCTAAATAGACATGATGAATGAAGGAGAAGCTGCTTCTGACAGACATTATGTTATAAACGTTACAGGGGTACATGCGTGCGTGTATAAGGAGCGCATATGTGTTTCATAAAGATGATTTCCATATTAAATGGAAGAAAAAGAACAGGCCGTATAAGATAAAAGACTGATGTAAGGAATTTTTTTTTTCTATCTCTCTCTTTTACACACAAAATGTACTCTTTGTTTTTCATTTTTTGTCCATTCTTTATATATGTATTTGCTATTTTGTCACAGGAAGTTGGGGAAAGACACCTTGAAGGGCTAGTAATTAAAAATAACATTTTAAATGTGTATATCTGATAAAAAATAATTTTGTAAATGTTCTAAAGGATATTATCATATAAGCATGACTGGCCATAAGCATAAATTTTGATTTACATTTTACATTTTAAATGTGTATATATAATAAAAGTGAATTTTGCACAAATTAACACACAAACCAAACACACAATTCTCCCCTGGAGGAATGTGTAGCAAAAAAATTCAGCAGAACACATAAAGCTCCACATTAAAATCAACAAAACAGACAGAATGATGCATTTATTCATCAGCTTCTTTCCATCTCAACCCTCTGACAATTAAAACCTCCAATTATCATTGCTGGACACCCACTGATCGATATCAGCTGCCTGTTAGCTTGCCCGTAGCATTTTTCCTCTGTTTCGTCCTTTTCTTTTCTTTTCTCTTTCCCTCTCTCTCTCTCTCTCTCTCTCTCTCTCTCTCTCTCTCTCTCTCTCTCTCTCTCTCTCTCTCTCTCTCTCTCTCTCTCTCTCTCTCTAACTCTCTCTCTCCCTCTCTCTCTCTAACTCTCTCTCTCCCTCTGTATTTTTGTTTTCCATTAGAAAGGAAATGTAGGAATTTATTGCACCCTGATCAGGTTTCACCCCTACAAACTTTAAAACCCAATTATTTTCCTCTCGTCCCCAGTGTGTGGATTGGTTTGTGCTGTGTTTATATGTATGAGATGCATTTCATGTGCTTTTTCATATGCGCTGGGTGCTCCACAGTTTCTTAGTCTCTCAAGTGTATATTGTGTTAAGGTATACACTTTGAGTTGATGCGGTTTTATTTGTGTGTGTGTGTGTGTGTGTGTGTGTGTGTGTGTGTGTGTGTGTGTGTGTGTGTGTGTGTGTGCGTAAGTGTACACTTAGCCAGGCTCTGCTTCACAGGAAACTTACAGTGGCACAGAGATGATGGAGCAGTCCCACCTTTTCAATATCTCTCAACTCACCCATTAGAAGCCATTTGGAGGCTTATGGGATACATAAATACACAGGTCAGTGGTGGCGGCTTTAACTCCAAACACCAAACTAACAATCTCTGTGAAAAAAAATAATAAAAAAATCAAACTATTATGTGTTGCAGTTTGCTCTAATATTCCTAATGGGGAACAGATCATGGTGGAGCGCATGCCACATTAAAAACCTTTAGAACCCATTACTAATTGCCCTGCATTTAATGTAATTGTTAATGCATTGAATTTAAGCCAATTTATCCCACGCTGTTTTATATGGCCACTGAAACAGCAGTTGGGTGATTATATTGATGAGTCACAGTTGTACAGTACAGTGTTTTTCGTGGCATATGTAATTGTGCCTGAAAGCGGGCATATGTGTGATGCCTGACAGGAAGTGGGCAGTAAATGAGAGGGACACTAGGATTTGAGAAGAGTAATAGAGGAATAATTAGACATCAGCAAGCCACACACAGAATCTGCGCCTGCAGAACTCCCAGAAAGCTCAGCAGATTACAGCAGAGTTTGAATATCTGTCGATAAGTGCACTTAAACTGCCCCCTATTTGTTCATTTATTAATTATGTTGGCTAATTTGATGAAGCTCTCAGCTACTAATAAAATGTAGTACTTTTAGCTCAACGTAATGGTTTTTATATTTTAAAATACAATCCTTCGATTTGTCTGGCCCTACACTGCTTGAAAAACAAAACTGTACTTTTAAAAAATTCACCTCTGTGCCTTCGAGGTTACTGCCTCGGTATCGAGCTAAAGTTACCATTTTTGCATTTACCACTTAACAGTGTGGGAATTATGGTGCGTTCACGTGCTATGGAAAATATGATATTTTCCACTTGTGAACTGGTATTTACCAGTGTTGCGTTCAAGTGCTTTTGTTGTCGTAATGTGGTAAAAAGATGGAGATCCAGACCTGTTATTTAGCTAAAACTATTTTAGATTGCTTAAGTCATCTGCTACAGCAAGAAGATGATTTATCAAAACTCAAACGGTAAATAATATGCTGTATATTTTCTAGATCATGAATAGTACATATTTTTACCATTCACGACTCTCGCGTTGCTCTCCGCCATTTTGAAAAGGTCAAAGGTTATCTCATCTCGGCAACTCGTGCATCAAAATATTCTACGAGCTGCCCAGTGGAAAATACCACATGAGGGGGTGTTCATGTGCATTTTCCACGTCGGCTTTTGGTATTTACCATAATTACCATAGCACATGAACGCACCATCAGTCTCAGTACCCAAATCTGCTTTTATTGCTGGCCTCCATTTCTGTTTCTGAGATGTCAAAGTTTGGGGAGACCTTAGACTAGTAAAAGTTCCCAGTTTAATTCTCCAAGCACAGAGCACAAGGCACAGAGAAAGTGTTTAGATTTTTAAATGGAGGACATTTTCAAATGCTGATATTATAGAAGCCTACATTTGCTTTGTTCCAAAACCTAGTGTACTGTCTAAGAAGTTAGATTTTTTAAGGCATCATATGTTTGGGGTCTGTAAGATTTTTTTATGTTTTTGTAAGAAGTCTCTCTCGCTCAAGGCTGAATTTATTTGACCTAACAAAAATAATAATAATAATAATAATAATATTGTGAAATATTATTGCAATTTAAAATAACCATTTTATAATGTTTCAAAAGTAATTTATTCATGTGATGGCAAAGCTGAATTTTCAGCTTGAAGGATCACATGATCCTTCAGAAATCATTCTAATATGCTGATTTGGTGCTCAAGAAACATTATTATTACTGTCACTTTTGATCAGTTTAATGCATCCTTTCTGAAAAAGAAAAAAAAACTTTTTTCTGCAATACCAGAATGCATTGATTGCACTAAACTCAGAGAAAAAAATAAATCCAAGATGTCAGACGAAGTGAGAGAAAGTTACATATAAATGTATAATTCATATTAACAAAAGTATTTAAAACTAGTATGGTATAGTATAGTATAGTAAAACTTCTAGTATAGCTTTATGTATGAGGCTCCATGATTGCAAGGTAGCTTAGGTATTGGAACTGAAATACTGACAACGGGACAGGAATAATACTTAAAACATATTTGTGACATACTGTATCTGGGATACATTATATGTGTGCTTTCTTGGCATTGGTCAGAAAATATCTATTTTGTATGGCAATAACACACTATGGGTGGAAAGTTATGAAAGAACGGGTGGGTCAACTATCCTTTTTTTTTCTCCGCTTTCACCCCATTCATTCATCCATCTCTCCAGCTGTGGCCTATTCATCGACAGCTCTGCCTCTCTTCAGACCACTGCTGCATCTTCTCATCTGCTGAGATCCCTGAGTCATTTACTCCCTCTCCTCCCTCGCTTTCATTAAACCTCAAATGGGATGTCATGCTTCACCTTCATCCCTCGCTTGTCCCGTGTGAAAGGCTAGACCTTTCAGAGGCGATGGAGGGATGAGAAAAAGACCTGAGCACAGCACGAGAGAGGAGGGATGACCTCTCTGTTTACATTTGCTTGGTGCCACAGCCCCGCTGAGGCATTGATGTGGTATTACAGTCCCGGAGCGAAGCAGAGATAGAGAAAGCACTGGAGGAAGATGAACAAGAGAGAAAAGTCAAGCGGTTCTCAGAGCGAATCCGCAGGACTTTGGGGTCTTTAGCCTTTTCGATCATTTTGGAGCCATGAATAACGTCTTTGAATTTACGCGCTCAGATCCATAGATGGACAGTGCATGACCTGTTCAGCACTACAGTATAGGGCTGTACCGTATGAGTGTAATGTGTGGGTGTGTGTGTGTGTGTGTGTGTGTGTGTGTGTGTGTGTGTGTGTGTGTGTGTGTGTGTGTGTGTGTGTGTGTGTGTGTGTGTGTGTGTGTGTGTGTGTGTGTGTGTGTGTGTGTGTACAGTATATCACAATCCAAAATCACTCATTAAGCCAAAATCACTAATCTACTCTTATTAAAGGCCTCTCACTGTGCAGTTCTCTATCGCAACAGGATGCCGGCCAAGGTGTTTAACGTCTCCGCCAGACAACACACTCTTTGTGCAACAGCTTTTCTGATTTCAGTTGAACTTGCTTGTCTGTGCTTCGTTTTGCTGTCTGCACCTCTGCCTCCCCCTAATGGAGGTTAGTAGTACTGCAGGTCACAGGCTTTGTCTGAACAGAGGTTTGGAATGCAACTCTCCATCGTGTAAAGAGCTTGCGATGTATACGCAGATCAGCCGAATTTACTTGTGTCATCCGTGCTGGATATGTAGGTTTGCAGGCCTTGGCCTAGATACAAACCATAATCATATCAATGACTGTGGCGCTTTATGCTAAATAGCTTTTGAAAATGCTTGTTTAATCTGTAGAAATAAAGCTTATCTGTTAAACCAAATAACATAATCCTATATTTGTTGACTCATACCGCAGCGCATTACTTGACGCGCTTGTCCTCATGCTGTTAGATGACCTGATGGTGAACCGTACGATGAAATGAAATTAGACATACGTACACAAGCGGACACATTCAGCACTGCTGTTTGCTGCCGCATATGTTCAGAATCTCAAGAGAAAATGAAGAAAAAAGTGAAACCGGTTTCCTCGAGCTGCGGCCAACTTCTCTTCTCAGATGTTTCTTGAACCATGAAAATGGCCGCATGAGCAACATTTTGGATATTAAGTATTCATGGCAGATTTTCTGAGATGGTCCGATCGGCAAGCTTACTCAACAGCAATCGGGGAGTGGTGATGTAAAAAACGGGAAAAGGAAAAATAAACCATTCGTTTAGTCTGTAAATGGATTTGCTTGTTTGTGGGTAAAAGCAGAGGATAGTCATGATGGCCATGTCTTTCAAAAAAAGGAAATGCATTGAATGTCTTTTCTGTCACAGTGCTGGGACCTCTGTTAAAAGCTTCAAGCAACACTTTATACATTATGGAGAAAATAATGGGTAGAAATAAAAGCATTCTAAAAATACAGTCTGACAGATGAATAAATAGCACTCATAAAACAGAAAAACTTTTGCCATTTGAGTGTTTCTTTTTATGTTGGTTTATTAAGTGGCACTTTGCTCAGTAAATAATTCATGAAGTGTGAATGTTCGATCAGTACAGCTGAATATACATATATTTATGCTGAAATATATTATTTCTATTTTTAAAATGTATGTATGTATAATAAACATATTGAATTGAAAATAATTGTATCAGAAAAATTTAAATCAATAATTGTATCCATTCAATAATCATTGTAATTATTTTTCACACTGAGTGAGAGGGAATGCTTACCCAACCATGAAATTTGACTTCACAAGATTACTTGTCAGCTACCATGTTGCATTTATAAATCTAGTAACATAAAGTTAAAGCACTGTCAAATCAGACAAACTGTCTGTTGCTTGATTCATTTGTTTTGGTGATTTTAAAATATCTTGAAGACCATCGCTGCTTTTTGGATTAGGTTCTTGAGCTGTTTAAGTCTATTTTATCCTTTAATGACAGCTAATCCAGACCGATCATTAAGAGTCGTGCATTCAACTCCCCATGACGTTCTTCAGTTTTCTAATTAAAAGTGTAACAGGTGTTCTCTTACGAGAGTACTCTCGTACTGCGTAATATCTTACGCTATGGGGAAAACCTCTTTTCCATGAGATATTGAAGCCAAAAAATTATCCTTAATTTTGTATTTAAGTAAAACGCTGTGCAGCAGCATGCAGACATAGGCAAGGCGGCTTGCGCGCCTGTTGGCTGCCCTGCGGCAACAGCATCAGCCTATCGAGAGAGGCGCTGCGTGACACCACATCCAATGGGGGCAATTCGCGCCCATTTCGTCACGACCCGCCAGAAAGGGCGTGGTCTCGCCCTATAAATATAGCTCGATTAGGCTGGTACAACTGATTTTCATCTCTTCAGCGAAGCGCACGCATCGCTGGATCCAGAGTGAGAAGCCGCGCCGTCGACATAAGCCTTCTGCGGGACGAGCCCTTGAACCTGAAGCCGCTGGCCTTCACCTCGCCGCCTTCAGTCGCCGTACCTGCTACGCTTTCCGGCGTCAATATCCTTTTACTCTGCTGAGAGTGTGTGTTCGCCGTCGCGACTCACACTCTCTCTCTCTTTATCTAAAAGAGCAGCGTCTTTTTATAGATGCTTCGTTCCTGTGGCTCGTGCCGAGCCGCACTCAGCGACGGGGACCGCCATTTCATCTGCGTTTCCCGCCTGGGTAAGGATCATGCAGCTCTCGCGCTCGCTGAGCGAGCTATTGCCATGGTGACTCTGAGGACTCGCCTGGCATTTTTTCTCCGAGTCTGCACTCCCGCCCTCTGTAGTGCCGCGCCGTAAAGCGCCGTACTCAGCGGGTCCCTGAGCCTTCTCCAGCCCGTGAAAGCTCGCCGGTTCGCCCGCCAGCTTCACCAGCTTCAGTCGAGTCGCTCACTGACGGACAACGGCCTCCGCGCGCCGCCGCCTCCGCCATTATGACGACGAGATAGCTGCATCTGTAGAGAAGACCCCGCGGCTAGCTTTCTTTACGTTATAACACCCCCGTGGGCGTGCGTCACCGGCGAAATAAGGAAAGAGTGTGTTTTTAGTCCCGCCGAGGTCGGACCAATCTCCATTTATCAAACATTTCTCAGCTCCTCTTAGTTTGAGCGGCTGAAAATGTCAATATTGCAGCAATGAGCCTGTTGTATAACACGCACTCCTGCAAACAAACGCCGACACACACATAACTGTGATGACACTCTTTATGCGCTCGGGCTATTTTAAGCTTTTGTCGTTTCCCCCTGTGGCTCAGTGGCGAAACCCAAAGCCTTCGCATGGGAGACCCGTGTTCGAGCCCAGCTCTCGCAGCGGATATAAAAATTTTTTTTTTTTTTTTTAATTTTAGTCTCGCCACAGCCAGACTTACACCCAAACTTTTCACTCGTTCAGTTCCGAGAAAATTCGACTGTTCCAGTGTATTTTGCAGTAAACAAGCCGGTACCATGGCCCGCTTGCCTGCACACAAATGCCGTTTCCACGGCGACCCAGAAAAATCATGTAAGCAGTGTATTTTCTGGTATTCCGGCCACAGCCGATGGTGTTATGAGTGTATTAAAAATGCCACAGCCCAGTGTTCATTTCTACACACAAACACAGCCCGCCACAGTGCAGGGCTCGCACAAATGAGTTCAACTCATGTATGTCAATTATGCATTAATTATAGTGAATGTGCCCACAACCCAGTGCCCACAAACACTACACACTGCATGTGCCACGTTTTCTGTAAAAGAAACCAACACACATACAGTCAGCTAAGGACCACGGTGCTTAAGTCTCGCCGCGGCCAGACTCTACCGAAACTTCTCGCTCGTTCAGTTCCAAACAATGTGACTGTTCCAGTGTATTTTGCAGTAAACAAGCTGGACCACAGCCCGCTTGCCTGCACACAAACGCCAGTTTTACGGCGACCCAGATAAATCCCAAAAAGAGTGTATTTTCTGGAATTCCGGCCACGGCCGATGGTGTTATAAGTGTTGTAAGAATGCCCACGACTCAGTGCCCATTCCCACGCACAGACACAGCCCGCCACAATACAGGGCTAGCACAAATAAAATCGACTCATGTCGATTGTGCAATAAATGTAGTGTACGTGCCCACAACACAGTGCCCACAAACACTACACAAAGCATGTCCCACGGTTTCTGTAAAAACAAAACCAACACATTCTCAGTCGGTGCGAGCCGACAGTGTTCCCAGTGCAGTGAGTGTGCCCGCTATCCCACGCCCACATTCCCTCACAGACATGCCGAACCCTACGGGGCTCGTCCCGCTCGCATTCTCTCCACAACCTGTCAGAGAGAAGCTGAGCGCGGACGGGCTGCCCGCTGTGATCAGCGTACCTCCCGCCTCGCACACTGCAAACACAGTGTTTATTTCCCAGCACACCTGAGCTCTCCGGCCGCCGTTATGCCGCGGCCAGAGCCCAGATTTCATTCAACCTCTAGCTATTCACGCAGATGCGTGGGCAAAGCTTCCCGGGGTAACAGAATGGGTGCTGAAGACTATAATAAGAGGCTATTCGCTACAGTTCGCTCGTCGCCCCCGCCGTTGCGCGGTGCGAGTCAAAACGACGGTAAAAGACGAAGTATCTCATCTACTTCGAGCCGAGATAGCGAAACTATTGAGCAAAGGGGCTATAGAACCTTTATCTCAGGCTCAGAGCAAAGGGGGTCTTTACAGCAGGTATTTTCTGGTACCGAAAAAAGACGGGGGTCTCAGACCCATTCTAGATCTGCGACAGCTGAACAGAGCGCTCACGAAGCGGCAGTTCAAAATGATTACAACCAGGAAAATCCTCGCGCAAGTTCGCCAGGAGGACTGGTTTATGTCAATAGATCTGAAAGACGCCTATTTTCAAATACAAATAGCGTCGCGTCACAGGCGATTCCTGAGATTCGCCTTCGAGGGCCAGGCATACCAATACAAAGTCCTGCCATTCGGCCTGTCCCTGGCACCCCGTACATTTACGAAGTGCATGGACGCGGCTCTCGCACCCCTGAGACTCCAGGGCATGCGAATTTTGAACTACTTGGACGACTGGCTGATTCTAGCTCGATCACGATCAGAGCTCATAGAACACAGGACCACATTACTCGAGCATCTCAAGAATCTGGGTCTCGCAGTCAATTGGGGCGAAAAGTTCGCTGTCTCCCAGCCAGAAAATCTATTTTCTGGGAACAGTGCTGGACTCGCTATCCATGACAGCGCGCCTGTCACCAGAGCGCGAGCTGGACATTCAGCGCGCCGTGAAATCCTTCCACCGCGGCTCGATAGTCCAGCTCAAAAGGTTTCAGAAAATGCTGGGCCTCATGGTCTCAGCAGCTTCAGTACTCCAGCTGGGTCTGCTTCGCATGCGCCCACTGCAGCTGTGGCTGAAAGCACGAGTTCCGCCCCGGGCATGGACCGCTGGCCGGTTTCGCCTCCGGGTCGATCTAGAATGCGTTTCAGCTCTGGAACCATGGAAAGTAACCGACTGGTATCAGTCAGGTGTGAGTCTGGGGACTCCCTCGAGTGTGAAGGTGGTGTCCACGGACGCCTCCACCTCGGGATGGGTAGCACTGCTCGAGGGCAGACCGTTCTTTGGCCAGTGGTCAGAACGGGAAAAACTCCTACATATAAACTGTCTGGAAATGATGGCAGTCGACAACGCGCTACGGCGCTTCTGTCCCCAGATAAAAAGTCACCACGTCTTGGTCCGTTCGGACAACATGTCAGTGGTGGCATACATAAATCGCCAGGGCGGCATCAAGTCCCGAAACCTTTACAGGCTAACGGAACGCCTCCTGGTCTGGGCTCAGCACAACCTGCTTTCACTGAGAGCGGCGCATGTGCCTGGTCACCTGAATTTGGGACCAGACAGACTGTCCAGAAACAATGTCCCAGCAGGGGAATGGTCGCTGCACCCGCAGACGATCCAACTGCTGTGGGAGACATTCGGCAAAGCGCAGGTGGACCTGTTCGCGTCCCACGAGAACGCTCACTGTCCGAAATATTTCTCCAAGTGCGAGGACGCGCTGGCCCTGCTGTCGCCTCTATGCTTTTCCCCCCATCTCGCTCCTGCCTCAAGTGCTGGAACGAATCAGGGAAAACAGATGCCCAGTGCTGCTTGTGGCTCCGCTCTGGCCGAACCAGGCTTGGTTCCCAGTCTTGATGCGGCTGACCAGCACTACCCCGTGGCCAATACCGTTGAGGAAAGACCTCCTCTCTCAGGCCAAGGGCTCGATTTGGCATCCTCGCCCGCAACTATGGTCCCTACATGCATGGGCCATCAACGGGTACCCGCTAACCTCCCTGAGGGAGTGTTAAACACGATCACACAGGCGAGAGCCCTGTCTACTAGACGGCTTTACTCCTCGAAATGGTCTGTGTTCTGTACCTGGTGTCAAGCTCAGGGCTTTTCACCCGTAGACTGCAGGGTCACGGAAGTACTCTCCTTCCTTCAAGAGCTGCTGGAATAAGGGCAGGACCCCATCAGCGCTCAAAGTGTACGTGGCGGCTATAGCAGCGTTTGCAAAACCTGTGTCTGGCCAGTCACTGGGGAAAAACGACCTGGTCGTGCGATTCCTCAAGGGAGCTCGGAGGCTGAACCCTCCTAGACCTCCTTCAGTCCCGGTGTGGGACCTTTCTACGGTTTTGGAAACCATGAAAGGTGCCCCGTTCGAGCCAATCCATTTGTCAGACATGAAGCATCTGTCTTTCAAAACGGTGTTTCCTTTGGCTCTCGCTTCAGTGAAGCGCATAGGGGACTTACAAGCGCTTTCAGTAAGCGCGTCATGTATGGAGTTTGGGCCTAATGACTCAAAAGTCATACTCAAACCAAGGCACGGGTACGTGCCCAAATCCCTCAATACACCGTTCAGGGCCCAGGTCATTTCCCTGTGCGCCCTCCCGGTTCATGCTGCGGAGATGGATGCGAGTCTCCTTTGCCCTGTCAGGGCACTGAGAGCTTATGTGTCCCGCTCGTCTGTCTTCAGACAGACCGAGCAGCTCTTCGTTTTGTTTGGCGGACGCTCCAAGGGACTGGCTGCATCAAAACAGAGCTTATCCAGATGGATAGTCGACGCCATAGCACTGGCTTACACTTCTAAGGGCCTGCAGTGTCCTTTAGGTATCAGAGCGCACTCCACGAGAGGCGTGGCCTCATCGTGGGCGTGGTATAGTGTGGTTACCTTGCAAGATATCTGTACCGCCGGCGGCTGGGCCTCGCCGTCTACATTTATAAGGTTTTATAACCTAGAGGTTCCCGCCTTACAAGCCAAGCTTCTGTCGGTATAGAATTCAGTGCTATCTGCCCCGCTGTGCCGGCCCAGATACTGAGTTTTGCCTGTGCATCGCTCACTGAGCGATAGAACAGCCCATGGGTGTTGAATAACCATTTCTATTGCCCAGTTCAGGCTGAATACGTTCACCCTGCGTGGAACACTGTCACATAACTAGCTCCTGTGGGATGCTATTTCATGGGGAATGAATGACTCTCTGTGAGTCCATGGTGATTATGCACTATATGAGCCCCGGGCTACTGCCCTTGGGACTTTGGTGTTGGATCCCAGTACGCACGGCGTTTTGCATAGTGTTCCCCATAGCGTAAGATATTACGCAGTACGAGAGTACTCTCGTAAGAGAACGTACTCGGTTACTAACGTAACCTCGGTTCTCTCTAGAGAGGGAACGAGTACTGCGTATTTTGCCGTGCATACACAGCTCTGGTTCGCTTCGGCGATGAAAACCAGTTGTACCAGCCTAATCGAGCTATATTTATAGGGCGAGACCACGCCCTTTCTGGCGGGACGTGACGAAATGGGCGCGAATTGCCCCCATTGGATGTGGTGTCACGCAGCGCCTCTCTCGATAGGCTGCTGCTGTTGCCGCAGGGCAGCCAATAGGCGCGCAAGCCGCCTTGCCTATGTCTGCATGCTGCTGCACAGCGTTTTACATAAATAAAAAATTAAGGATAATTTTTTGGCTTCAATATCTCATGGAAAAGAGGTTTTCCCCATAGCGTAAGATATTACGCAGTACTCGTTCCCTCTCTAGAGAGAACCGAGGTTACGTTAGTAACCGAGTACATTTTCAATACGTTGTTTTCAATACGTTCAATACGTTCATGGTTACAATAAAAACACACAGCTTATGTGAGCAGCAGGGTTTCCAGGGCCAATCTAGCATCCAGAATAAAGGTTCGCTTATTAAACATCCTAAAACATTTTGTTTGAATTTTGTTCAATGTAAATATAACTTATATACAAATCAGCATATTCAAATATGATTTCTAAAGAATCTTGTGACACTGCAGACTAGAGTAATGGATGCTGAAAATTCAGCTCTGCCATCACATTAATAAATGACATTTTATAATATATGGAAATAGAAAACATAATTTTAGTTTATAGTATTTCACAATCTTACTGTTTTTGTCTGTATTTTTTTATCCAATACATTCAGCCTCAGTGAATATATATATATATATATATATATATATATATATATATATATATATATACACACTTTAAGTTTGTTTTTATCTGTTATCTGTTATTGTTACATTTCAGTTGTAAAAGAGTCCATAATTACTTCATATATTTAAAGTGTCACATTAGCATAATGAGTGTCTTTGCCATGTCCATTTTAAACCTATTGTCATTCCTTTGATTGTGCTTTTACATTCTCTTTGAAAAGAAGGAATGGACTAGTTTTTTTATGGTAATGAACTTTGAACTTTTCCTCCTGTCAGAGAAGTTTAGGACAATTCAGATTGACATTGGTGGGGGGAACTGATTGGCACGGGGCGCATTATCCCGCTTTCCTGCTGTAATTTCATGCGTCTCAATCCCTGCCACAGACCGCAACATGGAACCCAGAATTTAGGCTAGGGTCAGAGTGTCAGGATTAATTCGGAGGGGTAGGAAAGGGGGGGGGGGGGAATGGAACACCCCCACCCCCCTCGTCATAACCCTCCCTGCCCGTCCGCCCGCGTTCATCTACACCAGCTGTTGCCCTGTTGCTATTCCAGGCCGAGGGGAAATAGATCTAAAAGGCCCTGGCAGATGATGCAGCTATGAGATTATTACCATGCTGCTTACACACACACACACACACACACACACACACACACAATGAACTGCCCTCAGATATGCACTGCCCTCAGCTTGCATAGCAATCAACCTTCATGTCAGAGAATGTAGTCCTGATTAAATGTCCATGACTAGCTCCATCACCCTCATCATCATCTTCTTTTTCAATATTTCAGACGTTACTTTTCAAATAGCATAAAAGAGTTTGCTGTCATATTATATTGTCTGTTCAGATCATTTTCAAAATATAATGAAAATATCAAAATATATGAATTTCTCAAAGGGGTTAACTGTTTGAAATCTAATAAAAAAAAAAATTAAAAAAAAAAAAAAAAAAAAATATATATATATATATATATATATATATACAGGAGATATTTAACTCTTTTCCCACCAGCGTTTTTGTAAAAAAATGTTTGCCAGCCACCACCAGCATTTTTTATCATTTTCACAAAAGTTTCAGAATATTTTGTTTGTATAAATATCTGAATATGCAATGTATCAAAAGAAAGAACACCCTTTGCTTTTAAACAAACAAACAAACTCGTTTTACTCTAGCTTCATGCATTCCTTTTTTATCGACATTTAAATTGAACAACAAGTGTAAAAAAACATCAACATTTGAGCAAAAAGCTGCGAAAATCGAATTTCTGTCAAAGACTACGTCTGGATCAGATTCAGAACGATGATCAAAACATAGATTTAGCTAATCCACATCCCTAAATTAATAATGGCCTTTGCTTTGCAGTAAAGTTTGTTTGAATATTTTAGAGATTGCATTGGCTCTGCCAAGGATAAGATCTCAGCTGGCATTTGCCCCCCATCACCCACTGCAGTTTAAAAGCGTCAGAAATGCCCATCGGTCAGAGATGTGCCGGTTCAACAGCAGGGCAGAGCAACGACTTGCCGAGGGAAAAATAAAATGAGGGCAAGGAAGCTAAGCTGTAATACCAAACCGACATTGTCAGCATTATTGTGGCCTCTTTTTGAACCCAAAAAAGTCGGTCAATTATTTGGGAGAGATTTAGGCGACGATTTGATTGTGTTTCTGTAGATGGTTATAAAGAGAAAACGGAATGAATAGAGACACGCTGACCCTTCTTTAACCCCACCTTCATCCCTAGAGAAGAAAATGACCAGTGACCGTGAGGGTTGTTCTTTTCTGTCAGTTGCAAAGAGTTTATTTGTTCACATACTTTCAAAGAGACTCGCTCGGTTAATATAATATGAGGATTTTGAAATTATGATGTGTTTAGACATTTTTGCATTATTGGAAGGTCGTGCACATGCATGCATGAGTGACATCGCACATTGACATGAATTTTTAATTTCGCTTCAGAGAGAAAATGTTAACTAATCTCAATAGGAGTGAGTATTACTTTGGAATAAAGGGAATACATATTTTGTAATATATTACAAAATAAATGAACAATGAAAAAAAAATCATTTTGATTTAATAAAGTTATATAATTTGAGGTCCTATATGATCTACATGTTACAAATTCCTCTATTGCGTATTTTATTATTTTATAAAATGATGTATACAGGATTTACTGTAATGTTGCAATTAGACATTATTTCTGTGTACTTGTGTTGTAAAAAGCTTTTTTACAACCCTACATTCTAAAGCCCTGAATATAATCATCAAATTCCATATGATTTTGTGTTTGTTCGCTTTAAACCTGTTAAACCTTTTTGGATCAATGTGTCTCAAAGTAAAACATTTGCCACTCTGCCATTTTCTCTTTTTGACAACAACACATTTAGGGCAAAGATTAAACCATCTGATTATAACTAGAAAAACTTGCTTTATTTCCAGAAATCTGCTTTATGAGTTTAGACAGACAGGTTCACATGCAGGGAGATCATGTGTCTCTTGTGATTCGTGAGAAGTGGTAGTGCCCACAACAATGAACTGGGCTGATGTCCCACTTTAACAATGCTTCTAATCATCATCATCATCAACATCATCATCATCATAATAATAATGTACTTTTTGTATTTCCCCTACATTTCTTTACTTTCTAATACATTACAGATTCTACATACTTAAATATATTGACCATTTAACCGTGGTTGGATTGTATACTTAGAACATTAAACAGACTTGATTTTATGTGGCCATAATCTATGATATTTTATAATTTATTATGAAAATGTGATATGTGAGAAAGAAAATGTGTTGTATTCAATAAGCACACATACACAAAATCAAGCTTGAACTACAGCCAATCTGCAAGGCATTTCAGTCAGCTTGTGAATGCTGTTTCAAACATTTTTTTAAACATGTTTTTATTTGTCTGCAGTTTGTTACTGCTTGGCTATTACTTCTTTACTGCAAACATGCATAATTTACATGTGTGTGTTTGATATATCTTGATATATCTTGTAGTATTTTAGTATTTTATAATTACTCAATGTCCACTTTAACCGGATAATTTTTAGGCAATGCACCTCAGATCAAAACCATTAAGAACTTTATCTGTATCCATTTAGTCAGAACACAGTTTGAACAAATCTAAAAAAAAAAACTAAAAAAAAAAAAACATTTGTAGCATTTGATAATTTATTCATTTAGCTTTTTGTAATAAACAGTATGTTAACAGTAACATATTGTGCCAAATATATAAATCTATCCATGTTGAACAGTGGACTGAAACTTAAGCAGCAAAACAATTAACTTTATTCTTTACTGACAATAGCAAATCTATATATTATATTATTGTAGCAATTCATCAAATTCAGAACCAGAATATAATGATTTTTTTAATACAAACAAACCCTGTCTTTATTGTATTTGAGTGAATGAGTGCAGCTCCATGCGACACAGTTGTCTCCCGCCTCTCTGTGCCTGCGTATTAAAGTGATAAAACCTAGAGTTCACGGCCTCTACTTTAAAATGCACAGACAGTGTTCCAGTGAACGTTTCACCCCACACAGATCCCAGAAAGAGAACAACCGAGAGAGACTAATATGCTATTGGACCTTTTTTTCTCAACATCAAGATTTAAATGATACATTTTATTTATAAATATACAATATAAAGGGACATGCAAGTTGTTAAATGTTTTCGTCACTGCTTCATTTAAATGCTCCTGTGGTGGGATAAATTGAAAAATATTATATTATATTATATTATATTATATTATATTATATTATATTATATTATTACATTATATTATAATTTTTATGAAGATTTTAATCGAGAGATGTTTTTAATCCTTTAAAAAAAACGAATGAAGAAAAAAAAAAATAAATTAATTATTAATATTAATATTAATATTTTTTTATTAAAAAAAAAAGATCAGTCACAGATGCTTTCCCTTCATTCATTTACAGTTTATCTTAAAACCTTGATTTTTCTATAAACACAGACCTTGTGTTTAAACATTTACATGTATTAATATAGCAAATTATTCATTTAACAAACAACCAACACTCACAAAGAGTGACACAGTTAATTCATATCCAAAAATAACTAAATACATTTTGACTCATTTGAAAAATGACTTAAACAAATTGCCCATGAGGAATTACTGGCCCTATTGTCTCCAATAGCCCCTGTGCTTATGATATGAAAATAATTTGGTTTTGATTAGGCTGCCAGGTAGTTCAATAATGCATGTCGTGCATCACTGGCTAAACTAAATACATCTCCATCAACAAGACTGTTATTTCAGTAATGATCCAGCCGATGGCACAAATTGATTCAAAGCACTATTGTGAAGCCAACCCCCTCTCCTCCACTATATACAAACACACGGACATCCCAATAAAATCATACACACACTCATGACGTGTGTGTGTGTGTGTGTGTGTGTGTGTGTGTGTGTGTGTGTGTGTGTGTGTGTGTGTGTGTGTGTGTGTGTGTGTGTGTGTGTGTGTGTTAAAGAGTAAACCGAAAAAACAATGATGCATTTGGGATGGTCACTGCTCGGTCAGAGAGTGTGTGTGTCCTCGCTTGCTTTGCTGTCGTGCCGTGAGCAGGATTCGTCAGTTGAATTCTCAGCAGCTAATGTGGAGTGAGTGTGCCGTCTACTGTACAGTCCCAGAATTTAGCATACATGTCACATGGAATACATTCACACACATACAGCAGACAAATGGGTACAATATCTCTGGCCTTGAGACCTGGTGGTTTGTCTGAATTTGATTTGTTTCTGACATTAATCTGTTCTGTGTTTACTGAAATTTGTTCAATCAAAATGATGTGAATTGTATACTTTCAAGTGCTTACCATTAAGTTAGATCAACAAATAGAGCAGAATTATTTGCTTTCACGTGTAGTTTGCTCAGCCTCTTTTACATTTTACATTCTTAGAGTAAATATATATCCAGTTTATCCTTATTTTGCTTTTTCTTTTTAATTATTTTATTTCAACATCCAGAAAATTAATAATTCTACCAGGATGGTTTTGGAAGCTGAATTGAAAACATAATATTTTTTTATACAGTTGAAAATGTGGGGAATTTAATGAAATAACAAAAAAGTAGGAAATAAGAAAATCTATAAATTTTAGAGACCTATATAGTAACAAAATAGGCATTTTCTTTTTTTAATAGAAAATGATTTTTTTATTTTCTTATTTTAAATGTCAGAATCTTAATTTTAATTTGTTGTCTTTTATTTATTGGCATTATTATTTTGTCCCTTTTTTCCCCCCTTTCTTGACTAAAGTTTTATTGCATCCAAATGCATGTTATAATTATCTAGTGGCACTGAAATATACTTATTTATTTATTTATTTATTTACATACATTTTGATTGATAATATATGAGAATATCTGAACAATTCCATTTCCTAATTTAGCCCTCTGAATTTGGTTTTCAGATCTTTAAGTTTTGATGTGTGTTCCTGCTGTTCTCGCCCACGCGTGGTTTTGGGGTCCCTCGGCACAGAGATGCGTGACAAACAGGAGAAGACATTTGTTGTTGGTGGACTGCACCTGTTGACCTCTCTAATCCAAATGCAAGAGATGTTTTACCTGTTCTGTGATCACCGACCATCTGTCCAAAATATATATTTAGTTCAGAGAACTATTTATTATATTTATTATATATTAAACAATAATTTAATCTGTTTATTTTAGTTTTACACAGCTATGTTTGTTCACTGTAAAAAGTGATCAGTTGACTAAAAAATTGCCTTAAAATGATTAAGTAAATAAACTTCATGCTTAATTGAAAAAAATAAGTAGAGTGGAATTGTCAAGTTCACATATCTAATTTTTTTATTAAGTTATAAAAAAAAGTTTATTTACTTAATCATTTTAAGGCAACGGTTTACTAAATGTTTTTAAGTGAACTGACCACTTTTTACAGTGTTCATAGTTTAGACAACAAGGTCCACTTGCAATGTCACACATTTAGTCACCTTATATTTTTTTACATAAACAAAGCATGACAACTCAAAGTGTGTCCTAAAATATATGGTGTAATATTAAACAAAATAAATAATAGATAACATGCTCTCTCGCTCTCTCTCTCTCTCACTTGCTTCTTTCTGTCTGTCTCTCCTTACTTTAAGTGTATGATTGAGAGATTTAAAATAAACAATGGAAATGATTCAGCAATCAGCATTTCATTCCATTTCCGAAATCAAGCCAGCATCAAAAGTGCAGCCTCTTGAGTAGCGGAGTGCACGCGCTCTTTTACTGTCATCACAGGCAATCATTTGAAATCAGAGATGAGGGGAAAATATGTTAAATAGTGAGTAACGCGGCATAATAACAGTTTCATTGTCGTCTTACATGATAACATGCTGACCACAAGCAACTGAAACCCGAGAATGTGTAATTTGACATACCTTCTTTCTTTACATTTAAATTTATTCTCTCAACCTGACTTTGTTTCATATTTCTTCATGTTGTGGAATATTAACATTGATATTTTAATGACGATTTCAATTTCTGTTTCACACATGCTAATGCTCATTTTAATTCACAATGTGTATTATTATTAGTAATTATTGTAATTACTGTTATTGTTATTTATGCATTTATCAATGCATTTGACTGAAAACATATATTTAAAAGATCAGTATTAAAAAGTATTTAACAAATCAGGATTTAATAACATATAATTTATTTCAACAATTAATACATTTTACAGGCATTATTATCCATGTATTTATTTTGTTTATACATAACATAATATAATATACATTTTGCCATGTTTAATACCTAAATAAACACTTTTGTACATTCACTAGTTTTACCGAACTATACATGTTGTGGTCATCATAAAATCATATATAGTTGATTTACCACTAACACATTTTAGCTCCCAAAATAAATTTTCTTAAAACAATTAAAAAAAAAAGTTGTTTTAAAATCCATCATCAGGAAATAAAAACTTTGTTTCCCCTTGTTGTAACATACAGTATATTTAATCATTTTTAAATAGTTGTATAGTTGCTGTTGTTTTTTTACACGTCTGTTTAATGTTATCGTTTAGATAATATATTTGAATATACAATTAAACAAAAAAAAAATGTTGTGGTTATAAAGCTTGTGTTGTACTGTGAAAAAATGGGTCAAGATAGCATTATGGTGAGGAACAGTCGGTCAGAGAGAGTGCGCTGTGATGTGAGCCACTCAACCGAACTGTCCCCACCTGAGGCACACACTTGCCCGTCTTTCACCCTGTTACATAAAGTGTGCGGCACCAATGCTTCCCACTCCAGGGTACAAGAGACAGAGAAAGAGAGAAATGTTCAGCCCAGCTTTTGGTCTGTAATTACGCTCCTCAACGGACTCATGCGATGCTGACCCAGATATGAGCTGGAAGAACTTACTGAAAAACTCTTAAAGTGTGTGTGGTTGCCATGTCTTTATGAGAATGTGTAAGTGTGTGACCCTGAAACCAGACCTGAACAGTAGTATTGATATGAGACTGCCTGGCTGTAACCCGCCAGTCCGCAATCATAAAGGTATGGCTGTAATTTCTGCCGTTCCATGATGGTAATTGCAACCCGATTTCTCATGAATGCCCCACTGATTCACCCAGACCACCATCTAATTTAGGTCTCATAAAAAAAGTCAACTCGCTATAACTCATCTGATTGGTCAGATTTGTTTAACCTTTGATCCTTGCATAGTTCAGTCTTGTCCCATGAGAGAAACGGTGGATGAGTCTCTTTGATGCTTCTGAAGTGATATGGAAATTCCATATCCATCATTAGACTTCCATCAGGATCTCCACTGCAGTTCACCAATCATGTTCCACTTCTTTTTCCTTACATTTCAAGTTTGCATTTGTTATTATTAAGTTTGCCAAAAAAAATAAAAAATGATATCATGGAAAGTATAATGAAATATATTTCGGGAACTGCAGTACTAAATAGTAAAAGCATAAAACGGCAATAAACAAAATACCTTCTCTGTACCATTACAAGTGCTGGAATGTATCCGGTGGCGTAGGCGTGGTAACTGATGGCCTAGTTTATTGTGATTAGTGCAGTTGCATTAAATTGAGAGGAGGGTGCTGCAGAATGACTAAGATTGATGCCAAACTTTCAGTGTGGAAAATAGGTCATGCGCTTGTAATGCAACTGAACTTTTGAACCGAACAAAAGTGCTTCTATTGTCCTGACACTCAGCCCCTTAGACCCGTAAAATGGCATCATGTTTATTATGAAAGCTTACTTATCTTTTAATACTCTTGTATTTTTTTATTCAGCTGATAAGCAACTGCAGTTATTTTTTCATCTGCAGGCAGCAAACATATATTGTTAATTTCTGTAGTTTTAATAGACAGCAGAACATGCATATTTATTTAATTAGGAATAAATGGCTGGTTTATACATAATATTTTTTATATTATGATTTTATAGCTTTTATATTTTTTAAGGTAAAATATTTTGGAAGCCAAAATATTAAGGTAGTAAATAAACTATATATTGTGATATAATGGTCACAACCTATATTTATTTTGACATATATAGTGGATGTATGTTTAGTAGTTAATGTGGTATTAAACATTGCAAAATGATTATATTATATTTTTGTTTTATTATTAATATTGTTTTCTTAACAATATTATAGATTGATAGATAGACAGACAGACAGACAGACAGACACGTACACATATATTTTATATTTCGAAGGTTGGTGCGTCATTGTGAATCAGCCCTATCGACTAACGGCAAGTTGTGTTGTGATAAACTTCTACCAATCAAAGTTGCTCTCTGGTGGGAAGCTGTGATTGGGTGCTTCTTTTTCCTGTTTAGCATGTTATTTTGTTACCCTCTGAATGACCTCGTTTTCAGTCCTTATGGACCTTAATATTAACCTGAGAAAATAAGCAGCACTAAAATGTGCGCGCTCACATACACATGCACACGAAAATAAAGATGGCGCCACATGATACCTCATTTTTCCTGCTGCGGTTTCTTCCTGTATCTTCATCAGCAGAGATGCTGTCATCCAGCACGGCCACCATCTTGAAATGAGTGCAGTGCCTCTTTACGATCCCAAAATGCTCTCAGTATTAATTGTTTTGTGTCCTACATGTCGATTTGATTGCAATCGTGACTGCAAAAAGTCATTTGTACAAAGTTTTTATTCCAAAAACGCCGCTGCGAGAGAACTTGTGCCAAAATCCCGGGATTCATTCCTTCAAACATTGTTTGCCTTTTCTCTTTATTCGTCTCTTTCTCCCTTTTTAGCCCTTTTCCCTGCCACTGCATGTGTGTGCATGTGCGTGTGTGTCAGGCAGCCTCATAATATCAGATTGCACAGCCTGCACTGGCCAAATGTGAGTTTTATACTCTAGTGAACACAGGCTTTTGCTTTCATTAGCTCACATTCTCCTCAGCGGTGCAAATACCCTGTCGCTGCGCACAAGGGGTGGCAGACGGACCGCCGCGGATGGGAGGGGGTCTCTTGAGTTCCAGAAAGCCCTGCTCCAGAGCCCCTGCCTGGGGCGGGGGGTTTGCGGTCTAATTTGCCCCATATTGCACCGCTGTACAGGCCCGGCTACTGGATTTTCTGTAGGCGTGTATGTGCATGCCTGGGGTAAATTTGGCCGTTTAAAATTTCTTATTGAATCTCATAATCCTGAATAAATGCGGTAATATGACTTCACCAGCTGTGCAGCATTAAGACTCTCATTTGTTAGCATCACTTCCTTAAAGCTCACGGCTCAGGCGCCACATTTTGTAAGTTCTCAGTTTCAGCAAAAATCTACCGTTTGCTTTCCAGTGTTCACGTTTACATTATCGGGCATTACTCGCTCTCAGGCACTTCTTAAGTTACATCAAACGTTTCTAAACCTGATTAGGGAGAAAATCCAGCTGATTCTCCACCAATCAGCAGCCATGATCAAACGTTTAGCGACATTATGAAGGCAAAGCGCATAGACGCTTTAGCTTTGGATTATCGTTCATGAGGAAAACTTTTCTCTCTCATTCTTTCTTCCCAACTCGGTGCGGTTGTTTCTCATTTTCAGTTAATGCTGCGTGAGAGGAGATAGAGAGAACAAATTGAGAGGAGAAATGTACTTGTACGTAAACATTGCGCCTGCTCGAAAACAGGGCCAGGAGATACAAGAATTGTTTCTGTCAGGGTCCCCCTCGAGAGATGAAAGGAAATGTTGGCTCTGTCTCATACTATTACAGAAAATCTCTCTCTCTCTCTCTCTCTCTCTCTCTCTCTCTCTCTCTCTCTCTCTCTCTCTCTCTCTCTTCGAGAACCTGCAAAAGAAAGTTCACTACCCTCTCTCACTCCTTCCTTTCATGATTATCTTTATTTGTTTTCCTCTGTTTTTATTTGATGACTCTTTAGAACAATTGCCCGGCCCACATCTCAATAGATGTCCTCATTAAAACAGATTACCTCAGATCCACAGCGGACAGAATGAGGGATGACAAAATAAAAAGGCTGTGTTTGTCTTCCTTGTTCTACTTTTTCAATTTGACAATTTTACATTGTGCGTCAAATTCAAGGGTTACTCTTTTGGCGTAAATCGATGCTTACGGCTGACTGCCGGAAGCTAGTTATTTTAGTCGATAAAGTTTTAAATATGGATATTTTTCTTACACGAACGCATCACTTCATTTCAGAAGACCTTTATTAACCCCCGCAGATCCGTGTTGAGCACTTTAACCATGAATAGATGCCCTTTAATGTACTTCCAAAGTCAAACAGCCATTCACTCTCATTATTAAGCTTGGAAAAGCCAGGACATTTTTGAATATAACTCCTATTGTATTTGTCTGAAAGAAGAATGTCATATACACCTAGGATTGCTTCTGGGTGAGTAAATTATGGGCTAATTTTCATTTTTGGGTGAACTATCCCTTTAATAGTGAGAACTGGAACCTAAACTAAAGTGTGGCCATATTGTTATTATTATTATTATTTAAGACCACAAACTCTGTTGGAAAACAGCAACTAGATCATATATCCATATCACGCAACACAGAACCCACACAAGACAAACTGGACAGACTAGTTGTCCAGTGTGGTTCACACAGCACACATTTACCAAACTCACTCTCAAAATGTATCAGTACAATTTCACAATGCAGATTTCACACTCTTTATAAGCAAGCGTGAACGTGACCGTATTTAACACTTTAAAATAGGTCTGACAACAGTATTCTGCTGCTGTGTAAATGTCGCCTCTGTCTCTTTCCTTCTCTCTCGGGTTCAAACAAAGTGCAGCGGTCGGAGTGAGTGAATATCTAAAATGGAAGTGTCTTCAGGCGACCTGTCATCTCTGTGTCACTGCTGAAGCCGAGATGTGTGCAGCGCCTCCCCCTACACAACCCAACCCTGTTTATTTCTTCCTCTATCACTCCTTCCATCTCTTGTGCACCCTCTCTCGCTCCTCAGCGGTGAAACCGGATCTGAGCTTTACCGTAATCGCCAATTATGTGAAACAGACCTGATTACGGTCCCATAGCCAAGATCAAGGTAGAAAAACAGAGCAAAAGAATTCACCAGTATTCCACTTTTTCCTATTTATATATATATATATACAAAAAACAATGCAATTTTAATCTTATGACTCATCTTCAGATGGCTAACATCAATAAGATTTTTTTTACCACATGAATCATAAGGATGATGTATTTTTGGTTTCTTTGGGGCCAATTTGATTGACCCCCTCAAGATTTATCGATATGATTAAAGGAACCATTCATTAGTGTTTGACCGTCGGCAGATGAAGGGATGGTGAAGTGATAGAGTTTGGCAGATGACAGGAAGGGGTTCTGTAAAGTCTCGGATAACACACAGACAACAACACATGTGGCGGAAGCCCTAGAATGAATGTGTAATATGACATGCCATAACAGCAAGCTGCTGTATTGTGGCCAGTGAGGGAGTTTGCTTTGAATAGTGCCATTATTGTTTTTATTAGTAGTATTATTTTTTTCCCTGCAAATTTAGTTTTGGCAAATTTATGAAAGGTAAAGTCAGGAAAAATAATAAAACAGAAAGCATCAAATTATTTCAAATCCTGCAAGCAATAACAACACATTGCAGTATTTACATTTTCACATTGCAGTATTTATCAGACACTGCTCAATATAATATGTGCTCATATGTGTACATACTCATCTCTTAGGTATGTTGTACTTCATCTGTGTTCTCTGATATATTTTACTTTTTTATATTTTATTATTTTATTTAACTTGTGTAAATAATTTTAAATTCTTTATTAATATTGTTTTTGTGTATATAGTTTTAATAATATATTTATACAATGATAATGGATTGAAGAAGGTTTCTTTAATAACCTCCCAATTCTACAACTTGAAATTAATTATCAGCGCAAATTTCGTTTTATATTTCAGCACTTATTTGAAAACCCAGAGACCACACATCAAAGTAGCACCCCTACAAAGCCATCTTGCCTATTTTACTTACATCAGATTTCTTTGCATTTCTTGTTGTTGACACCTGGTTTCTCATGAATTTCTTTAAGAAAATATTCATCACCGGCACTTCGTGTTGGGTAGAGTGAATCCAATTAAAATGATTTTGCTGCAATCTTTTCTTTTTTTTTTTTTTTTTGTCATATTATTCCGAGACTGGCTGAGAGGAAAAGTTATGGGTGTCCTGCTGCTTGACATTTCACTTGGAATAATTCATACGCACTTTGTAAATAATTAAGCCTGTTCGTCCGTTTTAAAAGCTGCCGCTGCCGCTGCTTTCTGTCATTTGGATGTCACTGTAGGTTTTACCTTTTTCCTCTCTGAAAAAACACTTTAGTTTAAGTGTGGTGTGTGTGTGTGTGTGTGTGTGTGTGTGTGTGTGTGTGTGTGTGTGTGTGTGTGTGTGTGTGTGTGTGTGTGTGTGTGTGTGTGTGTGTGTGTGTGTGTGTGTGTGTGTGTGTGTGTGTGTGTGTTTGTGTGTGTTTAGGGGTAGAACGTTCAGTTTCAGTAAATAAAAATGCACATAATAATATGTACATAAACACAAATGTGATATAAACCACACAGAAGTGGTCCACACAGAGTAATTTATCGTCTACAATTTTCCTCTTTATACGTTGGCTTGTCACGCAGGGTCTCTTGGGGTGTTGTTTGGCTGAGTGAGTTGCAATTGATATAATAAGTTTTAGATGGTCATTAGTAAACTTTTACCAGTTTCACTAATTACTGTTGACACAGAGCAACCCTCACAGGCCCCCGACTGGCTTTAGGAGATGTCACTGATCACGGACTCAAGCTCTCATCTGAAGATCACTAAAGCTTTGAGACTTAACTCTAATTTAACTTTTATTCAATTAATTTCTAAACGTATAAAAAATATTATTAAGTTTTGTTTTTTATAATATAATACATGCATATACTGTATATATACACACATATATAAATATATATAACTACAGAAAACATGAATGTTGTAGTAATCATAATAATAATATTTGGATAGCTGTACAATATATTTACATATTCTTATATGTATATATACATTTAGATTTATATATACGTTACAAAACTTCATCTAGCAGTTAGTAAAGATGAATACTATATTCTTATACTAATACCATTTATTTTTTTCAATATAAATTGAAAAAAAAAATAACAGCAACAAAATGCCATTCTATAAAATTGGCATGTTAATTTTCACAATGAGCCATTTTCCATTTAAGCTTTTTTACAGATAGATCATACAGTATTTACAATAAATATTGCTTATAATATACTGTATGAGATATACATACACTGTATATATGTGTGTGTATTTTCCGTGTGTGTGTGTGTGTGTGTGTGTGTGTGTGTGTGTGTCTGTCTGTGTGTGTGTGGGTGTGTGTGTGTGTGTGTATGATTTATATTTTCATATGATGCATTGTTATATTTTGCTGTGTTTAGACAGCAGCTGAGTGCTTAAGTGCTGAAGTAGGTCTGTGCTGGAATAAGGAAGCACTTGTTTCATTGCGGTGACTGTGATTCGGCGGTGACCCTGGTATGTTTCACCTCCAAGATTTTGACCTTTATGTCCTTTGCTCATCACCCATAAAGTGGCTCCCCTCTGGGCCCTGTGCTTCACCTGCCAGAGCCAATAGAGCTCACACAACCCACAAAGAATCTTTCTCTAACCTTGAAAAAAAAAAAAAAAAAAATTAATACATTTTGCGTAGTTTATCAACAAAGTAAATGTAATCCCAATGTGAACCAACCTTATAAATCGAAAAATACGAAATTAAATATGACGGGGGGAAAAAAACACTATTCTGACAATATTATATTAAATGTTACGCATTCTGGTTTCATCACAGGTATAGGTATGATACGGATTGTCAGCGGGTATCCGGTCAAGGGTAGTCTGGGTAGTTCTCATGAGTAAAACAGCAGCACATGAGAGGGTTGAGCCGTGGGTCACCATGATGTCGTAGCGCATCCATCAGCTCTCTTTCTGCCTGAGCAGAGCGAGACCAAGGGTTGTTTCAGAACAGCGACAGCACCGTGAGACGCTTGATCAGGTGACGAGGCGCTGCACGGCCTCCAGAAGATGACCCTGCAGAACTTTGGGTGTTGAGGTGGAAGAGATGCCAGCGTGTTTTGTCTCCGGACAGCTAACATGATGCGTGTGTGGTGCAAAGTGTTCACTGAGACACAAAATCGAGGGCCTGACAAGGCGGACTTCAAGTTTCAAATCAAATACCCTCTCAGACACAAAGTCGAGGGTCGAAAAAAGTGGCCATCAATTTGTTGACAAGCAAGCATTAAATTTCCCTTTGATTCTGAGGGTCAGTAATATCTGCAAGGCACATACTGGGAGGAGAATTCACTGGAAGAAGAAAATGGCAGTTACCACAGAGAGGACACACAATGCGACAACTCGTGCTCAGGGTGTGTGTTTTCTGTTATAATGTTGTTACGCCAGGAGTAATATGAGATGTGATTTCATAGTTTTGTACATTTTGTTAGCATAGGTTAGGCTATGAAAAGGCTGAATCATGCATATGTGCTTGAGTTAAACATAAGTCTGTCGTTGGTAAGTAGGGTAAAGTGGTGCATCATGGGAAACGGAGTTTGGAACAAATGTTTTTTTAAATGTTTTTGTTGTTGATTACTTGACAGAGACAATACAGAATAATATATTAATTCATGCAGCATTTGCTCTGTATTAGCTTTTAGCTAATAGCTAACCTCTGGTTTGGCTTTTCACCAATTAATTTAATTTTATCTTATCAAATCTGCCATTAAAAAAGAACCTGGAGCTCTAAAAATGTTTTTGTGCTTTCATGTATATTTCTTGTAGCCAGTGTTATTTTAGTATTATTGCCTATATAATAGCCTATTTATTAATATTTTGACTTGGCTAATGTTTTTATACTTCCAGTTTTCATTTTCATTTTGGTTTGCGTTTTAGTGTTTTATTGATGTGCTTTTGTATTTATTTTTTTTTATATTTATATTTAGTTTAGATTAATTTTTATTTCAGTTTTAGTAATTTTACCTTTTAAAAAGGTAAAAAAGTTTAAATGGATTTTGTTTCAGTTAGTTTCCAGGGTAAAATATCAATTTTTTTATATATATTTTTTAAATATTATTTTATTTTATTCCAACTTAATTTCAATAATATTTTATTATTTAATTTTTGTCTCAATTCCCTGTTCTCTGTTTCATGGAATCTTATTTTGATATTTTATTATCTTGTGCCTATGTTCAGGTCCTGTGGTTTAGCTCCTATTTCCCTTGTTTCCATTCATAAGTTGGCAGTTACAATATATATATACATATATATATATATATATATATATATATATATATATATATATATATATATATATATATATATATATATATATATGTATGTATGTATATACACATATGCCATTTAAATGTTTTGGATCGGTAAGTTTATTTTATGTTTTTAAAAAAAAACAAAAAAAAAACAGTAATATTGTTAAATTGATTTCTATTTTAATATATTTTCAAATGTAATTTATTCCTGTGATCAAAGCTGACTTTTCAGCATCATTACTCGAGTCTCCAGTGTCACATGATTCTTCAGGAATCCTTCTAATATGCGGATTTGATGCTCAAAAACATTCATTATTATTATCAATGTTGAAAACAGCTATTTCAATGTTGAAATAGAACACTTTCTATTCATTCTTTGATGAATAGAAAGTTCAAAAGAACAGCATTTATTTGAAATATAATATTTTTGTAACTTTTGATCAATTTAATTAATCCTTGATGAAAGAAAATAGTATTGATTTATTGTATTTACCCCCCAGTAAGAAAAAATACATTCTTACTGACCCCAAACTTTTGAACGGTAGTGTTTAATGTTACAAAAGCTTTCTGTTTCAGATAAATGCTGTTCTTTTGTACTTTCTATTCATCAAAGAATCCTGAAATAAAAATGTAAATAACTGTTTTTAACATTGATAATAATGAGAAATGTTTCTTGAGTATCAAATCATAATATTAGAATGATTTCTGAAGAATCATGTAATGATGTAATCACTTTACCACACAGAAAACAGCTGTTTTAAATTGTAATAATATTTAACAATATTACTGTTTTTTTGTATTTTTAACCAAATAAATGCAGCCTTGGTGAGGTGAGCAGAAGAGACTTCTTTTAAAAACATAAAAAATCTTACCGATCCAAAACTTTTGAACGGCAGTGTATATATACACATAGATGCATCATTAGTGGCTGTTTCTGTGGGCCGTCTGCCATATTGGAACAGTCAAAGCCAGTCCGTGAACATTCGAGAGCAACTTGACTGAGTGTCTGCAAATGTAGGTAGACACATGTATGGATATTTATATCTGCATTAAGCTCAGCAGATGATTTTGCTAGACTTTCACAATACAACAAGACAAAGGTGTCAGCTAACTCGACATTAAAAAGTTACCATATAAAAACACAAATCAACACATTCTCACCTGTGAAAGGTTATCCCATTTCTTCGGAAATTTAAATCTCGCCAGATTCACAGAAGCTTATGTTGTACGTTTCATGCTGGTGTTTTCCGTTATTGTTTTTTGCGTTTATTAAATGTGATTTCATCATTTATCCGTGTCATGCCTCTTGTATCTGGATTATCAAGTCAAGCCAGTACATAACAATTTTATTTCTGCTTAATTTAAATTGTTTTGTTTAAATGACAGCTTAGGTAGGTTACTAATGTTCATACAGACATATCATTTTAAGTTATTCATAATTTTAAAGTAGTGACTGGACAAACAATATTGGTTTTCACAAAGCAAATTAATGGATTCTTTGTACAATTTCTCCTGTTGAGCATTAATCTGCAAATGTCTTTGGAAAGGTCCAGCTTTACATGAGCTCACAGGTCTCATTTTATTGTCTTCTTACATAATTTAATCTTCATAATTATCATTACAATTAAATGAAGCAGATTTATACAAAAAAAAAAGAAAGAAAAAAAAAAACGCTTCGGGAATGACAGTAATTGTTTAAAATAAAGAAGTGAATTCCTCATTTGTCCTGCAATAGTCAGTATAATCATTGCTATATTTAGTGTTCGCTGTCTGCCGTGAGGATTTGAGGTGAAGCTGTGGTTGAAACTGAAAACAAATTACATTTATATTGCTAATTTGAGAGGAATAATTTGGTTGGCATCATTGCATCATGCACCCAGACTTTGAATCGACTGCAGGGCTTCGAGTTTGTTTCCATTATAATTTTAGCTTTGGAGCACAAGGGACCCCTCTGTTCACGCGGAGGGAATTAGTCAGTATGTGCACTTCAGTTCTAGACAGCGTTATATTGAATATAAGTAAAACGAGCAAGATTAGGCCTCCAGTAAGTTAAAGTAACAAGGCATGACAATCACTAAAATTAAATGCTGTCATTACAGCTCACGTCAAGGACAGTATGACTACTAAGAAACTTGTTCATGTTGTTTCTGTTAAATTGTATTCATAATGTCATGTTTATATGACTAGAGCTGGTAAACATTGTACAGTAATTGCGTTTGAATTATTATTATTTATTTATTTTTTTTTTTGGTCAAGAGTGGGTCTACTATTTTTCAAAATTGCTATGAATCGAAAGTGTGGCAATTCTGTCATTTCAAACAACTCTGTCATTCCAAACCTGTATTGATTCACAGTGCAAAATTCAAAATTAACTGTTACACTTTCAATTCACGACTGTGAATTTGAATTGAATTCTCCATACCATGGAAATTGAATTAGCAGGAGGAGGAATTTACTGAGTTCAACAAAATTCAATACATGGAAATTAAGTATTATTCCATATTGATACAATAAAGGGTAATTTATTAAATGTGATGAATAAATAAAAAAAAAAACACTTTGACTTGTCATGACCATATTTTCTAAATTAAAATGTCAATATTATGAATTTGTCTAAAATTCAATTCACTTTAATTTACTTCCTTACATACAATTTTAAATTGCAGTTCTGCATCCTGTTTGCTACTTCAATTTAAGGTCAATTCAAATTCAAGGAATTAAACTAATTTAAAAAAAAAAAACCTTTCGATTAAATTGTGAATAGTGCACAACCCTGTCCTGATCATTAACCAAGTAAGAATATAAATAAATAATGAATAGCCTAATACTTGTTAGATGAATAGCAATAAAGTGAAAAAAAATTACAGAATATTCCTTTTGAGTGAACTATCACTTTAACTCCTGATATGTAAATTAGTTCAGAACAATAGTTTAAAGCAAACATTCTAAATTAAATTTGATGTAGTATTATTATGTTATATAATATATTAAAAATAGTAAATTTAGGATTAATTAGTTCAGCACTTCCATTTCATGAAATAATTTTTATGTTCTGTAAAAGTATATATTTCTTAGTCGAGTTGGACCTCTGTCTGTCTTGGTGATGTTAAGGTACAGTAATGTGTCACAATTTTCCAGACATATCAATCACAGTTTCAAGAAGTGGCTTCCAGGAAAGAGACTAATGTTTAGAGAGTGGATCCTTTTATAGTTCACTGTGACTTAATGAGGTATCTGAAAACTTATCACTGTCTCACTTCTAAAGGTTTTATTTCCTCTGACAAAAAAATATTCTAGTCAATTTTATAGAGTAAAACCTTGCCATTTTGTGTTTTCTTGTAAGTAAAAAAAATGGTATTATAATAAACAGTATGCCTCTGGATTCGGTTTGGCAAGAGACAACATTTCCTGTTTTTCATTGAGGTTTTGCTTTTCATGCTTTGCTTTACATCATAGTGGAACAGTACAATAGTGTTTTAAGCCAAATTTTTTAACATTATAATCACAGGACATTTTGGCCTATTTGTCAGAAAAAAATTTAGATTTTCAATTTGATAGTCGATATGGGCCAGCTTTACTTAAATCTACAAGCGTTCAGTGTTACAGTACCATGTTAAGTGTTCTCAGGTATTTTTAGTCAATCAACCTAAACAAAACTGAACATTCAACAGACTGGAACCATATCCCAACTCATGCAATGGGTGGCCCTCATATAATATGGGACCCGTTCCGTTCTGGAAAAATGAGTCGGAATGTGCACGGGATAAATACGAGCTACAGGCAAAACAAGTGAAAAATGTCAATTCTGGTCAAATGTGAGGTTTAAAAAAAAAAGAAGAGTTCATTAAGCCCTGGTCTAGCGATTCCTATGCTCCAAATGGCAATTAAACATTTATAAGTATCTTAATTTTACGCTTTCTGAGAGGAGTACCTTTCCTTTTTCCATTAAAAATGTTGTTATTCTCTGCTCATTTCTCGACGACTGGCACTTCCTCTCAGCACAAATTTGGTATCATTTTAAAGAACAGCATTCCAACTTTGTGAATATTCTTAGCGAATTCTCGATGGCATGAGTCTTAACCAATGAAATGGGATTTTCAAACTCATGCTGAACACAATAAAATTATCTTACTCACGCAAAGACGCCTCAGACAGCGTGGATCCCGATATATAAATCCAGTATTTCTGAATATCTGTCTTGGCGAATATTCACGCAAACATTATCTGTTATGTCTTAGGTGAACGTTTGGTTAAAGGGGTGGTTCAAGTTAGCCTGGGTTTTATTTATCAGTGGAGACAGTTTTCAAAAATTCTCATCCAGTCCTTCTAGTTGCATAGTTCGCCGGTGCTAGGCTAGCGCGAGTCAACGGTATCTGCTAGCCTGCCATTAAAAACAGTTTTACCCACTCCACAGTACATCAAAAGCAAATAAATTATAACGCTAGACTATCGATGTAAATGTCTATTGAGAGAATAATGTTAGAAATCAAACTACTCTTGCATCTAAATGATCGCATTACATTTACAGGAACTAGTTTCTCAGCAGCGGCGGAATTTTACTTTGCTCCGGTTAGTAGTACTGCGCTGAAAAGAAAACACAGAACAGAAGCGCACTACAGTCGGGACGTCTAGCTAGCTAGTAGTAGCCTTGAACAGCGATATTGAAACATTCGATTGTAAATGAAGGAAATGGCAACATGGTGATATACTCTGCTTCTGTAGTAATGAGTGTCAGCGGCAGGTAAATACACTTGCGTGATTGTCATGTGGACCGGCTCTCTCGGTTGCCTAGGTAACTTTATATCACTCCGCTGCTGCTGTAGACTGTGCTAATAAATACAGGGAACAAAGTATAACTATTGCAATGCGATGAAAGGGTAGTTTGATTTCTAACATTATTCTCTCAACAGACATTTACATTGATAGTCTGACATTATAATGTATAATTTACTGTGGAGTGGGTAAAACGTACTCGGTTACATACGTAACCTCGGTTCTCTCTAGAAGAGGGAACGAGTATTGCATAAGTGGCTTACGCTACGGGTAAAGTCATCTTTTCTCGAGATATTGAAGCCAAAAATTATAATTTTCCATTTATTGTCAATGCAGTGCAGCAGCCAGCAGACCTAGAGCAGGCTATCTTGCGTGCTCATTGGCAGCCCTGCGGCAACTGCTGCAGCCTACCACTGAGCCTTGCGCGGGGCGTCACAGCCCGCCAAAATGGGGGTGGCTTAGCGTATAAAAGTCAGCTCGGAGCTCGGAGGCTGCGTCACTGGTTTCATCAGCTGAAACGAAAATTGCTCATGGCGCCTGCACGGTCGGGTTACGCAATACTCGTTCCCTCTTCTAGAGAGAACCGAGGTTACGTATGTAACAGAGATAAGTGGGAAACAGGTGGCCAGCAATGCGGGCCAGCACATGTTATAAGCACATATAGGGTATACAGAGCGGCGTGGCCGGTCTATATAAATATTCACCATACAGTGCAGCTCAACCAGGAGAGCTAAGGTCGCGTGAGAGTAGTCTGCGCATGATAAATCTGGGCAGGACATACACACCGCTCATACTGACAGAAGTCTAGCCTGCAGGGCGGGAACTTCCAGGTTATAAAACCTAACAAATGTGGATGGGGAGGCCCAGCCTGCCTCCTCACAAATGTCCTGAATGGAAATCCCGCTGGACCAAGCCCACGACGAGGCCACGCCTCTGGTGGAATGAGCCCTGACGCCCAACGGGCATTGCAGACCTTTAGACACATAAGCGGATGCAATAGCATCCACTATCCATCTGAACAGGCTCTTTTTCGAGGCGGCGAGACCTTTGGTGCGCCCACCAAATTAAACAAAGAGCTGCTCCGAGTGCCTGAAAGGGGCGGAGCGCGTAATGTAAGCCCTCATAGCCCTGACAGGGCAGAGGAGATTAACATCGCTCTCACTATCGGATGCTGGCAGAGCCGATAGAGAAATGACCTGCACTCTGAAGGGATTGCCTATCACCTCAGGGACGTAGCCATGCCTTGGTTTAAGGATGACTTTAGAGTCATTTGGTCCAAACTCAAGACACGCAGCGCTAACAGACAGCGCGTGTAAATCCCCCACACGTTTAACTGATGACAGAGCTGTCGGAAAAAAGGTTTTGAGCGAGAGGTACTTTAGGTCCACGGAGTCTATCGGTTCAAAGGGGAAAGCTTTCGGGGCCTCTAGGACCAAGGAAAGATCCCACATGGGAACCGACGGGGGTCGCAGGGGATTCATCCTCCTTGCTCCCCTAAGGAAGCGGATGACCAGCTCGTTCCTTCCTATTGACAGGCCGTGCGTTGATTCAGCGAATGCTGCAACGGCCACCACATAAACTTTAAGCGTGGAGGGGGACCTGCCCCTGTCCAACAGCTTTTGAAGGAAACTAAGCAACCACATGTACCCCATGATACCCCACATGTCCGTGGGTCCAGATTTCTATCAGAACACCATTTGGAGAACACAGACCATTTAGACGCGTAGAGGCGCCTCATAGAGGGAGCTCTGGATTGCGTAATCATGTTCATCACTCCTTCTGGCAAGACAACGGGTATTCGTTGATTAACCATACATGCAGAGACCAGCGCTCTGGATGGGGATGCCAGATTGAGCCGCGGGCTTGAGAGAGGAGATCTCTCCTCACCGGAATCGGCCAAGGGGCTGTGTGTGACAGCCGCGTCAGCTCCGGGAAACAGATTTGGTTCTCCCATCGCGGGGCTATAAGGAGCACCGAGTGGCGCGTTTCCCTGATCCTCTTGATTACCTGTGGTAACGGAGAGACCGGAGGGAAAGTATGGAGTGGGAGGCTGGGCCAGATTTGGGCCAGCGCATCCTCGTTCATTGAAAAGAACATCGGGCAATGAGCGTTGTCTTTTGACGCAAACAGGTCAACTTCCGCTTTGCTGAAAAGGCACCACAGTAACTTGACTGTTTGGGGGTGCAGGGACCATTCACCTGGGGGAACGCTGTTCCTGGACAGTTTGTCTGGGCCATCGTTCAGATGGCCTGGCACATGCGTGGCTCTCAGCGAGTGCAGAAGGTGCTGGGACCATATGAGGAGGCGTTCCGTCAGACTGCAGAGATTCCTGGATCTGACACCGCTCTGACGGTTCACGTATGAAACCACAGACATGTTGTCCGATCGGACTAGAACGTGGTGGTTTCGTATGAGCGGGAGAAAGTGCTTCAGCGCGTTATCAACCGCTATCTTCTCTAGACAGTTTATGTGAAGGCATTTCTCTCGGTCTGACCACAGGCCAAAGACCGGTCTGCCCTCGAAGAGAGCGCCCCAACCTAGGTTGGAGGCATCCGTTGAGATGACTTTTCGATATGAGACGGCTCCCATCGTCACCCCTCGCTGGTACCAGTCGGCCGCTAACCAGGGCTGCAGAGCTGAAACGCAGCTCTGAGTCACTCTGATTCGTCTGCAGCCGAGAGCCCAAGCTCAGTGAGCCACTCGAGCATTCAACCAGCGTTGTAGCGGGCGCATGCGCAGTAGGACCAGCTGAAGCACTGCTGCAGCTGAGGCCATACAGCCCAGCATTCTTGAAACGTTTTCAGAGAAGCTACGCTGCCCTTCTGGAAAGACGTGGCCAGGTGTCGCACACGGCGCGCGTGATGTGTCAATAAACGGGCCGTCATATCCACAGAGTCCAGTTCTATCCCCAGAAAGAAAACTGACTAACTGGGCAGTAATGAGCTCTTGGTCCAGTTGACTGTGAGACCCAGGCTTTCCAGATGACTGAGGAGCACTGTTCTGTGAGATAACAGTTCTATCTCTGACTGTGCCAGAATCAGCCAGTTGTCCAAATAGTTCAGAATCCGCATGCCTGATTTCTCAGGGGAGCGAGAGCCGTGTCCATGCACCATGGGCCAATGGGGTATTATCTAAATCTGAAAGTAAGCATCTTTCAGATCGAGAGATATAAACCAGTCCCTCGGGCGAATTTGCACAAGGATTTGTCTGGTCGTGAGCATTTTGAACGGTCTTTTTATGAGAGCTTTGTTCAAATATCTCAGATCTAAGATAGGTCTTAGAGCTCCGTCCTTCTTGGGTACGAGAAAATAGCGGCTGTAAAAGTGGCTTACTCGCTCAAAGAAGGAGGTACTGGTTCTATAGCCCCTTTGCACAGCAGTTTGGCCATTTATGCGCGGAGTAGATGTGCTACTTACGCTTTCACTTTCGTCTCGGTCCGCGCTCGAAAGCGAGGGGGATGGCGAGCAAAACTGTAGTGAATAGCCCTGTCTTATTGTGCTTAGCACCCACTCTGATATCCCTGGAATCGCTTCCCATGTTTTTACATGTATAGCTAGGGGCAGAATGGCATCCGAGTTCCGATCGCCGCACTTCGTGGGCTCGGGAAACTGAACCAGAGGTCTGGGTGCGGCGCGCACGCCCTCGGCGCTCGAATACGGCGGCTCGCTGACAGCGGCAACTGGCTGTTTCATATGTGACGTCCCGATTGCTTTGAATGGGGAACTTTTTATGATACGCGAGCGGCGCCCGGGGCAAATTGTTTGTTAGTAAGCGTGAGCGCTCGTGAGCGGGCACGTAACTTACATTCATATGTGACGTCCCGATTGCTTTGAATGGGGAACGTTTTGTGATCACTTTGTGATGTGCGAGCGGCGCCTGGGGCGAGGTGTTTGTTAGTAAGCGTGAGCGCTCGTGAGCGGGCACATAACTTACATTCATAACCTGACCGATACGAGGCTGCTTTGGCCGTGCAACAGAGCGGGCAGATAGTAAGTGTGGGCACGTAGTTGTGGGCACGTTTCCTACATCGAACACTCGAGCGGCATTCGCCAGCTTTAGGAGAGTGGGCTTTGTGAGAGCGAGAGACACGGGTATAGTGCTTGTGTGTAGGGGTGAACACTGAGATGTGGGCACCTTTTCTACACTTATGATACCATCGGCCTGAGCCGGATAACCAGACATTATACCCTTCTTTGTGATGCGCGAGCAGTGCCGGGCGTTTATTAGTAAGCGTGAGCGCTCGTAAGCGGGCACGTAACTTACATTCGTAACCTGACCGATATGAGGCTGTTTTGGCCGTGTGACAGAGTGGGCAAAGAGTAGGCGTGAGCACAGAGTTGTGGGCACATTTCCTACATCTAGCACTCGAGGGGCATTTGCCAGCTTTATGAGAGTGGGCTCTGTGAGTGTGACACACACGGGGGTATCGTGTTTGCGTGTAGGGGTGAACACTGAGATGTGGGCACATTTTCTACACTTAGAGCACCACGGCATGAGCCAAAAAGCCAGACGTTATACTCTTGAGATTTTGCAGGCGAGCGGGTTGCATTACCGGCTCATTGGCTGCCGAATATATCGCTGCAGTAGCCTTTCTAAGGGGACTGACAGGGCGAGATGTTTCAATGGTGGTCCGGCCGCGGCAGGACTCAACCATCTTTTGAGAGATTTGTCTGGGTCGCCGTAGCAACGGCGGTTGTGTGCAGGCGAGCGGGTTGCATTACCGGCTCGTTGGCTGCCGAATACACCGCTGCAGTAGCCTTTGTAGCCTTCACGGATCGAGGAGGAGGCGGAGTGATGAGAACTCGACCACTCCTCGCTGTCCGATGCCAGGATGGAACAGCTGTCACCTGGGTCATTCCTTCAGCTTCGTCCCCTGAGGTGGAGGCAGTGAGGGCCGAAGCCGGCAGCTGCCCGTCCATGAGGGGCGGAGAAGGAGAGAGAGAAGCTGGTGGGATGTAATCCGGCGAGCTCTTCAGTGTGACCTCAGGCTCCGCTCGCTTCTGTGAACGGCGCTTCTTCTTGCGTGGTCCAGAGGGCGGAGTGACAGTATCCACAGTGAAGGCCTCCAGTCAAGCCTGCAGGGTCGACAGCAGAAGCGCTTCACAGTGCACAGTTCCGGGCCCAGGCAAAGAGCGCAGATCACATGGCGGTCTCCGGCGCTGGGCGGGGCTCTGCACGAGCCGCAGGAAATGCAAAGCATTTTTAGAAAAACGCCTCACGCTCTTTTAGAAAGTGAGTGTCGCAGCGGCGAACACTCACAGTAAGCAATAGCACTAAAAGGATACTCGTCGCCGGATGGCGTAGCAGGCACGGAAGGCTGAAGGATAGGCGAAGACGACCGGCTTCCTCAGGCTCTTTCCTCTGCTTGCTGGTCACTGGTTTCAACGGCGGCGGCTTCTCTCAGAGTCCAGCGATGCGGAGAGCTTCGCTGAAGATGATGAAATCAGTGACGCAGCCACCGAGCCTGACTTTTATACGCTAAGCCACCCCCATTTTGGCGGGCTAGAGGGCACGTAGAGGGCGCGAGGCTCAGTGGTAGGCTGCAGGGCAGCCAATGAGCACGCAAGATAGCCTGATCTAGGTCTGCTGGCTGCTGCACTGCGTTGACAATAAATGGAAAATTAAGGATAATTTTTGGCTTCAATATCTCGAGAAAAGATGACTTTACCCGTAGCGTAAGCAACTTACGCAATACGAGAGAACCTCTCGTAAGAGAACTGTTTTTAATGGCAGGCTAGCAGATACCGTTGACTCTCGCTAGCCTAGCACGCAAACTATGCAACTGGAAGGACTGGATGAAATTTTTTGAAAACTGTCTCCACTGATAAATAACATCCAGGCTAACTTGGAAATGAGGTCCGATGTCCAAAATACTCAACCACCCCTTTAACTATTGGGGAAAAACCTCTGATGTGTAACATTATATTATATCCGTGCGGTACAGTAGGTATTAAAATGTAGGCTGACTAATGTTAATCAAACAATTGTGGAATCATGGAAAAATAAGTTGAATATATATTTTTCTTATTTGGTATTGTTACCAGGTATTTTAAGGTATGGTTACTAGGTGATTTTGTTTTGGAACCTTCAGAAAACTTTTAAAACTTTCTCAAAATTGACTCTATCGACTTCAAACCTCATTCATCTCATTTATTTTTTGTCTGATTCCAACAAATCGTGCATCATTTTGAAGATTTTTTGAAAATAATATTTAACAGTTTAAATGTGAAAATAATTGCTCATTTAGAATAATTTTGTCAGCGCGGGTCCAAATCATGCCTATATTACTAAATATAAATATGTTAAGCAGAAACTGAGATGATGTTCATGATAAAAATATAGAAAGCACATTTTACCCTATAGTGATGCTCTTTCACCACCTGAGACTGACCAGCTACCAAAGAAATCTCATCTTCTTTTCAGAAAATTCTATTGAATAAAGTGTAGGCTCTTCTACTGAAATACAGTACTCTATGTCCTGTCCTGAGATTGAAGCTCATCCATTTCCCTACTTATCAGATCCTGCACAATAGAAAAGCAGTCAGCCATTCTTCTCATTATAATGGTTTGGGTCGCCGTCAGATCCGTACAGATAGAGCTTTAGCCGGTTAAAAGCTTTTAGGATTGATTGGAAGTGTTGTACGAGATTGAGGATGAAGAGATCAGATTGAGATAAGAGGGAAAGGTCATTAAAACCAGACATGAGGAAGAGCAAAAAAGAGGGATTGATTTATGAGATGCTGGCCTCTTGAGAACTGCACAACTGAATGTAATGTTGATCTTTCATTAACATTTATTTATTCATTTGTTTATCCATGGAGTACTGCAGGCAGGTTTGCCATTATAAATGTCATTGGAATTTAGCACCGGAGCGTTTTTGGACATTCAAATGATTCTGGTCAGACAGAGTTCGAGTCCATCACATGCCCATGAACTTCTCTACTCAAGAAATGGGATATTTTCCAAAACACCATTAGTGGCAATGAATAGAATTTCAAATGTGTGTCAAAGGACCGGTTTCCCAAACATTCCTACTCTCTCTTCCAACCCATTTTTCCTCCCTCTTTCCTATTATTTTATTCTGAAAGTGCATAATAGTTAGACCACAAATTCTGTATTTCTTTGGGATTTTACAGATTTTATAATTGTGCATTAGCCTGTTGTGGGTTACTTTTGATTAGTTATCGGGGTATCTTTGTGGCAACCCTGCTTGTATATGTCTCTGCACATTAAACTGTGATAGGAGAAAGTATTTTAACATGACTTATTGCAATGTACTGTACACAGATTAGTATTTTCTTGAGCCTCAGTTTTTTTGTTTTTGTTTTTAATAGGAATACATTATCCAGAACATTATCTAATTTTATTTAGCCACATAGATAATTTGCTCAAATAAAAAGCTTTTATTTTGTTTAGAGACACCAGTTCAATACGGCCAGATCATAATGTATTTTCTGTCATTACTTGTTTGTGATTGGTCATGGTCAATTACTGCATTCTTAATACATAATGACTGCTAAACCATCCCAGACTGTCACCTTTATGTATATAGCGCTTTATACAATACAGATTGTTTCAAAGAAGCTTTACAGTGAGAACAGGAAAATTATGCATTTTGGCTGTTGTTCAGTGTTCAGTTCAGTGTTGATTCAGTTCAGTTGTAAAGATCATCAATTATTAAATTAGTTAATTTCATCTATAAAGCAGTTCTTTAAAAAATTATTGTCCAGCTCAGTTCAGTTCTCGTACAACAGTGTCAGTACAGTCAGATCAATAATATTGTTATTAAGTGTCCCCAGCTAAGCAAGCTGGGGACAGAGGCAAGGAACCCAAACTACATCAGGTGACAGAATAGAGAAAAAAAAAACATTGGGACAAACCAGACTCAGTCGGGGGGCCAGTTCTCCTCTGGCTAACGAACGAACACTATGGGCCCTATCATATACCCGGCGCAATGCAGCGCCAGGCACGGCACAAGTGTTTTTTGCTAGTTTCAGTCTGGTCTAAAGTCAATGGCGCAATATTTTTTTTTGTTACTTAAAGAGTGTTTTAGTAATGTGCGCCTATTGTGACGATATACAAGAGGCGGATGCAATAGCGAGTAACAGGTAGTTTATTGGAATAAACGGAATGTCTGATGGCACACACAACACGGTGGCAGAAGAGTGACGCTGGGACTTCGATGGGCGATCCAGATCCCCAGTGAAGACGGGTGAAACCAGGTCCGTGAAGTGCAGGGAAACAGGTAATCCAGGCAGGAACAAATAACACGAAGAACAAACCAGAGCGGGAACACACGATGCACAAGGAGACAGACAGAAACAGGAAACAGGAAACAAACTCGGGACTTCCACAAACGATCTGACAAAGACAAGACGAAAACTGTGAACATAAATAGGCACCGCTGATCAGCTACAACTGTTGTCACTGATCAGCGGTAGTGATCAGAGACCAGGCCCACACTCACGATAACAATCACACGAGACGAGAAGGAGCCAGTGAATTCACGAACCGTGACACCTATAGGTGGGTCCACAACGTGCGTACACTCTGTTTATTACATTCACAGGGACACGGAGCAACACACAAACTAGCCAAATATTAAAGATAAAAGGATTACAATGTAAAAGATTAATATTGTGTACATAATTATATGGTGGAATCTAGCTTATCCCGTAGATGGTCTGCTTGTGCGCTTTAACCTCACGCACGAGCAGATCCGTTTGCTTTCTGTTCAGTCTTTCCGCTTGCAAATTACGCCATGTAATAGCAACCCGCCAACGCAACTGGCTTTTAAAGGGAATGGGAAATGGCACTCTGATTGGTTTATTGCACGTTACACCCAAAACACAGCCATTACTCATTAACAGAATAGGGACAACCCTTTTAGACCATGCTTCGGGCGCGCCGACCATTTTTCCCGTCGTTAAACTAGCAAACATGAATTCGGACAGTCTTAAGTGCACTTGTGCCGTGTGCTTTAGACCATACGCTTAGATCTTTAAAATAGGGCCCTGTGTCTATTGACTTACTCTGTAAGTAGCCGTTTAAGAATTGGAATAGTGTACAGCCAAACTTTGTTTCACATTACAGTCCTAATTATTGGGCTGCTCAGCTGACAATCACAAGGAGAACTCTTCATTGTTGAAACTTATTATTTTTTTATTGGACATTGGACTTTCACAGTGCAGTAGAATAAATAATAGTTGCTCTCTTAAGTCACGACAGGCCCCCTGGCTTCCTTCAAATTGCAGCTCTAATTTTACGCTTTTGCTTGTTGTCATAACTAAACTGCCTTCAGGAGATGCAGACGGGTTCAAAGAGAATTCAGAGAGGTTTCACTGCCTCTTTTGATTTTAGTCAGGGTGTTTTTTAAATTAGAAGTTGCTGACTATTACCGCATCAGTATAGGATGGTGCAGCGGTCTGTCAAGTGGTCAACTTAAATGTTCCAGCTTGTGCAACATTACATGGTCAAGAGAAACCATATAAGACGAGAGATGCATCTACTAAATGCCTCTGCTAAAGCTGTATATCTATTTGATGCTATACCCATTAATTCTTGGCATCTCTTTTGTCAGGCTTTCTAATACTTATGGGCTGTTTAAAGTCATATTTCACATTTACATTTATATTTAACGCATTTAGCAGATAGATTAAATGAAAAATAGTAACACTGATGCTTGCCTTAGCCAGCAGCACTAATAAAAAGAGACTTTCTAAGCTGAGAGGGAAGAATTGGGCATTCGGGTGAAGATTTGATCACATTACGATGCTGCTCCATATCATCTGCTGAATACAGCTCCTCTCAGCCTGTAGAATCAGCCCTGTCCAACACGTCATTCAGCACAATGGATGATGGACGCAAATTAGGGTCTTCTGGTTAAGGTGAGAAGGTACATGGGATTGAAAGCCAAGGGGAGACTGAATTAAGTGTGACACAGGACAGAAATGGTCGGCAGATACAGTAAACTGATAATAATGTGCTAAACAATGCCTGCTGAGCAGTTCCTACAAAACATTTACATAAGCGAACACTTGTGTTTAGGGTTCCGTTTTGTGACTGCACTCCTGTTTATAGGCACCTAAAAATAAAACATTCTGTCAGCATTTACTCACCATCATGTCGTTCCAAACCTGTATGACTTTGTCTTCTGTGGAACACAAATTGAGATTTTCTGTATAGACCTGACAAACTCTTTTTAGACAACTTTTTTTTACTCAGTCTTTGTCTTTCTTCTGGGTTGACCTTGGACTTCATTAGCTTGATTGAGAACGCAAACACAAACCTGCTGAGGGCCTCATTATTAGCGGCTGCTCATAAGAGTGAACAACAGCTCTGATGAATGTTTTCAACATCAAAATCAACACAATAGATCAATGCACACCTCAGCTTCCAAAAACAACTGTTGTTAAATTGTTTAAAAAAATGAAAGCAAAATGATGTCTGAGAATCGACTGAACAATTGGCGTCCTTTGAGAGATAAAGCATTTTTGTTTCTGCTAGAACAGAAACAGGATTTTAAGAGTAAGAGGCAGAGCATTGTTTCAGAGAATGTCATTATTTACGCTGTTCCTATTTTAAAATGCCTTTTAGTTTTCCCATTAAAGTTGATTGTTTTATGTAACTTTTTATTTGTAATAAAAAAAGCATAATTAATTTAATTAAATAATGTTCTTTCTGAGTTGCAGTTGGTTTCATCAGTATCTGCAGTGAATGATTTATCCTGGCTGGGCCTGTTGTGAAAGAAAGAGTTCAAATATATTATTATTATTATTATGTACTAATTTACTAATAATTATAATGTTATAACCCCCATTGCATACTCTCACCGTCATTAATTATATTTATTATTTGTCTCAGACATTATTTGCCTTCATTATTTCTCTCAGACGTTCCCAAGTATGGTTGACTCATGTAAGTAAATAATGATGAAGTAAATAAAATGTACGATTTTGTAACAATTAAACCTTTATTTTCCTCCATAAAATCCATGAAAACATGATCATGGCACATGGTCTCTTCTGACTCATGGAGATGGCCATCAGATTTTCCTAAAATTATTACGTTTGGACACATCAACCCACCACTTCTTCATGTGGAACACTTGCCAGACATACTACTGGTTTACAGGACACATAATACATATATATTTAAATACACTATATATATATATATATATCAAAATTATGGATTTTAGTTACTTTAAAAAATAAGAATAATACATGCAGAACTAAGCAATGGAGTATTAAAAAATAAATAATATATATATTATTTATTTTTTAATACTCCATTGTTTAGTTCTGTGGAGAATTATTAGTATTACTACACTATATTAGTACTAAAACGTAAGTCTGACATTCAGACTCAAGTCAAGAGTAAAAAAGAGTACTCTGTTTCTGCAGTTTAAAATTTGTTTTTATTTGTCAATGCATTGTAATATCACACTTGTATTTTGAATGTAAATGAGCGTGTGACACATTTGCTTGAGAAGGATGGATGGACTTTGTATTGATTCCAGCGAGTCCTGAAAGAAGTCTAATCCTTTTTGTCTCTCGTTGGACACATAAGAGTAATCCTGCTTAACGAAACTCTTTGATTAATGATAAACCAACAAATAAAAAAAGAGAAGAATAAAGCAAGGCCTGATAAAGTGTGAAACTTTCACTATCTGTCATAGAAACATTGTGTACTTTAGAAGAGCGGCAACAACAGAGAAAAAGAGAAGGGAAAAGCGAAATATCTAGTGCAACTATGGAGACGTCTGGAGAAATTAATGAGGTCACGTCATTTCAAGGTTTGGCAATATTTCTCGCAGCAGGTAGACAGGAGCTGTTGTCTGCCGCGTCTCTGAGTGCGTGACATTTACCTAATTAACTCGTGGACATTTCTGATGCGTCACTCGCAGGAACTGCAGAGCGATACTGACCACTCCCACTCAGCAATGTTGGCTTTATTAGGGAAAATGTCATCAGCTATTTTAAGTAATCATATCTCCTTCATGGAAGGTACTTTACCTGCTTGAGTGAAGGTCAAGGAGAGGGCAGTGGCGGATTTTTGGCATATTTAACACTGGCGTTCCTTTTAGATATGTAGTCTTTGGGGGCTGCACTGTGTCGCATGTAATCGTTATCTGTCAAGGATACAATGAGAACATACATAGGAAATATATGAATGTGGTAATGTGTTCTGACTTGGTCTCTAGTATGAATTATCTGTGTTATCTCAGCAGGCATGTGCTCATAAATCTACCAGAGAGCACTGCAACTCCTCATAAACATCAACTTTTTTTGTTGTTGTTCGCACGTCACCAAGTATGTAGGCGGCTGTATATATGAATAAAATAAAACCTAACCCTAGAAAAATTCTAACAACAGGTTTCTCAGCTGTTTTTTGTAGTATTAGGTGTCCTTAATAACATACTAAAAGTTTACCAAAGTTTGACCACTAGAAAGGTGTAATTTTCAAGATGGCGTCCAAGATGGGCAGGAAGCCCTTAAAATAGCCTAACTCCTTCATTATTTGGCCTAGCCAAGTAATCTTGGTGTCTAACCCCATGTTTTGTAGGTCTATTGATCCATTGGGCTTGTCTAAATTGCACTGACATTATTACATACTTATGGAATACATGATTTTGTGAGAGTACTGTAAGGTTTTATCTTTGTTTGCAGTGAACCAGAGATGTAAATGTTTTATGGGGGTGTCAAAAGATCATTAGACAGTTTTCTAACACATGAAAAAGGCCAACAATGTGTGTTAAGAGAGGATGACATTGTTGAATTAGCTTGAGGAAAAAGTACACTCCAAATGCAATTTTGACCATGAGTCATGTTGGTGTAAAACAAGAAACTTGCCCCATTTGCTGTAAAAACTTAAGAGATGGCTCTGATGTGGTTGAGGTTCATCAGAAGGGAGTTGATGGAATTAACAATGCAAGTGTACAAAAAGGCGACAACGTTTACCTCCACTTATGCAGTAGTAGTTTTCGTAATGGATATAACATACCGATACAGTTCCAGAAAGACCTAGAGGCAAAGCGCAGAAATTCTGGCCGGCCCAAAAATGAAGATCAGGAGCAGGCATTTATGAAAGTTTGCTCTTACCTCGGAGTAATGATGAGGAACAGTGGACAATCACACATCTTCGAGACAAAATGAAGGAATCTCTGACAAACCCAGATTCTGAACCATATGGAAATCAATACCTCAAGAGAAAATTGAGAGAACAGTACCAGGACAACATACATTTCACCGAAGGGGAAGGCCTCCATGACATAGTGACAATGAGAGAGAAGACATCACAAATACTACGATCTTATTTCAGCGAACGAGAAAAGGATGAGGAATCCCAGAAACAAGCGATCATTCAAACAGCTGCACCATTGATCAAAAGTGACATCAAGTCCAGGAACTGTTGCTGTTCCAACAGTTCCTGATCACATCGAAAACTGAACAGTTTTCACTGGGAGATGTAATGAGCTATGAGCTCTGGAAGGCAAGGAAATCTTCCGTAAAGCCAACAAGCCCCAACTAGCGCAGCTAGTCACTGAGTTCTCAAGCAAGAAATCTAACAAAACTGTCCTGGATTCCATCCCACCAACTGAGCATTATGTCCTTGATGGTGGCTCCCTGGTTCACCGCTTGGCATGGAAAATGGGTGACAGTTACGGTGCCATTGCACATTCATATGCAGACTTTACCATACGCCATTATGGTAAAGCAACAGTCGTTTTTGATGGTTATAGTGAAGGTCATTCCAATACACAAAGACAATACGCATCAGAGACATGGTGAAAACACTCACCCCATCGTTAACTTCAATGCAGAGACTGAGTTTTTGGGAAGAAAGGATGATTTCCTTTCCAGATCTTCCAACAAACAAGGACTTATCAATCTTATGACCTAGTAGCTGGAGAAGAAGGGCTGCACTGTTATCAGTGCATCAGGTGATTCAGACGTGGACATTGTCAAAGCTGCAGTCAAGGACTCAGAACATCAGCCCACAACCTTGATAGGGGAGGATACAGACTTACTCATTCTTCTCGTCTACTATGCTGGGACGAACAATAGAGGCCTCTATTTTCGTTCAGACAAGTCCAAAGCTACTAAAGTGTACAACATCAGTGAGATGAAACAAGTCCTGGGTAGTGACTTGTTTTCCCAGTTGCTGTTTATTCACGCCTTCACAGGATGTGATACAACTTCACACATTTGTAGTGTTGGCAAACAGACAGCATTCCAGAAACTTGTGAATGGTGAATCAACCATCCAGTCCTGTGCAAATGTGTTTCTGCTCCCACATCAAGCAAGGAATGTCATAGAGGACCATGGGAGCAAGGCAATGGCAGTGTTGTTTGGCGGAAAGAGTACCGATTCACTTGCCTCTTTGCGCTACAACCTTTTTAGCAAGAAAATCATTACCGCCAAATCATTTGTTACCCCAGAACGTCTGCCTCCAAATGAGTCCTCAACCAAATACCACTGCCAAAGAGTTTACTTCCAGATCATGATGTGGATTGGAAAGGAAGGTGACATGAACACAGTGGATTAGGGATGGAAACTCGTGGACAACTGATTCCTGCCAGTTATGACCAGTAAGACTGCTGCCCCAGAAAGCCTCCTGCAGATGATCCACCTTAATTACACAACTGCCTGCCGAACACAGCGGTGCAGCTGCAGGGCATATGGACTACCATGCTTGCCTGCTTGTGGACCATGTCAAGTTGGGAATTATCACTATAATCAACCTCTATGGAAGGAAGAGTGTGACAACTAATGGTAAATCTAGTGAAGGTCACAGTGCAAAAAAAGAATAAAAAATAAACCAGAATAAGAGGAAACAACTGAAGAAAATAGAAAAAGATATGTATAAATAAGACACACACAAAACACACACAAAAATAAAAGTGGTGAGCGGTACTGAACCTTCACATGGCAGCCCTGTTTTGACTAATTTTACAGTACCACACAGTTCTAATGAATTTATTCTTTATTGGAATAAAAAAAATGGTTATGAACCACAGAAACCACCAACACTAGGCAAAATGATATGAGGAGAAATATGCAATTACTTAAAGAAAATTTTACTTATTTTTCGCATAAATATGCTTGTAACTAATTGCTTTAATATATAATTGTACTTGAAATCACTTATCTATCATGCAAATATGCTAATTAGAATATTACATGGCCAAAACATGTATCAGGCACCAGTATTCCTGGTCTAGGAGGAATACAAAAGAGTAATGGTCATTTCAAGGACCTGACGGCCGCCATTTTGAAAATGGAGCCTTTCTTGGAGTCAAACTTTGGTAAACTTTTAGTATATTTTTAAGTACATCTGATACTACTGTGAACCACTGAGAAACCTTTTGTTAGATTTTTTTTGGGGGGTCAAGCCAGTTTCTTTTTCTCTTCTGCTTTCCAAATATGACAAGGATCATAAAAAACAACTTGTGCTCACCATTGGTAATTCAATTCGCTAGTTTACAGGGTCAAACAAGCCACAAATAAAGTGAAATATCGAGCTGTGTTGATGTTCTTGGGTCATCGTCTGATCTTGCGCTACTTTTGAAAAAATAAATAAAAATAAAAACACACACAAAAAAACATGCTTTATACTCCATTCTGTCCTTCAAATTGTGGTCTGGATCACTTCACATATTTTTTTCTGTTAAGGGGTATTGTTGTCATTAATACCATTTTTCATTAATTCTGGCATGGATGCGTATTTCGGTGGATTTTTGTTACTCTGGTCATTTATGTGTAAATGATGTTTGTGACATTCATTCATTTGTTCAATGTATATGGTAATGGTTTACCAAAGATGCACCTTCTATTAAATTAAAGAATCCTGAAAAGCTGTATTATGGTTTCCACATAATACTAATGCAGCACAAATGTGTTCAACATTGATAATTATAAAAAAATATATCTCTTGAGCACCAAATCAGCTATAAGACTGATTTCTGAAGGATCATGTGACACTGAAGACTGGAGTAATAGTGCAGAAAATATATTCATATATATTAAAATAGAAAAGCTTTTTAAATTGTAATACTATGTCACAATATTTCTTTTTACTGTATTTTTGATCAAATAAATGCAGCCCAAGAAAACCTGAAGGAACCCAAACTTTTGAACAGTAATGTAGTTCACTTTCAGCACAAGCTCAGTTGCTATGTTATTCTCCACAACTCATTTGCCGCTGGTCTGCTGAAACGGCTTGTTTCCTTTTTAGCACAGATTTGTGGTTGTGTCTTGTGTAAAGTATTTTAATTTGCTATTTCCTTAATATAATTGTAATGGTAATATGTCATTTTAGTTGATTTTGCTATACTTGCAGTTTAAATGTGTGTTGTGATTGATACTCATTTTTATTTTTTACTAGATTGTTTTTTACCCCTGTTGAACATTTTGTTGATTTTATATGCTTGAGTTTCACTATTATTAGTTTAATCTTAAGACACTTGGGTCATCCACCCCCGATAATTGGCAGTTACATGGTACAAAGCTTTATTTACTCTACATTTATTATTCTCTGTTCCCCTTACACAAGCAAATTACATGGCATTGTGCATGTGTGTGTGTGTGTGTGTGTGTGTGTGTGTGTGTGTGTGTGTGTGTGTGTGTGTGTGTGTGTGTGTGTGTGTGTGTGTGTGTGTGTGTGTGTGTGTGTGTGTGTGTGTGTGTGTTATCTAGACGGGCTTCTTTCTGTCTGAACACTCTCACACAGACACATTCCTTCCGGTTTAAATCCCCTGCATAGTTATGGGTGACACGCTAATAGCCAAGCAAATTGTCCATGGCGAAAAATCAATTTAGAAAATTGATTGAATTCTTACAGGCCTGTTTGGAAGTCATTGAGAGATCAGAGAGATGTATGTCTCAGGGTTTTGCTGTGGTTGTACATCTAGTATGCCCATATATTGGAAAGTCAGATATTCTTGTATTGACAATCTGTTTCCCATCTCCTACTTCTATTTACATGTTTTATTATGCAAGCCCCTGCACATAAAATATGAGGGTTTCATTTACACTTCTTTAATGCAGACTTGACACCACTTGAAGGTGGTCATGTATGTTTTTGTCATTTTTTCCATGACATCAGTTATATGTGTTTTATTTGTTTTGCATCTATTACATTACATTACATTACATTATATTATAGTATATTATATTTTTCTATTGTATTATTTTATTTTATTTTGCTGGGGTTTAAAAGCCTGGTTTTACATTTCTTCAATGTTGGGATTCTTTATAATGATATACAGCCAGGAACTGTGCAAGGTTTGACAGACTATCTTTTTTTTACTTTTATCATGAGTAATTTTGATCTTTAGTATTCTGTCCCACTTTCTTCTAATTACCTTACTGTGACTGGATGAACCAAGTTTCTGAATGCCAAACAGGCTTCGTTGATGTAAATAAGGGCACTCATGTGTTGATGTGTTCATCTGTCTGACATTGCACAAATTTAAAAAAGAGACCTTTGTGCAGCATAATTTCAAACGATAGTCTTATTGCACTGAGGAAATGTACAGTTAAAGTTACAGTATATGTTTATAATACAATTAACTATTTTTCAAAAGATTTCAAAAGATCAAGCAGAATTGGATCCCTCTTGATATGACCCCTTTAAACTTTGACTGTGGATTCTTCATGTGGAGTTTTTAGCAGTGAATATTATTCATTCTGTGGTTTTATAGAAATAATCTCTTCGGAAGTTTGGACTGCTCCGTGTCAAGAGGGATTTGAGATGCCGTTTTTTTTGGCATCTGAGAAATGTGTGTGTTTCTGTGGGCTTTCAAATGTGGCTTTGTCAGCTTGTTACGGTGGCCTTTTGCTACACTGACAGCTCTGAAACATTTGTCAAAGTAGCTGTGAGATCTGTGTGAAATGGCGTCAGTTTTGTGAGACAAGTTATTTGTTATTATGAAGTTTCGCACTCGTAAGATGAATATGAAATTGATCTTGCTAATGACTTTGGTTTCTCTTACTCCTGTTCAACAATGTGGGCATTACATTACAATACACTGCAGCACATTGAAATCATGCACATCTCTTTCTAGAATGCAGATTAAATGTTCTCAAAGAATGAAAGTAGTGTGCATTTTAGTTCATGTAGGTGTAAGGCTTAACAAACTGCTTTTCAAATGATTTTCATTATGCATGTGTGTGGTTGAACTCTGGTGATCCCAGAGACTAATTTAGATGCATCTATTTCTCGCTCTGATTAGTCAGCCCATTAAACCTCACAAACGCGCTCCACGGGCCGGACGCAATCATGCCCATGGCTTCTGTGCAGAACGGTGCTGGCCATCTGTCCCTGGACATCCCATCATGCAGCAAAGCCTAATGAATATTATAGCCACAGAGGGAGATGGTCCTTACCAAATAGAAATATAGACATCTTATTCTGCTGTCCAAAACCACATACAGAAGGTTCTTGAATTACTGCTGCCATGATTAATGAAAATGTACACAAACATGTATTTTAACATTTACTTTTTTCCTTTAGTATGAAAACATTTGATCATCTGAACCAGCTTTCCTCAAACTTACTTTATTGATTTCGTTCAGTTATAGTGTCACAATTTTTTTTTTTTTTTATTTAAAGACTATTCAAAGCCAGAACGCTGCCAATATTGTGCTGTTTGACTTGATAGTGACACATGTGACTAATGTAAAATTATGAAAATTGCTAATCTTTTGACAGCCAACAAACCTCGAAATATAGGTACTTTGACCATGTTGCTGAAAGTTCTTGAAGGATATATTATACCTTCCAGATATTTCTGTTAGTGAAAAGACCATTAGTAAGAGACCATTTCAGGTGTCTTTTCTGCATGTCAAGTATGTTTGTATCTCATTGTAATATATTCGTAAAGGCATCTTATCTGAATTCCTCTTGAATATATGGATAGCAATGTGCATGCCTTCATAATACTAACACTGCATAATTGATGGCGTCCATGTTCCACTTCCCTCAACATATGTGTATTTGCCCATTCATATTAAAGTCCAGTCGGTGTGACAGGCAAGGACATGCAGATCACCTCAAGCCAAGCATCAATTCATTGTAGTGGCACACATTTTATTGATGGATTGATATAGATGTTGTTTAAAGCAGTAACAAAATAATAATGGATACTTCGACCCTGATGTTTGTTGTGTGCATGGTAAATAAAAGATCAATGTATAGATATATAATATATATTGCTTTAAACATTCCTTGTATTTTTTTGCAGGTCCAATGATATAAAAAGGTCACAAAGATGCTTTTCTCTGTTTGTCTACTATATACTCAAACAAACAACATTCTACTAAATGATAACTTGGTTGCTTGTGGAGTAGTTTCTACTAATCGTTTTCTAAAGTGTGTCTGTTCAGTCTTCTCCCTTTCTTCAGCCATTAACAGTGGCCTAAGACATGCCACAGAGAGCCATTAGGGAGAGACCATTCAAAACAAATTACACACTTCAGCATTGGGAAACATTATCTAAAATATGAAAAGTGTTTTCCATTTATGATTTTACATTTAATAGGGGATATTATATAACATTAGTCTCTCAAAAAAGAATATGTTCTTATCATTGACATGGTTTTAAAAGCTTCAACGATAGTCAGGTGGATTGAACATCTCAAGAAAGCGGGTGTCACAGTTATGTTTAGTCAGTTTGTTTTCATACATCACATGTGTTCCTTTGTTCTAGTTCCCACAACTCATCTGTCACCATGGACATTACTCATTACAACTATTGTTCTTTTAGTTAATCATCACTGTGTATTTAAGTTCCTTCCTTTGTTCAGTTCATTGTTCGGTATTGTTTGTGTTTAACACTCTCTTGCATGTTGACTCTCTTATTAGTTATTATTTAATAAAGCTTGGGCTATTATCATCATCATCTTCGTCTTCTGTGGATTTTAGCGTTACAGTAGGTTAGATGCTTGAGAAAAGATATTGGATGTGTTCTGCCATTGTTCTATCCTTAAGCATCCCAATGTCATATTTTTTATAAAGAGAAGACACCAGCATGTGCAGTTATCAGAATGAGAAATAGCTTTATTGCCAGGTATGTATCACACACACAAAGAATTTGACTGATAACTTAAGCATCCAGTAGTCAAAGAAATAGACACCAGATAATAAAATAACAAATGTATAACAGAATGACAAGTGGAAGAGTGTAGACTATGCTATATGATGACTTCATATCAACTTGATCATTCTAGCATGAATTTATATACATGTATGAATAGAACACAACTTAAAAACCACAAAGACATCAAATTAAAACATATTTGATGACTCAAATAAATCAGTTCTTAGAACAAGTACATTGAAATAAATGTACATTTAAGATGCAATATTGGCAGTTGTTATGTGGCTTTTTGCTTTGCCAACAAAAGGAGTTAAAGTCGGCATGAATTGGAAGTTGCGATAGTCTTTTCTTCTCTATTGTGGCATATTTGATTTTTCCTTCGGGAATTGATTATATCGTAGGAAGTTGGGCATTGCTGAATAAATGGAGGCAGATCTTAATGAAAGTTTGGTCAGTCAGGTGTGGAGGATATATAGCCCCACCCTCCACCAAGACACGTCATGAAGAGAAAAGATATCGTTTTGAGGGGAGGTGAGGTTAACGCTTTTGATTAAAGATTACAAGGGCATGAATCGGTTGAATGAATGATTCAGTGACTCACTCACACTTGATTTGTTCCTGAATGAATAGAACAAAAAATAGAATATTTCCCTACTCTAGTTTGCGAAAAACAATACAGAAACAGAGCAGTATGTGGGACAGGGTAGCTCCAGGAGGATAAAGGGAGGAGTGATGACCATGAAGGACGAGAGAGGACTAGGCCTGGTCCATTTGTCGTTTTTTAAGTTTTATTATCTTTATATGTGTCAGTCATCCATGATGAGCTGCTGCTTTGCTTTGGTTTTGTCACGACCCGGCCTAGAACTCAGGTCTCTGGTGTACCTGATAGGCGGTAATACCACTGAGCCACCAGAAAGCAGGGGTAGGATCCAATTGAAACACAGGGTACGAGGTCTCAGGTAAGATAGTTTAATAAACGAAAGATGATGTCAAAAACTACAACAAAGGGTTTTCTCAAAATAGAGGTAAAAAAGAAAAAAACTCCACGAGGGGAGAGAAAGGGAAAAAAAGACAGATGCAAGAGAACTTCTTTAAATAACTTAAACAAAAAAACTCACTATTTCACAGGGTCTCAAAAAGTCCTAAGAAACTCAGGGCGCCAGGCATCTCATACAAAGACCAAGTAACAAGGGAGAACCAAGACAGAGCTAAAATACACAGGGGGAAACGAGGTGCAGGTGAAGATGATTACATAAACGAGAGACCACAGGTGAGTGACATGACATCTAGTGGCAGAACTAAGGAAACAGCAGTCCCAAATATGGACAGGACCCCTTCCCCTAGGGACGGCTCCTGACGTTCCTTCCAGAACACCCCGTTCTCCGGGCACGAAATTCCCAAATCAAGCTGCGGTCCAGGATGTCCTTGGTCTGAACACAGGAGCGTTCCTCTGGCCCCTAACCCTCCCAGTCCACCAGATACTGCAGGGAGTTCTGGCCCCTTCGCGAGTCCAATATCCGGCGGACCGTGAAGGCTGGCTGGCCATCAATGATCCTGGGGGCGGAGGGGGTTTGCGTGGGGGGGCAAAAGGAGAAGACAAAACAGGTTTTAACAAAGACACATGAATGGTAGGGTTAATTCTAAGAGAACGAGGAAGGTACAAAGGTAAGACACAGGGTTTACTTTCCTGGCAATACAGAAAGGGCCAATGAACTTCTGGGCAAGTTTCTTAGACTCAACCTGAAGAGGTAAGTTCTTGGTAGCCAGCCAGACCCATTGGCCGGCCCGGAAGCTGGGAGCCCTTTGTCGATGTCGGTTATCCTGATGCTGTTACCTCATGGAGGTCTGGAGAAGTGCATGTCTTGCCTTCTTCCAGGTCGACTGGCAGCGTCGGACGAAGTGTTGGGCAGATGGGACACCGACCTGTCCCTCATCCTCAGGAAACAGTGGAGGGAGATAGCCAAACTGACACTCGAAGGGGGACAGTCCCGTAGCAGATGATCGGAGGGTGTTGTGGGCATATTCTGCCCACACGATGAAGGTGGACCATGAGGTGGGGTTGTTGGCCACCATGCAGCGCAGGGTGGTCTCGAGGTCCTGGTTGACCCGTTCTGTCTGGCCATTAGACTCAGGATGGTACCCAGATGTCCCAGGATGGTACCCAGCTGGCAGACGACCCGACCAATTTACAAAAGGCCCCCCAGAATCGAGATGAAAACTGGGGGCCTTGTTCGGCGACGACATCCTGAGGAATCCCAAAGATTCTGAAGACGTGATTCATCAGGAGCGCTGCAGTCTCCTTGGCTGAAGGCAGTTTGGGTAAGAGAATGAATCGGGCGGCCTTCGAGAACCGGTCCGCAATAACCAGGATGACAGAGTTGCCCAGGGATGGAGGAAGGCCTGTGATCAAATCCAGAGATATGTGCGACCACGGTCTATGGGGATCAGGCAAAGCGTGCAGGAGTCCTAAAGGTCGCTGGCGCCTCGACTTCCCTTGGCAGCACACTGGACAGGCCTCCACAAAGCTCCTTACGTCCTCCTTGATGGAAGGCCACCAGAACCGTCGCTGGAGGAAGTCCAGGGTACGTTGTGGCAGAACCGAATATGGTAGCCACTTGATTTATATATTTATTTTCTTATTTTTTCTGCTACCAATTAGAAGAGGCTAATCATTGGTGCTGAACTATTTAAGGAGGGGAATGAGTTCGTCACAAGGGGCGGAAGTGGTGAAAATGGCGAAAGTTAACGGGTGACATGAGAAGCTTTGTTGCTGCGGAGATGCGTGCTGTCTGTTACAAGAAGGTGTGAGAAATTGATATGTTTCAGTCCGAGAAATGAGTCTGCTTGGGAGAGAAGAGTGAAGGAAGTGTGCAGTGTCTAGGAGGGGTGGCTTATGCTTACCTGAGTTTGGATGACGTGACGGTGTGATCGAGAGTGCAGTTGTGAAGCGGCGGCGAATGCTCTCTAACTCGGCTACCGGTAGAGGCGCGGGCCTTGGATTATTCCTTTGACTGTTGTCCTGGACTGTGCTGCAGAAGAAGCTCCTGATACTTACCCTTACTTGATTCTCCAAATGAAGACCATTCAGCGGTACCAGGTACAACTTTGACGCACCCACAGCCCATGCACACGCCCGCAAGTTGAACACACACACACATACACACACACTCACGCTCACGCAGTCATTTGTTCTTTTCCTTTCTTGACTGTTTTATAGCATAGAAAAAACAAAACTGAGTTGTAAATTCCAATGGGTTTGCTCGGACATAGTTCTACTCTTTACCTATTATTTTTTTTGAGGAGTGTAAAAGCTTGATTGCAACTGTTTGTGAGAAAATGCATAAATTGTGTAGCGATTGTCCGTGACGAAATGCCATTGCTGCCTCCTTACTTTAATCATGGTTTTGTTTTTTTGTTTTCTTCTCAATATTGATAGATACATTTTCTTGTATACTGATCATCGTTGGTGTTTTTTGTTTTTTTCCTTTTTGTCTTGTTTTCCATGGAGGTGTGTTACTGTCCTAACCCACGTCGTGATGTTTGACAATGCGTGTTATGTTTTGCTGTGCTGGCTGTCAAAAATAAATTTGCAAATGAATTGATTCGTTTCCTACAAGTTTAATTTGATTTTTTGTTCTTTCAAGTCCTTAGCTGTAGTTGGTGGGTTTTAAAAGAAAAATGATCCAGAGTTTACTTATTGCCAGGATTAAATGCCTGGCTGGCGCCCGAACAAATCAGAATAAATGTTTATTGATGAGCGACCATCACTACAACGTGCAATATCAGGGTGGCAGGTCAGGGGCGAGTCATGACCCCACTGTAGAACCCGGGTTCGGACGGATCGAGGAACGTAAAGATGACCTGGGGAACCACCTCGTGGGTCTGGTTCTTGGGTTTGGGCCTCACGTATCTCCCTTTCCAGTTCCCAGCGCAGCGGCGCGACGATCCTAGTCTTAGGAATGATCAATTCTAGTGACTTTTCTTGTGACTCAGGAGAGTAAGCTCGGGACAAGGCATCCGGCTTGACGTTCTTGGTGCCGGGCCTGTAAGACAGAAGGAACTGAAAACTATTAAAAAATAAAGACCATCGAGCTTGGCAAGGATTGAGTCGCTTAGCTTGCTGCAGGTACTCAAGGTTTTTGTGGTCTGTGAGAACCTGGAAAGGGTGTTGCGCCCCCTCAAGTCAGTGGCGCCACTCCTCCAAGGCGAGCATCCATCTCAACATGACCTGGGGTGATGATTAAACCGAGAAACTGAGTATGGGTGACGTGGAACTCACATTTCTCAGGTTTCACATAGATATGGTTATTCAGGAGGCGTTGGAGAACAGCACTGACATGCCCTTCATAGTCCTCGAGAGACCATTCATTTATTAAGGCCTGGAAGACTGCTGGAGCGTTGGTGAGCCCGGACGGCATCAGCAGGTACTCATAGTGACCCGTGGGAGTGTTGAAGGCCATCTTCCATTCATCTCCTTGCTGAATCCGCACAAGATGGTAGGCGTTGCGTAGATCCAGTTTGCAGAAAATGGAAGACCCTTGCAGCTCAAAGGCGGAGGCCATCAGAGGAAGGGGGTAGCAATTTTGAACCGTTATTTTATTCAGTGCCCAGTAATCGATACAAGGCCTGAGTTCTCCATCCTTCTTCCCCACAAAGTAGAAGCCCACTTCTGCCGGGGAAGTGGAAGCACGGATGATGCCAGCCGCTAGGGACTCCTTGATGTACGTGTCCATAGCAATGCGCTCGGGAGGAGACAAGGAAAAGATCCGACCAGTGGTGCAGGTGCCAGGGAGAAGATCGATGGTGCAATCAGAAGAGCGGTGTGGTGGTAGGGAAGTGGCTCGGGACTTACTAAAAAAAGCTTGGAAGCAGTGGTAGACACTAGGGACTCGAGACAGGTTGATAGGTTCTTGAATTCGGGACTTGGGCTGGGGGACGCAAGAGGGGACAGGTAACCTGGCATGCAGTACCCCAACTCAGGATGGTTCCAGCTAGCCAGTCGATGCAAGGGTTGTGTTGGTGCAGCCAGGGATAACCCAAGATCACAGGGAACTCGGGAGAGTCAATAAGAAAAAACTCCTCCATATGTTGATGTTGGAGAACAGTGAGACGAAGAGGGTAAGTGATGCAGCCTGGTTCCAAGGGTCTGCCATCTAGGGCAGTAACGTTTTGGGTTTGAGGAAGTAATTGGGTAGGTACTCCAAGCCTCTTGACCAGAGACCAGTCCAGGAAGTCGCCAGCAGCCCCGGAGTCGATTATGGCTCGAACCTGATGTTGATGGTCCTCCTAGGAAAGAGTTACAGGAACAGAAAGCTCTGCATTGGGAGGAGCACTAATCTTCCCCATCACAGCCTTTCTGTAACTGGGCGGGGACGGTCATTTCCCGGAAGCTCGGGACAGAGGAGACGGAAATGCCCAGGTGCACCGCAGTATAGGCAGCGATTCTCCCTCATGCGGCGATCCCTCTCGGCAGGGGAGAGTCTGGAACGCCCCAACTGCATGTCCTCTGGGGGCTCGAGTTTCTTAGAACTGGATAAGGAGATGCGTGCAGGATAGGGTTGCCTGTTTCCAGACAATCGGGGCGGAGACTTCTTGCGACGGGTTGACTCTCTCTCTCTTAGCCTGTCTAGACGGATTGCCATGGTGATCAAGGACTCGAGATCAGTCGTGAGTTCGCGAGTAACTAGCTCATCCAGAATGGGTCTGGACAATCCTCCCTGGAAGCAGGCCATTAGAGCTTCGTTGTTCCATCCACTACTCTATAGCTAAGTCTGCAGTCCTATGTGATCCCTGCTTAAGAGTGAGTAGTTGCCTGAAAGACTACCGACCACTCACTGGATGGTCGAACACCTGCTTGAACTCCTCCACAAAGAGAGCGTATGTGCCACAACAGACATCCTGAGATTCCCACACAGCAGAGGCCCAGGAAAGTGCCTTATCTGCAAGGATAGTGATGATGTAGGCAATCTTAGAGCAGTCAGTAGGGAAGCTTGAGGGCTGGAGTTCAAATGTCAGGCCATGGGAGAGGATTATATGAATGGCAGTGAAGTGATGCAACTGACTCTGATAGGTCATGTGACAGTAAAAGCATGGCTGATGTAGTATGTCCAAATTGCATTCATACTCGCCACATTCATCCTATATAGAACATAACTTTTTAACAGTTGCAAAGTAAATTCGAATGTATTACCTACTCAGTGTGTGATTTAGGACGCAGTGAATGATTCACTCATAACTTTAGGCAATCATTTGTCTCCACCTACTGGTGTAACAATGTAACCTGCAGAAAGAGTGAACTGTTGTATAATGTGTAAAAAAAAAACAGTGTTGTAACCATCTAAGGCAATATAAATTATGTATCCTGGAAGATTATATTTGGGTCTTTGTGGATTTGACTACAAAATAACCTGATACAACCAAAGTTTTTCCACACAGTGACATGGCAGAGATCACACACACCTACACAGAGATGAAACGAGTAAATGTTGGCCTGAGTACATGTGAGAGAAACAGAGGTGAGGGTGATGTGTGGTGACATTAATGTCTATTGATTTATGCAGGGCACTGGTGGCCGTGCCGTATTGGAGGGGATGCAATTCGTTTATCAAAGCTTAACTCTCACAAATCAGGATCAACATCTACCAGCCTAAAACAACAGCCAGGTGATTTAACTTAAGGCTGTACACACACATGCAGAGACACACACAACACCCTGTTTAGTAAACTCTTAAACCAATCATTGGAAGTTTATCAAAAGAGTTAAATGCACTGAACCATTTGTCAAGAATGGAGGGGAAAAAAATGTTTAAACCAAAGGCACTACATTTGAATGATTTAAAACTGTTCATTTAAAATTGCATTGATAACTTGAGTATGACAGGCATGTACTAAAAGAGCGAGATTATGTGTACAGATATGTGTGCACACGAACCAACACTGAGTAGACGCTTAGTTCGATCATATATGCACACTTTGCCGAGAGTTAGTGAAAAACAGTGGCTGTCAATCAATGGAGTCCCCTCAAATAATTATTCAAAAAGAACGTAACAATGTAAGTGATAAAATTAAGTATTGTATTACTAATTGTATCTACTAATGTACATTAGTACAAGTAAATGTACATGTACAAGATGTTGTTGTTGTTTTTTCATTCATACACAAATGCAAGATTCAATAACTGAACAAATACCAGAGGAGGCTGACAGTATAAAGGCTCCTCTGATTAGTAATCTGACAATCATAAGGGATATTCAATGTTATGTTTCATCCATCCAGACTGAACATACACTATCGTTAAAAGGTTTGGGTTTGTACACATTTTTCTTTATTTAATTTTTTTAAAGAAATCTTTTATGTGAATTAATCAATTTGTACTATATTTGACAGATATTTAGCAAATAATAAATAGCTGTATATATTTAAAAATTTTGGGATCTGTAAGATTGTTATTGTTTTTAAAAGAAGTTTCTTATACTCAAGGTTGCATTTATTTGATCAAAAATACAGTAAAAACAGCAATATTGTGAAATATGATTACAAGTTAAAATAACTGGTAACACTTTACAATAAAGTCTCATTTGTTAATGTTATTGCATTAGTTAACATAAACTAACTACAAACAATATATATTGTTACAACATATTAACCTTTGTTGATGTTAGTTAATAAAAAGCAAAATTTTCATTGTTTGTTCATGCTAGTTCACAGTGCATTGACTAGTAATGATGTTAACAGATACAGCTTTTGATTTTAATAATGTATTAGTAAATGTAGAAATTAACTACCTGATATTAATAAATCCTGTATATGTATTGTTTATCATTAGTTTATATTACCTAATGTAGTTAACTAATGTTAAAAAATTAAACCTTGTTGTAAAGTGTTACCAATAACTTTTCTATTTGAATACATTTTAAAATGTGATTTATTCCTGTGATGGCAAAGCTGAATTTTCAACATCATTACTCCATTCTTCAATGTCATGTGATCCTTCAGAAATCATGTGCTGATTTGGTGCTCAAGAAACATTTCTTATTTTTGTCAATGTTAAAATCAGTTGTGCTGCTAATATGTTTGTGGAAACATAACGGACAGGTAACGGCAAACCTCATTGGAAAACTCCCTCACGGACCTTCCACTGTTTAGCGTAGAAATAGAAAAACAACCTACAACCTTCCTCCTAAACACAACTGTGACATTAAGGAAGTAAACAAATTCAGTCAGAGTTTATGTGTTTGGTCCTTTGGGTCACAGTGTATTACCCCAGGTTGTAAATATTAGCCTGCCATGGGTCTCTAAATGGGAGTTTGGTGAAGGAGAACATGTTGTGCTACCCATAACCAACACAGATGTCACTTTCTCTCTTTCATCTCTTTGTGTTGTCCTCCTCTAAGGCTAATCTGCTGGAGGGTGCTTATTTTCTACGTGCTTTTGTACCTGCACTTGTGTAAGGAGCATGCATACTGTAACGTCATCCTTGTGTATTTTGGTCATGTTCAAGTATATTTGTTGGTGGGTTTGTGCGTGTATCTGTCCAGTCTTTCATCTCTTACCCTTTTCTTTGCTGTCATCTGGTAAAAGCTTTGGAGTGTGTGCTGTGAAGAGTAGAGACCAGGCTTTTACCAGAGGTGCTCAAACTAACATGACAGTGCTGGAGACAGGAGGACAGGAAAACTAAACAAAAAGAGGAGCTGTTATATCCTTATTTATGCTTTATAGTATAACTTTAACCTAAAATTCACAGCTTTTATGAATAACATATAGCATATCCTATACTGTATATGCTTTAAAGAACATTGTAGCAATGTTTAAGATTCAGGGAAGAAGGAGGCGGGAACCGGCGAACATTTAACAATTTAATAATAAAATAAAACAAATACACAATGAAAGTAAAAGACAGTAGCCCCTCACGGATGACTGCTGTCACATAATAAAACAGAAAAAAACACAACATAAAATCAGGGCTGTTCCTCTCTCGATCTCCTCTGTCGTCGCTCTACGTTTTATGCTTCCGCTCCTCCGTGAGAGATACAAGATCGGTGTGTCGTGCAGGTGGCGCTCATCAGTAATCACGCCAGCGGCCTCGTGCCGCTCTCTCACAGCCCTCGGCATTATCCTGCTCGCCACAAATATGTTTTAAGACAATATAACTTACAAATTAATGAGTCCAAGATGTCCATGTCTTTCTTTCTTCAGTCGAAAAGAAATTAAGGTTTTTGATGAAAACATTCCAGGCCTTTTCTCCATATAATGGACTTCAATATAGGACACAAACGTTTCAAGGACCAAATGACAGTTTCAGTGCAGCTTCAAAGGGTTTTAAATGATACCAGACGATGAATAAGGGTCTTATCTAGCGAAACGGTCGTCATTTAAAAAATAAATACAAAACTTTAAGTTTTATAAGCACAAATGCTCGCCTTGCTCTGTTCTGTGATGCACGTTCGTGATCCTGTTCGAACTCGTTCATCAAAATGAACAAATCTTTTTTCGAGTCATTTTGTTCGTTGAATGAACGAAATGACTCGAAAAAGTTCTAACAGGAGAACTAAACTTCTTCGAACAGGAGTTCGAACAGGAGAGTCACGAACGACGGTACGCGCTCGCGCTGTGCAAGAGAGGGGTGATCAGCGCGTACACGAGCATGATTGACACTGCTAAGACATTCCTCCTGGCTCTGATTGGTTGTTTCTGACCGGGAGCGGTGTATTTCTGCAAATGGCAATAGGACCATAGGGAGGAGCCAGACGAGCTTGATTTTTTCCACAGATTATCTGTCTCATATTCTACTGTCAGGACATAATGACAGTTTTAACAAATACTTGTTTACAAAAGTGACCTACTGGAGCTTTAAGGCAGCGCTTTTGAACCAAATTTACAACCTTCCATAATACATTTATATAAATGACTAATTATGATATTTTTGTATAATAACAAGATGGGAGAGGAAAGGAATGCATGAATAATATTTGACTAATATTGGACTATATTAGAATATCTTTCAAATATAATACAAATTGATTCCTTAGCCAAATGAGACAGATGTATTGTCTCCATTTTCTCTTCTTCCATTCCACTCTTGCCCATTTCTTTTACATTCCTGGAGTAATTCTGCTCCCTAGTGTCTGTCTCTCTTATTCTTTGCTGCAGGGAGAAATACATGAGACAAGCAAATATGTTTTGGTAAATTAAGGCTTTGCTATTTTCTGCTGCTGTAAAATCAACCTGCACATACTGTATACATACCAAAAAGATTATGAATATTTTACTGCCTTAAACTTGTTTGATTGTAGAGTTTCTCTACACACAGACACCATACACCAAATGAAATAAGGATCACAGATATTCATTGAGTGAGATATCCAAAAAAATAAAAAAAATGTAACATTTCATGATGTTAAAAGATTTTAATTTTATTCAGCATATCCTCTTCCTCTTTTTGTTCTTTCTTTTATAAAGTCATTTAACTTTCTCTCCTCCACCTCTGGTTATAGCATTCCTAATTCAATTTTGACCTTTCCATTCACACCTATATCCCACAGACACAGAGAGAGGAAGAGAGGTTTCAGATATTGTTTCTAGTTTCAACTGAAATTTTGAAGGTTGTAATTGAAAGAGTGCTGGAAGGGATGGTCAGAAAATTAGATGATATTCTTTCTTTTTTTCCTTTTTTTTTTTTTTACTTCTGCTTATCCTGAGAGAAAACGGACACTAGCTTCAATATTTAATGTAATTCAACCTTGATGGACTTGAAATGAAGAAGAGGTCAATGTTTGTCCACGTATGACCATGACAGATGGTCTTTCTTTTACAGCCTTTACCTGTTCATCTAGACTTCAAGATGCTCAATGATGAAACTGAAGCTTTCACACTTTGTTTGATTGTTTACTTAAACTTCACATCCACAGAAAGGCAGTTGAATCTGTCTACTGCAGGTGCATTGCAAGAAATGTGACTCTTTTTTTTTCAGAGATAAGTAGCAATGAGAGATCCAGATTATACATCATAAATATTGATATATCTGGTTCATTTCTGCAAGTTAGGCTGGATTGCTTTCATATGTTTGGACACTCCACATCTGAGTTCAGGAAACAGCATTCACACCATCCAAAGAAACAGAACTGAATTGAAGCTAAAACTCCAGAGTGAACGCTCCCTCAGAGTTAATTTTTCAATATCCCCAACTTCCCCCTCTGGTTCCCAGTGCACAAAAGTCATTGGAGAAATCAGACCCTGTGGTGTTTTTAAAACAACCTACTCTTTATTTATATATATATATATATATATATATATATATATATATATATATATATATATATATATATATATATATATATATATATATATCGTGACAATTTCCTCAATAGTTACTTTCACCTTAGTCCAACCACACTCACACACCCCGAGAACAAGAGCGATTAGGTGATATATCAGCCTGTCCTCTCCCAAGAAAGACAGGGAAGGTGAAAGCGATGAAGGAGGGCAAGATCAGATGCTTTCTGTGTGCAAGAGGGCAAATTTGATTGGCAATTACTCCCAGATTAGATGCATCTCCATTTGCAGTATATGGGTTTCAGGTAAAAGCCGGAGGCTGTTTGACCTCAGAGGATTTAGGGTGACCCCTATGACCCTGAGAACATTAGTCATGTGATCAATCTCAACCAGACAGCAGATGCCACTTCCTGTTTTACCTAAATGAGCACACACATACACATTAAGACACCCACATATGGAGACGTTCTGAAGTACTAATTTGATAAACCTCTACCCTGATGGTACAGTAATACAATCACAGCCATTCCCCTGAGATCAGTCCTAATGTGAACTTCAGATCCAATGAGATAACCAAAGAGTGTGTAAAAGTAGTCAATTGGATTATGTGGTGTCGCTAATGGCCCGATGTGCATGTTACAGGAAACAAAAGAAAAGATTTGCGCACTTGAAAGCTTTGAAGGCATTTAATCTAGCTGTATGCAAACTCACTTGAGAGTTATTGTTAATAAAACAAGAAAAATTGTTGTCAAGTGCCAAGTCCTTGTTTCTGAGTGTGTGTGTGTGTGTGTGTGTGTGTGTGTGTGTGTGTGTGTGTGTGATTCTGTAAGAGTGTGTGTGTGTGTGTGTGTGTGTGTGTGTGTGTGTGTGTGTGTGTGTGTGTGTGTGTGTGTGTGTGTGTGTGTGTGTGTGTGTGTGTGTGTGTGTGTGTGTGTGTGTGTGTGTGTAATTCTGTAAGAGTCAATTTGGAGCTTACAAGACAGTCTAACTGGTAAAGGTAATTATTAGAGCAGCAATGCTCAGCTGTAAGTTTAACACTTTAAATTTAGACTTTGCTTTGTTGGAAAAAACAAGGTATGTAATGTGAACAAGTGTTATGAATCTAAGAATGTGCTACTTGGTAGAAATAATTAAAATCCTAAATAATGTTATGATATAATCTCGTTATATAGGCTAATATAAATTATAATACTCCAGTATGCAATAGTACCGAAACAAAACTGCAGGAGTGAGTAATCGTTTGTGATTGTGATACAGCTTTTATACAACAGTTCAATAAATATAGTTAATTGATTTACATTTTAAACATTTCTTGTGTAGTTTTGCACTGCAATCTAAAATAGTTCCAAACAAAGTCAAAGCAGAATCAGGCTTGCACTGAGGTTTTTGTTCCTGAATGAATCAGTGTGATTGAATGAATCGGCTGAGTGAATGATTGAATGACTCACTCATGAAGACAGCATTTGTTTAATTCCTGAATGAATCAATATGTTTGAAAGAATGAGTTAAGTGAATGATAACTCACTCATAATTACAGTAATTTGTTGGCACCCACTGGTTTAACAATGTAACTTGTAAAAACAAAAACCTCACCAATAATGCACAGACAATCACAAACAATAACAATCACAATCACAAACAATAGTACACTAGTACATTATTTTAGCAGTATGCTGTATTAGATAATTAGAAAGAATAAGGGGGATTTTTTCAGTCTGTTTTTAATGTTTTAATATATTATAACAATAATATTGTGAAATATTATTACACTTTTATTTTTATATATTTTAAAAATGTAATTTTATTCTGTCTTGGCAAAGCTGGATTCTTTTTTTTATTTTTTTAACAGCTTAATATTTTAGTGGAAATCATAAAACCTATTTCAGGATTATTTTATGAATAGACTTACTAACTCCAAACTTTTGAATGGTAGCATATACCTTACACTTCATATTAAACACATATGTCAATCCTTCATTCATCCGTCCATCCATTCATCCTATCCCACCATCTTCACAGTCATTCATCTACTATTCAGTCTTTTTTTTCTCCTTTTTGGTGTAAAAATGGTAGATGGTGTGTGAAGCCTGGTTCACACGGGACGATTTTAAAATTGTCGGCCGATTTTCCAAACCTGAGAGACCCCACACATGGCGATAAAAAATCACGGGTCTAACAGTTTTGGTCGTACAGTGTGAGGTGCGCAGCCACACGACAAAATCAACACATCACACACGAACCGATTTGACTCCCGAGCATTCCCAGGTCAGACGGAAAATCTCGCAAAATCCCTCGAGACCAAACGTGACTTCAGAGTAAACAATCATGGCGGACGAAGAGGATGCAATGGCGATAGTTTGTAGTTTGTTTTTAACCGAAACAAAAAACGTTATCAAAAGAAAAGGCGGTGGTCAAAGAAGTGGAGACAACGCGAGCATGGACGGCTGTTTTGATTTTGTTTCCCGGTGCTTCCTCTGCGCCTCGTCACCTCGCTTTCTGATTGGCTACACGCCACAGTCCACAGGCTGCGTGCTCGTTTGTCCCCGGGGAGCACCACACACGAGGAGAAATCGGGCCAAAAAAATCCAACATGTTGGATATCCCCGATTTGAGATCGGAGCGGTCCCGACGTCCTTCCGAGCAGACGAGAGCACTCTTAACACACCACACACGGCAGGAATATCTGATCAGATTATTTTACCATAATCGGAGCATACTTAAGATTGTCGGAAGGGGTAAATCGGGGCTAAAATCGGCCTAATTATCCTGCCTTGTGAACCAGGCTTAAGCAAAACGGCCATTGTTAAATATGTCCCCAACCTTTTATAACAGGCCTGATTTGTAACATCTCAAACACCTTTAACCATGACCACCTGATGATGGTAATTGTAGCAGCTGATTCAGAGTTCAGGTCTGCCAGTTCTGAGAGCCTGTCTTGATAAATGACCATGAAGAAAGATTCTGATTATCTTCCAAGCCCTCTGCTCCTTTGTGCTTAGCTCTTCACCACAAACACACAAATAAACCCTAATGCACAAGGATGGAAAAAAATACACAGGCATGTTCTGAAATAGCAGTGATAGGAAGCACAAACCATCCATCACTTGTAAATATGACAAACACAAAATCAAATCAAGGCATCATTATGCCAGAAAAGATTTAATCGCTCTGTCCATCTGAACATTAAAGGACAATTAGCTTATAACGCTAGTGTATGGGGCATCGAATAAGTACAAATAAAAATCGCTAGTTAATACCACTAACAAAGCTCAAAATAGCCCCACACTAACACAGAAGCATAATGAGGGTCCCTACCTGCAAACCGAAGCCATCTTTAGAAAACAGTCTCGACCAGTCGAACTACGAACGCCGTGCTATGTGAGCTGAACTGTGACTATCGACCATGCTATCGACCAGGACGTAGCATGGCGTTCGTGGTTCAACTGGTCGAGACTGTTTTCCAAAGATGGCTCCTGCTTGTATACGCGAAGTATACTGTCTTTATAAAGTATCTTCTTATTAAACTGTCTGTACACTTACAAAGTTCTCAATGCTTCGGTTTGCAGGTAGAGACCCTAATTATGCTTCCGTGTTAGTGTGGGGCTATTTTGAGCCTTGTTAGTTGTATTAACTAGCGATTTTTATTCGTTCTTATTCGATGCCCCATACTCTAGCGTTATAAGCTAATCTGTGGTTAAACTAAAAATAACGTTAAAACTGGGTACATTCGATTATCATGAAAACGCATCCCAAAGAACGGTCGACTCAGTACCCATGTGTTATTTAGCCCTAGGTTCATTTTTGGCAGGAATTGTCCTTTAAGTCCAGTGTCCACATGTGAAATGAATGCACAGAAAGTAAAAAAAATAAGGCGGATGTGTAAAGTGGAGATGAGAGGAATACGGAGAAACTGGCTGTTTGCCCTGCAGCATCCGGTGGAGATTTCAGACTGAGCTTGAGCTAATGCTTAACACATTATCAAACATTTGCTGACAATGAGATATGGCCCTGAGGGAAACATGTCTGTAGAACTGATTTGACCCAGAGTCACCCACAAACACAGACATTGGCTTGAACCTCATCAGAATCTGGCTTCGATCTTCCACAGAGGTAGTATTTCATAGTTCTTTTCATCACATACCTTTGTGGAAGGTATGATTGTATGATTTCAGGGATATGATTTCATTCACAATCAGGTGAAATACCAATTCACCTTTATACCAATATAAACATTCATCAACTCACACATCAGTTACGGTAAACGGAAGCTCAAGCATGCTTGCTTGACGTGCGATAACCAATGAGTTTCATTCTCATGTTTGTTCTTGCATGTCGGGCAAGTGAGGTTGAGCTTCTGTTTATGTTCGCTGATCAATGTTTATGTGAATAAAAGTCTAAATTCAATCTGTTCATAATATGAAGCAGTTGTGTCTCTTCAAAAAATTTGAAATAAACAGCTCAATTCATATGGATTTAGTTTTTTATGAACTTTTTGAAGCGTCAAAGTGGTAATTGCCTAGCTGTCAACGGAGGGACAGAAAGCTCTCAGATTTGACTAAGAATACCTTAATTTGTGTTCAGAACATGAACGAAAGTCATACGGGTTTGCAACGACATAAGGGTGAGGAAATGATGACAGAATTTTTATTTTTGGGTGCAATAGGCCTTTAATTCCTTTGGAAGCATCTAATGGTGTACTTAGTTTTTCCACACATGGCTTCTCCATTTTGGTTTTGCTTTTGTTAAATAAATAATGACACTGTGTAATATATCATGTGTTGTTCATCTGAGGTTGTATTTCCTAATTTTAAGACCTGCCAAGGACCAGAGGATTTTTTATTATGTCCTGATATGCAAAACCATAGAATTCAAAGAGGTTGTAGGGGAGAGCCGGGACGGTTGAAACACTTTTCAGATAAACGTCGTTTTCTAAGATAAGGTTACAGATAGATTTTTTTTGTGTGTGTGATCAACAACTCACACATGTGTTCTCTTAGTATCATGTGTTATTCGGTAGAAACATAGAATGATTTAAGTGAAAATTTACTTTGAATGGGAGTTGGGCTTTGTTTCAATCGTCCCTCGAGAGCGGGACGATTGAAACACAGGGGTGGGACGGATGAAACATAACAGTTTAAACGGTAACTATTCATCTAATTCTTGTTTTTATGAACAATACCTGACAAGTAACTTATGTACATATTGTTACAAACATATTTTGTCATTAATTTTCATTTTAAGGTTCATATTAACATTTTTGTTCTGTCGCCCAATAAACAATCGGCGATAAGCCTTTGCGCATTTTGCGTAATCTTTCTAATAGGCTATTTTGAAGAAGACAGACAAATCCGTTTACAATTAATTCTTACATTTATTCCTTGAGTCATATTGAGTGATTTAGTCATATTGAGTGTTTTCCCATGACCAGGTTTAACTGGCACGAGTCGCTGTTTCAACCGTCCCGACAGCGCCTCCAGCCATTTAAACCTGTTTTGTCCGTAAACTAAAAAACTCTGATATTATACACTTAAGGGTGTGATGCAGTACTAATACACCTGCCGTATTATTATTACAATGGCACATGAAGCAATAAATACAACTTGTCAGTCAAAAAAAAGTACCGCAGGAAAGATTTCACTAACCACACTCAAAAACAGCTTTCCGGCTCTAACTTTAAAACGGCAAGACGCAAAGAAGAAATGTTTTCGCGGGTCTGATAGGCATTGCGTCCTGTACGTGCTGACGAAATTTGACGTACATAACGTGAGTGGTTTTCAAGGAAATCTCAATGTTTCATCCGTCCCGCGTTTCAATCGTCCCGGCTCTCCCCTACTCTCTTTTTCACACAACTGAATATAAAATACATTTTGTTTTTACCCAAAATATATTTTGAAATTGTATTTATTTATTTATGTATTTATTTACTTACTTACTTATTTTATTTATTAATTAATTTTTTGTTGTTTTTTTCTAGTCACCTTAACATCTTCCAGTTTTGCCAGGCGATATAGCTAAGCATCAGGTAGTTAGATGAGCAAACAACTTCAGGCTAGTGTAAGCTTTTTTTCCCCTGCAGGAATGTGTGTTTTAAAGTAAAAGAAAGTGAGTCAGATAGGAGGTGTGTTTGAGGTAGAAGAGCTAAGACAATGAATTCAAAGTGCTGTTTAACAGAGCTTGGCTGTGGATGTCTGGCTTGCCAGTATGAGTTTGTCAGAAGCAGCAACACTATAGCTCTGCAGGGTTTGTCCTGAACAATAATGTCACCTAACACCATATTTGTCCACTCACCGAAAGAGATAATTGATTCAAAAAGAGCAATGGAAACAAACATGACTTGTGCAAGGGAGAATTTCTTTATATTTTGTATGAATGGGAAACAACATGTTTGTGATGCCTTTAAATACCTGTAGCATAGTAGTATGTGAGTGGTAAATCAAATTATGATGTACTTTTCAACACCATGCTTAAATGCTGCACTGTCATGTAAAAGTTATAGCAGCTGTCACGAAACTGCTCCGAGACACGAAGGTGGAGAATCCAAATGCAGTTTTATTAAGGGGTAATCCAAAACAGGCAAGGTCAAAACACAGGCAGGCAGTCCGTACAAACAAACACACAAAGCAGGCAGGCGTCAGAGGCAAAAGAGTAATCCAAAACAGGCAAGAAATCCAAAAAGACCAAGAGACAAGAAAACGGGGAGAATGCTCAGAATTGCAGTGTGACACTAAAACAAGACTTTGCGGTGAGTGAATGAATGAACATGGTATAAATAGACAGACTAACAGGATGAGACACAGGTGAATGCAATCAGTGAATGAGGTACAGGTGAATGTGATCAGTGATAAGTGATGGTGAGTCCGGGCAGTGAGTTATGGGAAATGTAGTTTGTGAGTGATAATAGTCCTATCTGGAGTGCCCTCTGGTGGCTCTCAAGGGCACTCCAGCTGGTGACCGTTACATAGCCCCCCCCCTTTAAGGAGCGGATTCCAGACGCTCCTCAACTTGTCCAGGAGGGAGGTGGAGCGGAGGCGGACCTGGGGGCAGGATGGAGGGCCAGGCCCGTGGAGCGGAAGAGGACCTGGAGACTGCGGTGGAGCAGGCTGTGGAGGCGACCAGGGCGGAGCAGACGACCCATCGGGCGGCCAGAGCGAAGCAGACGACCCATCGGGCGGCCAGGGCGGTGAAGACCCCTCGGGCGGCCAGGGCGGTGAAGACCCCTCGGGCGGCCAGGGCGGTGAAGACCCCTCGGGCGGCCAGAGCGGTGAAGACCCCTCGGGCGACCAGGGAGGTGAAGACCCCTCGGGCGGCCACGGCGGTGAAGACCCCTCGGGCGGCCACGGCGGTGAAGACCCCTCGGGTGGCCACGGCGCAGGAACAGAACCCGACTCAGGAACAAACACAAGGACAGACACAAACACAGAAACAAAAATGGGTTCGGGAACAGACGCTGGCTCAGGAACAGACACTGGCTCTGGCTCAGGAACAGACACCAGAACAGTAACGGCCACAAGGACAGACACAAACACAGAAACAAACATTGGTTCAGGAGCAGATACCGGCTCCGCTGAGCGTTCAGGTTCAGGCGTGACTTGAACAGTCTCTGGATCGGCAGGCGTGACTTGAACAGTCTCTGGATCGGCAGACGTGACTTGAACAGTCTCTGGATCGGCAGACGTGACTTGAACAGTCTCTGGATCGGCAGACGTGACTTGAACAGTCTCTGGATCGGCAGACGTGACTTGAACAGTCTCTGGATCGGCAGACGTGACTTGAACAGTCTCTGGATCGGCAGACGTGACTTGAACAGTCTCTGGATCGGCAGACGTGACTTGAACAGTCTCTGGATCGGCAGACGTGACTTGAACAGTCTCTGGATCGGCAGACGTGACTTGAACAGTCTCTGGATCGGCAGACGTGACTTGAACAGTCTCTGGATCGGCAGACGTGACTTGAACAGTCTCTGGATCGGCATCTTGTCCGTAGACACTGGCTGGACGGTCTCTGGCTGGACGGTCTCTGGCTGGACGGTCTCTGGCTGGACGGTCTCTGGCTGGACGGACGTGGCTGACGTGAAACTCTGGCTGGACGTGGCTGACGTGAAACTCTGGCTGGACGTGGCTGACGTGAAACTCTGGCTGGACGTGGCTGACGTGAAACTCTGGCTGGACGTGGCTGACGTGAAACTCTGGCTGGACGTGGCTGACGTGAAGCTCTGGCTGGACGTGGCTGACGTGAAGCTCTGGCTGGACGTGGCTGAGAGAAGCTCTGGCTGGACGTGGCTGACGTGAAGCTCTGGCTGGACGTGGCTGACGTGAAGCTCTGGCTGGACGTGGCTGACGTGAAGCTCTGGCTGGACGTGGCTGACGTGAAGCTCTGGGTCTGGTTTGGCAGGACTGAACCCTTGACTGATGGCCCTCTTGGCAGCGCGTGCAGACATAAGCGGGGGATCGGCCACGCTGGAAACCGGTCCTGTACGTCCATAGACCAATCCAGTGGCTGGCTTGATGGTTAGCAAGACGTGATGATTCCCAGGCCAGGCAGGTGAGACGTGAACTGACTCTGGCTGGGCAGACTGGACGTGGAGCTGTGAAGACCCTGAACTGGACGCGGCCAGCGGTGAGGGCTCTGGGGGTACTGTGAGCTTGCAGGGTGTTTCATCAGCCAAGCCCACAGTAAATGCCGTACCGCTCAAGGAGAGGGCTAGGTCGACATACCCTTCTAGGGTCCAGCCGGTATAGTCCTCCGGCATCAATTGAGCAACATCATCATCCAGCCCACTCAAAAACAGGTCCATGAGCTGGGTGTCATTTAATGTTCCCAGATGACAGCAAGACAAAAAGTCCCTTGCATACCTCTCAATAGGCTGGGCATCTTGGAACACCGAAGAAAGGAACTTCCTCAGGGCCTGGTTGCTGACAACTGCTGGATCCATATGTGGCAAAGTCTTCTGTCACGAAACTGCTCCGAGACACGAAGGTGGAGAATCCAAATGCAGTTTTATTAAGGGGTAATCCAAAACAGGCAAGGTCAAAACACAGGCAGGCAGTCCGTACAAACAAACACACAAAGCAGGCAGGGGTCAGAGGCAAAAGAGTAATCCAAAACAGGCAAGAAATCCAAAAAGACCAAGAGACAAGAAAACGGGGAGAATGCTCAGAATTGCAGTGTGACACTAAAACAAGACTTCACGGTGAGTGAATGAATGAACATGGTATAAATAGACAGACTAACAGGTTGAGAAACAGGTGAATGCAATCAGTGAATGAGGTACAGGTGAATGTGATCAGTGATAAGTGATGGTGAGTCCGGGCAGTGAGTTATGGGAAATGTAGTTTGTGAGTGATAATAGTCCTATCTGGAGTGCCCTCTGGTGGCTCTCAAGGGCACTCCAGCTGGTGACCGTTACAGCAGCAATGAAAGTGAACTTTGTTGATGTGGTTTCTTTTTCTTCAGTTCAGTCTATCAGGAGTTAGTCTATCAGTCTATCAGAAAATGCATCTCTATTCTACCAGTTGCAAAAAAAACTTTCATGTTTTAGACTGTAGGCTGAGTACTAATATTATGGAAAACATGTATAAGAAATGTGGTCAATTGTAATGGCAATATATGATTAGTGACTAGCTGGAGGGCTAAACATTGTTGTGCTATTCTGTAAATCAATCAAATGCTAATGCTTCATGGCTGCTATGTACTGTGGCTTTAAAACTCACATTTGCCCCCCACATTGTAAGAGAAATCAAAATATACTACTTTTAGTGTGGCAAACCATGCTTGCATAAGATGTTAGCATTATGATGCAATTATTACGACTGTAACCCTTGTTCCCTGAGAAGGGAACGAGACACTGCGTTGACTACTAAACTTTGGGGAACGACATTAGCGTAACGAATCTGAAGTATGTATGAAATCCAATCCTGATTGGTGCTGCGTCATGACGTAACATGTGACGGCATACACAGAAGCTACAAAGGGACGCTGGCACACAACAGAGTTAGCTTCTGCGATGAAGCAAGTTGCTCCCAGGCAGGGGAAGGCGTGGCGGAGGGACAAACTTCTCAGGGAACAAGGGTTACAGTCGACTACGACACTTTGGGGAATGAGTACCCACTATGCCACAACGAGCCCTGCCTGTCCCAGTGTGAAGCTGCGCACAGGCACACTTGTGCACTAGAGCACTAGAGTGCCTGGCGCAGAAGAAATGTCCAGGCTATAGAATCTGATAAAAGTATGAGGGGTGGCCCATCCTGCTGCATCACACACTTCTTGGATCAGGACCCCTGAAAGGAGGGCTCTAGAGGACTCCATGCCTCTGGTTGAATGAGCCCTCATGGCCAAAGGTGAAGGTGAGCTGCGCACCTGATAGGCCATAGAGATAGCCTGAACGACCCAGTTACTGATGATCTATTTGGATGCGAATTGCCAGCTCTTGTGACTAGGCCATAATAAGCCAGTCGTCAATATAATATAGCACCCTGATACCCTGAAGCCTCAGCGGAGCTAGAGCTGCATCCATGCATTTGGTAAACGTGCGAGGGGGAGAGCCGAACAGAAGAACCCAAAATTGGAACGCTTTGCCCCAGAAAGCGAACCTCAGGATCTTCCTGTGAGATGGAAGGATGGATATGTGGAAGTATGCGTCCCTTCGATCTATCGTGACAAACCAATCCTCAGATTTGATCTGACTCACGATGATGGGAATAGTGAGCTTCTTGAACCTGAATCTCCTCAGAGACCGATTCAAATGCCTTAGATCTAAAATTGGCGCAACCCTCCATCCTTCTTGAGAACAATGAAGTAGCGGCTGTAGAACCTGGACTCCCTGTCCAGCAGGGGAACATGCTCTATGGCCTCCTTTACCAGCAGGGAGTTTACTTCCTGTTCCAATATCCGACCCTGCACTGGGTCGACTGGAGTCTACACCAACCCGTTGAATTTCGGTGGGTGGAATCGAACTGCAGCCTGTAACCCTTCTCTATTGTGCACAGGACACAAGGAGAAATATTTGGCACGTCTTGCCATGCTTTGAAATATTCTACTAAGGGAACCAGCCTCTCGAGACTGATTTCGGGTATTATTCGAGATTTGTTCTCGATCCCCTGAAGCGGCACTCTGGCAGGGTTTGGTCGAAGGATGTTCGATTCTCGATGTGTGGACGCGAGCGCTGCCTGACCGTAAGCCTGTGGGGCAGACAGAGCAGCGTGCTTTCGCTGGAAACCGTTGTGTCCCGAAGCGCACTTAACGGCGGGATCCTGACATCGATTTCCTTACTCCCCAGAGGGGAGGCTCTTTCGGTTTCGTTCTCGACGCCTTGAAGCAGAGGACCGGCAGGGAATAATCGAAAACAGTTTCCGTGGTGCGGACGCGAACACTGCCTGGCCGCAAGCCTTTGGGGCGGACACTGCAGCGTGCATTTGCTGAAAACCGATGTGTCCCGAAGAGCACTTGTCGCTGGATACAAACATCGATTTCCTGTGGGCTCCGTGGAGTAGCGATTCTCGCTCGTCCTTCCACAGGGGGGACAGCTCTGCTATTTTCGTCTCGATTTTGATACTCTGAAGCGGAGGACCAGCAGGGAAAAATTGAAAACAATTTTCGATGTGCGGACGGAACATTGCATTGCCGCAAGCCTGTGGGACAGACAGAGCAGCGTGCGTTCGCTGCTCATCATTTTAATTCCTCAGAATTAAATGCAGCCATAAACACTGGATAAGTGAAACACGGTCTGAATGGTAGGCTGAATTAAAATATCTAACTACTTAAAGTCAGATAATATTCCATCATTTTAATTTCTTAGAATTAAATGCAGCCATAATTACCAGACAATACTGTTTTAATATTCATTTATACGGTCTTGTAATCTACACGCTGCCTCGGCAAACGCGATATTCTAGTCGTTACAGTATATTTGGCTTTCATCCCTCGAGAAGAAAGTCAACAGGTGCAAGGCTGAAACATCCAACAGCGCACGGATGTACGCGTCGAGATATTTCTCAATGAACACTGCCAGCACCCACAGGAGCTGACTGTGCATGCCTCGCACCCACACAGAATCTTTATTGCAGAGTAGACCCGTAATCTATGCGCTGCCTTGGCAAATGCAAGATCCGAGCCACTAGATTCTATATTGCAATGCAGACCTTTATTTAGGACAATTCTTATGGGACAAACAACACCAAATAGGACAGACAGTTTGACACAGAGCAAAAAGCTAACTCTGTTGTGTGCCGGCATCCCTTCGTAGCTTCCATGTATGCCGTCACATATTACGTCATGACGCAGCACCAATCAGGATTGGATTAGTTTCATTCATACTTCAGATGCATTACTCTAAGGGTGTTCCCCAAAGTGTCGTAGTTGACGCAGTTTGAGTTCCCTCGAAAGGGAACACTCTAAATTCAATTACTTTGGTTATTAGTAGGCTACATCCTCCACAGTACAATACACCGTAGAAATGTCAGTGAAAACGTGGCCTGTTCTAAGAGTGGTCTGTGGATCCTTCAGCCATGCATCAGCAGAGAAGGTTGCCAAAACCTTCTAGGCGATGATGACTGAGAGAAGAAGGGGAAGTGATTCACTGTTAAGCCTTCAATGTAATGGGTGATATCAGGAGGGGCCTTTTTAGAAGTATGAGAGGTGGAGGTTTCAAGTCACACCAGATGGCAATAAATTTTAATTTGTGGTGAATAGATAGCAACTGTATATGGAATGAGCATGTAATGGGGGCGCCACTGAGCAATGGAAATTTAAGTGGTGCACATCTGTTTTAATAAACATTAGCAGACTAATAGTGTATAGAGCATAGGGGTGATAGAGGAACATAGTTTATCTTTGCATTTCTCCATCAGTGTTGCTGTATGGCACTAAACAGGGAAACTGTCATTCCTAGTTTCCCCCAGACAGATTCAGGTATACACCATTAGAGATGTCTGCTTTAATTAGCATGGACATAGTAGGCAAATTTCAGTGTCACGCCCCATATTTAATGTAGTTTAATTCCTGTTTCTCTTTTTACATCCTCTTACAGACTCGTTCTCTGCTTTTTTTCAAGTTTCCTCTTACCTCTCTTCACAAGTAGTGCTTGCCAAATGCAAATTGGCGCCTATATACGACCCCTATACGACGCCTATCACTGTATACATATATAAGCTCCTTCAGTATTATCAGCAGCTATCGCATTTCTCATGAGCCAATTAAATTACGAAATTTGCCAGGCAAACCGCATCATCTCACAAGGAATCGTGCAATCGACGATTTAGAGAGAGAAATTCGTTCCCCACAAGCATTTCACCTCAGATTCATTCAAGTTCGTAAACTTGAACACAAGATTTGCCGCATTGATCATAAGCTGCCTGATTTGGAAGTAACCTCAGTCTGCATTGCTGCTCGTAGCGATGCATTGTTGACACAGAACTCGATGTAATTCACTCTCCAATCATCTCTGAAAGTCTTCACAAAGCTAAGCTAAGTTCCTTTTTAATGCTCATTGCTAAAAGCTATCAGGGTATAGACAACTTGCTTTTTGCTAATGCTATCTGTGTTGCTTGGGCTAATCTAGTCATTTTCATTAAAATGCTCTTGCTAGGCTTATGCGATCATATTGGCTATGTGGTTACTTATCTGTTGTCATTGGCAACTGCTCGTGTTGCACATGCTGTGCTTTTAGCACTATGCAGCACAGATTTAGGCAGCTTGAGGTGATAGTTAGGAAATAACAATTCATGGTGCAAACAGAATCATTCTGTGTGGCACAGCTCTAAAAAGACATAGTAAACAGTCACTATTCAGTTGAGTCAGTTCAGCGCTGATTCTGTCGGGTAACGCCCACGCTTGGTATATCTAGTTCTTGGAAACACGGCGTTCTTAAAGCTATAGTGTATTGGAAATTTGCTTGCTCTAAAAACACTGCTTGTTCTAAAGGCTATCATTATCACACGGAGCGTGCCACTCTGCCACGGCCACCTCGGGACTCGGCCGTGAAGTCAGTGCTGAAGCAGTCATCATATGGAGGAAGCCATTGCGGCTGCGCCTGCCAAATGCCCCAGGAGCCTCTGAAAAGGTTTCAGTTGGACCCTTTCTCACTTCTGAAAGCACCGACCAGACACGTTCCTGCTATGAGATGTGTTAGAACGAGTCCAGCTCCTTACCGGAAAAAGAGATCCTCAGCCCGTGGATGAGTTTACATTTTCCCAGTTGACCTGAAGACCCAACTGGCTATGTAGCACTTGAAGGGTAGGATTTGTACTTAGACTTCGAACCCTCAAACGCAAAAACACAGGATAGCCTGCGTTGCGGAGGATAGAGGTCTTCATTTTGAATGCTGCAGACCAATCTCGGGGACGGATCATTCAAAAATGCATCTCTGCGTTAGCAACTTGAACGGAGGCTTGTACAGGGCCCGAGTCGCAGGTCCGATATTGGCCATAACCCACCACCTTTCTTGGGTACAACGAAGTACGAGCTATAGAAGCTGGTCTTTATATCGGCTGGAGGAACCGGTTCAATCGCATCTTTTGCCAGTAGGAGTGTGATGTCCGCGCGCATAACAGGGCACATTCGCTCAACACTGAAGTGTAACGAACAGCGCTGAACTTGGGCGGACGCTGGGCGAACTGAATTGTACAGCCGAAAAAAATTGTACATCCCGAAGCGGGGTCTGAGTGGAGTGCACAACACTTACCTGTCTCCACGTGACAGCAGTGTGAGAAGGCGTGACCGGTTCCTTGAACCACACCCAGCTGCCAGCTGGCGGTACAAGAGGGGGCTGAGGGGTGCAAGGCTTTACTGGGTCGTACACTGCTAGTCTGGCCCTCTTGGGACCCAGGAACAGAGGAATTTGCTCTTTATTTGAGTCGGGTACCGCTGGAATCTGGGCTGCTGCGGAGGCCCAGCAGGAACAGGAGCGGCTGCAGGGGGACGCCCTCGACGACGAGCAGGCGGAGGAACTGCCACCAGCGGCGGGGTGGAGGCAGCAGCGGGCCACCATGGTAGAATGTGCCGGATGGCCTCCGTCTATGCTTGGGCAGCAGAGAACTGTTGGGCGCAGTTCTCCACCGCATCGCCAAAAAACACAACCTGGGAAATTGGGGAGTCCAGGAACCAACCTTGACCGCATCCGCCATATCAACCAGGCTGAGCCAACGATGGCGCTCCTGGACCACTAAAGTGGACATCCCCAGACCGTTCGCGCATGCCACAACGCTCGTGCCCAGGAGGGTGAGGTCGGTTGAAGTGCGGAGCTCACCTATGAGCGCATGGTCTGGGCTACCCTCGTGCATGTCCACGAGTGCCTCTGGTGCCATAGCATGCAAAGGGGAGGCGGCTTTCCCACAGGCGTGGTATGCTCTGCCCGTCGAAACGAATGAGAACTCATTCGAGGATCCTCTGACCAAAAGGCAGTGGCCACCTGACACAGGTGCACCTGTGTCGCGACAGACCGCTCCACTGGAGGGATAGCCTCGTAACCCACCACCACTCCTCCGTCAAGGATAGTGAGAGGGGGGGAGCTACTCTGGTAGTTTCTGGTAGAGAAAGGTGCCGTCCACGACCTGGTAAGCTCTCCATTCACTTAGGGAAAGAGAGGCACTGGGGTGGCGAGCTGAGAACCAGCGCGGCCCGCCCCGAGATACCAATCATCCAACCGACACTGTTCGGGACATGGTGGAGGATTCCACTCCAGCCCGACAGCCTCGAGCCCAACAGGTGGCCCATTTCAGCATAGCTGACATTTCTGGATCTGGCTCGGGCAACATTACACTCCCAGATAGAGATAATGCAGCCGAGTCATCATTTTCAGAGGTCAGCTCACCCTCCGATGCTGCAATCGGCACCCTGTCCTCTGGAGGGGCCCAGAATGAAACGGCTGGTTGGTTGGTCCAGTGCAGAGGGACCAGCGCGCTCAACGGGGGCTCCGCCGGCTGCGGTATGATAGAGGAGTGAGGGGCACACAGGGATTGGTTAACGGACAGGGAAGCCTCACTATGATCCTCTGATCACCCATCCCACACGGCTCCGTAACTGGACGTGGTAATGGGGACTCCACCTTCACGCATGAAGGCGAGTCTCGATCTCAACACCGCGATAGTCATGTTCTTGCAATGAGAACATGAACTATCCACAAAAGCTGCTTCAGCGTGCTGAATTATATTTATGTATATATATATATATATATATATATATATATATATATATATATATATATATATATATATATATATATTAGGGCTGGGCAAGTTAACGCGTTATTATCGCGTTAACGCATTTATTAATTAATGCCGACAAATTTTTTATCGCACGTTAACGCAGTTTTTTTTTATTATTATTATTTTGAAAGTCCGTTGCTCACTGGCTCTGAATACACATAGGCCTACAGTCAAACCATGATCACAGGAGGGGTGGGATGTTGGTCAGCCAGCAAATAACCCACCCAAACAAGCAGTGGAGAGAGGCAGGTTCTCTCTGGTGAACAGTTAAAGGGTTGCGCTCCGCGAGTGAATGACAGGCGCTCTATGGATATTACCTATAAAACCTATAGATAATAACTATTTAGATTCTGGAAACTCACTAACAGCGAGCCGAGGATCAGTCTCTCTTCTAATGATTTGTGCTGCGCGTCCTTTATAAAAAGTTATAGACAATTCAACTTCGGCAACGAGCAGGCGCGGGCGCGTGCGTGAGGCGAGCATGACCGCAACAGTTTCACAGGAACCTACCCGCTTGTCGCTGCACCTTGTGCTCGACCACTTCACCTCACTCTTGGCTGATTTATACTAATGCGTCGGACTTACGCCGAAGACAATACGATAGACTACGCGTTGGTTTTCATTTATATCTCTGCGTCGTTGTCCGCGTTGACGCGCAATTACACATGCAGAGGGAGCATGTGAAACCCGGGGAGCGGTTCTAGCAATCACAGCGCTTGCGGTACGCGTAGAATTGACGTTACATTTTTGGAGAGGTGCACGTCAGGGTACGCCGAAGTGTACGCGCGCTACACAGCAACAGCGTAAGTATAAAGTATAAATTGTTTTTTTTTACTCTGTTTAATGTAATCTTACGTGGGAAACCATGGCATGACCAAACCTAAGCTACTATAAGTAACGTTGGTCGACTTATATAGTAGTGATCATGACCTCTGACTACTACAGACTGTTTCTGCTGCTCCCTGATAAAAGATACCTGTTGATACCTGTTCAGAAAAAAAAACAAGAAAACTGGACTCGTTTTAACAAACTAGATAAAAGGTAATGCCCTGGCAGTGACAAATAGCTTTGTTTAAATATTTGATTTGATTACATTAATGTCTAAGTTGAGATTTGAGATTACTGTGTAAAGGGAATACTGCTGGTATAAAAGCACCTTATTTGTTTAAAGTTATTGCACTTTTGTGTATATAGCAGTACATTTAAATCAAAAGTGCGCAATACACTACTTTAGAAGTCATTATTCAATTTTGCGCATAACAATGCGATTAATCGCGATTAATCGCAAGAAAACCATGCGATTAATCGCGATTAAAAATTTTAATCGTTGCCCACCACTAATATATATATATATATATATATATATATATATATATATATTATCCTGGCCTTAGTTATATTATAGTTTACTTTGTTAATACTGACACCTTGAGGTCACTTTAAGTAGTATGTCGCCTTTAATAATTGATCAGTCATTTTGGATTTTAGAGCTCTTGGTGCAGAGTATAGAGGTGCATCCACGTCCATCCTTCTTCTTTCGTTCCTGAAACGGCACAATCTGTAAGTTTAAAAGACTAATCTAAGCGGTAAAATATGATTACATGTATTCTGATTCACATTATTATTCACATGTTTGAGAACGATTTACATGTGATATGTTAAATGTAACCCGAGGCACATAATTGTGAGGCTTGATTGTTTGTCCTTCTTAACACAGCTATCTTCTAAGTTATGTAAAGTCGATTTATGTGCATTTTAAATGTTGTTTTGATCTATGTGAACTGAATGTAACATTCTAAGAGATATTTTTTTAATATCATTGTTCATTTGTGTTACAGTTTCTCAAATTGGGCTTCAGTAAAGAAAGTTTGACACTGACAACTGTTTACGACCTTTACTAAGCCTTTGTTTAACTCGCTGCAAAACCAAACAAATTGAGGGCATAAGAGATATATATACAGGTCCTTCTCAATTCTTCTCAATTAGCATATTTTGATAAAGTTCATTATTTTCCATAATGTAATGATAAAAATTAAACTTTCATATATTTTAGATTCATTGCACACCAACTGAAATATTTCAGGTCTTTTATTGTTTTAATACTGATGATTTTGGCATACAGCTCATGAAAACCCAAAATTCCCATCTAAAAAAATTAGCATATTTGATCCGACCAATAAAAGAAGTGTTTTTAATACAAAAAAAGTCAACCTTCAAATAATTATGTTCAGTTATGCACTCAATACTTGGTCGGGAATCCTTTTGCAGAAATGACTGCTTCAATGCGCCGTGGCATGGAGGCAATCAGCCTGTGGCACTGCTGAGGTGTTATGGAGGCCCAGGATGCTTCGATAGCGGCCTTAAGCTAATCCAGAGTGTTGGGTCTTGCGTCTCTCAACTTTCTCTTCACAATATCCTACAGATTCTATATGGGGTTCAGGTCAGGAGAGTTGGCAGGCCAATTGAGCACAGTAATACCATGGTCAGTAAACCATTTACCAGTGGTTTTGGCACTGTGAGCAGGTGCCAGGTCGTGCTGAAAAATGAAATCAGATGGAAGCATGAAGTGCTCCAAAATCTCCTGATAGCTAGCTGCATTGACCCTGCCCTTGATAAAACACAGTGGACCAACACCAGCAGCTGACATGGCACCCCAGACCATCACTGACTGTGGGTACTTGACACTGGACTTCAGGCATTTTGGCATTTCCTTCTCCCCAGTCTTCCTCCAGACTCTGGCACCTTGATTTCCGAATGACATGCAAAATTTGCTTTCATCCGAAAAAAGTACTTTGGACCACTGAGCAACAGTCCAGTGCTGCTTCTCTGTAGCCCAGGTCAGGCGCTTCTGCCGCTGTTTCTGGTTCAAAAGTGGCTTGACCTGGGGAATGCGGCACCTGTAGCCCATTTCCTGCACACGCCTGTGCACGGTGGCTCTGGATGTTTCTACTCCAGACTTAGTCCACTGCTTCTGCAGGTCCCCCAAGGTCTGGAATCGGTCCTTCTCCACAATCTTCCTCAGGGTCCGGTCACCTCTTCTTGTTGTGCAGCGTTTTTTGCCACACTTTTTCCTTCCCACAGACTTCCCACTGAGGTGCCTTCATACAGCACTCTGGGAACAGCCTATTTGTTCAGAAATTTCTTTCTGTGTCTTACCCTCTTGCTTGAGGGTGTCAATGATGGCCTTCTGGACAGCAGTCAGGTTGGCAGTCTTACCCATGATTGCGGTTTTGAGTAATGAAACAGGCTGGGAGTTTTTAAAAGCATCAGGAATCTTTTGCAGGTGTTTAGAGTTAATTAGTTGATTCAGATGATTAGGTTAATAGCTCGTTTAGAGAACCTTTTCATGATATGCTAATTTTTTTAAATAGGAATTTGGGGTTTTCATGAGCTGTATGCCAAAATCATCAGTATTAAAACAATAACAGACCTGAAATATTTCAGTTGGTGTGCAATGAATCTAAAATATATGAAAGTTACATTTTTATCATTACATTATGGAAAATAATGAAGTTTATCACAATATGCTAATTTTTTGAGAAGGACCTGTATATATATATATGTATATTAGTGTTGGGCAACGATTAAAAATTTTTAATCGCGATTAATCGCATGATTTTCTTGCGATTAATCGCGATTAATCGCATTGTTATGCGCAAAATTGAATAATGACTTCTAAAGTAGTGTATTGCGCACTTTTGATTTAAATGTACTGCTATATACACAAAAGTGCAATAACTTTAAACAAATAAGGTGCTTTTATACCAGCAGTATTCCCTTTACACAGTAATCTCAAATCTCAACTTAAACATTAATGCAATCGAATCAAATATTTAAACAAAGCTATTTGCCACTGCCAGGGCATTAACTTTTATCTAGTTTGTTAAAAGGAGTCTAGTTTTCTTGTTTTTTTTTTTTTCTGAACAGGTATCAACAGGTATCTTGTATCAGGGAGCAGCAGAAACAGTCTATGTAGTAGTCAGAGGTCATGATCACTACTACAGATATAAGTTGACCAACGTTACTTATAGTAGCTTAGGTTTGGTCATGCCATGGTTTCCCACGTAAGATTACATTAAACAGAGTAAAAAAACAATTTATATTTTATACTCACGCCATAGCTGTGTAGTGCGCGTACACTTGGGCATACCCTGACGTGCACCTCTCCAAAAATGTAACGTCAATTCTACGCGTACCGCAAGCGCTGTGATTGCTACAACCGCTCCCCGGGTTTCACATGCTCCCTCTGCATGTGTAATTGCGCGTCAACGCGGACAACGACGCAGAGATATAAATGAAAACCAACGCGTAGTCTATAGCGTATAGTCTTCGGCGTAAGTCCGACGCAGAAGTATAAATCAGCCAAGAGTGAGGTGTAGTGGTCGAGCACAAGGTGCAGCGGCAAGCGTTCCTGTGAAACTGTTGCGGTCATGCTCGCCTCACGCACGCGCCCGCGCCCGCTCGTTGCCGAAGTTGAATTGTCTATAACTTTTTATAAAGGACGCGCAGCACAAATCATTAGAAGAGAGACTGATCCTCGGCTCGCTGTTAGTGAGTTTCCAGAATCTAAATAGTTATTATCTATAGGGTTTATAGGTACTATCCATAGAGCGCCTGTCATTCACTCGCGGAGCGCAACCCTTTAACTGTTCACCAGAGAGAACCTGCCTCTCTCCACTGCTTGTTTGGGTGGGTTATTTGCTGCCTGACCAACATCCCACCCCTCCTGTGATCATGGTTTGACTGTTGGCCTATGTGTATTCAGAGCCAGTGAGCAACGGGCTTTCAAAATAATAATAAAAAGAAAACTGCGTTAACGTGCGATAAAAAAATTGTCGGCATTAATTAATAAATGCGTTAACGCGATAATAACGCGTTAACTTGCCCAGCCCTAATATATATATATATATATATATATATATATATATATATATATATATATAGAGAGAGAGAGAGAGAGAGAGATAGAGAGAGAGAGAGAGAGAGAGAAATAGATAGATAGATAGATAGATAGATAGATAGATAGATAGATAGATAGATAGATAGATAGATAGATAGATAGATAGATAGATAAATATTGTAGCAATGTTCAGGGAAGAAGGAGGCGGGAACCGGCGAACAATCAAAATATACTTTATTTAAAATAAAACAAACAAACCAACATACCGCCAGCAGCCCCTCGCGGATGACTGCTGGCTACCAAAAATAAACAAAACTGCCAGCAGCCCCTCGCGGACGACTGCTGGCTAAAGTAAAATACAGATACAAGCACAAATAAAATACAGGCCTGTTCCTCTCTCGATCATCAACGTTGTCGCTCCCCCTTTATGCTTCTGCTCCTCCGTGAGAGATGCGAGACCGGTGTGCTTCACCGGTTCTGCTCATTAGCAATCGCACCACCGGCCTCGCGCCGTTCTCTCACGTCCCTCGGCCGTCCTTCGCCACAAATATATATATATATATAGATATATAGATATTTTTTATTTTTATTTTTATTTTTTTAACATGTGATGCAACCATTGTGACCGTCAGAGGGGGACAGGGAATGACCGCATCCAGAGACGCACGGATGGTTGCTCTTTCAGGAATTGGGACCCATCACCAGTGCCAGAGCACACAGGGGAATGACCGCGGCAACACTAAACAGTGAACTGAAACAGTGAAGCACTCACTTCTTTGCCCTCTAACCAACCGTCAACAAACACACAGAAATTATGCTGTTAAAACAGCAGTTGAGAGCTCAGAAGCTCGCGATCATCGCTGCACTCGCGCTGTAGAACCACCAGCACTGGGAGAGTCTTCCAGAAGAACACCGACACACTCACTCGTTGAAAACTTCAACACTCCTCAGAGACATTGACGGCTCCGAAGCGAAAGACAACTGGTGCGTGCATCCACTTCCGTATCCACACTGTACTTCATTGCTTAGCTGCGCACTGCATATGACTCAGAGCTACAGGGTGCCCCGACCGGACTACATTAGTTTTAATACATGACAGAATAATAGTTTTAATACTAGTCCTATGATAATATAACATGCTTGTTGTATCAGATTTTGTTGCCGCTAGTCGGGTACATTACTGTAGGGTGTATGCTTCCCCTGCCAAACTACACTAGTTTTAGCAATAGTTCTGTGATTATACAACATGCTTGTTGAATCAGTTTTGTTGCCGCTAGTCTGAGCTATTGCTGTAGGGTGTATGCTTCCCCTGCCAAACACTAGTTTTAGCAATAGTTCCACAATTATACAACATGCTTGTTGTATCAGATTTTGCTGCTGCTAGGGGTGTAAGCTTCCCCCAATAGATCCCAAACACTGGCTACAGCAACACGCTTATTGCAATGTGTCCTTGCTTGCTCCAGCTTGGGGTGATGCTTCCCCCATTAGATTGGATTTATAGTGCCACTAACATATGCATATGCCACTAACATCAGGGTGCATTAACCATTCTATCAGCATGAGTCGTGTTGGGGGTAGTGTGTAAAAGGCATCCAGAATGTTGCTGTCAGTTTGTGTTGGGGGATATTTGCACGTGGCTTTGTTTTGGGGGATTATTGCTGCTCTCCCTCTTATCCATGCTAGTCTGCATGGATGTGCAGGGAGTTCTGGCCCAGAACAGAACCATACCGCCAATCCTGTATGCTAATTGTCAATCGTATTTGACGATAGTGGTCCTGACAGAAATTAAGCGTAGCGTTAGTTCTGGCAGGTCACGTTAGTCAACTCGTATCAGCTGACTCTCAGTTGATCCACGTCTACCTATAGGAATACGACGCCTATCACTGTATACATATATAAACTCCTTCAGCATTATCAGCAGCTATCGCGTTTCTCAGGAACCAATTCCCTCCTCCATCCCCAGCTCCTCCTCTCGTCAGTCAGGATTTGGCATTCTGATTCCCCCTGAATCAGACTAAAATTCTCAAATTATGGTGTACATTAAAATTAATTAATGATATCTGCAATTCATTCATGTTGGTTCTGTTCTATTTACTCTAAGGGGGGTTATTGCTGCTCTCTCTGCTCTTATCATGCTAGGCTGCATGGATTCGCAGGGAGTTCTTGCCCAGAACAGAATCATATCGCTAATCCTAACTGTATGCTAACTGTCAATCATATTTGACGATAGTGGTCCTGACAGAACTGTTGTATAAAAGCAAGATCACACTAGCAAACATGCTCAGCACTGCTGTTTTATTTTTAAACATGATTATTACCTATGGTTGAATTGTTACTATCTGGATTGTGTGATATTTGTTAAATATGTAACTTTAGACTTTTTTGCATAAAATACAGTATGTGGTATTTATGGCAGGTAAACTTTCTTAATTCACTCAGCATTAGCAGGTGAGATAAAAAAGCAAATTTTGGCCCCTTTTTGTGTTAGGTTTAATTGGTAAAAACAGCGGTAAGTCATTAATAACTGCTTCATACTAGAGAGTGTGTTCACAACTGTGGACGTGAATTATTAGCGTGATGCCAGTGACTGTTATCTCCCATTCTGTTCCTAAGGAGTTCATTTATTATGTGTTAATGAGTTGTCGTTAACAGACTTTAAAGTACAGTATTGCTTAGCACTACCAAAACATACTGAAGACTCTGGAATGATGGGAAAGTGCTCATGCCGAAATGAAAGTCAGATAAAAGAGCACATTGAGTCAAAACCTTCTTTCATTGCACCCACCTTAATGTGACGGAAAAAAATCTTGGCAGGAAGGTACAAACTTTTAAGACGCTGTTATGTGAAATCTATTTTTTGTGTGAAAGCAATTTCATATGTGAACTTTGAAATATAATAAATTGAGGCATGCAGCACAGGAAAACAGACTGATGGGCAGCACAAATCATTTGTCATGGTAAATATGACTGCAACACTGTCTTGTTATGAGCAGTTCCAGAGTTACAGATGTGACATTCCAGTCAAAACATGAAATGTAGCTTAACAGAGAAAGTACTAATTACTATATTTAATCATTTCTATGTATTTTCCTAAAATCCTGGATATAGTCAAGACATCAGAAAATTCTTAAAAGTTTTTTTTATTTATTTTATTTTAGATACAGAAATTAACTTGTTTGTGGACATGAACACAACAATGGAAAACTGTATCATGTACTGTATTATGTGAGAGATTTGCAAACAGCACTTTCATGGTGGAGAAACTCTATTAATTTTTTTTAAACTACTTTACCAGATTGATCGTCATCATTATTATTGTCTTACATGAATGATGACTATCAAAAAAAAATGTTGCTGTATGGGCAGGCACTGGTGTGCACTCTTTTAATATATTTGAATAAATGCGCCTTAAATAATTTAACAATGTTAAAAATTTATATAATCTTAAACACCAAAGCATACAGCGTAGAGAGAATGACAGTCAACTGTTTTGAATATATTAATGAAGGATTTTGGGCATAAACATGTAAATTACATGCAGTAAAATGATTGACAGTGGAAAAAATGGCAGAATAGTGATACAATAAAAATATTTAATACAAATAAATAAAGGTTCGTATTCATCTGGTCTCGCACACTTCAGCATCGCGGTCACTATAGATGAGCACTAACACCCATTGGTGAAATAATCATGTACTTTATCCAGATGATACAAAATGCAGCAGCACGTCTTTTAACGGGCACACGTAAACATGAGCACATTTCCCCTATTTTAGCTTCATTACACTGGCTGCCTATTCAATTTAGGATCCATTTTAAAATTCTGTTATTTTCTTTTAAATCATTAAATGGTCTTGGCCCGCCATACCTCTCTGAGCTTCTACACTCTTATAAACCCGTCCGCGCTCTCAGGTCAGATGATCAGCTGCTCCAGACTGTGCCTAAAACTAAGCGTAAGCTCAGAGGGGACCGTGCCTTTGCTGTGTCTGCCCCTAAACTATGGAATGATCTGCCTTTGCATGTTAAGCAGGCCTCTTCTTTATCTGTTTTTAAAACCCTTCTTAAAACACATCTTTTCTCTTTGGCTTTTGACACTTAGTAAGATGTCGACTTCATTTATTTGATTTTATTTGTTACTTTGTATGTTTTTATTGTATGGTTATTAATTGTACATATGTTTATGTTTATTTTTTCTGTACAGCACTTTGGTCAACTTTGGTTGTTGTAAAGTGCTTAACAAATAAAGTTGGTATGGTATGGTTTAGCTACGCTGCTTTCTCATGTCGGCTTGGGTTGGATTAAAATTTCATGTTCCGTTGAGTTTGGAAAATTTATACACAGTAATTATCAAAACATCTCTTTTTTCTGCTGTCTCTGATTTTTTAAATCTTCTTGTGGATACTCATTTTCAGTGGCGTGTAGTCAACTAGGTGTCTACAGCACATTGAAAAATATACATAACCGTAAATAAATGAGTTGTATTTCAAACGGAAGTGCATCACGAAGCTCAGTGCAAGTAGTCCATTATGGTTGGTTAAAAATAGTAAAGGATTTTTGATCATTTACAACAGTTATATGAAGGTTTGTGTAATAAAATTGATTGCCATGTATGAGATAGTTTGAATCACAGGGCAGATAGATAGCCAACATATGTATGGCTCAGATAAATACAAAATCAGTGCTGTTATGACAAAGTTTTCCTGCAAAATCATGTGGAAAGTGTTTATTAAAAAAGTATTTTGATCCATCTTTTAAAATCATGGTAGATAATTTTGTTGCTACCAACCTCAAGTACATTTTCCTTACAATGTTTTAGTATAGCAAAATATAGACCTAAATGTGCAATTTTAAAGGGGGTGTTTTCATTGTAGTAAACACTTCATATTTCCAAGTTTACTTCGACATTTGCATGGAATTGTCATTATCCAACCTTTTCAGCTGAAAAGCTTTTGAATGCTGATTCTATATAAAAAGTAGGTTTTAATTAATGCATAGAGAGGTCAATTCACTAATGGTCACTTTTCTATTACAGCTTTGAATAAGTAAAACAATAATCAGTTGTTAAAACGGGCGATTGTGGACAGTTAATGACTCACAGAGCGTATTGAATAGAACAATGCAGCTTAGAGCAGAAGCTGCTGATTGTTTCATTGACTGACACAATCACGGCAATGAGATACATCAGGTATAAAAGTGCATTTATCTCTTTTCTGATCAGCGGCGGTTTCACATCAGCGTCCAGTGATGATTATCTATTCAGAGAGGTGTTATTGCAATAGAATGAATGGGAGAATCAGCAATCTTGAGCAAGACTGAGAGACGGGAGCATTTCACACCCTCATCTTTCTGATAGCCCTATAGATCCTGAATATCTGCTCCCACCAGCTGGTGTGTGGCATTTTATGGGGTTAAGCACTGATTTGTGACGTTGCTGGGTTCACGGAGAGTGTCACCAGACAGTTTCAGAAGCGCAGATCATGGGATGAAATTGTTGGTTGGATGGAATTAAGTTGGATTATGCTATGACATCCAATACATTCATTTCATTCAGGATAAAAAGGTTGATTTAGTGTTGTTTGTGTCATGTGATTTGGCGAAAAAGTGCACATTAGCCATCACGTTCACATACTTGAGAGATTTCCGTGTGGCTTTTTGCCACTGCAAGGAAAAAGCATAATACAGAATAATTCCTGGCACTACCTGAGATTTCAGCAAAAATAAAAAATGAGAGAGCAGGTTTTGTTCTCTTACGAGAGTATCTCTCGTACTGCGTAATATCTTACGCTAAGGGGGAAAACCTCTTTTCCACGAGATATTGAAGCAAAAAATTATCCTTAATTTTGAATTAATGTAAAACGCTGTGCAGCAGCATGCAGATATAGGCAGGACGGCTCGCGCGCCTATTGGCTGCCCTGCGGCAAACAGCAGCAGCCTATCGAGAGAGGTGCTGCGTGACATAATCCTATGGGGGCATTTCGCGCCCATTTCGTCACGTCCCGCCAGAAAAGGGCGCAATTTCGCCCTATAAATATAGCTCGATAAGGCTGGTACACTGATTTTCATCTCTTCAGCGAAGCATCACGCATCGCTGGATCCGGAGTGAGAAGCCACGCCGTCTGAGAAAAAGCACACAGCGGGACGAGCCATTGAGTCTGAAGTCGCTGGGATCGCCGCCTTTAGCCGCCGTACCTGCTACGCTTTCCGGCGTTATATCCTTTTCAAACTGTGTGTGTGTGTGTTCGCCGCTGCGACACACATTTTTTCACTGTCTGTCTCTCTCTGCTAAAAGAGCTGCGTCTTTTTCAAGATGCAAAGATCCTGCGGCTCGTGCCGAGCCACACTCAGCGACGGGGACCGTCATGTTATCTGCGTTTCCTGCCTGGGTGAGGATCATGCGGCTCTCGCTCTCGTCGACGGCGGATGCCCTCACTGTGAGCTGCTGCCTAGGGTGACTCTGAGGACTCGCCTGGCATCCTTCTCAGAGCCTGCACTTCAGCCCGCTGTAGCGCCGCACCGTAAAAAGCGCCGTGCTCAGCGCGCTCCCGAGCCTTCTCCTGCCCGCCAAAGCTCGCCGGTTCGCCGGCATCGCTCGAGTCCCTCACCGACGGACAGCGGCCGCCGTCTGCCGCCGCTTCCTCCATTGAGGTCGACGAAATAGCCCCGAGCTTTCTCCAGCTTGTGATAGCTCACCGGTTCGCCCGCCAGCTTCACCAGCTTCACTCGAGTCGCTCGCTGACGGACAACGGCTGCCGCGCGCCGCCGCTTCCGCCATTAATGACGACGAGATAGCTGCATCTGTAGAGAAGGCCAGCTTCAAAACCGCGGCTAGCTTTCTTTACGTTATAAGAAAGGTACCCCGCCCCCCGTGGGCATGCGTCACCGGCGAAATGAGGAAAGAGTGTGTTTTTAGTCCCGCCGAGGCCGGGCCAATCTCCATTTCTCAAACATTTCTCAGCTCCTCTTGGTTTGAGCGGCTGAAAATGTCAATATTGCAGTAATGAGCCTGTTGTATTACACGCACGCCTGCAAACAAACGCCGACGCACACAAAACTGTGATGACGCTCTTTATCCGCTCGGGCTATTTTAAGCTTTTGTCGTTTCCCCCTGTGGCTCAGTGGCGAAACCCAAAGCCTTCGCACGGGAGACCCGTGTTCGAGCCCAGCTCTCGCAGCGGATAAATTTAGTCTCGCCGCAGCCAGACTTACACCCAAACTTTTCACTCGTTCAGTTCCGAGAAAATGCGACTGTTCCAGTGTATTTTGCAGTAAACAAGCCGGTACCATGGCCCGCTTGCCTGCACACAAATGCCGTTTCCACGGCGACCCAGAAAAATCATGTAAGCAGTGTATTTTCTGGTATTCCGGCCACAGCCGATGGTGTTATGAGTGTATTAAAAATGCCACAGCCCAGTGTTCATTTCTACACACAAACACAGCCCGCCAAAGTGCAGGGCTCGCACAAATGAGTTCGACTCATGTCAATTGTGCATTAATTATAGTGAATGTGCCCACAACCCAGTGCCCACAAACACTACACACTGCATGTGCCACGTTTTCTGTAAAAGAAACCAACACACATACAGTCAGCTAAGGCCCACGGTGTTTAAGTCTCGCCGCGGCCAGACTCTACCGAAACTTCTCGCTCGTTCAGTTCCAAACAATGTGACTGTTCCAGTGTATTTTGCAGTAAACAAGCTGGTACCACAGCCCGCTTGCCTGCACACAAACGCCAGCTTTAAGGCGACCCAGATAAATCCCAAAAAGAGTGTATTTTCTGGAATTCCAGCCACGGCCGATGGTGTTATGAGTGTTGTAAGAATGCCCACGTCTCAGTGCCCATTCCCACACGCAGACACAGCCCGCCACAATACAGGGCTAGCAAAAAAAAAAAAAAAAAAAAAATCGACTCATGTCGATTGTGCAATAAATGTAGTGTACGTGCCCACAACACAGTGCCCACAAACACTACATGAAGCATGTCCCACGGTTTCTGTAAAAACGAAACCAACACATTTTCAGTTGGCGCGAGCCGACAGTGTTCTCAGTGCAGCGAGTGTGCCCGCTATCCCGCGCCCACATTCCCTCACAGACATGCCGAACCCCACGGGGCTCGCCCCGCTCGCCTTCTCTCCACATCCCGTCAGAGAGAAGCCGAGCGCGGTCAGGCTGCCCGCTGTGATCAGCGCACCCCCTGCCTCGCACACTATAAACACAGTGTCTATTTCTCAGCACACCGGAGCTCTCCGGCCGCCGCTATATCACGGCCAGAGCCCAGATTTCATTCTACCTGTAGCTTTTCATGCAGATGCGTGGGCAAAGCTTCCCGGGGTATCAGAATGGGTGCTGAACACTATAAAAAGAGGCTATTCGCTGCAGTTCGCTCGACACCCCCGCCGTTGCGCGGCGCGAGTCGAAATGACGGTAAAAAATGAAGTATCTCACCTACTTCGAGCCGAGATAGCGAAACTACTGAGCAAAGGGGCTATAGAACCTTTATCTCAGGCTCAGAGCGAAGGGGGTCTATCCAGCAGGTATTTTCTGGTACCGAAAAAAGACGGGGGTCTCAGACCCATTCTAGATCTGCGACGGCTGAACAGAACGCTCACGAAGCGTCAGTTCAGAATGATTACAACCAGGAAAATCCTCGCGCAAGTGCGCCAAGGAGACTGGTTCATGTCGATAGATCTAAAGGACGCTTATTTTCAAATACAAATAGCGTTACGTCACAAGCAATTCTTGAGATTCGCCTTCGAGGGCCAGGCATACCAATACAAAGTCCTGCCGTTCGGCCTGTCCCTGGCACCCCGTACTTTTACGAAGTGCATGGACGCGGCTCTCGCACCCCTGAGACTTCAGGGCATGCGAATTTTGAACTACTTGGACGATTGGCTGATTCTAGCTCGATCACAATCAGAGCTCATAGAACACAGGGCCACATTACTCGAACATCTCGAGAATCTGGGTCTCACTGTCAATTGGGCGAAGAGCTCGCTGTCTCCCAGCCAGAAAATATCTTTTCTGGGAACAGTGCTGAACTCGCTATCTATGACAGCGCATCTGTCGCCAGAGCGCGCACAGGACATTCAGCGCGCCACGAAATCTTTTCGCCGCGGCTCAACTGTCCAGCTCAAAAGGTTTCAGAAAATGCTGGGTCTCATGGCCTCAGCAGCTTCAGTGCTCCAGTTGGGGCTGCTTCGCATGCGCCCACTGCAGCTATGGCTGAAAGCGCGGGTTCCGCCCTGGGCGTGGACCCCTGGTCTGTTTCGCCTCCGGGTTGGTCTGAAATGCGTCTCAGCTTTGGAGCCTTGGAAGAAAACCGACTGGTACCAGTCAGGTGTGAGTCTGGGGACTCCCTCGAGCGTGAAGGTGGTGTCCACGGACGCCTCCACCTCGGGATGGGGAGCGCTGCTCGAGGGCAGACCGTTCTTTGGCCAGTGGTCAGAACGGGAAAAGCTCCTACATATAAACTGTCTGGAAATGATGGCAGTCGACAACGCGCTGCGGCGCTTCTGTCCCCAGATAAGGGTTCACCACGTCTTGGTCCGTTCGGACAACATGTCAGTGGTGGCGTACATAAATCGTCAGGGCGGCATCAAGTCCCGAAACCTTTACAGGCTGACGGAGTGCCTCCTGGTCTGGGCTCAGCACAACCTGCTTTCACTGAGAGCAGCGCACGTGCCTGGTCACCTGAATCTGGGACCAGACAGGCTGTCCAGAGACAATGTCCCAGCAGGGGAATGGTCGCTGCAACCGCAGACGATCCAACTGCTGTGGGAGACATTCGGCAGAGCGCAGGTGGACCTGTTCGCGTCCAACGAGAACGCTCACTGTCCGAAATATTTCTCCAAGAGCAAGGACGCGCTGGCCTACGTTTGGCCCCGCTGTCCCCTCTATGCTTTCCCCCCCATCTCGCTCCTGCCTCAAGTGCTGGAACGGATCAGGGAAAATGGATGCCCAGTGCTGCTTGTGGCTCCGCTCTGGACAAACCAGGCTTGGTTTCCAGTCCTGATGCAGCTGACCAGCACTGCCCCGTGGCCAATACCATTGAGGAGAGACCTCCTCTCCCAGGCCAAGGGCTCGATTTGGCATCCTCGCCCCCAGTTATGGTCCCTGCACGCATGGGCCATCAACGGGTACCCGCTATCCTCCCGGAGGGAGTGCTAAACACGATCACGCAGGCAAGGGCCCCGTCTACTAGACGGCTCTACTCCTAGAAATGGTCTGTGTTCTCTGCCTGGTGTCAAGCTCAGGGCTTTTCACCCGTAGACTGCGGGGTCACGGAAGTGCTTTCCTTCCTTCAGGAGCTGCTGGATAAGGGCAGAACCCGATCCACGCTCAAAGTGTACGTAGCGGCTATAGCAGCGTTTACAAAACCTGTGTCTGGCCAGTCACTGGGGAAGAACGACCTAGTCGTGCGATTCCTCAAGGGAGCTCGGAGGTTGAACCCTCCTAGACCTCCTTCAGTCCCGGTGTGGGACCTTTCTACGGTTTTGGAAGCCATGAAAGGTGCCCCGTTCGAGCCAATCCATTTGTCAGACATGAAGCATCTGTCTTTCAAAACGGTGTTTCTTTTGGCTCTCGCTTCAGTGAAGCGCATAGGGGACTTACAAGCGCTTTCAGTAAGCGCATCATGTATGGATTTTGGGCCTAATGACTCAAAAGTCATACTCAAACCGAGGCACGGGTACGTGCCCAAATCCTTCAACACACCGTTCAGAGCCCAGGTGATTTCCCTGTGCGCTCTCTCGGTTCAAGATGAGGAGGAGGATGCGAGTCTCCTTTGCCCTGTCAGGGCACTGAGAGCTTATGTGTCCCGCTCGTCTGCCTTCAGGCAGACCGAGCAGCTCTTCGTTTTGTTTGGCGGACGTTCCAAGGGACTGGCCGCATCAAAACAGAGCCTATCCAGATGGATAGTCGATGCCATAGCACTGGCTTACACTTCTAAGGGCCTGCAGTGTCCTTTGGGTGTCAGAGCGCACTCCACGAGAGGCGTGGCCTCGTCGTGGGCATGGTATAGTGGCGTTACCTTGCAAGATATCTGTACGGCTGCGGGCTGGGCCTCGCCGTCTACATTTATAAGGTTTTATAACCTAGAGGTTCCCGCCTTACAAGCCAAGATTCTGTCGGTATAGAATTCAGTGTTATCTGCCCCGCTGTGCCGGCCCAGATGCTGAGTTTTGCTTGTGCATCGCTCACTGAGCGATAACACGGCTCGATGGGTGTTGAATAACCCGTAATCTTAACCAGTTCAGGCTGAACACGTTCACCCTGTCTGTGTGAAACACTATTAACATAACTAGCCCTATAGGATGCTATTTCATGGGGAATGATGCTTGCAGCCTCTCTTCTCCGACTCTCTGTGAGTCTATGGTGATTATGCACTACATGAGCCCCGGGCTACTGCCCTTGGGACTTTGGTGTCGGATCCCAGTACGCACGGCGTTTTGCATTGTGTTCCCCATAGCGTAAGATATTACGCAGTACGAGAGATACTCTCGTAAGAGAACGTACTCGGTTACTAACGTAACCTCGGTTCTCTCTAGAGAGGGAACGAGTACTGCGTATCTTGCCGTGCATACACAGCTCTGGTTCGCTTCGGCGATGAAAACCAGTGTACCAGCCTTATCGAGCTATATTTATAGGGCGAAATTCAATTCAATTCAATTCAAATTTATTTGTATAGCGCTTTTCACAATACATATTGTTTCAAAGCAGCTTTACAGAAAGTGCATTTCAGAAATGTACGTAAAAAATACAGTTAGTTAATCATCATGTATTAATTTAGGGCATAACATATCGCCGGCGTTGAGTCGTCTCTTCACAGGCGTCGAGTCGTCTCATCGCAGGTGTTGGGGACTCTGAAGTCTCCGTGAGAGGCTGGATACAGACTGTAGCTGAAGAACGCTATTTACCTCGGGACTAGCGTCCCGAGATAACAGCAGAAAAGCAGATGGGAAATAATTAGCGTAGCTGCTGTTCATAATATTAATGCATTCGATCTGGTTCAACAGTAGTATAAGAGGCAAGCATTATGTGAATGCTTGGCTGAAGAGATGCATCTTTAATCTAGTTTTGAACTGGGAGAGCGAGTCTGAGCAACGAACAGTATCAGGAAGGCTATTCCAGAGTTTAGGAGCGAAATGCGAGAACGCCCTCCCTCCTTTAGTGGATCTGGATATCCTAGGAATGACCAGAAGCCTCGAATTTAGGGATCTTAAAGAACGCGATGGATTGTAGGGCGATAGAAGGTCCATTAAATATACAGGAGCTAGACCATTTAGGGCTTTATAGGTCAGTAATAGTACTTTGTAATTGATACGGAACTTAATAGGTAACCAGTGCAGAGATGATAAAATTGGTGTTATATGATCATATTTTCTTGACCTAGTAAGAACTCTAGCAGCTGCATTTTGCACTAACTGTAGCTTGTTTATTGAGGATGTAGGACAACCAGCTAATAAAGCGTTACAGTAATCTAGTCTTGAGGTCATGAATGCATGAACTAACTTTTCTGCATCAGAAACAGATAGCATGTTACGTAGCTTAGCAATATTTCTAAGGTGGAAGAAGGCTGTTCTTGTAACATATGAAATATGATTTTCGAAAGACAAGTTGCGGTCTAGTATAACACCCAGGTCTTTTACTGTAGTGGATAAAGTAACTGGACATCCTTCTAAATTAAAGTTGTATTGTACGAGGTTTTGTGGGTAGTTTTTTGGACCAATAAGTAATACCTCCGTTTTATCTGAATTTAATAGCAGGAAATTACACGTCATCCAGCATTTTATATCTTTAAGACACTCTGTCAATTTAGATAAGTTAGTGTTTTCATCTGGTCTTGATGAAATATATAATTGAGTGTCATCAGCATAACAGTGGAAATTAATTCCATGTTTTCTTATAATATTACCCAGTGGCAGCATATATATTGAGAATAGCAGAGGGCCTAACACCGATCCTTGTGCCACTCCATAGTCTACTGACGTTATCTTCGATTTTTCACCATTTAAACAGACAAAATGGTAACGGTCTGATAAGTACGATCTAAACCAGCTTAATGCCTGTCCCTGAACACCAGTGTAGTTTTGTAGTCGATCTAAGAGTATTTTATGATCTATAGTGTCGAACGCAGCACTAAGATCGAGTAGAACTAGTATTGAGATACAGCCTTGGTCAGAAGCTAAAAGTAAATCATTTGTAATTTTAACTAGCGCAGTTTCTGTGCTATGATGCGGTCTGAATCCTGACTGAAATTTTTCATAGATATCATTTTCTTGCAAGAAAGAGCACAATTGAGCGGACACAATTTTTTCTAGTATTTTAGATATAAATGGAAGATTTGAAATGGGTCTGTAATTTGCTAAGTTATTTTGATCTAATTGCGGTTTCTTAATAATAGGTTTTATTACTGCCAGCTTAAATATTTTTGGAACATGACCTAAAGATAAAGACGAGTTAATAATATTGAGAAGAGGCTCTTCCACTACAGGTAACACTTCTTTCAGTAGTTTAGTGGGTATTGGGTCTAATAAACATGTTGTTGGTTTCGCTGCAAAGATAAGTTTATTTAGCTCTTCCTGTCCTATAGTTGTAAAGCGGTGTAGTTGTTCTTGAGGGGCGATAATTGTGGCTGAATCATAAGACACCATAGAGGATTGTACATTTACAATTGTATTTCGGATGCTTTCTATTTTCTCATTGAAGTAATTCATAAAATCATTACAACTATACTGTAACGGAATATTTTGCTCTGGTGATGTCTGTTTATTTGTTAGTCTAGCCACGGTGTTAAATAAAAACCTTGGATTATTTTGGTTATTTTCTATTAGTTTGCGGAGATGCTCAGCCCTGGCTGCTTTTAGAGCCTTTTTATAACGTGACATACTGTCTTTCCACGCGATTCTAAAGACCTCTAAATTAGTTTGTTTCCATTTACGCTCTAAGTTACGAGTTTCTCTCTTGATAACATGTGTAGTACTATTGTACCATGGTGCTTTAGTTTTCTCTCTAACCTTTTTTAATCTAATTGGTGCAACAATATCTAATGTACTAGAGAAAATGGTGCTCAAACTGCTAGTCATTTCCTCTAGTTCATCTGTTTGTTGGGGTTCACTGAGCAGCTGAGATAGATCAGGTAAGCTATTTGTGAATCTATCTATAGTGGTTGGAACGATTGTTCTGCCTGGTCGATAACGTGGCGCAACATGGCAAATTTCAGCAGTACGTAATATGCACGTTACCATACAATGATCAGTGAGATCGTCACTTTGCGCTATAATATCTATATCGGTTGGATTGGTTCCATATGATATAATTAAATCTAGTGTATGATTTAGACGATGAGTGGGACCACTGACGTTTTGCTTGACCCCAAATGAGTTTAATAAATCTGTAAACGCAGCCCCTAACGCATCATTTGTGTTATCTACGTGTATGTTAAAATCTCCAACAATTATTGCTTTATCGGCATTGACCAATAGATCTGAGAGAAAGTCTGAAAACTCTTTTAGGAAATCAGCATAGGGCCCTGGAGGTCTATATACGGTCGCTAAGGCTAGAGATAATAGGGATTTCTTTCTTACATCTAAGAGCGTAACATTTAGCACAAGTACTTCGAACGAATTAAACCTGTGACCTGTTTTCTGAGTAACATTTAGGATATCTCTATAGATTGTTGCAACACCGCCGCCACGACCGATCGGACGGGGCTCATGCTTATAACAGTATCCTGGCGGAGTAGACTCATTTAGACCGAAATAATCATTTGGTTTAAGCCAGGTTTCAGTAAGGCACAGAACATCGAAATTATTATCTGTGACCATTTCATTTACAATAACCGCCTTAGGTGTGAGCGATCATCTTCTAATGTTTAGAAGACCTAGTTTTAGAAATTCTTTTTGTTCACTGAGATTTAGATTTTCTGGTTTAATTACAATAAGATTTTTCCTAGATCCTAAACTAGATTTATTGTTTGGCCTCACTAGACGAGGAATAGACACAGTTTCTATATAATGTTCTACACTACTTGTATCAATTAAGTTGGGACAGCAGAGATTGTGATTTGGACTTTGACTTACTAGTCAGATGGTGTGTAACGTCTTGGAGATGTTGTCCGACAGCACAGCCGCTCCGATTCTGCTGGGGTGCAGGCCATCAGCACGGTAGAGCCTAGGTCGCTCCCAGAACAGATTCCAATTATTTACAAAGAGCAGTTTCTGTTCATTACACCATGATATTAACCATTCATTTAGAGCAAATAGTCTACTGAACCTTTCTTGTCCTAGTCGGTACGTGGGAAGCGGTCCAGACACGATGATCGTTGCCTCAGGCGCTGTGCTGCGTACCGTCTCGATCAGGCTCCTGTAGTCCTTCTTCAGAACCTCCGTCTGCCGCAGCCGGATGTCGTTCGTTCCCGCGTGCAGCACCACAGCTCCGACGCGCTCGTCACCGTTCAGGATCTCGGGAACATGTGCAGCGACATCTAGAACACGAGCACCAGGAAAGCAGTGAGTGCGCACATTACCCTTACCTGAGGTAGCGCGGACATGACGGACGATGGAACTGCCGATGATCACGGCGTCGTCACGTTCCGACTCGCGAAGAGGGGAGAAGCGGTTCCGGGTGGAGATCTCGAAGACCGGGAGCGGTGGAGAGGTTCTTGGTCTGGTCCTGGCTCGTGTCTTCCGCTGAGGGATCACCCAGGGTCCATGGCTTTGTGTCGGTGCCGGAGTGAATGAAGCCAGAGATGATCGCGTCCTCCTGGGCAGAGAAACGCACGGAGTAGACGAAGTCGGAGTCAAAAAGTTACTAACCACTGACTTGTGAGCATCGGCGCGTGATGTTTCAAGCGCTGATCGCCGATCTCGCAGCTCGGCTTGCCTCTCTAGCAGACCACGGATCTGCTTCTCCACGGACTCCAGCTCCAACAGCACCGAATGCAGCTCGAATGTGTCCTCACCTGCACTCAGAGGTAGCGTTAGACACACATCCGATATATTCGCCATTATAACAGATGAACAGTAAATTAGTAGTGATACTACCAATATCACTACTAATTTAGGACTGAAATCCTGGATATAACCCGTATCCTTTCAGTGAAACGGGTGTAAAATCCGACGGTCGATTGGCGCGAGGCCACGCGTGAAATGCTAGTGGGCTAAAAGGCTAGTAGCTGGGATTCGCAAAGTTGGATCTAAGTAGCGATATCAAAGCAATCCGATTGTTTTTTATAGGGAATAGTATCGAGGATAAGTTCACACGATATAGAAATAGAAAGTACTTGTTTATAAATGAGTGGTAAAGAAGAAAATCAAGGATTAATGAATCAATTCGACGGAGCTCCAAACACAAACAATCACCGCACGCGCATGCGCATTTACTCCAATGTAATTGGAGCCCTTTTCTGGCGGGACGTGACGAAATGGGCGCGAAATGCCCCCATAGGATTATGTCACGCAGCACCTCTCTCGATAGGCTGCTGCTGTTTGCCGCAGGGCAGCCAATAGGCGCGCGAGCCGTCCTGCCTATATCTGCATGCTGCTGCACAGCGTTTTACATTAATTCAAAATTAAGGATAATTTTTTGCTTCAATATCTCGTGGAAAAGAGGTTTTCCCCCTTAGCGTAAGATATTACGCAGTACTCGTTCCCTCTCTAGAGAGAACCGAGGTTACGTTAGTAACCGAGTACGTTTTCTTTAGAAGTGTGAATTGGGCTGCTTTTGTCTTAAAGTCACCACCTCACATAACCTTGTGTGAAAGACGTGACGAGGCCATGAACAATACTCCTAGGTTTGTATGAAGCTCTTTATCAAATAAATGTATTAACTTTGGCTGTAAAAAATGTTGAGGTCTCCCATTCTCTGAGCAGGACTGATTTAATGACATTTTGTCTTATTCAACAGGAAGTGTGTGGTTAATCATGAGCATACAATAGCTTTACTTCTATGCGTAAAGAATTTCCTCCAGCTGTGAGTAAAAGATGTGATGTCAAATATGTCATTAGCCATAACTCAACTAAGATTTATTTCCTAGTTGACCTCCAGAGTGGACTGATCCCAATAAAATAAAAAAAAGGGAAAATAATGTCACCAAAAATGGACAGTTCATATTTTACTGTTACTGAACTACAATTATATATTATAAATTATAAATGCAGGGGGCATTTGTAAGAGAACTGGGTTCTTTTAATCAATCACAAATAAGTGAGCGCTTATTTGTGCACAGTATTTCTCTCTGCCTGAGAAAATGTATTGTGATCATTTCATTGAGAGTTTTCAGCTCTCAATAAAAGAGAGTTTAGAGATCTTTTGATTGTTGATTGATATTACAATCTAGTTATTATAATCGTATTACATATCTATTAAAGGCACATTTACAAATGGTACATACAAATTTATTTATTTTTTTCCAAAAGATGGCTGAACGATTTTTAATAATCTGTGATATATGAATTGCTTCCTCCTTGTGTCTCCTCCTTTAAGCAAATGTAGAGTTTTGTACGATCATACTTAGAATCCTATTTTGAAATAATCACCTAGGTTCCTCGAAATCCTGGCACAGAAAAATAATAAGGCAATACACCTGTAACCACCATCAACGACACCTCTCATGCACTCATATCTAATGCATGCTGTCATTTGGATGGATTCAGATGTGCTCAAATGAGCTTATTAAAGTATCTCACCTCCTATAGCGTTTAGCTCTGCGGCACACCATCTGAGTATCTGATTGGCCATTGCTCACCAAGCAAATTTATCTTTGATTAGATAATTCATTCCCAGTTTCCAGAGTGGAACACAGCATGCTCTTCCTCTCCCTCTCTCTAACTCTGACACACGTTGACAAGGCATGTATTTTTCTCTTTAAAGCGGCTGTGCTCCAGTGATTAGAGCCGGAGCATTTTAATTAACTTCATCTCTTTATCTCTGCAGTAAAATTAACGTCTCTTGTTGCGTTTGCCATGCCGTATGCCTGCTTAAATTTACACCTGGCCCTGGTTACCATATCATCTGATTACATTTGCAGCAGGGTGGGTGGATTCTGTCTTTCTCTCACCCGTTTCACTCACCCATGACCAATTCAAACTTTACTCAATCAATTGTTAAGTCTCTTTGTCTGGATCAGAATAAATAGAAGCATTATTTTTGCCCTCGTCTTGGCCTTGCTGATCAAGTAAGCTTCCTCGAAAGTAAATGTTATGGGAAAACGAGATTTATATGGCCTGAAATGTATGTAGTCTAATGAAAGATTTTGCCATTATTTTGGGAGCAGACATGGATCATGGAAAAAATGTTTGCAAATCCATATAGAGCCAGTCCCTTGAGATTACCCATGTGTCAGTTGTGATCGGGTATGTGTGGGCATTGATACCAACTCAATAAATCATCTCTGGTCACCAGCGCTGTTGAATTTCTTCCTCTAGTTTTGACAAATGGCTCTCAGATTGCTGTGGGGGACAAACTGGCAGACAGTGTAAACTGTTTTGCTTTCCCCCGTTCTCTCTTTCCTTCTCTCTCGTTCTTGGTCATCAGCTCTGGGCTCCATTTTAGCTGGTAAATCACTCAACAACTCTCTCTCTCTCTCTCTCTCTCTCTCTCTCTCTCTCTCTCTCTCTCTCTCTCTCTCTCTCTCTCTCTCACTATCTATCTGTCATGTTGCCAGACACTTTAGAATAAAACAGGTCTGGGAAAAAAGCAAAGTCAATGTGAATGGCTGTTTATAACCTATTTACTTACGTAATGTGACATATTTCTGAGAGAAACAGAATATTCAACAAGAAAAAACAATATAAAGGATGGGGTTTTATCCATCATAAATCATTGTGATAAGTGCGTATTCCACACCAGAATGGAAAAACATTGCTTTCATGGGTATTGGATAACATTCAAACAAGGCCTATAAGTGACGCCAGTGGAAAACGCAAGTAATTTAAGAAGAGCATGTGATTTACATTTTGGTAAAAGATTTTAAGGTTACACTTTATTTTGACAGGTTGTCACTTTAGACATTCTACTAACTATAAGTAACTTTTCAACTACATGTCAACTAACTCTCATTAGAGTATTAGTAGAGTGTAGTAGAGTGTCAGTAGACTGTTAGGTTATGGTTAGGTGTTAGGGTTCGGGTTAGGAGAATACGTTGACTTGTAGTTGCTATGTTACTTACAGTATAGTCAGTAGAATATCTGTTGGGGGACCAACAAAATAAAGTGTTAGCAGATATTAAGCAGACAGTCTACTTATACTCTAATGACAGTTATTGACGTGTAGCTGCAAAGTTACTTATAGTTAGTAGAATATCTAAAGTGGACTATCGAAATAAAGTGTTACCGATTTGAATGCTAAACAATTTGTTTTTCTTCTATGAAATGACATGTACCACTGAATTTTTCATAATATGACCAGGAATATCCCCAAATATTTATTTTATTAATTTGATTGCTTCCTGTTGAATTTGATTCCAGTTGCACTGAAAGGGATATTGTTCAACCAAAAATAAAAATTCTTTCATAATTTACTCACCCTCATGTTGTTCCTGTCACAGTCATCGTCTGCATCATTCTGTCTTCATCTGCACTACACTTCCCAGAATCCCTTGTGTCTTCACACCTGAACTCACTCCCTCAATTACCCACCTGTTCATCGTCTTCACCATCCATGTCACCTGTGATCACCTTGTTATTGTTTGATTTGTATCTGTATTTAGGTTTCTTCTGTTCAGTTAGTCCTTGTTCTTGAGTATGTTCACAGTAAATGTTACATCGTATGTGTACCCTCTGCCCGTTTGTCTGCCTGTACCAGTGTGTTATATTTGGAATTAAGTAAAACTTTAAATTGGAACTTTGGAATCCATCTTATTCATCAGCCCGCACCACACCTGTGACAGTTCCAAACTTGACTGACTTGCTTCTTTTGAATACAAAGACATTTTGAATATTTTTTTCTATTGTTTTTGTCTAAACAATAAACGTTAGTGGGTCCAAAACAACAGTGGACCACATTTCATTGTATGGATGAAACATTGAAACATAAAAAAAAAAAAAAAGTTAAATTTTCTTTGTGTTACACAGAATAATGAAAGTGAGGATTGGAGTAAATGATGACAGAGTTGTCGTGTTTTCATCTCCATATGCAAATATAACAGGTCACTTCTGCGATGATACTAATGTTGGCCAGAAATTATATCTTTGTCCCATATGGCAAAGTGTTTGGGTTTCTTGGTTGCTTTATCCAAGAGCCTCATCCATGATTTACTGCTCCTTAAATCTTATATACTTAACTAATTGCATTTGGGAAGAGTAAAATTTACCATTTGAAGTTTACCATTTATTTACAGTTTGAGTGATCGGACAGCTGTCTGATCATAAAAATGGATACTGTAAAATACTCACTTCATACTTACCAGTGCATTCACACAGTAATCTACATAATATTTCAGTTTTATTGAATCTATGTCCTCCTCTGCACAGTACTGAATCTGGTCAGGTAGAAACAAGGTGAATCAGTTTGAAACGTAGTGGTTTGCATTTCTCTTGTACTATTCATCAAAATAATTTTCCAGGGGTCAAAGTGTGTTTCCCAAAGCAACAAGGAAGAGATCAGAGGAGACACCATGATTGACCAGCAATTGTCCAATGACATCAAATCTAAAATAAAAGGTAACATTTCAGGTTTCATAACAAGTGATCCCTTGAACACAATCTGTCATTCTGAGCAGCTTTTGCATTTTTTTGCACTTGCATTTCACTTACACATGCAAATCTTTTAAATTCCTTATCGCCTTTGTAATCCCTGTATTTTTATGCTCACCGGCATCATGTCACACTTTAAACCCACTGATTGATGATTTATTGATCATGATGCTTTTCGTCAAGAGGTTGCTGAGTCGTCACTGCCACAATTCAAACACCTTTTCTTTCCCCAGCGGCTTGTCAAATAGGAGGATCTTATGAAAGGGGTGAATAGTGAACATTAGTCTATCTTATATTAGATTATGTACTGTGTATATTTGTGTTTGTACATAGGGTTTTATTTTAAATTTAGCTGTTTTTTATCTTTTTCAACATCTGTCGTCCAACCAGCATATTTGAGGTGCGTCGTGCTTTGGTAAAAGCAAAAGTAATTACACATTTTTGCCATTTCAACATCTTTTAAATCCCTTTTTATATAATCATAATGACACATGCTGCTCTTCCTAAGAAGCTTTTCATTCAAATCGTTCTTTTCCGAAACTCCCTCATCTTAGTCCCTAACCATTTTGGAGCCATTTCTTTGAGAAATGGATGGGGCAGTAAATTATATCTAGGGAGATGATATATCCCCCTAATGTTCAATTTTGAGGAAGATTGATATCTGCTGGATAACGGTGAACAGACAAATTTTTATGTGCTCTTTCGATTTCATTTTCTCCTTTTTTCTTTGTGTTAATTTTCTATTTCTCTCTCTTCCTCCTCTTTGGCTTCTTCCTCTCTTCTCTCACTAAAACACTTGAAACTCCAGATCTTAGCCTCACAATTACAGTTCTCATTCTTGTAGCTTACATCCCTACTCTATTTTTTTCACCTGACCCATTCAGTCGGCATCTGCCTCCACTCATCCGTTGCTGCCATTTTCTCTCAGAATTGCACTTCCTGCCCATCAACTGGGTAAAGTAATCGCGTCAAGAAGCTGATTCATGTCCTCTTGGAAAAAAAAGTAGAGGTTGGAGTAAGGTGTGGAGGGAGGAACGAGGATGAGATTGCAGTAGCCTTGAGACACACAGAGCTTTACCACGATGGACTCTTTAGTGTTTTTACCTTTTACCATGTACCTTTTACATGTACACACTGTATCAGAAAAGGGGGCAGGGTGTATTGTTTGAGATGTAGGTGCCAGAGACATCTTTGCTTACCCTCTTTCTTTCCTCAACTCTTTGGCTTGGCCTTGTTGAACTGTAGCTGTGAAAGGCTTGTCGTCATCGTAAAATGTCCTATTATCATCGATGGCTGCAATGCACCATCCCCCCCTTGTGCTCTCTCACCCCAAAACTGCTAGAAAATATCGTTTCATCTCTTTCAGCAGCATGTCAGTCCTCTCAACAACTGGGTGAAAGTGGGAGGGAGGTGAAAAGATGGTGCTAGATTGAAAAAGAACATAAGAGAGAGAAGAAGTGAAGAGCCGTGTTGTCATTTCACTGGATTAGCCACTTTGAGCCAACTCACTGGCTGATTTGACTGCTGCTCCAGAGTTCAGTCGAGCGTGTCCTTTCCAACACGTAAAATAAAAACTCTTGGGAGTCTGTCATCAGTCTAAACCAAACTTTTTTTTAAAAAAAAGAAAGAAAGATGCACACCCCTTTCACAAGCAATTAGTTTATTTATAGCTATGGAACTAATCAATACTTTACAAATCTTCCTTCAAGGATAGAGAGATGACCACTTAGAGTTTTCTTCACAACACTAAATGCAGATTTGTTTGTACTTTCTACTTAACTAAATATGGCTAGAATAAAATAATGTCACTGACTTCTATTCAATTGAATTCTGTAAATGTTAACTTTTTTTACACTTTTTTTGCCATAATTTTCCCAACCCCCTTGTGGACCCTAGGGAGTTTTAAAAAACCTCTGTGCTTAATGAATAAATGAATATGTAAAATATCTCTCATTAACTCTGATTTCAGAGAAATTTGAGGGACCTCAAGGGTCAGCACAATGGAGAATAACCCACAATTCTAAGATTTTTCGAAGAAACATCAGAACCGGTCAGCTTGACCCTGGCCAGGAGCTATAGCTTTGCTTGTATGTCAATGCTAGTAACCAATCAAGACCTTAAAAACAGGCACGTGCATACATAGACATCAAAAGGGGCTTGAGCACCTGCTCTTTTTATTCCTGGAGAGAAAGTGCCCTTTTTTCTGGGGTGCTTTTTTTTATTTTTGAAAAATAATATATATTCCTGTTTGCGCACAGCTTCCCTGTCAAATAAATATATTTATTGAATAGTGTATCTAAATATCAGGTCAGGAGTTCTGAAGCACAGATGTTGAAAGTGTTACACCTGAGAGTGAAGTGCCCTTTTTTTCACGTGAGCCCCTGCCCCTCAAAATGTCTGTGCACATCCCTGCTTAAAAAGGAATCACAGAGAAGGACAACAATAAAGAAAGAAGGATAAACAAGAAAATGACATGGATGGCAAATGAGATCTCCTTCATCCTCATGTGCTCCACTGAACTGTCTGTAACCTCACCTCCTTCCAGAACGGCAGCTAAGAGACCATGAATCTTTAAATTGTCTCGCCACAGCAGAGCATAAACATACATCAGCAATGAGAAGTTTGCTTTTGTCCGGTGTCTTTATGTACATTATGCATTAATCATTTTGTTTTGATCTTCTAATCTGATTGGTTGAGTGACATTCCAAGAGTATTTTATTTTAACTGGAAATGCTTTTCTTCAGATTTATAAGTATATTAATATTTATATGTTACATATTTGTGTTGCCTCAAAGCTATAAAGTCACCGGTTTGAGTCCCGGCTGAGCCAGGAAGCCTTTATGTCTGGATGGGTTTCCTCTGGATGCTTCGGTTTCCCCCACAGTCCAAAGATATGCAGGCTAGGTGGATTGGAAAAGGCATTCTGCCAAATGGCTGTGTGGATAATTTCTTTTTGTTTTGATAAAACGACAATATAAAGGACACATTTGGCAAAAACCAATGGGCTAATTTGACAAGGATGCTGGGGTTAAACCCCTACACTTTCGAAGAACATCCTGGGATTTTTAATGACCACAGAGAGTAAGGACCTCGGTTTAACGTGTCATCCTAAGGACGATGCTCTTTGACAGTATAGTGTCCCCATCACTATACTGGGGCGTATGCACCCACACAGACCACACTTCACTGACACCTCCAGCAGCAACCTAGTTTCCCCAGGAGTCTCCAATCCAGGTACTAACCAGGCTCAACCCTGCTTAGCTTCAGGTCTTGGGTAACCAGTCTTACAGTCTCTATTACCTTAAGTAAACATACAGCTAATTAGTATTAGTAACCATAGAAACAAACAGGGACATAATCAGAGAGACAGGAAATAAGGGAAACAGAACAGCATATCAAAATAAGAGTCCATAGAACCAAGCATAACTGTTAGAAGCTTTATATTTTTTATATAACAACTAAATATATAAAATATATAAAAATATTATTATATTTAAAATATCTAAAATATGATAAGACAACCACTTCCCATTACACACAATGCACTACAAGCCTGAAAAACAAGTTTTTCCAACCAAAACAACTCGAAATGCTCTAAGGCCAGACACACATTTCTGAACTCTGACCTCAGAGGCGATCATTTGGGAAACATTGTCTGTGACAAGCAGAACTTCCGTCTTTAAATCCTCCCTCATTTCTCAACATACCTTAATATAGGTTGGCCCAATTTCTCACCCTTTCCATACTAAATAAAATATATTGTAGCTAGCTACCCACATTGAGCACTACTTAAGGAGGTCAGAGTCACTGACTGCTTGTTAGAGAGATAGCAGGGTTATGAGGCCATTATAAACATGCTGAGGTTGGTAAACTAAAGGTGCTATAGACTATCTGTGTCTTGGGGGGAATAAATCATGTAGGTTAGGGACATAAACCAGAGCAGCAGAACTGCTGAGTCCAAAACCTTCTGGAAACATCATCAAGTGGAGAGACTTTCATGTTTTTTCTTTACTACTGGATATTCAGCTCACTGAGTAGATTCCTCATCTCAGTGTTTAATGCTACATACTTTAGGTAGTTGCAGCTATGTTGGCCTTTTTTGCACATTAATATGAAGGACACAAGCTTTAGACCTTTGTGGCAGCAGTTACATTTGATGTATTTTTGTGCTAAAGCCTAACATACTGACACATAGACAACCTCTATAGCAGTCACACACCACAGTGTGTGTGCGTGTGTGCATGTGTGTGTGTGTGTGTGTGTGTGTGTGTGTGTGTGTGTGCGTGTGCGTGTGCGTGTGCGTGCGCGTGCGTGCGCGTGCGCTTGTCTGTTTTCCCTCTTGTCTCAACAACAACAACACTTACCATTTCTACTCTGTTCATGAACTGATAAAAATAACAAATTTTAAAAGAAATCCCCAAACAAAGACTGAAACTCCTCAAAGACAGAAAATAGTTCTTAGTTTGAACGCAAACAGTAGCAGTCCACTTTAGTACTGTAAACTTCCTTTCAAAGAGAGAATAAAAAGTCTGCGAAAATGTTATTATTTAAAAGTTATTAAAAGTTATTTATTTTTTGTATATAAAACATTACTTTTTTCATACATTATATTGTTAATACCAAGGGTGAAGGAATGATCTGAAAATTATAAACCTCATGAATATTAATATTAGGTGACAATGTTCGGCCAGTAGTCCTTGCTGAAAGGCAGGTCATTAGCCATAACAAATGACCTCACATTTATTCAGTCTACTGCTAAAGCAGAGGCCTAACATTTTTTTTCCCCTTTACTTTGACTAAAACTCTTTAAATATAATAATTTTCCAGAAAGTGTGGTCTTAGTAATTTGCAAAAGTGGGTGGGACATTTTTAATAGTTGTTACCTCCCTGGTTCACATAGTAATTTATAATCAATCTGTCAGAAGTCTCCTATAAAAATCAAGCAAAAGTCATGCATACATTTCTGTTTCTTATTTTGCGGCTATTCTTTTAATACTAAAAGAGCTCAGAAATGGTGTTAGGCCTGAAGTGCACAATCAATCATGACGAGTCGATTTAAAAAAGGATTACAGCTCTCCTTACTAATTGGATTTCAGAGCACTATCTGTGTTTAGTCACATTAGTTAATTAGATAGCAAGCTATTTTTATTTTTTTAAAGTTCCTATTGAACTTGTGTGGATGGTGTGTGTATATGGAGGTGTAGGGCTGAGGAGATTTGTTTGCCCATGTTGCAGTATTTTTATGTTATTTATGTATGTTTCATTACATATACATTTATTGTGTTTTGATTGTCCTCAGTATTGGTGGCTTATAAGAGAAAACACTGCGTAATTTACCATTTAGCACTTTTCTAAAGTGTCTTCGAAACACCTATTACATTTTAAGGTGTTTCAGCGTTGATCAAGAAAACTATGGTGATATTTATGGAGCCACCCTAGTGAGGTCTGAACATATTTTGGTACACCACGCCAACCAACTTGAGCAAGTGATAAATAAACTTTGAAATGTGTGTTTAAAGTAAAAAGGGAAAAGACAATGTGACAAATCCCCAGTGTTCAGTTTCACCATGCATTTTTTTTTTTTGTTCTATAACTTAAGATATAATGCAATTTATTCAATCAGAATTTTCAATTGACGCCATCACTAAATGAAAAGGCTCTATTGCAACATAGATCAAGGAATCAATAATAAAGGATCGATAGTGTGCCTATTAGATAAAGTTATGATAAAACAATTAACTGTTTGCCAACGACTCCTGATCAATATACTATTACAAATTAGGTTTTTATGATTTGGATATTGTTCCCTGTGAAGCTGCAGTCATTCAGAAAGAGACATTCTATATTAATTAAACTGGCATTGTATTGATCAATGGTGTGACAGATGATCTGCTTCCCCACCGATCATCATCAGCCCAGCCTTCGACATTCAGACGCACAATAGGAGACTGTGGCCAATAGGATGACTTATGGAAATGTGACTGTTTGGCAGTGTGTAATGATTTGCACCTGGTTATGATTGTGGTTCCCACAACAACATTGATTTCAATATGTAATTGAACATTATACTATAAAAGTACTGTTCGCTGTTATTATACCTCACTGTTGTAACAATGTTATTGCCACTAAATGTGAAAATTAAAATTATTATAAAGGAATCTCAGTACGTTTGGAAATTGTTTGTAAATGCTTTTTCATGCTAGACCACGACCAGTATTTATACTTATACTATCTATCTATCTCTCTTTGTCTGTCTGTCTATATCTGTCTGTTTGTCTGTAAAATTAATAACTGTAATGAAAACAGATATATACAGCATTCATTCAATTGATTAGTAGGCAATGTTTGAACACACCGATTGCTGAAAGTTGTATGATTTTAATAATCTGTCCTTACCTTGAAGCAATAACAAAAAAGAGAGATTTTCAGTATGTTAGAATTTCAGTGCTCCTCAACATAATTTATGCATTGATCTCCAATGACTAGCCTTGGTTCAGTATCATTACTTTTTTTAGGTTACACTTTATTTGGTTACACTTTAATTTAAGGTGTCCTTATTACAGTGTAGTTATACATTTAAGTACTGAGTAATATTGATTAACTGCATGTACTTACTATAGGGTTAGTGTTAGGTTTGTTGTATTGACTGAAGTTCAGTTCAGCTGCATGTAATTATGCATATTGTATAGTTATTACTATAGTAACTATCAAATAAAGTGTTACTCTTTTTTATATTTATGACAATAAGAATATTTATGTTATTGAAACTACTACTTTCCAATATTTGTTCTGTGGGAGTCTTTCTCCGTAAACACTTGAGGATAAGGTTAGAGCTTCTGCTTTGTATTTCTGGAAACACTCAACTGAAACCATTCATTTCAAATGTTAGTGAACTTCAGAGTGCCCCTATACGGTTTCGGTACATGCCTGAAATAGTACAGAAATGGGAAATTTCACTGCCCTGATACATCTCACCATATGAGTGCTAGGAGATATTTCACATGTATATGTGCATGACTTTATGGTCCAATGAGATTAATAAATTAAATATTAATATGGTAAAAATGGACACTGAATTCCCTCTCAGAAGGACACATATAATGGCTTTCTGCATTCACGTGTTGTGTCTTCTTTATGAAAAGGCCACATATAGCACCAATGCGAATGTGATATGGCTTTTAGACAATATTGCCATTTATTTAGCGTATTTTTGCTCTGCCAGCGGAAATAGTTCCAAATTAAGTCAAAAGAAGAAATGACTTGAGCAACAGTAGCAGTGTTACATTCAATGAATCAGTATCTTTGAACAAATCACTTGTGTGAACAATTCAGTGACTGGCTTATATAGGCAGTCACTTGTTTTGATCATGGATTTATCATTTTGAATGATTTTTGAATCATATTAATCATTTTGAATCATAATCGTTTTGAATGAATTACTTCAGTGAATGTTGCAATGTCTCCACCTGCTAGTGTAAAAATGTAACCTACAAAAACAGTCCATGAAAATCAGCTGACTTTTTTGAGGAATGGAACAAACTAAAAAAAACAATAGATTTATATTATAAACAAAACAGACAGACAGACAGACAGACAACAACAACTTATCTGTACATGCAACAACTCTTCTGTTTTTTTTTTTTCCAGACATATGTATTGCTCCTCATGGGAAAGAAGAAAAACCCTCCAGCTCCAATTTCCTGAGAATGGTCTTGACAGATTCTTTGTACAATATTTGAGGAGTGGCATTGAGGCTAGGGAGGGCAGAGAGAAAGATAAAATAGCAGAAACCAATAAAATGTTGATAATTCTTATTTTTTTATTATAACACCATGGTTGTAGTTGTTGCAGACCTGTGCCTTTTACTGGTTTACATGCACATGTGTTTGCTCAGACAACAACACTCCCTGCTGAAATGATGAGGCTCTGAAGTGAATTGGAGGATGTGGAGGAATACACTATGATTACAAAGCAACAAGTTTTTTTCCCTCTCTTCTAAAAACTTTTTATTTTTATGTAAAACATTCATTTTCTCATATTTAAGCAGACAACAGAAAACCCTAAATATACTACTGTAATATCATGAACAGTCTTCAACATATACATTTCAGTGATGTTAACACAAATGATCACGTAATATTTTATACCTAAACTGTAAATAACCAATTGTGAAATTTTTCAGTTGTATTTTTAATAAATTCAGTTACTTTTAAAAAAAGCTTTTTGCTTTTCATGTAGAATTTGTATTATTTTATCCACCTCTGTATATGAAATATTCATATAACACACACATTATAGCTCAATGCACAAGTGCCTAGTATGCTGACTGCTACTCTTCACTCTGGAGAGTTCATTTTCGCAGATCTACATGCCAGTTAATTTCAACACATGTCAGTCATTTCTTTTTGTCATGGCATAAAATATCATCAGGGAGTTAATCTAGCCCCTAGCATAGTTAGCATGCTAACTCTCAAAGGCTGAAAGCTGTATTTGGAAAGCCAAAAACAAAGAAGACTGAGCTCCTTTAAGAATAGCTAGATGAAAAGCTGACATGGAAGAGTGAAAAAAGAAGACAAGGCAGTCGAGATATGAGAGAAACCGAAGTACGAGAAATAGATGAGAGGGTGATGAGAGACACCAAGTGGGAGACTCGGAAGAGCAATTTCAAAAAAGTTCAGCTTGTTTTGTTCTTTCCTGCATTTTTTCCCCTCCCCCTCGATGAGATTTGGCAGTTTATGTGCCTGTTGGTCTACTCTGCGGGACATCAAAGGTAGTTGCAGTGTCACTCTGTTGCTAAGGCACCCTGGTTAGATATCATTTTCCCAACGATGCCTGTCAGCACGATGGCCTTTAAAGTCATATTTTGTTTTGAGCGGGAGGAAGGCAACTGAAAATTGAGAGATATAAAGAATTGTAAAGGTATCGTTGGCATTTGGATAGAACTGAGAGATGAAGCTCAGCGTAATTCTGCAGTCAAGATATGGCAGACATTTCGGTTTCTGTCAGCACAGTGGCATTACATGTCAGTCATTTCAAAGTACCAAAAGAGCAACTGGAATGAGCTTACGGATTGTCGGCCTGATGTGTGGCGGAATGACCTGTCCAATATTAAATTCAAATTCCAGTTTTGTTTTTTTGTTGGTTTGTTTTTAATGACAGTCAATGTTGTTCTTGCAGTAACATAATGCAATAGGGAGTTAATGGCACTTTTGAATCATCCCCCCTACACCTGCAAAACATTAAAAAGCAGAAAACACTGCCTCATAACTTTTCTAAATCTGTTTGTCTCTATGCTCTGTGAAATTTCCCCAGTATATATATATATATATATATATATATATATATGAAAGGTAATGCAATTAAACAATAAGTAAAGAAAAATGGTATTGCGGATATCATATCTGAACTATATTACACCATTTGTTGAAATAGATATCTTGAATCAATGTGTCAATCATGTGCTTAATATACCTCAAAAAATATCTTGCTATATCAAAAAAAAAAATTTGTATGGTGACATTTCCCCAACAGCCTTTACCCCATGTTTACCCCACCCTTTATATTGATTTTTAATCTACAATTTTTACTAAATAAATATATTTTTCAGCTGCTTTATATTGTAAAAAAAAAGTATATAGTCATACAAATCACATTTTCCCTAACAAGGGAAAATGTTTTACTTTTAGTTTTACCATACCAAAATTATTATAATGCAAATAAATATATATGAAGTGCAAATGCTTGGTTTGTGCGATTTGCTTTTGTTGATCCTTACCACTGTCACGGATTTAGGGGCTGTTTACATGACACCATTTTCAACTAAAAACGTAAAACTTTTCATGCGTTTTAGCCCATTCGTTAACACGACAGCAGCGTTTTGGGTGGATGAAAACGCAAACTTTTGAAAACGGGTTTCAAAGTGAAAGTTTTTGAAAATTGTCTCTGTGTAAACAATAAAAATGTGAATCTGTGAAAACGATGACGTCATGCACATGCATGATACAATGAATACAGCATTTTTAGTTTTTTCCGCGGATTCGTGTGAAGGGGGATCGTTTTGACAATGGTGTCATCTGTACATGGAAAACTCAGAGGAAACATTCCGTTTTAAGCATATCGTTGTCATGTAAACGTACCCTCAGTCACATCTTCAGTACCAGACCTTCCAGCTCCACCCACTCGTTCCCAATCTCAGGAGTATTAACTGGTTCCACATGCAACACTCATCATGTGCATATATACTCTTACTCCACCACTTCTCATTGTCTCGTTTACCACTATGGTGCTAAAACTTACCTGACTCCCACCTGGTTTGTACTGTACCTGTCAGTCATCCATCTGTCTTCTTCAGTCTTCATCTTCGGCTATTCAGATCCAATCTGATCCTGGAAAAGAAAAGAGACTTTAATATCATTCAAGCTAAGTGCTGATTTGAACTTGACTGCTGTGACCTTCCTGTTTACCTGCTAATAAACATTCTGAACTGTTACCTTGGTGTTCTCCTCTTCTGTTACTGACTACCAGACTCTGTGTTTGAGTTTGAAACTGTTGACGCAGAAACATATCTTACATTTTCTGAGCACTAAATTGATTCCGTTCATGTCGCAGATTTGTGAGTGTTTGCCTCACTCGGTTAATTGCTTCTCACAAAGAAGGCAAACAGAGCACAGCTACGTCTGCATATTAGTTACATTGGTAGCAAATATTCCCCTTTGACTGGTTGGAGTGCAGATTCTGCATTCCCTTAAGAATTTGTTTTCCTTTTAAAAGAAAGTACACTTAAAATAGTCAGTGCTTTTAGAGGTTCAAGCATCTGAGTTTTCGAATAATTGCCCGCATGCTGAGAGCATACGCACGTACACACACTTCACACACAGAAAGGAACATGAGCTTCTTTGTTCCTTCATGTCCTCTAAAAAGGGCGGTAATTGCATGTAAGTGTAGTTTCTAATGATGGGCTTGCTTTCTGTGGAAACAAAGCAGCCAATGGCAGCTGTTATGGCCAAACTCAAGATAAAAGAAAATCATTAAGCAATTTCATCAAGGTGTATTGCTATGCGCAGAGATTCACTTACGTGCACACAAACACTTGTGTAAAACACACAATAGATTCTTACCAAAAATGAAACCTGCAGGGCTGGAGGAGCTTATCAATATTGAGAAAGTCCTCATCATTGATCTAGGGTTGTGCTGCAGTAACATGGGGGTAGAATTGTTGCATTATTCCAAATAAATGGATTATGATCCACAAATAAATGTAAAGAGATTCACAAAAATATATCAAATTCACAAATAAATAGATTAAGATCCACAAATAAATGTAAAGAGTTTCACAAAGAATTATAAAACTCACAAATAAATAGAATGAGATTTGCAAATAAAAATATATATATTTACAAACTCTGCCTGGCATTTATTTATGAACCGTTTTTTGTGCATTTGTAAACCCCCTCACGCATTTGTGAATTGGTTCCTGTGCATTTGTAAATCCCCTCAGGCATTTGTGGATTTTGAAACACTTCTAGCGTTGATGTGCAGACAAATCCACAAATAAGTGGACTCCACCCACCGTTTACTCAAGCCAATCAGATAACGGCCACATTGAGTTGACCAATCGTAGCACGTTCTCGCTACAACCAATCACGTTAGGCTTTACAATCAGAGTGGTCTTACCCAGTGGCGGCGTTTCACAAAAACCTAGAGTATGGCATTCCGTCTGGACATGTTGAACAACGACATTACCGAGCGATATACCTCACATTATACCAAACAAAATGCACGATGCACTATTAACTCTATTACACTATTAATTAAAACTCACAGTGAACCGCATTAAATATAAAAACACATGCCTTACCTTTTGTTGCAGTGCAATTTTTATTGCAAAAGTGGTATAACGTTTTGCTGACATCACAGTCCTCATTTTTGTATTGCTGCTTCCATTCTACTTATTGCAATTATTTAATTTCATCGTTAAAAATAACATCCAGGGAAGATTGAATAGGCCCGTTTCTTTTCATTTTTACTCAGTATCTGACAGCGAGACTAATCAAAAAGACGCGCGATTAAGTGACGCAATGAACTTCAGCTGCGCACACTCACTCCACACAATTTTTTTATAATAATACTTTTGCAATAATGTATACATGAATACATTTATGTGTTCATTTAAAATCTGCCATTGTGTTTTCGACATTGTTAAAATAATAATAAAAACACGTTTGGATAAAAGGGATTTCATAAATAAATAAATAAGCCCAGATTTAACAGTGGGAAACCGTGTTGAATTGCTCCAGCATCATGTTATGTAAACTGCATTTATGACAAATAAAGAACTACACAGATATATATCATAACGATCTGTCAATAAATGCACACACGTTGGTTGTCATCTGCTTTTGTTCTGACGCTGCGGAGATAATACTGGGAGGAGACGGTTTCATATGAATTTTAAAGGTGACTGAGGCGATCACGAATTAGTGTACAGTTAATAGCAATTTTTTAGGGGGGCTGGGTGGAAATTTAGGGGGATTAAAGCCCTCCTAAAATCTTTAAGGAGCATGTTTTATCTGAACTCCTGCTAGGGTATGGCAACTGCCACACTCTGCCATAGGCAAACGCCGCCCGGCCCTGGTCTTGCCCTGAAAGGCTATAAGGCCCATATTGCTTCAGTAAAATATGTTTAAAATTTGGATTTCGTTAGAGTTAGACTGTGTATCAAGCCAAGACACATTTTTATGAGCCTTTGAAAATGGCAGAGAAACAGTGCTTACGTTATGGGAACAACGCGTTATGGAAGCGTCACGTTATTCATGATAAAACAGAAAAGCATCAATGCGTTGCTGACTAATGAATAACTGGATTCAACCTCGTGATAAATACGCGAGTTTGTGCAATATTGGGGAAATTACTGTCACAACAGCTTTTCCCACTTCTGCATTCAAGTTTTAAATAGCAGGTTCGTGGATCTAATGATTAAACATATAACATGCATTTAACCCTTTAATGTCCACACCAAGAAAAAAGTGATGAAAATTTGTTTTTGTTTGCATTTCTTATCTCCTTAAGTCGCTAGTAACCACACTCAATGTATTTTTTTTTTCAACACATCCCATAATTTTTAAAATATCGGCCTCTACCAAATGGTTGAGATGTCACTTAAAGGGTTAGTTCACCCAAAAATGAAAATTATGTCATTAATGACTCACCCTCATGTCGTCCCAAGCCCGTAAGACCTCCGTTCATCTTTGGAACACAGTTTAAGATATTTTAGATTTAGTCCGAGAGCTTTTTGTCCCTCCATTGAAAATGTACATACGGCACACACTCTTTGTCCAGAATGGAAATAAAGACATCATCAAAGTAGTCCATGTGACATCAGTGGGTTAGTTAGAATGTTTGGAAGTATCGAAAATACATTTTGGTCCAAATATAACAAAAACTACGACTTTATTCAGCATTGTATTGTCTTCCGGTTCTGTTGTTGATCCGCGTTCACGATTCCGCAGTGACCCTGCTGACGTAAGACGCTGATGACGTGTTATCTGGTGCGCCCGAGCTTCGTTTACAGTTTGAGGGAGACGGGCGCTGTATTCAAGCTATTCTACATTGTTTGTATTTTTGTATTGCTATATTTTTTTTTAAAATGGTGCGTAGGTGTGCATGTCGCGGATGTCCTAATCTCCAGATAACACGTCATCAGCGTCTTACGTCAGCAGGGTCACTGCGGAATCGTGAACGCGGATCAACAACAGAACCGGAAGACAATACAATGCTGAATAAAGTCGTAGTTTTTGTTATGTTTGGACCAAAATGTATTTTCGATGCTTCCAAACATTCTAACTAACCCACTGATGTCACATGGACTACTTTGATGATGTCTTTATTTCCATTCTGGACAAAGAGTGTGTTCCGTACGTACATTTTCAATGGAGGGACAAAAAGCTCTCGGACTAAATCTAAAATATCTTAAACTGTGTTCCAAAGATGAACGGAGGTCTTACGGGCTTGGGACGACATGAGGGTGAGTCATTAATGACATAATTTTCATTTTTGGGTGAACTAACCCTTTAAGGGTAAAAAAATGGTACCGGAATTCATACACATACTTTGCCATACTGTTTCGTTGCCCATCATAATTTATGATCAAAACCTTTTCTAATCTTGACAAAACACATTGTCAGAAAGGTCTGAGTCTCAAGGTTCCATATTTTGTGACAGAAGTGATATTTGGACAGAAATTTATTAATTTGTTACAGCAGAATGCATACAATTAAATTAAATGGAATTTATGTCATTTTTGGTATTACGCCAAAACAAAATCTCATGGGAACTTCAATTTTTGTGATATCAACTTCAAATTTGGAACACAACTTGGTTAGATATATGGCTTTGATTTTATAGTAATTTTATAGTAAAAAATATTTTGTAAAATATATATTTTATTTAAAAGAAAAAATATTAAGTACAGTATATTTGATTTAATGTAAATTTAAAACTTCCATAACTTTTTCATACTTTTATTTTTTGAAGTGCTTTTACTTCAGCAAAAATCTGCTGAGAGTTTTCTTTAAAACAAGACCAAACTTAGGTCTTTATTCTAAAGCATTCTTGAATTACAACCAAGTTTTAATAGTGCATTGTAATGTCCATTCTCAAAGAGGGGGGTGACAGTTAACCGTTATGTGCCAAATCAACCGTTTGGTTGAGCATGTTTTTGAGAAAGTTTTTTCATGGCACCATGTAACATAATTTTGTAAAGTTAGGGCTCTTATAGTGTAATATGTAGAAAAAAATATGCTTAGCTTGCAAAATTTCACCAAAAACAGTTCACATGGCTGGGGTGATTTATTTGTTTCTGACATCCATGTTAGAAGAAGTGTTGTGACAAGTACTGTTGATTGACACTGTGATATCTAGTGGATTTTTTTGGTATAACATACCTCAACCAGATGGTAGAGATGGCTCAATCAGTTTGAGTTAAGTTAGGTACTCCTCTCAATAAAATATAGTGACTCAAAATGTGCTCAACCATTTGGTTGAGCAGACAGTTAAAGGGTTAAAAGTGAAATGCCCAGCAGACAAGCGATTTGAATTTATCCGTTAAAACGATACTCGGTTACTAACGTAACCTCGGTTCTCTCTAGAAAGGTTCTCTCGTATTGCGTAAGTTTAGCTTACGCTACGGGAAAGATTCATCTTCTCGAGATACTGAAGCCAAAAAATTATCCTTAATTTTTGTATACCTTGTCAACGCAGTGCAGCAGCTAGCAGACCTAGAGCAGGCTATCTTGCGTGCTCATTGGCTGCCCTGCGGGCAACTGCTGCAGCCTACCAGTGAGCCGGGCGTGACATCACGCCCAATGAAGGGCGCCCGCGCCTTCATAGCGTCACAGCCCGCCAGAATGGGCGTGGCTTTAGCCTATAAAGGAATGGGCTGTAGGCTGCTTCCCTGGTTTTTGTCGACTGAAGCGAAGTCGCTCGTGGCGCGAGCACGGCCGGTTACGCAATACTCGTTCCCTCTCTAGAGAGAACCGAGGTTACGTTAGTAACCGAGTATCGCTCTCTTACGAGAGGTTCTCTCGTATTGCGTAAGTTTAGCTTACGCTACGGAAACACTTTGTCAACGCCGTGCGCGCCAAGCATCCACATGAGACCCCGAACTTTAGGGGGAACCCCATAAGTGGAAGAATAAGGTGGCCGGCCATTTCGCGGGCTATCACTTGTACGTAAGCACACATAGGGAATACAGAGCAGCGCGGGCGCGGGGTCTGTATAGACACATGGCATAATCCCTTTAGTGCAGCTCAACCAGGAGAGCTGAGTTATGTGAGAGTGATCTGAGCAGGAGATCTGGGCAGAATACATCTCTCGTTCAGACTGACAGCAGTTTAGCCTGCAAGGCGGGAACTTCTAGGTTATAGAACCTGACAAAGGTAGACGGGGAGCTCCAGCCCGCCGCTACACATATGTCGTGGATAGAAATCCCGCTGGACCATTCCCACGAAGAGGCCACGCCTCTCGTGGAATGAGCCCTGATGCCCAGAGGCCATTGCAGATCCTTCGACGCATAAGCGGCCGCTATAGCGTCTACTATCCATCTGGACAGGCTCTGTTTCGAGAAGGCGAAACCCTTGGTGCGCCCACCAAACGAAACAAAAAGCTGTTCCGAGCGCCTGAAGGAGGCGGTGCGCGTAATGTAGACCCTCATGTAGACCCTCATGTAGACCCTCAGCGCTCTGACGGGGCAGAGGAGCTTCACATCACTTTCACTGTCAGATGCTGTGAGAGCAGACAGTGAAATAACTTGCGCTCTGAATGGAGTGCCCATCACTTTAGGGATATAGCCGTGTCTAGGTCTGAGGATGACTTTAGAGTCATTTGGTCCAAACTCAAGACACGACGCGCTGACAGACAGCGCATGTAGATCCCCTACGCATTTTACTGATGACAGCGCAGTCAGAAAAAAACGTTTTCAGTGATAGATATTCCAACCCCACGGAGTCTAGTGGTTCGAAAGGAAAAGCTTTCAGGGCCTCGAGGACCAATGAAAGATCCCACATAGGAACCGACGGGGGGCGCGGCGGATTCATCCTTCTAGCTCCTCTAAGGAAGCGGATGACCAACTCATGTTTCCCCAGTGACTGGCCGTGCGTTGGTTCTGCAAACGCTGCCACGGCCGCCACGTACACTTTGAGCGTGGAAGGGGACCTTCCCTTATCCAACAGCTCTTGTAGGAAAGTGAGCAGATGCGCCACCCCGCATGTCCGCGGGTCCAGACCTCTGTCGGTGCACCAACCGGAGAACACCGACCATTTAGACGCGTAGAGCCTTCTCGTGGAAGGGGCTCTAGACTGCGTGATCGTGTTCATCACTCCTTCTGGCAGGGTAACGAGTACCCGTTGATCAGCCATGCATGCAGCGACCAGCGCTCTGGATGGGGATGCCAGATCGTGCCGCGAGCCTGAGAGAGGAGATCTGCCCTCACCGGAATCGGCCACGGAGCTGTAAGTGACAGCTGTGCTAGTTCCGGGAACCAAATCTGATTCTCCCAACGCGGGGCTATGAGGAGCACCGAGTGGCACGTTTCCCTGATTCTCTTGATCACCTGTGGTAACAGAGAGACCGGAGGGAAAGCATATAGCGGGAGGCTGGGCCAAACCTGGGCCAGCGCGTCCTCGTCCTTCGAGAAGAACATTGGGTATTGAGCGTTGTCTTTTGACGCAAATAGGTCGACTTCCGCTCTGCCGAATAGGCGACACAGTTTCTGGACCGTTTGGGGGTGCAAGGACCATTCCCCTGGGGGGACATTGTCTCTGGACAGTCTGTCTGGGCCGTCGTTCAGATGGCCAGACACATGCGCCGCCCTCAGCGAGCGCAGGTGTATCTGAGACCAAATAAGGAGGCGTTCCGTCAGATTGCAGAGATTTCTGGATCTGACACCGCCCTGACGGTTTATATAGGAAACCACAGATGTGTTGTCCGAACGGACAAGAACATGCTGGCCCTGTATGAACGGGAGGAAGCACTGCAGTGCGTTCTCGACCGCCATCATTTCCAGACAGTTTATGTGAAACTCCTTCTCCCGGTCTGACCACTGGCCAAAGGCCGGTCTGCCCTCGAACAGCGCTCCCCAACCTGAGTTGGACGCGTCTGTTGAGATGACTTTCCGGTGAGAGACGGTTCCCATCGTTACTCCCTGCTGGAACCAGCTGGCCGCTAACCAGGGCTGCAGAGCTGCTATGCAGGCCTGAGTCACTCTGATTTTCCGACCGCCAGACACCCAGGCTCGGGGGGGGGGGGGGGGGCACGGGAGCATTCAGCCAGCGTTGGAGCGGGCGCATGCGCAGTAGGCCCAGCTGGAGCACCGCTGCAGCTGATGCCATGCAGCCCAACATCCTCTGAAAATTTTTCAGAGGGAGCAAGCTGCCCTTCTGGAAAGAAGCGGCCAGGTGGCGAACACGGTGCGCGCGCTGTGTCGACAAACGAGCCGTCATGGTTACCGAGTCCAGTTCTATTCCTAAAAAGGAAATTGACTGGCTGGGCAGTAATGAGCTCTTGGTCCAGTTGACCGTGAGACCCAAGCTTTCCAGATGACTGAGAAGCACTGTTCTGTGAGATAGAAGCTCTGTCTCTGACTGTGCCAACATCAGCCAATCGTCCAGATAGTTCATTATACGCAGCCCCTGACTTCTCAGGGGGGCGAGTGCCGTGTCCATGCACTTTGTAAATGTACGGGGTGCCAGGGACAGGCCGAACGGCAGGACGGTGTATTGATATACCTGACCGTCGAAGGCGAATCTCAAAAAATTGCCTGTGACGGGGTACTATCTGAATCTGAAAATATGCATCCTTCAGATCTAGAGAGATAGACCAGTCCCTCGGGCGAACGTGCACGAGGATTTTTCTGGTGGTAAGCATTTTGAACGGTCTTTTCGCAAGCACTTTGTTCAAATGTCTCAGATCTAGGATGGGTCTGAAGGCTCCGTCCTTCTTGCACGAGAAAATAACGGCTGTAAAAGCCTGACTCGCTTAGAGAAGGCGGTACCCTTTCTATAGCCCCTTTGCACAGCAGCTTTGCTATTTCTGCGTGAAGTAGGTGTGCTACTTCCGCATTCACTATTGTCGCGGTCCGGGCTCGAAAGCGCGGGGGACGGCGAATGAATTGTAGTGTATAGCCCTGCTTTATTGTAATCAATACCCATTCTGAAATCCCTGGGATGTTCTCCCACGCGGCTATGTGAGCCGCTAGAGGGCGAATGGCCTCCGGGTTCAGACCGCCATTTGCTGGCTTGTGAAACTGAACCGGACGCTTACAGAGCTTACAGAGAGCTTAAAGAAGCCTTAAACTCCAGCAATCTTTTGGAAACGGTGTGTTTTAACCACACAAACAGCTAATTTGAATGAAGCTCCCATTACAGATGCTTTCAGGGGTGTCGATATCTGCAAAATGAATCAGATCCAGTTCTGATTAATCCAGATCCAGCGCTCTCTGGCGGGCACGAGACTTACGTTTATAACCTGTTTGTTTGACCGTGTAACATAGCGGGCAGATAGTGGGCACAGACTTGTGGACACATTTCTTACATGCAACACTCGAGCGGCTTTTCTGCGCTTTATGAGAGTGTGCTCTGTGAGTGACACAGAATTTTGAGTGCTTATGTGTAGGGGTGAGCACTGGGGCGTGGGCACTTTCACTACACTTAAAACATTAACGGCGCGCTCTCTGGCGGGCACGAGACTTACGTTTATAACCTGTTTGTTTGACCGTGTAACAGAGCGGGCAGATAGTGGGCACAGACTTGTGGACACATTTCTTACATGCAACACTCGAGCGGCTTTTCTGAGCTTTATGAGAGTGTGCTCTGTGAGTGACACAGAATTTTGAGTGCTTATGTGTAGGGGTGAGCACTGGGGCGTGGGCACTTTCACTACACTTAAAACATTAACGGCATGAGCCGGACCAGACATTACACTCTTTTTGAGATTTCTCTGGGTCGCCGTGAAAACGGCGTTTGTGTGCAGGCGAGAGGGTGAATAAACCGGCTCGTTGGCTGCTAAATGAACCGCTGCAGTAGCCTGTTTGAAGGTGACTGACAGGGAAATTAATTTTGACGGCGGTCCGGCCGCAGCGGGACACGCGCGTCTTTTCTCACTTACTGTTAGGAGGGCTTCGCGTGCTCAGATTTCAGCGTGATTCTCTGCCGAGGCCCTCTGGGAGGCGGCGGTCTGTGACGGCTGTCTGAGCGCGATCTAGGGCGGCCGCCCTGACGTCGCTGCGAAGGCTGTTTGACGTCGCTGCGAAGGCTGTCGCTGCGAAGGCTGTTTTCAGCGAGCAGCCATTGCCCAGAACCGAGAGCGCGCGCGGTGCGCGCGCTCTCGGTTCTGGGCAATGGCTGCTCGCTGAAAACCGAAAACCGGCTGATTTATGCGAGATGTCCCAATCATAAGGGATGGGGAACATTCTTTTTTCACTTTTTTGACGCGCGAGCAGCGCTCCGGGCGAAAAAAACTTCTTGTAAGCGTGAGCGCGTGCGCGGGCTCTAGACTTACAAGTGTATTTGACGTCCCGATCATAATGGATGGGGAGCGTTTTATTAATGCCCTTCGTTTTGTGATAACACTTAAACACGCGGGCGGAGCCCGGGGGGAGGTTTGTGTTAGCAAGCGTGAACACACTCTGGTGGGCACGAGACTTACATACATAACCTGCTTCTTGATCGTGTAACAGAGCGGGCAGATAGTGGGCACAGACCTGTGGACACATTTCTTACATTCAACACTCGAGCGGCTTTTCTGCGCTTTATGAGAGTGTGCTCTGCGAGATTCGGAGTGCTTATGTGTAGGGGTGAACACTGGGGGCGTGGGCACTTCACTACACTTACAACACCGACGGCATGAGCCGGACCAGACATTATACTCTTTTTGAGATTTTTCTGGGTCGCTGTGAAGACGGCGTTTGTGTGCAGGCGAGAGGGTAAACAAACCGGCTCATTGGCTGCTAATTTAACCACTGCAGTAGCCTGTTTGAAGGGGACTGACAGAGAATAAACTTTGACGGCGGTCCGGCCTTAGCGGGAAGCGCGCGTATTTTCGGAGGCGATGTGTCTATTAGTAAGCGTGAGCGCTCGTAAGCGGGCACGTAACTTACATTCTTAACCTCATATGCGGGGTAGCTCTCTTGTAACGTAAAGAGAGCTAGCCGCGTGCTCGTTGGTCGAGCAGAACTGGAACAGTGTTTGTACGAGGGCGCGCGAAAGGAAGTGCGAGGCATCTTGAAAAAGACGCTCGCTGCTCTTTTAGAAAATAATCTAAATAGCAAGGCAAAAAGGATACGTCGCCGGATAGCGTAGCTCGCACGGATGGCTGAAGGTGGCGAAGACGGCCGGCTTCCTCAGCGCTGTCCTAAGCTGGCTGTTCGCTGTTCGACGGCGGCGGTGGCTTCTCTCAGATCCAGCGATGCGAAGAGCTCGCTGAAGAGACAAAAATCAGGGAAGCAGCCTACAGCCCATTCCTTTATAGGCTAAAGCCACGCCCATTCTGGCGGGCTGTGACGCTATGAAGGCGCGGGCGCCCTTCATTGGGCGTGATGTCACGCCCGGCTCACTGGTAGGCTGCAGCAGTTGCCCGCAGGGCAGCCAATGAGCACGCAAGATAGCCTGCTCTAGGTCTGCTAGCTGCTGCACTGCGTTGACAAGGTATACAAAAATTAAGGATAATTTTTTGGCTTCAGTATCTCGAGAAGATGAATCTTTCCCGTAGCGTAAGCTAAACTTACGCAATACGAGAGAACCTCTCGTAAGAGAACGCTTGATCACACAAATAGTATTTCATATGAATCAGACTTAATAATATTGTATTGTAAAAGTTACTTACAGCATCCAATATAAATGCAAATATGTATTTTTTCAGCATTGCATTATCCACTCAAAACCCCATTAGCCTACACGCTGTTACATCTTCAATGATGGTCATTTGGGCTGATATTTTGTATTCTACATAATATTTATGTCCTATAGCTAGGTATTTGTCACAACGATTGTGCTTTAAAAGACAAAATCATCCGTTTTGTAATTTATTACATCGTGTCTACCCCGTGCGAGGCTTTCTACATTGGACAAAGGAGCAAATGTGCAAATGATGTCTCCTCCGTATAGTTGCGTGTAGTAGCCGCTACTTCAGAAGAAGAACGGGCATCCGTTTACTATCAGTGAATCATTGTGTCGCGCTGCGCCGCGTCCAGTAGACACTATCACGAATTATGAATTTTCATGTAGCCAGCATAGTCAATAAAGAAGATTATACGTCATATATCTTCAGGTAAGAAAACCGACGTCATGGGCAAAATGTGTTAACATTACAAACATGTTAGTTTTACATGATTTGAAACTGCTACGGCAGGGAAGATAGTCGGCTATTTGCTTCTGACGCGCCACTTGACTCCGGTAGAGAGGGTGTTATGATGCTCGGGATCTGTGATGATCATTTGTGTGTAATCCTGAGTTAATAATAAAGAATAATAAATATAAAGAAGCCTTAAGCCTTGTTTATACTCGACGCGTCCGCAAGAGCGCGAAGGTGCGCGCGGCAAAATGACGTAATTGCGGTGTGGGCGGTCGTGCGCGTTGGGTGCGCAAGACCCCATTTCGCCTGGCGGTGTGCACGGCACTTTTTGTAACATCGCGCGCGGCGCCGCATCCGAAGATGAACGACTTCGAGCCGAATCTAGCCGAACTGGTACGTCTGCACCAGCATGTTTATGATCCTTCTATACACAGCGACATTTTCATTGATGGGCGACCATAAAAGCCTCTCATTTTGTGAATAGGAACACATTTGCATTAAGCACCCAGTTTGCACTTGTCTAAAGTAACTGCTTACATTTACAAAATAAGCCTACAATAGCAGAAGTAAGCCCTGCTGATGAAATTAAGGTTTAAACACTCTTCAATAAGGCTTCAGTTGTTTAACTAGTTTGTACAAAAAAGTACAATAAACCTACTGCATTTATTACTCTTTTAATATGGATCAGCTATTAATAAACTACTAATAAACGGCAAACTACTTCTTCACTGCTGATTCCTGGTGGTTTAGAGGAGAATTACTCCGAGTCGCCCCCTGTCGTTTCACAGAATAGCACAACGGCGAGCGCATCAAGTATAAACGCCTCGTCCGTTTGGAGAGGTTCGCGCGCAGTCAGCGGAGACTCGCGCTCGTGCGGACGCGTCGAGTATAAACAAGGCTTTAAACTCCAACAATCTTTTGGAAACGGTGTGTTTTAACCACACAAACAGCTAATTTGAATGAAGCTCCCATTACAGATGCTTTCAGGGGTGTCGATATCTGCAAAATTAATCAGATCCAGTTCTCGCCCCGAGTGTAAAGCCTAACGTGATTGGTTGTAGCGAGAACGTGCTACGATTGGTCAGCTCAATGTGGCCGTTATCTGATGGCTTAGGTAAAGGTTGGGTGGAGTCCACTTATTTGTGGATTTGTCTGCACGTCGACGCTAGAAGTGTTTAAAAATCCACAAATGCGTGAGGGGATTTACAAATGCACAGGAACCGATTCACAAATGCGTGAGGGGATTTACAAATGCACAGGAACCGATTCACAAATGCGTGAGGGGATTTACAAATGCACAGAAAGCGGTTCACAAATAAATACCAGGCCGAGTTGTGTTTGTGGCATAAAACACATTTGTAAATATATATTTTTATTTGCAAAGCTAATTTTATTTATTTGTGAGTTTTATATATTTTTGTGAAACTCTTTACATTTATTTGTGGATCTTAATCTATTTATTTGTGAATTTGATATATTTTTGTGAATCTCTTTACATTTATTTGTGGATCATAATCTATTTATTTGGAATAATGGAACAGTTCTCACCCCATACAGTAGGCTACTTACCTTTAGTGAGAACTTTAAGAGCAGCATTTTGACAAAGGAATATGTCAGAATTTAACACCAAAATATCTCTCTTGATTAGCAGATGTTATTCTTTTTTATACCCCTTTCACCTGTTTTTACAAATGCACACCAGCAAAATAAATTAATCTGATTTTATGGAATGCAATCACTAAACAGTTGTTTCAGCACGAAAACCTGCATCTTATTTGTTAATCAACCACAATATAGTTTAAGCAAAATATATCTTAGACTATGTGTTAATTTTTATATGACAAAATTTGTAGCATGTGCTGAAATCCGAAGCTCTTTTCCAAATAAGAGCCAATCACGATTTGTGTCATTAAGGTACTTATTATATTTGATCTAAACTTTAGTTTGTTCCCCATTTACATTAATATTATAATGAAGTGACCTTTCACACCACAGGCTGTCCACAGCTAGTGCTCTGTCCTTTAATAACAGTGTGACGGTTTTCAACATAGGTCATTCTGGAGAACTGTAGAAGAAGAAATTATAATGCTGTAAACTTGGACAATACTGAAAGCCTTCTAACTAATGTTCTGGACTGAGTCTTTGCTCTGAGGGCAAAACGTTAATATAATGAACTCATTTCTATAATGTTTTGTGATATGGTGACCTTATTCTACAGACAGACACATCTGCAAATGAAAGTTTTTGCTAAATATGTTGAACTCTGCAAGCACCTTTCCACTTCTATGTTGCTGTTATGTTGCTGTTTAAATAACAAAACATAGAAGCTACTGTAAAATGGCCAATAAAATCACCCCACATCACTTTGTTTTAAATTAATTTTAAATTAATGCGCTACATCTGTGATAGAATGTATTAAAAAACTAGGTCCCACTTTATATTAAGTGGCTTTAAGTATTATGTACTTACATTGAAAACTATGTACAATGTACTTATTGTGTTCATGTGGTATTGTAAACCACTTTTGCTGCTATTGAGGTGTTATACGGGTGAGGTTAGGGTCAGGTGTGGTGGTATGGGTCGGTTTAAGGGTTGGTTAAGGTGTAAGGGAAGGGTCAACAGTGTAATTACAAATGTAATTACATACATTTATTACAGCTGTAATTACATGCAGGTATATTCAAAATATAAGTACAACGTAAAACATGTATGTACACAATAAGTCCATTGTATCAAATTATTAGTTTCAATGTAAGTACATAGTACTTAAAGCCACTTAATATAAAGTGGGACCAAAAACTATACTGTATTACTTAGCAGCTGTTTCAGATAAACACTCAACTCAAGAAATAATATTTAAAGATATTTAAAGTGATCTGCCAACAGTGTGTGTCTCTCCCTTGGCGCTTCAGAGCTGCACACGGTGTGTTTTTTTAAAGATGTCTCGCCCATGTATTTCTGGGTGCGGTAGACAAATTGAATCCTCTGATGGGCACAAGCGTTGCCTGGCGTGTTTGGGCTTAAATCACGCTCAGGCAGCATTCGTGGATGCGTCATGTTCCCATTGCAGGAACATGACCATCAAAATGCTGCGATCGAGGCTCAATGACCTCCGTAGACGTAGAGTCCCCTCAGCCACACCCCAATCTATCCCCTCCGCGAGAGGGGATACTTTGGCTGGTCGCTAGAGTGATCTGAGGGTGATGGTGTGGAACAACTCGACAAATCCTCCTCGGGCCACACCCCCCTCTAGCGCATTGCATCCCGTGAGGTTACCAGATGAGTTCGCTGGCCAGTCTTGTGGCGGGCCCAGCGTTTCATTCGGCACCCCATCAGATGACGTCATGTCTATCGCCACATCACAAGGTGGGCAGGGTGAGTCATTTGGAGATGAAGAGTTGGCAGTGCTGCCTCCTTCGGGGGGACAGTCACTGCTGAATTGCCTGAGTCAATTCGAGGGCAAGAGTGCGGTCCCACTGAACTTATTTCAGAGGCTCCTGGGGCATATGGCGTCCGCAGCGGCAGTCACGCCGCTCAGACTGCTTCATATGAGACCACTTCAGCACTGGTTTCCCGATCGAATCCCGAGATGGGCATGGCAACAGGAGTTATGGAGTCACAAGCGCCTGAGGTCGCTTCGTGCCATTCACATTCCGGGCAAGCTCAATCGTGCAGCCGACGAGCTCTCACGACAACGCTCATGTCCCGGGGAATGGAGTCTCCATCCCCAGACGGTTCAGCTGATTTGGCAACGACGCACAGGTAGATCTGTTTGCCTCACCAGACACTTCCCACTGCCGCTGGTTTTACTCCCTGACAGAGGGGACACTCGGCACGGATGCACTAGTGCACTGCTGGCCGCAGGGTCTCCGCAAACATGTGTTTCCACCAGTGAGCCTTCTAGTGCTCCTCGCGACAGCCCCTTCCTAGCCAATCCCTCTGAGGAACGACCTCCTTTGGCACTCCTAATACTCCTGAGGCACCCTCTGGCACCCGCATTCTGATCTCTGGAACCTGCAAGTGTGGGTTTTGGACGGGATGCAGAAGGTTTGAGTACCCTACCACCACTTCAACTAGAGCCTTGTCCACGAGCCTACGCTCTGAAGTGGAACCTTTTTGTCACCTAGTGTTCTTGCCCAGAAAATGCCCGATCGGGTCTGTGCTCTACTTCCTCCAAGAAGGGTTGGAATGAAGGCTGTCTCCTTCCACCCTTAAGGTTTATGTGGCTGCGATCTCTGCACACCACGACCTTGTGGAGTCTAAGACAGTAGGACAGCATAACCTGGTCGTCAGGTTCCTTAGAGGGGCGAGGAGGTTAAATCCTCATCGTCCTCTACACATGCCCTCTTGGGACCTCGCAGTGGTACTATCTGTGCTGCAGAGAGCTCCCTTCGAGCCATTGCACTCAGTCTAGCTTAAATACCTTTCTATGAAGGTGGCACTCCTGGTTGCTTTGGCCTCTATCAAGAGGGTAGGGGACCTGCAGGCATTTTCGGTTGATGAAACGTGTCTGGAATTCAGGCCATCTAACTCTCATGTGATTGAGACCCCGGCCTGGATATGTGCCCAAGGTTCCCACCACTCCCTTCAGGGATCAGATGGTGAACCTGCAAGCAGACCCAGCCTTGGCACTGCCTTGTCCAGTAGGTGCCCTTCACGTTCTGTCTACGTAAGCATGGTGTTTCAGGACCTCAGACCAGCTCTTTGTCTGTTTCGGTGGGAAGCTGAAGGGAAAGGCTCTCTCCAAGCAGAGGCTGTCTCACTGGTTAGTGGGCGCTATTGTCTTGGCATACCAGGTTCAAGGCCTGCCATGCCCCCTAGGGGTGAAAGCACACTCCACCAGGAGTGTGGCTTCCTCCTGGGCTCTAGCGCATAGTGCCTTGCTAACAGACATTTGTAGAGTTGCAGGCCGGGCACCTAACACATTCGTGAGATTCTACAATCTCCAAGTAGAGCCAGTGTCCTCCCGTGTACTCGCTTCCAGTAGCCAGTAAGTAGGACCTGCTTGGTGTCATCGCTTGCTTCGTCATTCCACTCCACGGACTGGATATGTGCGTTATTTTACTCAGATTACTGAGTTTCTCTGTGAAGCCCTGGGCTCCTTCAGCACTGTTGATGTCGACACCAGAGTGCATGCCAGCAGCAGCCCTTGTGTCAGGTTAGGTGCCTCCGTGTGCATGGTTCCACCATCGGGCAACCCCCACATGTGTATTTCCATGGAAAGTCTCCTTGTCAAGACCACCTTGCCACCCCTGGGGTTGATACTTCCACCCTGCGGGCTGGATACCACAGAGTGTTCCATAAGTATCACGTTCGCGGGTCATATGTGTATTCTATAAGACCTCCCTGCGGGCAGGCATTGTGTTGCATATTTCCACGTGGATATGCTTCCCAGTGTACCTTGGTATTCCTGTGTTAAGCCTAGCCCTTCGTCCATGCTAGTCTCACGACAGGGAGCTCAGACTTGCGCAGGGCACTGGAAGACAGCTGCTGTGGCGTGATTATATAGAGACCCCCATCTCTTCAGTCACTGACGTAACTCGGAGTGACTGACTGAAAGGGAACGTCTCTGTTACATAAGTAACCCTCATTCCCTGAAGGAGGGAACGGAGACGTTACATCCCCCTGCCACAACCGCTGTACCGCTGGAACAGCCGGGTGTTCAGTCTCCTCAGCAGGTAACATAATGCGAGATTTCTTGCGCAGCTCCTTTTATACGCACGAAGTGGGGCGGAGTTGCCCTATGCAAATTCCGCAGACCCATGGCATTGTTTTGCCATTGACTCGTTTTGTAGAATTCGAAGGTCGATAGGCTTCTAAGCGAAACCCCCATTTCGTCAGTCACTGACGTAACGTTTCTGAGGGTTACATACGTAACCGAGAGGTTTTTCTTCAATGCATGTTGGCCACAATTATTGGCACCGCTAGAAATTCTTATGAGTAAAATATCTCTGAAGTATTCCCATTCATATTTAAGTTTTTTAGCCCACCAGGGTGACTAGGATCATGAAATTGTCAAGCCACGACTTCTTGTTCCACGGGAGTATTAATATGAGGAAACACAAAGGCCAAATTTCCTTAATCATTCATCACAATCAGTAAAACCGAAGAATATAGTTCTAATGTGTAGCAAAAGATTGTTGAGCTACACAAAATAGAAAGTGGCTGTAAGAAAATTGCTAAAGCATTGAAAATCCCAATTTCCACCATCAGAGCAATAATTAAGAAATTCCAATCAACTAAAGATGTTTCAAATCTGCCTGGAAGAGGACATGTGTCTATATCATCCTAATGCACGGTGAGGAGGAAAGTTTGAGTGGCCAAAGACTCTCCAATGATCACAAAAATCAAAACCTGACCGTCATATATGACATTTGAAGTGGAACCTGCATGAAATACATGAAAAACATGAAAAACAGCCGGGAGACATAATCCCTCCAGCGTGTCCGTCTTCCCTGAGGTCTCCTCCCGGTGGGAAGTGCCCAGAACACCTCCACGGGAAGGCGTCCAGGAGGCTTCTCAGCTGGCTCTTCTCGGTGTGGAGGAGCAGCTGCTTTACTCTGAGCTCCTCCCGAGTGACCGAGCTTCTCACCCTATCTCTACCACCCTGTGGAGAAGGCTCATTTCGGCCGCCTGTATCCTGGATCTTGTCCTTTCGGTCATGACCCACAGCTCATGACCATAGGTGAGAGTAGGAACGTAGATCGACCGGTAAATCGAGAGCTTCACCTTGCAGCTCAGCTCCTTCTTCACCACGACAGACCGGTACATCGACCGCATTACTGCAAAACCTGCACTGATCCGTCTGTCAATCTCCCGTTCCATCCTTTCCTCACTCGTGAACAAGACCCTAAGATACTTGAACTCCTCCACTTGAGACAGGAACTCTCCACCAACCTGAAGCGTGCAAGCTACCCTTTTCCGACTGAGAACCATGGCCTCGGACTTGGAGGTGCTGATTCTCATCCCAGCCGCTTCACACTCAGCTGCAAACCATCCCAGTGCATGCTGAAGGTCCTGGTCTGATGAGGCCAACATGACAACATCATCTGCAAAAAGCAGAGACGAAATTGTGTGGTCCCCAAACCGGACACCCTCCTGCCCCCTGGCTGCGCCTAGAAATTCTGTCCATAAAAATTATGAACAGAACCCGTGACAAAGGGCAGCCCTGCCGGAGTCCAACATGCACCGGGAACAAGTCTGACTGACTGCCAGCAATGCGAACCAATCTCCTGCTCCGGTCGTACAGGGACCAGACAGCCCTTAGCAGAGGGCCCCATACTTCTCACAATTAATGACACTGAAATACAAAGAAGGACCTGCTTCCTAATTTCCAAATTTATGAATAAAATATTTTCCTGATCTGGAAAATATTATTAACAAGTATACCCAAAGAGATTTAAACTTATCTTTGTGTCAGCCAATTTCGTAATAATGTTTCCTTCAATTCCATAATAATTAATTTATTAACAAATGTTTAATCAGGAAACAATGACCTGCTCATAAGGTCATGTAAATTACAAATTCTTATGATTAAGAACTATAAATAAGAGTATGACCATTGGCAAGATTTTTTATTTAATCTTTTTATTAAAGTTATTCAATAGTTTAAAAAAGAGCTACAATTCTATTTGATCTGTTTGATCTGTGGATATTGCAATAATAATTTAAAAAAGCTGTTTTGAGATGCATCACACCTAAAAATACATTGTTAGAACTTTGTTAAATTAAAAAAAGAGAGAGAGAGAGAGAGAGAGAGAGAGAGAGAGACTGGGAATAGAGACTGGAGAGGGGTGTCTTATTTTCTTTTTTTATCAAGGCTATACGGGGAAGGAAATGACCTTGTCAACAGCAGTGTCCCTCTAAAATGGACGGAGAAGTGGGGTCTCGGCAAACTAATCTTGTGGTTTTGAAGTCTGTGCATGAGTGAGAGAGATATGTCATTACTTCTGACTGATGTAACTCCTCTGACACCTCACTGGATGACCTGAGGTGAACAAGAGTGTTTGTGTGAATGTGACCTTGAATTAATTTTTCTACAGCGTCTATCCTCGGGCTGTTTGTGGTTTAGTCATCGTTTTAAGTCGACTTGGCTCTCTTTTAATCTTGTGCCTTACGTCTGTTGTGTTAGCCTCTGAAGTTCGAATGAATCAAATTTTATCAAATTTATTAAAAAAAAAAATTATATTTGCACATCATTATGTTTTTTTTTTTTTATGTTTGTTCTTCCATCATAATCTTTAATCAAAATATCTTACCCTCCCCCTTGTGATTACCAGCACAAGGGCGGGACAACTTGTTAACTCACATGAGATCACAGCAATAGCAAACCACCACGGTTCAATGATACAATCAATTCCCGATGTACAAAATCAACTCCTTTTTCTAGTTCGAGAAGCTGTTTATCTTGGATATACATCACAATATTGAAGAAAACTCTATCATGCCTACTTTAAGCCAGTAGCTGGCTATCACTCAAATGATTTGTTTGAAAATGCTGATTGATTCAGGAACAAAACAAGTATTATTTATGAATGAGTCATTAAATAATTTACTCAACCGATTTGCTTAAATACAATGAATCATTCAGGAATGAAACACTGCTACTGTGCAATGCTCTGAACAGCTCTGCGTTATTTTAACTATATTTTTATTGGGGATATTGTGTATATGTTTGAGGGAATATTGTGTCTAAAATGTAAGGTGTCAATGAGGGAATATGTCTAAAATGTAAGGTACTTAATCCTGACTTCTTGTTTATTGAACTGCTAAAAAAAAGCAATATCACACAATCATCCTCGCCCTCTTTGTTACTCAATAACTTCTCAAAAACGGCCCAAGCTGTTGTTGCTATAGTTCTAATAAATTATCCACATCATTTCTGCCATCAGCTCCAATTATAATGGAATATAAATCATACAGAGGCTCATGGGCTAAAATAAGAACCACTAAGACTTCGGCAACATTTACAGGTATATGATTATTCAACAGCTAACAAATTTTACAACTCAATTAAGTAAACTAATCCTTGCAGACAGACCATTGTTCTACAGTCACTATCAAACTGCTGGAAATTAGCCTACAGAGAATAAACATGCATTCATGTGTTAATCCATGCTTAATATAGATGAGTTCCAGTAACTGTATCTGTGTAACTGAGTGTGTGTGTGTGTGTGTGTGTGTGTGTGTGTGTGTGTGTGTGTGTGTGTGTGTGCGCGCGCGTGTGTGCGTGTGTGAGTAAGAGAGAGAGAGAGATAGGGGAGAGAGAGAGAGAGAGAGAGAGAGAGAGAGAGAGAGAGGGGTGGGGGGGAGGAGAGAGGTCCATGAAGAGCTCTGAAACAGCAATCTGAAAATCGTGTTGGTGCTATGGCAACAGCTGTAGTATCTAGGTAATGGGATGTTAACAGCAGTGCAGTACCTGACATCTGAATTCTTTCATTTCCTCATTCCCAGAACAAGTTATAAATTAGTCTATAATGTCCATTCAGTTCCAAATGTCATATTTTGTTACATTTATGTTCTGTTTGGTGGACATTTAGGTTGTTGATTATTTCTCAATAATCAGTCTCATTTGGTCCCTGTTTCCTCTCGGTGTATAGTTCTACCAGAAAGACTCAGGAGGCAAAATGACATAACAAAGCATACATTTATTAACAGCCCAGCAAGCAAGTTGTTATAAAGTTCTTCGGCGTAGGCCCCGTCCGTAGCTCGCAATCCAAGGGCAACGTAATCTGTATTTCCTGCCTGAAGACGAGGGCAGGGGCGCAGCCGAGCACCTGGGCGGGACCATCCTGGTGGAGGTGGGGAGGATGGAGGTGAATGTTGGCGTCAGCATCTTCGAACTCAGACATGTGTATGTACCGATCTTTTATACTACGAGTATTAGAACACGATTGGTTAGATGAGAAGGTAATAAGTGATGTAACAATTGAGTCTTCCTAGCAGAACTTACGCTAAAGCTTTCATTTCCTGTCTCCTTAGTTGTCACTGTGACTGATTATTCCCTCGTCTACCTCTATAGTATCATGATTTTCAACATGTCTAGTTTTTCATCATGTCTCAATTGTCTCGTTTAGTTCCTTGTTTGCCCATGTGTACATACAGTCAAACCAAAAATTATTCAGACACCAGATATACATTTTTATATTTTTTTTACTAGTTGGTGCAGGACACTAAATGTAATTTATGTTAGTGAGGATAGCAAAATAAAGTAAAACGTGACATATTATGCCAAAAAATTCTTCATACAGTGGACTACCAGTAAAAAAATGTTTTATTTGGGACCAAAAATTATTCAGACACTTTGACCTAACCATGTTTTGCTTAAGTTTTTTTTTTCTTTAATTGCTAATGAGACCTTATTAAACCAGAGACTGAACAAAATTAAGCATTGCTTGGTAATTTGTTATTATCTAATTGTGTACTTAAATTTAACAGCTGACAGCTATTCAACCTAATTCATTTGTGAGTCTAACAGAAGGATGGCCAAAATCAGTGAAATATCAACTGTTTTAATAACTCTGAGATCTTGTCATATTTTATTGCCATTTTCTAAACTATAGCGAATAAACTGTGATAATGTGATAAATGTTGAAGATGTCTGAATAGATTTTGGTTCTTGTTGCATGTATAGTTCCCTTTCGTTGTCACTCCGAGTTACGTCGGATGACGACGAATGGGGTTTCGCTTAGAAAGCCTATCAGCTTCGAGTATTACAAAACGAGCCTATGGCAAAGAAATGCCATGGGTCTGCGGAATTTGCATGACGTAACTCCGCCCCACCTCGTGGGTATAAAAGGAGGAAGTCCGCAACAGCAGTTTATGTTTTCGCTTCGGAGCCAAGTGTATTCTTCTCTCCACAAGCCATCTCTGAATTGTCAGCTTTACAAACGAGTGCCTCGAGTGTTGGTGTGACGGCGATCTTCGGCGAGAGCGTGCATCCTGCTGATCTGCTGCAGTGATCTGCCGGTCGGCGCGTTTCTCCCCGGGTGCTTCAACACTTGAGTTTTCTCACTAAAAGAGCTTACACGCGGCACGTCTTTTTAAAGATGCCTCGCCCGTGTACTTCTGGTTGTGGCAGATTGTTATCGGACTCTGATGGGCACGAGCGTTGCATAGTATGTTTGGGCATTGATCATGCTAGAGCAGCGCTCGTGGATGACTCATGTTCTCTCTGTGGGAACATGGCCATCGCGTCATTGCGGTCGAGACTCAGTGAACTCGCAAGAGTGAGAGTCCCCTCATCCACCCCCCGCCCTGCGGCTGGTGGCCAGGGTGACCTGAGGGTAACGGTCTGGAACAAGGCGCCGACTATGTGTCCGCGACCCCAGCCCCCCTCTTCAATGACGGTGCCCGCTAGTGAGCGGCCGATTCCCGCGGGTCTACCCTCTGGTGGCCCGCGTGCTCCGGTCGAAGCTACAGAGGATGATGCCATGTCTGTTGCAGCATCACTAGGTGGGTTTGATTCTTCCAGAAGTGAAGACTCGACTCAGCTGGCTCATACGGCTGAGCTCGAGTCTGATCCGGAGATGACGGCCATGCTTTCCCGGGCAGCCGCGAGCATCGGGCTTGAGTGGAGGCCTCCACCCTGTCCTGAGCGCTCGCGGCTGGACGATTGGTTTTTGGGTAAGGCCGCCGACCCTCGTCCTCGGCAAACCCCAATACCTTTCTTCCCAGATGTGCATGATGAGATCTCGAAGTCCTGGAAGACCCCGTTGTCTTCCCGTGACCGCTCGTTGGTCTCATCCGCCTTTCCTCCCCTCGATGATGCAGCCGCCCGTGGGTACACTGGGCTCCCCCCGGTTGAACGCTCTGTTGCCATGCAACTATGTCCTCAGAGTGCTTCTTCTCGTGGCGAGCCTAAGCACCCATCCAAAGCCTGTAGATTTTCGTCGACCTTGGTGGCGAAGTCTTACAGAGCGGCGGGACAGGCGGCTGCGTCACTGCATGCTATGGCCACTCTGCAGGTCTACCAGGCCCAGATGCTCAGAGACATGCACGAGGGTAGGACAGACCCAGGGCTCTTCAATGAGCTGCGCGCCGCGACCAACCTTGCTCTCCGGGCGACGAAGGTTACCGCGCGCTCCCTGGGTCTGGTGATGTCCACAACCGTGGTCCAGGAGAGACATCTCTGGCTGAACCTGGCTGACATGCGGGACGCAGAGCGGACCCGTCTGCTTAACGCCCCCTTGTCCCAGGCCGGCCTCTTCGGCGGTGCGGTTGAAGACTTTGCCCAACAGTTTTCAACCGCCCAGAAACAGACAGAGGCCATAAGACACATTCTGCCCCGCCGGCCAGCTGCTGCCTCCACCCAGCCAGCCGGGCAGACGCCTCGTCCTGTTTCCCGCCGAGGGCACCCTCCTGCGGCACCCACCCCTCCCGCCCGGCCCACGCAGCAGCCTCCACCCCAGGCCGGTCGCGGAGGAAGCCGTAAGAAGGCGCCACAGCCCTCTCCCGCCCCGCCCCCCGCTAAACGCCGGGCCGAGCGGCGCTCCTGAGACGGGCTGCTCAGGGAAGATGGTCGTTTTTCAGGAGATGGTAGCAGGACCACTCCTTCCCCTGGTGGAGGGCCGGGGGAGAATCTTTTGTTCTCCGCTCCCCGCTGCTCACCCACGGGTGGGCAGCACGCTAAAGTGGTTAAAGACAGAAACGACCCTCTCTTCCCTGAGCTCACAGAGTTCTCGGGCGAGAGTTCACTCCTGACGTCGGCGCCAGTGTCTCTTGCCTGCGCGTCGGCTAGGTGCCTCCCGTGTGCATGGTCCCTCCCCTGAGCGACCCCCACATGTGTATTTCCACTGTAAGCCTCTCTGAGCATGTGTCTTTCCCTTGGCAAGCCACCTTGCCACCCCTGGGGTTGAAATATTCCACCTGCGGCTGGACACCCCAGTGTTCTCCATATGTTTCCTTCGGGTCATATGTGTATTCTCTAAGTCCCCCCCCCCCCCCCCCTCTGGGTTGGCATTTATTGCATACTTCCCCTAGCTTGGGATATGCTTCCCAGTGTACCTTGGTATTCCTGTGTTAAATTGAGTCCTTCGTCCTTCTATGTCAGGGACCTCGATTACGCAGGGCACTGGAAGACAGCTGAGAAGGTGGCGTGATTAGACTGGTAACCCCATTCGTCGTCATCCGACGTAACTCGGAGTGACAACGAAAGGGAACGTCTCGGTTACGTATGTAACCCTCGTTCCCTGAGTAGGGAACGGAGACGTTACGTCTGCCTGCCACTTTCCGCTGTACCGCGGGGATCGCCTGAGCTCAGTCTTGGCTCCTTAGCGAAGAAACATAAACTGCTGTTGCGGACTTCCTCCTTTTATACCCACGAGGTGGGGCGGAGTTACGTCATGCAAATTCCGCAGACCCATGGCATTTCTTTGCCATAGGCTCGTTTTGTAATACTCGAAGCTGATTGGCTTTCTAAGCGAAACCCCATTCGTCGTCATCCGACGTAACGTCTCCGTTCCCTACTCAGGGAACGAGGGTTACATACGTAACCGAGACGTTTTTTTTTCTTCTTACATCTAGGCTATTGTTCTCCTCAGGCCCGGATTAAGAATTCAGAGGCCCCTGGGCACAATGTCTTGTAGGCATTCTCTCTTCCTCTTCGGTCCTCTACTCCTCAGCTCTCCAGGGGCTGAAAATGTTGCAGTTCTAGGATACTATCCACAAACAAATTGCTTTCAACTTATGTGTGCAAAATTCAGAATTTAACGAATGTGCAGACATTTTTACAAGTAGAGACATTTTTGTGAATAACATTTTTAATTTTGTATTAGTCTGTTAATATCTGTGATGATGCAGCAAGGACGAAGCAGAGAGAGAATCCAAAAGCAGTTCATTTAATAAAATAACAGGTGAAACAACGGAACACGGAACTCAGGACAGGAACACTGAAGCAACAACAACCGACAAACCACAAGTGAAACACAGAGGTATAAATAGACAGGCAAACAACCTAAACAAGATAACAAGGGGGCGTGGCTAATCAGAAACACATGGGAACAATGATCAGACAATTAACAAGACACATGGAAAAACAGGGAATCACATGACCGACAAGAACAAGGAACAAGACACAAAACCCACACCGTGACATAGCCCCTCCCCTATGGGCGGCTCCCGACGCCCCTTAGTACAAAAACAAACAAAAAACATAATAGTTCAGGAGGGTGGTGAAGCGGAGGTGGTCTTGGGGGAGGGAAGGAGGGTTGAGTCTGTGCAGGGGGCAAGGCAGTTCAGGCGGCCAGGGTGGACCAGGCGGTGAAGACCCCTTGGGCGGCCACGGCGAAGACCCCTCGGGCGGCCACGGCGGTGAAGACCCTTCGGGCGGCCACGGCGGTGAAGACCCTTCGGGCTGCCAGGGCGGTGAAGACCCTTCGGGCGGCCAGAGTGGTGAAGACCCCTCGGGCTGCCAGGGCGAAGCAGACACCGGCTCAGGAACAGCAGACACCGGCTCAGGAACAGCCACAAGAACTGTAACAGTCACAAGAACAGACACAAACACAGAAACAAACACTGGCTCTAGCGCTGGAACAGGCACTGGCTCTGGAACAGACATTGGCTCCGGCACAGGAACAGACACTGGCTCGGGAACAGGAACAGACTCGGGCTCGGGAACAGGAACAGAAACAGACTCGGGCTCGGGAACAGGAATAGACTCGGGAACAGGAACAGACTCGGGCTCGGGAACAGGAACAGACTCGGGCTCGGCCATCTTGTCCGTAGACACTGGCTCGGAGGAAGTGACGTGAACAGTCTCTGGATCAGCAGAAGTGATGTGAACAGTCTCTGGTTCGGCCATCTTGTCCGTAGACACTGGCTCGGAGGAAGTGACGTAACCAGTCTCTGACATGGCAGAAGTGACATGGACAGTCTCTGGATCGGCAGACGTGACTTGGACAGTCTCAGGTTCGGTTGGACTGACGTGAAGCTCAGGCATGTCGTGGCTGACGTGAAGCTCTGGCTGGACGTGGCTGACGTGAAGCTCTGGCTGGACGTGGCTGACGTGAAGCTCTGGCTGGACGTGGCTGACGTGAAGCTCTGGCTGGACGTGGCTGACGTGAAGCTCTGGCTGGACGTGGCTGACGTGAAGCTCTGGCTGGACGTGGCTGACGGGAAGCTCTGGCTGGACGTGGCTGACGGGAAGCTCTGGCTGGACGTGGCTGACGGGAAGCTCTGGCTCGACAGGAATAAGCTCCGGGATGTCGGTCTCGGCGGCGGCCATCTTGTCTGGAGACACTGGCTTGGCGGCGGCCATCTTGTCCATAAACACTGGCTTAGCGGGACTGACGTGAAGCGAAGGCTCGGCTGGAATAAGCTCCGGCAGGTCGGTCTCGGCGGCGGCCATCTTGTCCATAGACACTGGCTCGGCGGCGGCCATCTTGTCCATAGACACTGGCTCGGCAGTGGCCATCTTGTCCGGAGACACCAGCTTGGCTGGAGATTCCCCTTAAATGCTGCTGGATTCATAGTTGGTCGGTCATTCTGTGATGATGCAGCAAGGACGAAGCAGAGAGAGAATCCAAAAGCAGTTCATTTAATAAAATAACAGGTGAAACAACGGAACACGGAACTCAGGACAGGAACACTGAAGCAACAAAAACGACCGACAAACCACAACTGAAACACAGAGGTATATATAGACAGGCAAACAAGCTAAACAAGATAACAAGGGGGGGTGGCTAATCAGAAACACATGGGAACAATGATCAGACAATTAACAAGACACATGGCAAACAGGGAATCACATGACCAACAAGAACAAGGAACAAGACACAAAACCCACACCGTGACAATAACACTGTCCGTCTCTTTATGTTAAGGTTTGTATTAATTTCGATATGCCAGAGGGCAAATTAAGACAGGGAATTAAAGAATGCATTGTAGTTCTCTACTAATTCATACTTTTCTAAAACGTTTCATAATGGCAATTAACTTATTTAGCAATTACACTAGTATTGTGCTAGTTTTGTTGCCAGTGTTGCTCAAATGCACGTGTACGTGTCACCAGTACCTGCATGTTTTGGGAAAAGGGAGAAGAGCGAGTTCGGCAAAAGGCAGATTCGAACTCGGGTCAAACGCGTCAAATGCTTCATGCACCTCTTACCTTACGCCCTACGCCACAGTAACTGTTTAACAATAAGTGTCTTTTCGTTCAAAAGACAGGCACGTAGTGCAAATATATGCTCCGTTATCGTAAATGTTAAAAGAAGAAAAGAAAAAAAAAATCTTCCCCTCGCTTGGGCCCCAAGTGCGCATGGGCCCCTGGGCCTGTGCCCATATTGCTCAATGGGTAATCCGGGCCTGGTTCTCTTGAGTGCTTTTGTTTTGATAATTACATTTTTTAACTGTTGGAAATTGATCTCTCCTTCATGTCTTTGAACCACACCTTAACAGAAGAACCGACCCAACAAAGCAGTCAGACTCCTCTTCACCCCAGGGGAATGCTCCCTTGAGGACCGTACACGAATCCATCCAATCCCAATCCCGCTGCTATGGCAACGTCGCTGTCTACGTGCTCGCAACATTGTAATAACGTAGAATTGTAAGACGCCACAGGGCTGTAGCAACGTTGTTGCGCGACATTCAGCAACTGAGAGATGACGTTCTGACATTTTTTTTTTTTTTTTATGCTAGATAGGCCTATAGATATCCCCCATTTAGCATTTTAGGTTTTTAGGTTAATTTATAATTAGTCAGATGTTAGATAAGTATATTTTAAATGTTATTTATCCTTATTATTATTTAATGGGGCTATCAGTAAATTAGCCTAATTATAATCAACACCTGCAAGTGTACACTTTAAAGAGTAAAAATTACAAAAGGTTATGTTAATTCAACTTTATTAAAACTGCATATGGTAATCAAATTGCACTTCCAAAAGTCATACATTTGTGAAAAAAGAAAAAAAACTAAATAAACGAATACACAAATTTATTTTAAGTATATTACATAAAACATAAAAAGCAAAGATCAGAACATTTAACGAACAAAACCAGGTTCTGTACATGGCAGACAGTAGTCGAAAGCCGGGCGATAAAGGTCGGTAACCGGAATCAGTCCAGGAAACATCCACAAATCCAGAGGAGCAAAGAAACGAATGAGACTAAATAGCAGATAAATCCAATGAAAAACTAAACAGTGCGAGTGAGGCTACATTAGTCATATTAGAAAATAAAGTTGTAGGTTGTGTTTGAATAATTATGTATCTTATTTAGCTGAGGTAGGCTAAATTAAAAGCAATACTCACGTATCCTTGCTCGATGAAGAATGAGACAACACAATGAGCCCAACGGGCGGTTGAAATTTAAAAGGCTGATTTTCGCGCTTCAGGGCAGTGACGAGTACATATGTAGTCCAGTGGTTGTCAAGACACTATAGGCACAACCTTAAGCAATGACCCTTAACGGTGGTTAAATGCCAACATTGTGACAACGCTGTAACAACCTTCACCACACAACGTAGTTATAGCAACCTTTTGGCCAAGTTGTTAAAACGTTGTTAGAAGGTTGGGTACGTTGTGCCAAAGTTCTGTGTTTGCTGGGTAATAAATCTTTTTTTAAACTGTGTACAATAACATTACATTATTCTACTCACCCTTCAACCATTAAACATTAAAAGGACATTTAAAGGTGTAAAAGCATCAACAAGGTACTTTCAACAGACCATGAATAACCCCAAAACCGTGAATCTTTCCACGGCAAAATCGGACGGTTAAATATCACTGTGGTAATCTGTATTATGTAACATACGTTGCCTTAATAATAATTTAAAAAATGATTTACTTCAGCATTGTGTGATACTATTTTAAAGTGATTTCAGTAATTTTGACAGATAATAAATTGTATTTACCTGTGAATACAACCCTAGAAAGAGACGGGAGGATTTGGGGAGAAAAAAAGAGAGATTCTTCATGCATTCCAGTGAATTATTAATGGCACATATAGTAAATTAAATCGGGAGAACAGGCCACAAATGTGCAGTATATGTTGACCATTTTCATACTATTACAGTGGAATGCAAAAGGAAAAAAGAAAATAATCATGAGTAAAAGAATGCAGTGATTGAAAAGAGCTCTTGCCATAGATATTCTTGTTAACATGTCACGTTAAAATACCAAGTGTTACGTTATTCTCATGTTATTCTTAAATAAAACATGAAAGAAAACTGATAATCTATAGGACAACCTTATGATTTGAAATTATTTGTTTCAGTCTTTTTGAATGGAAGTTCCCCAAACCAGAAGTGCCAACCATAATTCAAAAAGCTTGTCAGGAATAAGGTGGATACATTCCCAATCCCCAGAATTCTGATCACCTTCACCTGTTGTCATTCATCAAGGACTGCCATATAAACCACCATCTCACAAACACCCATTGTCTGGTCTCATTGCTCATACCTGTAACTTAGGCTGGCCTCACACTTGCAGATTTTAAGCCCAATTTGCACCCCCTAGCAATCAGGGGCACGGCCTGATTCAAGGCTTGTCGCACACAACTTTTTGTCCAAAAAATCCTCAGTTGAGTGGTGTTATAACGATTATTTTAGCGATTATATTCGTCGGAGCCCGCACAATCCCAAATCTTCTGATCGGGCTCCCTCTGACTCCGATTCCCACGGTAGCCAATGAGAGCTAGCAAGCTTCACCAACCAGATGTTGCGTGCTTCTGTAGCTGAAACTTGGCATCCACAAACATGAAGTATTGAGAAAGAAGATGACCCATATTCTTTTTTTCTACTTGGTTTAACAAAACTCATGCCAGGATGACCAGTTGACGACGTTGATCGTTCCTATTTGTTTTTCTTCTCAGATCACGTTTGATCTTGCGGGTCTCCATGAGATCTCGTCTGTGGAAATTTTACTACAATCGACAGGTGTGTGGTCTCACTGTCCAGATGAATCTTCTAGTGTGTGCATTCGGAGGATTATAATGCTAAAAATTGGTTGAAACTGCCTAAAACTGTCTCCCACAGTTTTAAAATTGGTTAAGATTTGAAAATAGTCTAGTGTGTCCCAGGCCTTACCTGACTACTTACCTGCACTCCTGTTCCCCATCATCTTTATCATCCTCCTCGTTCACTGGGCAGTCTCTGAATCCTCTTCAGTCCTGAGACCTGCATCAGAAAGACTCATTGTTATTATCAAGCTAAGTTACCATTTAGGAGACTTAGCATATACTTACATTCCTGTGTTGTATTCCTTTGAAATATTCTCATTAACGCTTTGTTGATTCATCCCCAGGGGGAGGGGGGAGGGTGTAATGTTACATTTATGTTCTGTTTGGTGGACATTTAAGTTGTTGATTTGTGGTCCGTGCTGGTATAATGAGTCAGAATGAGCAAATTTTCTAAATTTATTTTCACATTCTCCATAAAAAAATAAAAATAAAAAAATTCAAATGATTTATGATTTGTTGGAATCGGACAAAAAATAAATTAGCTAGACCTGTTTGAAGTCAATAGAGTCAGCAAAGTAAATTTTGAGAAAAATCTAGATAAAGTTTTCTGAAGGTTCCAAAACAAAATCACCTAGCAACCATACTCTAAAATCCCATATCTATGTGGTGGGGGTACAAGGGCTAAAAGGGAGTTTCTTAATGAATTATAACAAACGAACAAGATTGTATGACTACGCCACCCTGGGAATTTCACCCAAAGAATTAAAATGAGCCCCTACAAAAGGCATCCACAGGTTCGTATCAGCGGTAAGAGTCAGAGACATGGGTCATCATACAAAAATAAACTTTATTGACTATTCTTAAAAGAGAACAATATTAAAATGGTTATGGAGCACTTTGTTCCAATTCAGCAGGCCACTAAGGGTTTAGGACAAAGTCAAGGCCAAGAATGAGGGCTTACCAACAGAGGCAGAAAGTCAGACCACGCCACCCGCAAATGAAGGATCACTGCACTTCACTGTGCAGATACCACCAGCCACATAAGCCAGTCCTCTGCCCCTGGTGCTCACACAAAAAGATGTAAATCAAATAAATCGTCACTTTGGGGCTGGTTTTGAGTATAAAGCTCAATAACTTAGTCAAATGGAAAACCAGTATAAAGAAAAATAAATGTTGCAAATAATGAGTCAGTAAATAACCAGTTATTTAGAGCAAAGACAAATGGCAACAAAATACAAACAAATATATTTCAAAAGAAAAATCAACAAAGAAAACACAACAAAATTACATATCAAACAAACAAATCTAATGCAACTGGAAAGAGCAAGTAAAATAAAACTAAAGAAAACCAAAGGAAAATGATTATAAATAAATAAAAAGCAATAGACAATTCAGACTTTAGAAACGATCCTAAAAGTCAAAAAGAATATTACAAATCAAAAACAACACAACAGTCGAAAAACAAAAAAACATCAACACAATTAACTGAAAACCCAAATTATTTTGGAAACAGAACACTGCAGCCATGAATGAAGGCGAAGCACCACGACTGGAATGCAGGTATGGGCCTCCACGAACCTATAAACAAAATGAGACTGTTACTCTCCTATATTCATTGTCTCCTAACCTAATGTATGTACACGTAAAACTAATACATACCGATCATCGAGAAAATGAGTCAATGCTTTATCAAGAAACAGTGAAACCGTAGCTTTCTCTGGCGAGGAACAGAGCAGAGAAGCAACAGCAACCCAATTACTGCGTCAGGTTCTCACAACTGAGAAAGGAAATAGATTAGGCAACGTTCTTAAATACAGACCAGCGCTTCGAGAACGCGCACCTCATACCACTAAGAACGATTAGCGAGAGATTAACAACGATTCTCCCTACCGTCTCCAGTGTTCACATCCAGTTCGTGCAAACAGCGATAACACAGTAACAAGCTTGTACAGCGGAAAACGGAAGCACGCTCTCCAACACAAATCAGCATCTCTAAAATGTACATTAGACAGAACGCACTTCTCGTAACCGAATACACGCATAAAAAGTGACGCATAACAGGCAGCAAATACGTTTATGTTTTTATAGCCCAGGGGCGCAGATAATTAGCCTGGTCCTACCAGACTCTCGTACATTTCATTTGTACAAAGAGTCTGTCCAATCCCCATTGACAACTTCCTTGAAGTGGGTACTCTGCTGAAGTTTAAAACTATTGGATCTGCCCAGAGCCACTCTGGATCTGCCATAACCAACATATATGTTCAACTTTATTGCAGATATTTATATAAAGAATATTTCACATTGTTACCTAACTGATTTTTCTGCTTAGCTGTCAGTTTAAGAAGTGTGTCACTGGTTAAGGGATAACCGTGTAGCAAAACTATGCAACAAAATATCAATAAATATAAATAACAGATTGCTCATCTCATGTTGGTAATTATTCTCTGTCTACACCCCCACTTAATTCCAGTTGATATGGAGTCAGCGTTTTGAGTGCTCTCTGTCCTGGAACATCTCTCAACCTCCTCTCAGCAGTTGACTGTGTCAATGTGCCATTGACCCAAGTTAGCATGGTGATTCAGCTTTTTTAATGTAACCTTACTGCTAATGCTATTTCTGCCCCACTATAAAGCTCTCAGAGGGCTGTAGTCCACCTGTAGTTATTGTGGAAGTTCATGAAAGCCAGAGCAGCCCAGTCAGTCAGGCTTCATTGTTTGAGAGCATCTGTACAAAGCAAAGGGGCCACTTCACCCCTCTAGTCATCCAGACCAACAGTGGTTGATCCATCTCTCTTGGAGATAAACAGATATTCTATTTTCCTTTATCTGTGTTGCTGATCCATCTGTTGCCATATGTTTCTAATTTGTGCTGAGTATTGTTCTTTTAGGGATGTAAACACTGTTGCATTTATAAACACTGCTACATGCATATTATGTAAAGAGAGCCAACCCATCTCATACTTTTTTAGTCTTGCACATCTTTAAGTGAGATTAAAAGAGATAAAGTTACAAACCTGTGTTATGCACAATATGAAATTGTGTCTTTTTAAATGACAGTTTAGTATTTCAAAATAATTTTATTATTCAGTAAATTGAATTAAATTTGAAGCAACCTATTTTTTTTTAAATAATTTAAGTATTATCCTGATTTAATTTTAATGAATGTTTTGATGATCAATTTATTCTAAATATGTTGTGGGTGTACCAACACACACATGTTGGGTTTCCATGTTTTATGTGGACTTGCCATAGACATAATGATTTTTATACAATACAATACAGTATAAACATATATACCCTAACCCCAAACACAACCCTCACAGAAAACTTTTTGCATTTTTTCATTTTCAAAAATCATCATCAAGGAAATATTCAACCTCTGATATGTGCAATCGAATCTCTATCTGAACATGTGTAAATTAAATCTAGCTAAAGAATATGCAGAGTTTCATGTTAATATCAGGTGTCACTACAGCACCATCACAACTGTGTTCACATTATGTGTTCACATTTAACACTCCTCTGCTGTGATTTTGACTTTAATTTTATGTTATTTTGCCTTTGCCTAAATCATAGACTTCACTGTGAAAATACTAAAATTCTCTCTCTTTTTCTCCCTCATTCATTTTAAAAAAATGTCAACACTGTATCTGTTTCCTCTACTCTCTTATCGAAACCTCATGGTAATTGAGTTTGCTTGTTAACACATCTTCACGAAATGCCTCATTAAAATGCCATAGCCCCATGATTAAGTATGTGTGTGACTAGAGGGGCATAAGGAACTTGATTGAAAGTAAAAATGAAAAGCATCGAGAGCATGCTAAGGTCCTTTGAGTAAGCTGCAAAAAATTACCCAAAATAACTCTGACAACCGAGTTGCTAAGCTTCGAAAACAGGTTAAAGTCAGCCTTGTCATGATTTTTTTCTTGATATTTCTTGTAATTGCACAATGTAAGTTACAGCTTAATTTAAAAAAAGTACAAGGGAGGAATACAACATCCTTTCCAAAATAACATTAGCAAGAGCATGCTCACCCTCCAGCAGCATCTGTCTGGATCGCCTGAATGCCGTCTCATTTCATTTCACAAAAACTGAGAAATTAGAAAAACGAGAGAGAGAGAGGATGCAAAAACAGATTCTGACAAACCAGCCCAATCCACAAAGGCTGTCAAATTAATTAACACACACATGTATCCGTTAGTTACGACTCGATGGCCGTGATTCTGGCTTCATCTCAGAGGCCGAGGGACCAGCTGCATATGGGATGCGTACAGCATAAAACTGTCTCAGGAACATTTTTATGTGATTGTGGTACACAAACAGTTGAAGCAGAACAGAAGTTTAAGCGAGAAATCCCAGCCGTCTCCATCATTGTTTTGTTGATGGTTTTTTCAGGATACAGTGACTTAAATGGCAGTGGTGGCTAGCAGGTTTTTCGGGGTTTGGCTTATAGTATCACACGAGCAAGAGTGATGTATTGAAGCACATTATTGTTATCATAAAAAAAGTTGATTTATGAGAAAATCTGATAAATCATTTAATTCTTACCCAAACCCCAGCACAGAGGTCAGAAAGCATTTGTCAGATCCAGCCACTGTGACACTGCATTGATCTTTATCAGCAGGTTTCTGTGCAGTGCATAAGGGCTGAGAGGCGACAGAGCGTTTTGAGTACACATGTTGATGGCCACCGCCGAGATGCCTGCCATGGAACATCTGTTTGGTGCCTATATGGAAACCATCACCAAATTTTTTTTACTTGCTCAGCAGCTGTTGTGGCCTCAGGACTGTTTATTCAGTTGAAGTTATCCCTTCGACTTTTGAAGATTTATACCTTTTATGTACAAAAGTTTTTTACATCTCCTACTATGCTATACATTTTCTGCTAGCACCTGTAACTATTGCAGGGTGACACAATATTTAAAGAGAACATTTACCACTTATTCGTCCATTCACAGGATATCTACTCCACCTTTCTACTCATATAAATGACTTTGTTCTTTTAAAACACCATAATGCTCATAGAAAGTTGAGGTAATCTGATTATTGTTAAATATTATTATACTTTTTCTTATGTATTTGTCCTAATAATTATGGAGAAACATGCTAATAATCACAAATTTTGTCTGGCAGTTTATGCTTTCAAAAATCTAATATTTTTCCGCCCTCCATGTTAGGCTGTTTAATGGCAGGTTCCCTTCATAACAACTCACATCATATAGTGTGATGATGTGCTCCACTATTCCGCTATTATTTTTCTTTCTTTCTGGAAAAAAAAAAACTGTGACATTTTTATTTTGCAAATAAGACTTTATTGTATGTGACTTTGCAGAAATTGACTTTCAGACATAAACCTACCCTGTGAAATATTCACTTGAGTAAAAAGAGTGACAACTAGCTCCCCATATAATTTCTCCCCATATAATTTGAATTATCTGTATTACGATATAAAATAGTATTAACAGCAGGCCACCTCTATCGCATGGTTCCAAACTGAAGAACATGTCCCATCATTCCTTCTCTACACTTCCAGCTTGTTTGTCTTTCCAATATCTCTTTACTTTTCTGCACTGATTCTCATTGCAGTTGAAAAGCTGTATGCTTTTGAAATTACCTTTTGCTCTTGTGTAAGCATCTCTCTCTCTCTTTCTCTCTCAGGTCTCTGCAGGGGACGCACAGTAGGATTATTGGTCAGGCCAGGGCATTAGGGTTCTTATATTTCTTCTTAGTTTATCTTTATACTTTGGGTAGACGGTGTGAGGTTAAAGTGAAAAAAGAAGCTTTCATACTAACATTCGGTTAAAAACATCCTCTTTTTCATAAATACTTGAATTATGTCTTGGATGCCCGAAATAGCTGCCCGGAGGCATTGCAAATATTGCCTTGATTGAACAGACTTTCCTTCAAAGGGTCTTTGTTTTTCCAAAAAAATTATAGAATTAACACTGATTAACTTCTCACACTCATTATTGCATAGTGGTTTTAGATGGTTTATGTACAGTATAATATCGTGCTATCCACTGGCTCCACTGGCTGTTATCCAGCAAACACGAGGAATGAGTGTGTCTGCCGAATATTTTTCTATTATTCTGCAGAATTTGTTATCCGTTTTGAAGCCATTATCTGTGTCTTTCAGAATAAGGTTTTGGGGGCCTGAATACGCAAACATTTGAAAACGGGTTTCAAAGTGCAAGTTTTATGATACAAAGTGAATTTGTGAAAACATCACATGCATGCATATTACATGTTCAGTCTATACAGTAGGTGCATAGTGTTTCTTTACAAAGTGGCATCACACTACTGGCCTGGCATGCATAACACAGCGTTTTTAGTTGTTTTCACGTATCCGTGTGAAAGGAGATAGTTTTGACAACATTGTCCTAAATCTTTTCTGTTATTAGTACATCGTTGTCGTGTAAACGTAGGCAAAGCTAATACAAATCATGCATTTATCTAACAAGATTTCAATTTCAAATAAATGCTGTTCTTTTGAACTGTCTATTCATCAAATAAATCCTGAAATCACAGTTTCCACAACAAATAGTAAACAGCACAACTGTTTTCCACATTAATAAAAAGAAAACTCTTTCTTAAATGATCATGTGGCACTGAAGACTAGAATAAGGGCAGCTGAAAATGCAGCTTTTCCATCACAGGAATAAATAATATTTTAAAAGATATTAGAAAAAAAAAGTTAAATTGTAGTATTTCACAATACTACAGTGTTTTTGATCCAATAAATGCATTCTCGTTAGAGCATATAAGAGACTTTTTTCATAAACATAAAAAAAAACGTACCTGTATACCTAAAATATTGGAACGATATCATTATTATTACTTTTCTATGGAAAGAAATCAATACTTTGATTATGTAGTAGTGAAATCACTGCCATTTTACATATCAATTTAATAATGTTTAAACATTGCAATATCTTTTTGTCTGTATTTGTTTTTATTTGATTTCCCCTGAAGTACATCTAACTATAGCTTATTATAAGTAAACTGTATGAACATTTGCTTCTGGCTGGTCTTCAGCTGGTCTGCTCTCTGACCTTGCATAAAAACACTGCTCATCTCTCACTGAATGCCCTTCATCATCTATCCATCACTCAAGCCCACGATGATGCTCATAATTGTTATGATTTATCTGTTGCCATGGTACCACATGTCCAAGAGAGCAGACACAGCCTCCATCTAGTGATGGCTGAGTCACTCCCATTACACACACACACACACACACACACACACACACACACACACACACACACACACACACACACACACACACACACACACACACACACACACACACACACACACACACACACACACACACACACATACACACACACACACACACACATAAATTCTGACTGTGAGGCTTAGGCAGATGTCACACAAGAGATTAATTTTGACCTTTTTATCTTGCTAGATTGAACTACATTGTCTGTTTTGTCCCCGGGGAATGACGTGTACTAAAATCTTTGCAAACAACTGTGATGAAGTTGCTCAGAGATTTTTAAATCAGTTCTTTTCGTACCCCTCTTGATCCTAACCATATATCCACAAATATCTCTCCGCCAGAGGTTGGATTTATCTGCTTGTGGTTTTTAGAGTAATCTTGGGTGAGTGTTCATGGAAATGACCGTTGCATTGCTGACAGGGGAAATTAAATGATCAGTTTGCAACCTGATCCTTCTCATTTTTTGGCTGAACAGGACGGTATTTATCATTAGGGGTAATATCAGGACACGCAGCACTTAAAGTAAAATAAATTGGTGAGTGTCAAACTCTTGGCAGATGTTCATGCACAAACGTTCGGTTTGGCAGCAGTGAAATCTGAATCGCTTATGACAGCAAAAGTGGTGCTGGTAGGTTCAAACCTCAGCACCCAGAAAGCATGTGTCTGTCTGTCTGTCTGAATTGGTGTGTGGTATTGGTGAACTCTTCAAAAATATATTGGCCTATCCTATCTTTCTCAAATCTCTCTACACATGCACATTAATGTCCCAGTACACTTACTGTATGAATCTTTCCCAAAATGGTCCCTTTTGTTATTAGGATTATTAATGAGATTTTGGGAGGATGATGTTCATATAATCCAGCCATTCACAATGATAATGTACATACACAGGGGCTTACATCACTCTTTCAGTGTTTCTAGCACACATTTTCTACTCCCCATGTTCTCTCCAGAGGTATGAGCTTCAGTTCCTGCAGAACAGACAACACACCAAATCCACCTAAACCATTCTACAACCCTAATACATTAAATTAACTCATTGAATATATATCAAGATCAGCTGAGTAATATGAAGATAAGATATTTCTATATATTTCTATAACATATTTCATATTCCCTCTAATCCATTTTCAACTCCTTTTCCAGTAGTTAAGACTTGTAGAAGTTTTAATTAAAACAAAGATAACACTGGTCTACATTTTTTTTTTTTTTTTAGAAGTTGTCTGCTCAGAGATGTGGTATTTAATGTGTATTTTTTAATGTTCTAAATTCAAATATGACAAATAAAACAAGTGATTGGCTACTGTTTCCAAGATATTTAAGTTCCCTTTCAAGGGAACTCCAGCTGCGTTTGAGACGCGGTGGGAACGCTCTGCGTGATTACGTCGTGAAGCACGTGTAAAATCAGTCCAATGGAAGCCCGCTACGACATAGGTGACGTCATTGACCAGGAAACTATAAAGCAACCTTGAAATCAGACCGCGATAGCTTCTGTACCTTCAGCAAGCGCTCTCTGTATATCTGTCCTTGCCTATTTATTGTTGTCTGTCAAGCCCCTTATATATATATATATATATCACTATGGCGAGCAAGCAAAGTTATAAACCTTGTGTTGTGCCCTACCCTCGTTATATCACGGGTGGGGACACACATCGTATGTGTATTGCTTGTTTGGGAGTGGAGCATGCCCAGTCAGTCCTCGAGGGGGCTGACTGTGAGCATTGCATGAGTTTGTCTATGAAAACTCTCCGCTCTCGCCGGGCGTTCTTTGAGGAGGACGGTTCGGTTCGCGCTCCCCGAGGTGCGGGTCCCGCTGCTGCCGAGGCACAGCGTCGACTTTCATCTTGGGGTTCGCAGATGGATCTAGTAGCGGGGTTTGAGACGGGCCCCGCCCTTTCTCAGCCCTTACCTGCTGGATCCGGTGTCTTTGCCCAGGAAGGAGCCCGCTCTGCGGCTTCTCCTTCCCAGGCTGAGGCACCCACATTACGGCTATCCAGTTCTGAGGATCTGGATGTCGTTAGTATGGGGGATATTGAGTGTTCGCCAGCTCATACCCCTGCTGATGAGGAGCTTATGGAGGTTTTATCTCGTGCTGTTACTAAATTAAATATTGAGTGGCCAGCTGATGATTTCGATGTTGAATCTAGAAAGAGTCTTTTAGATTAACGTTATTTACCATCTAGATCACGACCTCCTCGTCGGGAACTCCCGTTTTTTCCCGATCTCCACACAGAGGTGTCGAGATCTTGGATTAAACCGGCGTCTTTCAGAGTGCATAACCCACAAACTAAGAATTATAGTAAAGTTCAAGGGATTGATCATTATGGTTATTTGACTATGCCTCGTGCTGAAGACACACTAGCGAGCTATCTCTCCCCTGAGTCTTCTTCTTCTCTGAAAGCCCCGACGTTACCCACCAAACCATTAAAAAATACATCTTTGTTGGTGGGTAAAGCGTATTCGGCAGCAGGTCAGGCCGCAGCATGTTTGCACACTATGTTGATTCTCCAAGCGTACCAGGCTGACCTGCTGAAGGACATAGACGATAGTGAGGAAGTTAGTGCTGACGCAATTCTAGAATTGCGTTGCACGACAGATTTATCTCTCCGAGCCACCAAAGAGACGGCCAAGTCTGTGGGCCGCTCTATGGCAGCCTTGGTGGCCACGGAACGCCATTTATGGTTAAATTTATCAGAAATAAAGGATAAAGATAGATCTGTTCTTCTGGACGCACCGCTGTCACCTACAAGTCTGTTCGGCGACGCTATAAATTGTGTCGTCGATAGGTTTCAAGTAAATAAGAAACAAGCGGCTGTGTTTCAGTGGTTTCTTCCTCGCCGGTCTAGTGTCCCCGAGGCTGCTCGTAGTATAAAGTCTGAGCAGCCTCGTCCGTCTACGAGCTCCGCTCACAGAGTTCAACAAAAACAGAGCGTCGCCGCTCAGGCACCTCCTCAATCTACGGTTCCTGAGTGGCGCTCGCAGCCCAGGCCTGTTAGGGGTAGACAAGATCTGAGGACTGTTATCTCTAGGAGAGCTTGGTCTAAGAAGAAGTCCTGACGCCAAGGCTATCAGGCTTCTGAGGGTGGTTCCCTCCTTGACACCCTCCGGGACTCTCCGAGGAGAGCCGCAGCGCTGCCACTTCGGTTGTTCCCTGCCGGTTCGCCGCTTCAGGGCGCTGAGGTGTCAGCGTCCCCGTGCAATCCTCTGAGGAGGGTTGTAGAACGGTCAGTTCGGTTGTTCCCTGCCGGTTCGCCGCTTCAGGGCGCCGAAATGATTGTTCAATCAAATCCAGAGGCCAGTCTCGAGAGACTGGTTCCCTTATCTGGTTCCCTTATCGGAATTTCTGGCAGCGTGGAAACTTCTGCCAAATATTTCTCTATGGGTCCTGCACATAATAGAAAAGGGTTACAGAATTCAGTTCGGTTCTCGTCCGCCCAGATTTCAAGGGGTCCTCCCCACGGTGGTGGACTCACAGCAGGCTCTGGTAATGGAGCAAGAAGTACTGACACTTCTTCGAAAGGGAGCTATAGAAAGGGTTTCTCCTCCCAGCAGAGGGTCAGGGTTTTACAGCCGTTACTTCATTGTTCCAAAGAAGGGTGGAGGGCTGCGTCCTATTCTAGATCTGCGCCAGTTAAACAGCAGGGTTCAGAAACTCAAGTTCAGAATGCTTACACTCAAACAGATTGTATCACAGATTCAGTCCGAGGACTAGTTTGTCACAATAGACTTGAAGGACGCGTACTTCCATGTATCTATCCATCCTCATCACAGGAGGTTCCTGAGGTTCGCTTTCGGGGGCGAAACATACCAATATCGGGTTCTTCCATTTGGCCTAGGTTTATCTCCCCGCACTTTTACAAAATGCGTGGATGCAGCTCTGGCTCCATTGAGACTCCAGGGCATCCGCGTATTAAATTACATCGACGATTGGTTGATTTTAGCTCAGTCAGAGCAGGTGGCAGTTCAGCATCGAGATGCTGTTCTGTCCCACATAAAGAGTTTGGGGTTGCGGCTAAACACCAAAAAGAGTGTGCTCCTCCCTGCTCAGAGGACCACTTTTCTAGGTGTAATTTGGGATTCGACCACAATGCAGGCACGCCTGTCTCCTGCTCGTATTTCTGCGATTCTCACAGCCGCAAAGAATGTGAAACTAGGCCAGTCACTCACTGTGAAACAGTTTCAGAGACTGTTGGGTCTCATGGCAGCTGCGTCCAACGTTATTACTTTTGGCCTTCTGTACATGAGACCCCTGCAGTGGTGGCTCAGGACCAAGGGGTTTTCACCGAGGGGAACTCCGTTCCGCAAGATCAAGGTCACGCGGCTATGCCTTCGTGCCTTGGCCTTGTGGAAGAAACCTTGGTTCCTCGCCCAGGGCCTAGTGTTGGGGGCTCCTTGTCGACGCGTCACGCTTTCGACGGATGCTTCCCTCACGGGATGGGGGGCGGTCATGAGTGGCCGCTCGGCGCAAGGTCTGTGGCAGGACCATCAATGTTCCTGGCACATAAATCGTTTGGAGTTGATGGCGGTATTTCGAGCACTCAAATATTTCCTGCCAGACCTGAGAGGCCATCATGTGTTGGTCCGCACAGACAACACTTCGGTGGTCTCCTATATCAACCATCAGGGGGGTCTGAGGTCACGTCACCTTTGCAAATTGGCCCATCAGATCCTCCTATGGGCCCAGGGAAAGTTATTGTCGATCAAGGCGGTATATATTCCGGGGCATCAGAATGTGGGAGCAGATATTCTGTTGAGACAGGGGTTGAGGCCCGGGGAGTGGAGACTTCACCCAGAAGTGGTGGAGCTCCTGTGGGAAAAGTTTGGTCGTGCTCAGGTAGACCTTTTCGCATCATCAGATTCAACCCATTGTCCCATGTGGTTCTCTCTAACGCACCCAGCTCCTCTCGGTCTGGATGCTATGGTGCAGGTGTGGCCGAGACTGCACCTGTACGCCTTTCCCCCGATATCTTTGCTTCCGGGGGTTCTGGAGAGGGTTCGCCGAGAAGGGGCTCGTCTGCTACTAGTAGCCCCTTATTGGCCGACCCGAGTTTGGTTCTCGGACTTGGTGTCTCTTCTGGACGGCTCCCCCTTGGAGATCCCAATCAGGGTGGACCTCCTGTCCCAGGCCGGGGGCACGATATTTCACCCTCGGCCGGAGTTGTGGAAACTATGGGCCTGGCCTCTGAGGGGGCCAGGCTCAGGGAGACCGGTCTTTCAACCGATGTTGTAGAAACCATTCTTCAATCCAGAGCTCCTTCCACGAGAAGGCTGTATGCGCTAAAATGGAAACTTTTCACCACGTGGTGTGTTGAACGTCAGTTAGATCCTGTTAACTGCCCTGTTGGTTCAGTTCTTGATTTTCTGCAAGACCGTTTCTCGGCCAGGTTATCTCCTTCCACCCTAAAGGTTTACGTGGCGGCTATATCTGCCTACCACACCCCTCTGGGGGGTACTTCTATTGGGAGAAACCCTTTAATTACTCGCTTTCTCCGTGGTACATTGAGGTTGAGACCTGCACTGCACTCTAGAGCACCGGCTTGGGACTTGGCCATTGTACTAGAGGGTCTGGCTTTAGCTCCCTTCGAGCCCATCGAGGAGGTTTCAGAAAAGTTCCTCACTCTAAAGACTTTATTTCTCCTTGCTATCTCATCTATCAAGAGAATTGGTGATTTACATGCTTTGTCGGTTGCTCCTTCATGTCTGGAATTTGCACCCAGGCCGGGTTATATTCCTAAGGTCCCACTGAATGTTGGGGGCCCAATAGTGCTGCAGGCCTTTTATCCTCCACCCTTTAATACCCCTGACCAGGTACAGCTTAACCTGTTATGTCCAGTCCGGGCTTTAGATGCCTACTTTCACAGAGCTGCCCTGTGGCGTAAATCTGAGCAACTATTTGTTTGTTTTGGGTCACTCAAGAGAGGATGCCCTGCATCTAAGCAGGTTATGAGTAAATGGATAGTCGAGGCTATTTCATTGGCTTATGAAGCGGCCGGACAGCCTTCACCTATGGCTGTGCGGGCCCATTCTACTCGGGGTATGGCGGCCTCTATGGCCTTAATTTCGGGAGTTTCCCTTCTTGACGTGTGTAATGCGGCAGGATGGTCCTCTCCGCATACATTTGTCAGGTTTTATGACCTTGACCTCTCCACTCCTGGGGCGAGGTTGCTTGCTTCTTAGTGTGCGCAGGACCTCACACAGAACGGGCATTTGTCACTATGGCGTAGTGGGTATAGGGTTCCCACCGCGTCTCAAACGCAGCTCGAGTTCCCTTGAAAGGGAACGTCTCAGGTTACGTATGTAACCCTGGTTCCCTGATAGGGAACGAGACGCTGCGTTTGCCTGCCATACTTCCTGCATGCCCTGATCGACTTGCTTCAGGTTTTTCAGAAGCTATCGCGGTCTGATTTCAGGGTTGCTTTATAGTTTCCTGGTCAATGACGTCACCTATGTCATAGCGGGCTTCCATTGGACTGATTTTACACGTGCTTCACGACGTAATCACGCAGAGTGTTCCCACCGCGTCTCAAACGCAGTGTCTCGTTCCCTATCAGGGAACCAGGGTTACATACGTAACCTGAGACGTTTTCTTCATTTTACGTCTATGTATATTGTGTAGATCAGGGGTGCCCAATCCTGTTCCTGGAGATCTACATATCTGCATAATTTAGCTCCAACCCTGATAAAACAAACCTGAATCAGATAATTAAGATCATCAGGAGCAGTAGATAATTACAGACAGGTGTGTTGAGCAGAGATGGAGCTGAACTCTGCAGGAAGGTAGATCTCCAAGAACAGGAATGGGCACCCCTGGTGTAGATAGCCCTGTTTATACAACACTTTATAAATCAGCAAAATGGTTATATAAATCATATAATAAATGGAATAGATAAATAATGAACATTTGCACAAGGAATCAACTCACCATTCAAAATTGTTTAATCCCTTGAAATGCACCAAACAGGAAAGTTACATACTTGAGCGACAACTCCCATAATTCCTCGGTCATTAACGTCATCATTAAATAAACCAATAAACTAAAACTAAACTAATCATCAAGTTATGCCTTTGTTTTGAATAAGCAACCTCTAGCGGCGAAAATTACATATTGTGCCTTAAAATCTTTTTATCATTAAAATAATAATAATAATAATAATAATAATAATAATAATAATAATAATAATAATAATAATAATAATAATAATAATAATAATAATAATAATAAAGATACCTGCAACACCCAGCAATACAAGGTGGCCAAAGCCACAAGTCTTAAGATGTTATGTTTCAAGTTTAAGGATGATATAATAAAAAAATTAGGTTCCTGCAAGGTTTTTTTCTCTGACTAGTGCCTTTTAAAAAATAGTCCATTTGGAGCTCCAAAGTGGTAACAAAATGATCTGAGGGCTAGAGAAAGTTGTTACGGTTGCTTGTACATGCGCCACATATAATAAACCATTCTTTACATTTTTTTTTTTAAATAATTACTAACAATTTCATGATGTTAAACGTTGTGGTTTTTATTTTAAAACTTTAAAACATGATTTTATTGCTTTTAATACTTAATCTCACAAAACCTAGCTATATAGAAAAGAAAATGTACTTTTACAGTCTTCAAAAACAGTTTTTGACTTGGAAAGTACATTGATTTCCAGTTGTTCACAGAACAATCAGTTGTGTCCATTCATAAAAGCAGATGCTACATCGCTAGGCTACATAAACAATCTCTATATTGATGGTCAATTCAGACCCCAATTGCCCTCCAAAAGCAATCGTTTGGAGGCTATATATAAACTATTATCAAAACAATGGCCAATCATTCAGGCAAAAGACAACATTTTGTCTCCAAAAACAATCGATTGTCTCAGTACTTACATTGACATTCCGCTGGTGTCCCCCAATATAGAAGAGCATCGCTATGATTTTGCCGCGGACTTCGCTCACTGAGTCATTCTCCTCCTCGCTTCTTCTCTAACACGTTCTTGTGAGGGAAATAAAATGCTTTTTGGGCGATGCAGGTTTTTTTTTTTTTTTTTAAATAAATGAAGGGAAAAACAACATGGTCTGGGATGCGGAACAATATCCCCGATACCACACATACATCTCCAAGATGTCTATGATGTCTGCATTCACATCTTAGGGTGTTTGTTCATCTGCAATATGTCTCTAACATGTTTCCTGTCAGACATCATAGACATTTACAAGATATCTTTAAGATGCTTATGATTTAGAATGTATGTAAAACTGCTTTTTCTAAGATGTTTATCAGATGTTTTTACAAAGCAGATGTTTTCCATATCTCCAGATCTCAGACATCCTACAGGCCTGTGATAACAGTGGCGTGACTAGTGACAGGTACACCTTTCAGACTGCTGTACATTCTCATAAAAAATGCTTCTATGTGACACTTTAGGAAGATAAACAGCACACACATTGTTGTGTAAGGGCCACCCATTGGCCCAACGACGGAATCAAATGATGTGGGCGAAGGTATAATGCGTGTATGTCTTTTCAGCGCTCCAGTGAAGTTCACCTTATATGCTTTTTATATGCTTCATAAATATTGATTCTGATTTAATTTAGATCTTTGATTATTCTGGGTATCCCATACTTTCAATTATTCGTTCATTAAAGGGGTGGTAAAAACGCATTTTTTCAAAGGCTGATTGTGTTTGTGGGGTGCACTGTAACGTGTTCATGCTTCGTTTTTTAAAAATTGCATTATTTTTCATATATTTTACCTTTATTCTACACTGCTCTGCCCCTCCTTGTAAAAACGGTCTGATGGTTTCCTGGTTCTATGAAGCCAGTCTGTCAGAACTACGCAATGGGCTCAGATTGGTTAGCTGGCCCAGTGTGTTGTGATTCGCAAACCATCTAGTGCACGTTCTCCGGAAACGTCACGCCCCGTACCTTAACCGGTAGCCTAGTTTGTGCTTTGGTGTATTAGGCCGGTGACACACTGGCAGCGTGGCGTTTCTGTTGCGTGTCGGCTGCGTCGCGTTTTGTGTGTCTTTGCACACCAGAAACGTGTCTGACGCGGCGCTGCTGACATGGATCACCCTTGTTTGACATATGGGAGAGAGTTGTGGAAGCCCTATATAGCCTACTTCATGTTAAGCATAAATATAAAGCCTACTTATAAAGACACTGTCAGCAGTATTGACAGCAAAATAGACTACAGAATATTTCGTTCTGTATTGACAGATGCAATATTTGAAAATTGATAATTATTTATTTATTTATTTTTAAATTATATTTATATCTATATCTATCTAAAATAGGCGTCGGTTCTATTTCTAGCATGCACGCGTTTTGCCTGTTAACATGGGAGCCGAAATAAAAACGGACACGCCATGCAGCTGAGACGCTTACGCCACGCAGCCAATGTGTCACCGGCCTTACGGTAGAGATCCACTTTTGCGACACGACTGTAGCGTGGTGTCGCAACGCCTCCCCACATTTGTACTTTGATGGGCGTTCCTCAAGTTTACCGCTATGGGTGTGGTTTTGAGCCAGCGGCCAGTCTAGAACAGAGGACCTGCGAGAGACTTCCCCCCGTCTACATATGCTCTGCTTCTATTGGATAGTCGCGTCGCGTTCAACGGAATTCATTTGCATAAAGATGGGCATCGGCCAGCTTTTTGACGCGCAGCATTTTTCCAAATGAAGCGTTGCCTTCCCGGGATGCTTTGCGGGCGCGTCAAAGTCGCGTGACGTCACCCATAGGAATAAAGTGGAGCACGGCGCAACAGAAGTGTCGCACGGACAAGTGGATCTGCACCGTTATAAACAATGAAACGTTAGTGAAGATGATCGAGCTATGACGAAGATGACGTTTCAGAAAGGTTTGTTTTTTGAAAACAACTCTTTCATTTAAGAAAGAGTTTTCTTTTTAAATATGCTGTTATTTAATTGTACTAATTATTATAGAATTACAAAAAATAAGCTTCATAAACAAGAATTTCATATAGCCTAATCGTTCTAACAAATTATAGTACAGTCCTCAAAAGGATTTTTTGAGTAAAGATTGCGGATCTATAGTGATCGTTACAGACTGTATGGCACCGTTACTTTTGTATTTTTAGAACGATTGTAGACAAATATCTGTCGACAGAACTATTAACCCAAAATGAACACTAAACATCGGCTGCCAAATCAAACACAGAACCATGTTTAGCATGCCTGTAGATAAACAAGCATGTAGATAAACATAAAAGATAAACTCTTTCTTTGTCAAGAGCAAAATCAAGTCTTACAGTTGGAATAGTCTTGGCATTGGTTAAAAGTTTTGGCCAATGTAGCCACACCTCTCTAAACTGTTTACACTGCACTCTCTCTTCTGCAAATGGAGAAATTTACACACACACACACACACACACACACACACACACACACACACACACACACACACACACACACACACACGCACATTCTTTTTCCAGAGTAATTTATACACTATTGAATGATTTTTTAAAAGTGTGGCCAGGTAACATTACTCAACTCTGACTTATATAAATGTGTTATGTTATTCCTTTAAACAAACACAAATGCACATTTGGAACAAGGCCGGGTAGTCTTAAGCAAATGAAAATGAAATATATTCTGACAATTTGGCATGAAAATGTATCACACCTTCTGTAAACAAAATTATTGGAATCATATTAATCTGATACAAAATTATTCCATTTGTAACTTTAAAAGCATACAAATTATAATGTCAGATTTTAATGGTCATACAGATTCTGCTTGATTTACTGCATTATTTGCTGTTACATATTTGTGTAAATTCCCATGAAACTTATTCAGCACTCTGAGTGTGAATTCTACCCTCCTAAATGTTGTCATCCATCATTCAAGGAAATTTACTGGTGCATCACCAGATGTCCTCCTCCAGGTGTCTTATTCACAATCATTCAAAATCATTCTTTGAATAGTTTGTGATGCCAATTACTGTCCTTTCAAAGCATGTCCCTATAAGTGGCCTTTCTTTGTCTTTGTTGGTGCAAAAGTGACTGATATGTTCAAGTCAAATAGTTGTTAAGGATTTCAGTTCCTTCTGCGTTCACCTTCTGTCAGGCGTTTTTCCTCATATCACGTCATGCACCAGGATGGTGGCGTGTTATAGTGTTTTTCACCTGTGAGTAACAGCTGCTCAACAAAGTTATTTTCTGCTTGTTTCAAGTTATTTCCAGAAACGCAAGGGCTTTCGATTTGCTCACTGGTCGTTCTCGACAAGCTTTTGAGAGCTTCTCTTTGGAAGTTTCTCTTTTTTTCTTGCTCACTCTCATCTAGGTCCTCCATTCGCTCAGCACTCAAAGAAATATGAATATTTGATGCCGTTGCATTTGCAGCAGTGTGAGCAGAGTCTGGGCTTGTTAAATTTTTGCTATGAGAATGTCTCTCTGTGTGGATAAGTCAGAGATGAGTTGAATACTCAGTCAAAGGTCTCTCCGTTTTCTGCTCGCTCTCTTCCTCACAGCTTTTTGATGGAATCTCCGCTCGAGCATAAAGCGGCGGACGGCGACTGCCGCTCCCTGCACGACCAGCCACCCATTTCACCATCCTCTGAATACAAGAAGCTAGCGGATTTGCAGTGAATGGGCAGAAAAATGAAAAGTAGAAAGATGGAGGATGTCAGATTTAACTTTTCATGTCTGTTTCAAAAGCGCCACCTCATATGAAAGCACATCTATTATTGGTTTGGAAGAACTTCTCGCAATTTACACAAGTCTCGTCAAGATTTAAATCAAGGGCTTGTGAAGAGCTCATATTAATTTAAAATTAAGAAATTAGCTCTGATAAAGGAAACACGATTAGGTTCTTGTCCATGCAAGGATGCTTAATTATGCTACTCTGTCTGTGGAGAATTAAGAAGTAAAGAATTTATAAAAGGTAGAGCTTTTTGAAAACTTTTGCACATTTAGCCATTAGCCATTGGTGTAATATAAAGCGGAGACAAATCTATAGGCTAATGCATTAAAATGTAGGGTTGTCAATCAAAAGTCAAAAAACTGTTTTAATATGCAATTGCATGTTGTTGATAGTCCTAATTATAAGAAATTCAATTTTTTAAAAACTCGAACCCTAACACTGATTCCAGTTTATAGCTTTGGCAAGAGTTCTTTGGTAAATTTTTAAGTTGTTTGGAGATTTCTTAGACTCTAGTAATCAAGTATTCATATCCTAACTCTTATTTTTTCTCAGTTCTTGACACTCAAGGAGTCCTCATATTCAGAACCAGAACACAGAACAGTCCGTGTTTGTTTTAATAATTCAATAATACAATAATTCAGCCTGAGTGTTTTCTGATCTCCCTTCTGTTTCGAGAATATTCCTGCCTGAGGCTCGCAATACCACAGGGCAGACAAATGCTCATAGCCCAGCTGTAACAGGAAACTAACAATGGATGTCTGTCCACAGCAATCAGTAAAACACACACACACATAAACAAAGACACATAACCATGCCTTAGGGCCACGATCCATATTGATATGAAACCTGAGTAGAGTTTTGCGATTATTATAATGTGTAATCTTACACTGTGGTGTTTGGAGTTTAAAATTTATACATGTCAACATATTGCATTCATAATTGTCTCTTGTGCATTTTGAAAAAAATCTAGTCGCAAGCTGAAGAATTGCCAAAGCGCACAAAGTGCACTTTCTTCACACAAAAAATAGCATCCATTAATACAGTGTTCAGTTCCTGTCTGACTACTCTGTTGAAATGATATTGAATAACTGGATCCAAATGAGATCGATGATACGTTTCTACACAATTACAAACTCTCCAAAAGAATAAATGTTCCTCTTGAAATCTCTTTAGTGTTCTCCAGACATATACTGTAGATGTATTTCTTGATGTTCAGTGTCCACAAAGGCCTCAATTCATTAGTCCTCATTGCAAGTAGCCTAACGTGCCCACCCAGCATGCTGCTATCAGAGGCACGGCAGTGTTGCTAATAAGATCGTTTGCATATGAGACCGGAGGAGATTTGGAGAAGAGGGTCACGCTAATGAAGTCCGATCTCATTAAAAGATACAGAGCAAATGTTTGTGTGTGGGTGTTTCGCTGTGCATGCCACATGAAAAACAAGAGACAGGAGAGAGGTCTGGAGCATCTGTTAACCTGAGAGAAAGACTAGAATAGATTAAACAGCAAAGACACTGGTTGCGTCTGAATTCTGATACAATTCTTGAAGCACATTCTGCAGGTATACTGTATAGTACATAATATAGTGGATGCTGTATTATGAATACTAAGTATTTGACATTGTTTTTGCTTATTGGTAGAGAAGTATGCATATTTGAATGTAGGGCCAGACATTTTTCTATAGCTACTGTTCCTTTATATATACTGTTTATATATAGTTTTCTTATGCACTCCAAGACTCACCAAATCTATTTGATCAAAATTAATGTCACTTGATTAATTTACTGTGTCCTTGAATAAAACTTCTTTAAAAAAAAAAATCTTACTAACCCCAAGCACTTCTAACAGTATTACTAACAGTAGTTTTGTGTACATATAAGTGTATAAATATTACTATATAATATTCTATTAATTTTATATTATATTATATTATATTATTGTCATGATTCACGTGTCACCTCTGCACTACAGTTCCAATCATCCTCCCTAAATGGCTCCCACCTGCACTCACTCTTTCATCACCCACACCTGTCGTTAATTATACTTATTATTAGCAGCTCTGCCTAAAAGCCTGCACCACACACAAGAACTTTGTCTGGTGCAACTTTGTCTACAACTAGGACTTCCCAAACTATCTGATCATCTGCTTACCTGAGCTACTTACCTCTGCAATCGTCTCCTCGTCGCTGTGTTATCCGGATTCCCTCCCCAGTCTTCAAAGGAACAAACCTGGAAGAGAAAGTGCAATCCCCTTTATTCATTCAATACAGCGACATTCGATTCCAAGAGTGTGTGTGGTGCAACATGCTTGTAATCGGACTGTCCTCCTTCTGCTCAGTTGTTGTTTGCACTTATTCACCATGTGACCCTGGATCACAAAACCAGTCTTAAGTAGCACGGGTATATTTGTGGGAATAGCCAACAATACATGGTATGGGTCAAAATTATCAATTTTTATTTTATGCCAAAAATCATTAGGATATTAAGTAAAGATCATGTTCCATGAATGTAAATGTACCGTAAATGTATAAAACATTTATTTTTGTGAGTGAATGCCGCACAATCGCGAACATAAATGGACAACTTTAAAGGCGTTTTTCTCAATGTTTCGATTTTTTTGCACCCTCAGATTCCAGATTTTCAAATAGTTGTATCTCAGCCAAATATTGCCCTATCCTAACAAACCATACATCAATGGAAAGCTTATTTATTCAGCTTTCATGAGATGTATAAATCTCAATTTCTCAAAAAATCAAAAAAAAAATGACCCATGTGACTGGTTTTGTCATCCAGGGTCACATTTGCACTTTGATCTGCCAATAAACTATTTCACTGTTTACTAACCATATCCTCTTTGAGTGTGTATCCTGACCATTATATTATATCAAAGTAAACATGTTGTTCAGCCAAAATGCATACAGTACAATGTTTTACTCTAATGATCCATGTTTACATTACACTACAAAATTATTCCTAAGTTTCCTCTTTTTGTATTGATGGTAATGAAACTGATAGTAACATAGATAGTATTAGATTTTTTGGTCCCACTTTATATTAAGTGGTTTTAATTACTATGTACTTACATTGAAATTAATAACTTGATACAATAGACTTAATGTGTACATACATGTTTTTACATTGTACTTATATATTTTAAATACCTGCATGTAATTACAGCTGTAATTAATGTATGCAATTACATTTGGAATTACACTGTTGACCCTTACCTTACACCTTAACCAACCCTTAAACCTACCCATACCACCACACCTGACCCTAACCTCACCCGTATCACACCTCAATAGCAGCAAAAGTGTTTTACAGTACAACATGAACACAATAAGTACATTGCACTTATTTCTCGATGTAAGTACATAGTACTTAAAGCCACTTAATATAAAGTGGGACCGATTTTTTAGATTAAGAATAGTCTATTTCAAAATGGTAGTACTGTAGAAATGTAGCAAATTGCTGTCTTATTCAGCGTGTTTGTATTATGTTTTTGTTTTGAGCTTAAGTTTCACAGTTTTTAAAAAAACAGTACATGTAAAAGTAAATATATGAAAATTGGCCTGGAACCACATAGTTTTGTTGGTGTTTGTGTCAGAGTAAGAAAACAATTCATGTGATTTGAAAGAAGTCGTCATTGAATGCATTTAGCACTAAAGCCATGATAAATGATCCACAGTTTATCCCAAATAGACTGCTGTTGTGATCACTGTGTGAAGAGTTGCTGAGTATTGAGAAATGTGTCCTAGCGATTGTTTTTAAAAAAATAAATTAAAAGAAATTCAATATCTGAAACGTGTTACCTGTTCTGATATGGATAGTAAATGCAACACTCAAATGGAAAGAAAGCTGAATCAAACTCTACCACACATACACAGATGATATTATTTGAATTGGATATCAGGTTTGTTCTAGGGTTCTGACTGAAACCCTGCTCTATTATTCAGATGCATTCTGCATTCAATTTTCTGCTTGATAAAATCAACCACAGTGATGATAAATACATTTATTTCTTTTACACTTCCCTCTTCTTCTGTAGTTCAAATGCAACCAATGAATATGGGTCCTCATACCTGACTCTCTTTAAGAAGATGAAAAATTCAGTCAAAGGATAAATTTGAGCTTTTCCATTTCAAATCTGCCTTTGGAAATATGCTACCTGTGACCAGAATACCAACAGATGCTGGAAGGGAAACTTTGCATTTTGGCTTAATAAAGGAGGAAAGGGAAAGAGAGGCTGTGAGAATAAGTGTGAGAAAGAGAGAAATGATGACATCTTCAGACCTAATACACAAGATACAAAAGGGAAATCTCCTAAAAAAAAGTGTAATGTAGAGATAAAAAATACACACAGACCTGTAACTATGTATAATTTGAATTCTATAGTATGGTGCTTATGTTGTTTGGTAATTGCAAACAACCTGCAGATTTGTTTCAAATTATTATTATTTTGAAAAACATTTAGGTGTTGGCAATCCATTACATGTTGTGCCAAAGTTCCCATTGGTAAAATAACTCTATTGCACAGCCTTCCTGGCTTATAGCTTTAATTAACCTTGATTGCTTGTTCATTGTCTATAATTTAATTTAGATCACCCAAGTGATGACTGGAATGTTCTGAATGGTAACTAAATATAACCTCATTTTATTATTTTGCAAGCATGTGTAACTGAATTCTACAGAAGGCCACAAATAGAAAGCCAAAGCTTTGAATGTGTAATGTAATATTTGTCAGAGTCAGTAAATGCATGAACTTGGAGCATGCACAGACACATGTGATATGTATGCTGGCATATAGCCATTGACCTATGACCTTTGTCTTATGGTCCCTTATAAAATAAGTGCCACTGTACCATGTGTCTTGGATATTTCCATCGTCAGTGATAGCGGCTGTCACCACTTAACAACTTCCCCCCTCTTCTCTCTCTCACACACTCACACCTTTCTATCCTTCACATGTCAACACTGTGACACAGGATCCTAATTGGATGCTGAAGTAGTGTGGCCATTTGTGCTTACAGTGACACCAGATACAGGTTCCAAACCGACAGCGGCACTAAAAAGTATTTGTGAAAGTATTTAACACACACTTAAGCTTTACTTTAAAATGTCATTGCATTAAAAGACAATGTCAAATCAAGCCCTGTTTATTTCTAGTACATTTACTAATACATTATTAAAATCAAAAGTTGCTTATGTTAATATTGTTATTTTGACCTGATCTGACACAAACTAACAATGAACAGTCATATTTTTAACTAATGTTAACAAAGATTAACAAATGTATTGCTCATTGTTGGTTTATACTAGTGAAGGCAATGTTTTACAAATGGGACCTTATTGTATCATGTTCAGATCAAATTCAGGAACTGAATGGGAATTTAAAAAGACATGCTCAATTCAATTCTGATTAGTGCATAACATTGACTTACACTGTTTAAAATGAAGATAAAAAGTATTAGGTGTTCATATACCTTTTGAGCCAATGTTCTTCAGAATTTAAGTATATCCTCTATTAATCAACCCAGTTCAACCAGAAGGTCAGTGTGTCAGGGAACTGAAGTTACCTCAGCAGACCAGCCCCTGCACAAATAACCTCTCATATCTCAGTGTCACCTTCAGAGTGCTTATGTCCATATGGACCTGTGAGAGGAAACTCCATCACAGCCCTTCAAAGAAGGAGATGCTCAGCTCTTCAGAGGGAAACCTCCATTTTGTTTGCATCAAAAGATGAGAGTACATTTGGACATATCAAACGAACAATACTGGGTCCTATCTCACACACACACATACTCTCTTGCACTTTCTGGAAATTCCTCTTATCAGTTTCTCGGCCCATCAAAGTGAGTGGACTCCTATGAGTGGACTCTGTGTTGACAGTTCTTATTAGTTGGGCAGCAAATGTAGGGCTGACAAATGTTTTTGAGTTTCTCTGCTATCGCTCTCCGGACAGCTGCCAGGGATGAGTGGATGCTGGAAAAGAGAGAATCTGTATTATTGCTCCATTTCCATTGCACTTGGCTTTCCAGAGTTTTCACTGACTGTTGGTTTTGACTGACTGCTGGTTTTGCACCACTTACTATTCATTCATTTGGTTTTCATCTGATTAGCCGCTTTACAAATTAACAGGCTGGCAAGTTTCCCACTATTGTCTCTTATCAGAACTGAATACTTACTGAATAGTTTTTTATGTGTGTATGAGACTTGTAATACAGCAGACACAATGTATGCTTGAATGCTCAGCTGTTAGACATTAATCTTCTAAGTGTGATGTGCAGGTTATTGTGGTCCCTTTCTTCTAATGAGCAGGTGTTTGTGTACATAAATCTGGTAAAAAAATAACCTGTATGGGCGAACAATGTTCATTAAGGGATTAAATAATGGGCTTGTTGTACTCAAGTCAAAATTTGTATTTATGCCTATCAGGGCCGAAAGCGATTTTAAGGGGGCCCACAGCAACAACCTGCACCGGGGCCCCAGATACCCCAGCTGTGGCCCTAATGCCTATGATTGGTGTTAGGCTTGCATTGGATCTCATGCTGGTGGTCCATGAAACGATTGTTTCACCCCTGTAAAACACATTGGAGAAAAATACTATAAAAGAAATCAAAGTAAGCACGTGACAGGACAGCACTGTTACAGGATGTAGTGATTTTTTAACATTAAAAGGGTTATTGGTCAGTAAGATTTTTTTTAAAAGGAATTAATACTCAGCAAGAATGCAGTAATTGTATCAAAAGTGACAGTAACAACATTTATAATGTTATAAAAGTTTTCTATGAAAATGCTGTTCTTTTGAACTTTCTATCCATCAAAGAATCGCGGTTTACACAAAACTGTTAAGCAGCACAACTGTTTTCAACATTGATAATAATATGAAATGTTTCTTGAGCACCAAATCAGCGTTTTAGAATTATTTCTGAAAGATCATGTGACACTGAAGACTTGAGTAATGATGCTGAAAATCGTCTCGGTTACATGTGGTAACCCTCGTTCCCTGAAGGAGAAGACGGAGACGTAGGTCGTGACCGACCAATAGTAATCTCGTTAGAGAGGCAATCTACTTCGAGTGAAACTAAAACAAGCCAATACACATTGGCGTGCAATCATTTGCATCAGCTGCGCGCCCTCGTTAGCGCGGGCATAAACGAGCAGCTGGTGGACTGCACTTCAGTTTTCGCTGAGGAGCCAACCTGATAAGCTGACCGTCCCGGCGGGAGACAGCAGATGTGGCGACGGGACCTACGTCTCCGTTCCCTCCTTCAGGGAACGAGGGTTACCATATGTAACCGAGACGTTCCCTATCAGTCGGTCACTACAACGTAGGTCATGACCGACCAATAGGAATCCCTACCAAAGCGCCACAGCTGCTGAACCCCATCCAGCGCCCTGAGCAAGCCTTCTACCCCTTCTTGCCTGGAAGGACGATAGGAGGAGGCTTACACAGAGTGTACCCGACACTGTTGTTCCGTGACAACCCATACAGTGAGACATTGGATAACACTGGGAAAGCGTGCCCTCTCCGTTTAGGAAGGAGAACGCTGCGGAAGCCACTTCTTCAAAGAGTTATGTGGAAAATACATATGGACTAACCCGAGGTTGTACTGCTTACGAAATAATGGGTGACTTAGGCCAAGGGAAAGACACACGGCTCTCAAGGATTCAGCGGATAAAGGCCTGGCACTGGATGCTCCCCCATGTCCGGGCCGAGGGGTTTTGGAGGACTCGACAGGTTTTTCACTCTGGAGCAATAAGGGTGCACGGTAGCGTGCAGCAAGCCGACAGAGCCAGGCCTCTCGGTGCTTCTGCCCGTTTAGGGTGAGAACACGGGAGGAGACCGGCTCTACACGTAGGCTATAAAATCTAGAGAACGTGTTAGGTGTCGCCCAGCCCGCAGCTCTACAGATATCTGTTAGCGAGGCGCCACGAGCCACCGAAAATGCGTGCAGGTCTCCTACCCTCTTGATAGAGGCCAGTGCAACCAGTAGCAAAGTCTTCATGGAGAGAAGCTTTAAGTCTACTGATTGCAAAGGCTCAAAGGGAGCATCCTGAAGTGCTCGAAGCACCAGGGAAAGGTCCCAAGAGGGTATAGCAGGGGGTCGAGGAGGATTTAATCGTCTCGCCCCCATAAGAAACCTGACGACCAGGTCGTGCTTCCCAACTGTTCTGCCATCTATGTGGTCATGATATGCTGAAATAGCTGCAGCATGAACTTTAAGGGTGGAGGGAGACAGCCTTCGCTCCAACCCTTGCTGCAAGAAGGAAAGCACGGATCCTATCGAACATCTTCGGGGGTCTTCTCGGCGAGAAGAACACCAATCGACGAACAGGTTCCACTTCAGGGCGTAAACACGTCTCGTGGACGGCGCCCATGCTGAAGTGATGGTGTTAAGTACCTCTGGGGGTAAGTCACCTAAAACCTCCGCGTCCCGTCCAGGGACCAGACATGGAGTTTCCAGAGGTCTGGACGCGGGTGCCATAGGGTGCCCCGTCTCTGAGTCAGAAGATCCTTCCTCAGAGGAATGGGCCAGGGAGGGACTGTCACAAGGAGCATGAGTTCTGGGAACCATGTCCGGGTGGGCCAGTAAGGCGCCACCAGAAGGACCTGCTCCTCGTCCTCCCTCACTTTGCACAGTGTCTGCGCAAGTAATTTACATATTTTTTATTTTACATATTTGCGGAGGCCCCTGGGCCAGCTGTGTGCCAGTGCATCCGTGCCGAGTGTTCCCTCGGTCAGGGAGTAAAACAGATGGCAGTGGGAGGTCTCTGAGGAGGCAAACAGGTCTATCTGAGCCTCCCCGAACTCTCTCCAGATCAGCTGAACCGCCTGGGGGTGGAGTCGCCATTCTCCCGGAAGCACAGCTCGTGATAGCTCGTCGGCCACACTGTTGAGCTCGCCGGGGACATACATGGCTCGAAGCGACCTCAGATGCTTCTGACTCCAGAGGAGGAGATGGCGGGCGAGTTGCAACATGCGATGGGAGCGTAGACCACCTTGTTGGTTGATGTACGCAACGGTTGCAGTGTTGTCCGTACGGACCAGCACGTCCCTGCCCTGTAGCCGTCTTTTCAAGCGGGTCAGGGTGAGATGTACTGCTAGCAACTCGAGGCAGTTGATGTGCCAATGCAGTTGAGGGTCCGTCCACACCCCTGACACTGCATGCCCGTTGTACGTGGCACCCCAGCCGGTGGCAGAGGCATCTGTGAATACCACAGCATGCCTGGACACCTGTTCCAAGAGGACCAAACGAGGGGTCTGACCACGGGCTGAAGGTGTGGCGGCACGCCGGTGTGATTGCCACCCGGTGAGTGCCATGATGCCACGCCCATCTCGGGACTCGGCCGTGAAGCCAGTGCTGAAGCGGTCTCATATGAAGCAGGCCTAGCGGGGTTACCGCTGCTGCTGCTGCGCCATATGCCCCAGGAGCCTCTGAAAGAATTTCAGTGGGACCGCCGTCCTGCCTTTGAACGTGTTCAAGCAGTTCAGCACCGACTGAGCACGCTGCTCCGTGAGGCGCGCTGTCTGTGCGACCGAATCCAACTCCATGCCGAGAAAAGAGAACCTCTGGACAGGGGAGAGTTTGCTCTTGTACGCGTCCTTCAGGTCAATCGCTGCAAACCAATCTTGGGGATGGATGCATTCGAAAATGCGTTTCTGCGTGAGCATTTTGAACGGTAGCTTGTGAAGGCTCCGATTCAAAACTCGCAGGTCCAAGATCGGTCGTAAACCACCACCTTTTTTTGGGTACAATGAAGTAGGGACTGTAATGTCCTGACCTCATATCGGCTGGAGGGACCGACTCTATCGCGTCCTTTGCCAGTAGGACTGCGATCTCCGCACGCAAGACATGGGCATCGGCTGCTCTCACTGTAGTGGAGTGGATGGCCCGAAACTTGGGGGGACGCCGGGCGAACTGAATCACATAGCCGAGCCTGATGGTCCGAATGAGCCAGCGAGACGGCCTGGGGAGCGCTAACCAGGCTCTCAGAGACCGTACAAGTGGGACCAAAGGGACCGTAGGCGTACCCGGAGTGGGGCAGCGAGGTGGAACACAGGGACACGGCTCGGGAGGCTCTCTCAGGGAGGCGGCCCGTAGCGGGGTCTGTGTCCGCTGAGCAGCACTTACCTGGTTCCACGGGGCAGGAGGTGCAGGAGGCGGCTCGGTGGCGTTCTCGGACCGCACTCTGCTGCCCGCTGGCGATAGAAGAGGCGGATGAGAGTGGGGAAGATCCCGTCCTCCCACTGCTCTCCGGGCCCTCTTCGGACCCAGAGACGAAGGGAACCACTCTATTAAAAATGTGTGTACCCCTGGTTTTGAGGCCAGCAGCGGAACAGAACAGTTTTCCACCCAGCCCTCTTCCTTGGGAAGGAGCTGTGGGGTCACCATCTCCTATAGAGCAGTTCCATCCATCTCCGGGTCGCCCGTCCTGGGGCCACTTACCTGTACTGGTTTTGCCGTCCTTCTTGGCGGGGGCCTGGACGGGCGGGGCGGCCTGCTTGCGACTGGCTCCAAGGCACCGTTTAGGTGGAGGCTGCTGCTGTGGCATGGGAGCAGGGGAAGACGCAGGAGGACGCCCCCAGCGAGGAGCAGACTGAGGAGCCGCAGGCGGTGGGGTAGGGGCAGCAGCTGACCACCGCGGCAGAATGTGTTTGATAGCCTCTGTCTGCTTTTGTACAGCCGAGAACTGCTGGTCGAAGTTCTCGACCGTGTCGCCGAAGAGGCCGGTCTGGGACACGGGGAGTTAAGGAACCGGAGCTTGTCGGTCTCCCTCATGTCAGCCAGACACTGCCAGAGATGGCGTTCCTGGACCACCAAGGTGGATATCGGACGACCCACTGACCGCACGGTGACCTTCATCGCACGAAGTGCGAGGTCCGCTGCGGCACGAAGTTCTTGGAGAACTTGTGGATCATGACCACCCTCGTGCAGGTCTTTCAGTCCCTTGGCCTGATGAACCTGCAGCAACACCGTGGCGTGCATGGCAGAGGCAGCTTCCCCACAGGCTTTGTAAGCCTCGTCGAATAGGTCCGATGAGAACCTACAGGCCCGGGAAGGAAGACACGGTACTCCACGCCAAGTGGAGTTAGGGCACAGCTGCATGGCAGCGGCCCACTCCACTGGCGGGATACGCGTGTATCCCTTAGCTGCCCCGCCATCAAGGGTGGTGAGGGAGGAGGGGCCACCGAGACGGTTTCTGGCAGTAAAAGGTGCCGTCCATGTCTCTGTGAGCTCCTCGTGCACTTCCGGGAAGAAAGGCACTGGGGTGGGTCGCTGAGAACCAGCGCGCACCACCCCAAGTTGCCAATCATCCAGCCTCGAGGGCTCGGGACGCGGTGTTTTTTTCCACTCGAGCCCGATCCTGTTGGCGGCCCGGGAAAGCATGGCCATCATCTCCGGGTCCGACTCGGACACCGCTGGCACACCCGAAGGAGGCAGCAGGTCCGAGCCGTCATCCGCAGAGACTTCTGACCCACCCTCTGATGCAGCGATCGACATCTGGTCGTCTCGGGGAGCACCGAAATGAACAACTGGTACACACCTTGAGGATGGTCCAGCCCGTTCATCTGGTAGCTCAGCTGGCTGCGGAGCGTGAGACGGTTGAGGGTTCCTAGGGGGTTGGTTCCCCGAAGGAAGCGCGCTCACCGTGATCCTCAGGTCTCCCGTGTTACTGTCCGAAGGCAGATGCACGGGGACTCCGCCCCTTTGCAGGAACGAGAGTCTCGACCTCAGCTCCGAGATGGTCATCTTCCCACAATGGGTACATGACTCATCCACAAACGCTGCCTCAGCATGTTCGAGGCCCAGAAGCAGCGAGCGTGACCATCCCGTAACCCCAGGTAACGACCACATCCAGAAACACACAGATAGAACGTCATCCTTTTTCTTTTTTTCTTTTTTTAAAAAAGACACGAACTATCTGTGTTTGCTCTTTTAAAGACTGCTCTCACAAGTGCTGAGGCACACAGGGGAACAGCCACCGCGATCACAGTCAGGAATGTGCACCTGCTCTGTGCGCGCTCTCTCTCTCTTACCGGTTACCGGCCGTTAAAACAGCCTTTGAGCGCTCGTATGCGGCGCACCTTACCAGCTGTTAGAACAGCTTTTACTTGCTCTGAGAGAGAGGAAGAAGGCTGTTCGCGCTGAAGCGCCGTCACAGCCGCACCGAAGAGAGAACAGTCGAGAAAAGAAAAGGCTTGTCTCAGTAACAGCATCGAAGAGTTGGCTTCGAAGCGAAAAACTGAAGTGCAATCCACCAACTGCTCGTTTATACCCGTGCTAACGAGGGCGCGCAGCTGATGCAAATGATTGCACGCCAATGTGTATTGGCTTGTTTTAGTTTCACTCGAAGTAGATTGCCTCTCTAACGAGATTCCTATTGGTCGGTCATGACCTACGTTGTAGTGACCGACTAATAGGGAACCAGCTTTACCACCATAGGAATAAATTAAATAAAATAGAAAACTGTTATTTGAAGTAGCAATAATATTTCACAATCTTACAGTCTATTGTATTTTTGATCAAGTAAATTTAGCCTTGGTGAGCAGCATAAGAGGCTTGTTACAAAAACGTTTTACAAATATTACCAAACTCTCCCTAACTGAATGGTAGAGTATATGAAACAGAAGTAATTTGCACATTTTCAAGGAGGACATTTGAAGCATATTAACAAGTTTATAATTAATTGTCTTATGATTATGAAAAGTCACATATGAACTTGATACTTAGAGCTATTAAAATGGTATTGTGATCATCTCAAACAGACTATGAGGGTTAAAAACAAGATATACAAGGTTATGTGTGTGTAAGGGAGAGAGAAAAGTCTGAGCGAGAGAAAACACTGACCTTGTGATGTGGTGGTAATAAATTACAGGTCTCCACTCTTTACTTTTCCATTCATACAAAACTGTTGTGCACAGAAAACAAAACAGCAGGGTCAGGTGCATTCAAGAACCCATCAGAGCTCATATAGCCAATGAGAGGTGGATAAAGACAGCATGACAGGCAGCAAAGATGAGGTAAACAGATAAGGACAAAAACAACACTTCCTGTCAATATGTCTGTTTTTCGGGGCTTGTGTAGTTATTTTCAGATATGTCAGTTAATTGCAGCTTTTTCTAAAATGACATGTTTCCTGGGTTTCTTTTCTTGCGTCTCTCTGTCTCTGTCTATCTGTCCATTAAACTGTTCATTACAGCATGTCCCTCTACCTCTCCAACTCCCTGTCCATCACTCATTCAGATTCAGAGTGACACAGACGGATTAAGAATGTGAGCTAATGGAAAGAGTGCAGCGAACATACGCTCTGCTGGGAAGAGAAGGAAATTAAAGTGAGCCTGAATTGCCTGAGCCTGATTACTCGTCTCCAAGACTCTTAAAGGGGCACAATGGCATACCACAGCCATACTTACAGTAGTCAGGGTAGACATAGTATTTAATCTTGACACAAATTAAAATGAGGCTTTGAAGGATAGAAGTGCATTGAGCTCAATAGGATGTACTGTCTTAAGGTCTAACTTTCACAACACATGATCTACATCATCAAATTTAAGACTAACAGATGAATTTGCACCAGAATTGTGTTGGACACTCAGCTCTTTATGTCAACAACAAGATGAACAAGAAGCGTACAATTTGAAAAGCTATTTATTTTTGCTTTCCTGAAAGTATTATTACACTCTCAGAAAAAAAAAAGTACAAAGCTGTCACTGAGGCAGTACCCTAAGGTATAAAAGGGAAAAGTTACCAATATAAACACTAAAAGTATTAATATGTACCGTTAAGGTATATTATGTACCATTTAGGGGTAAATAAGGTACAAAGATGTATATTTTTGCTTTTGTACCTTAGAGTACTGCCTCAGTGACAGCTTTGTACCTGAGAGTGTAGGTACTAGTTCAGCTATAGTTTATTTAGTTGTCTAAACAGTGGATATACAAAAGTGTCAGTAAAGACTTTTATATAGTTACAAAAAAATAAATTGTAAATAAATACTGTTCTTTTGAACTTTTAATTCATTACAGAATTCTGAAATGATTGTATGATGGTTTCCACAAAAATATTAAAGGTGCAGTGTGTGATTTTTAGCGGCATCTAGTGGTGAGGTTACGAATTGCAACCAACAAAAGTTACGGTGGCCGACAGGAAAATATGTCATCATCTGAGACAGCAGAGAGTAGCCAGTTCAGCAATGAGGTTTCTTTACAAGGATAAATTAAGAAATTATGTTTACTTAATTATTCAGTAAAACTATATGTTATTGCGAATATTATTGTTACTTGTTCATCATTGTGTCAGTGTTTTATTCGCTGAACTAAGCTTGCTTCCTTGCATGAAGAGCAACATATGAAATGCGCTTGTCCGTTTAGGGCTACTGTAGAAACATGTCGGCGCATTTCAATGTAAGGGGACCCGCGGTGTATGTAGATAGAAACTGCTCATTCAAAGGTAATACAAATATAACGGTTCATTAAGTACGGTCTTTATACACCACTGAAAACTTATTTTGCAAGGTATGAAACACGCTCTGTAGCGCTGTTTGTTCGCTGTCGGCTACAGTAGAAACATGACGACGCAATATGTCGACCTCCATAGAAGGGGGTGCCCGCGGTTATGGAGATATAAATGTCTCATTCTAAGGTAATAAAAACATAACGGTTCATTATGCAAGGTCTGCAAGGTCTGCAAGGTCTGCAAGGTCTTTATACACCACTGAAAACATAGTTATGGATCTTATATTGCATTTCTGTCAATAGATCCTCAGAAATATTACACAATGCACCTTTAAGCAGCACAACTGTTTTCAATGTTGATAATCAGAAGAAATGTTTCTTGAGCACTAAATCAGCACATTAGAATGATTTCTGAAGGATCGTGTGACACTGAAGACTAAAGCTGTGTCCGAAACCGCTCACTCGTTCACTCATTCACTAATCCCTATATAGTGTATGGCAGTTGAGTGTACTATATCTGCAAGGAGTGAACGAAATGAAGTGAGTGAATTCGGACGCTGACGTTTACACTGTGCGTCGGAGCTGTCGCAGAAAAGGCTTTGTCACACGTAGTAATAAAACTCCATTTATCTTACGTTACTTACTTTATAAAATAATATTAACAACAATAACAATCATAATGACTTTATTTTGTAATTATATATACCTCCGTGCCAGATTTGATTTCATCGATTGAATTGTAACTCTCGCGCATGACGTGGTCGTTGAGCGCCCTCAGGTAACCGTTATTACATTCGAATGAATACGCTTCCTACAGATGATTAACGGATATTTTTCAAACCATCCACCAAATTATCATCTCTCCCTTTACAGTTTAACGAGTTAACAACAATGGCACAAATTATCAAAACACCTGGCTGTTAGTAAAACACATTAAATTGTGTTAATGCCTAAATAATATAATTTAATAAAAAAAATTATATACAGGTCTAAATAATTTACCTTATAAATATAATTTCATTTAATTTAAAAATTCATCTATATAATATTGTAATAATGTCAAGTAATGATTAATAAAAAAAATAAAACTTGCATGAAATAAATGTTAAAGCAGGAATAAGAAAACTGTAATGTAATCTCTGGTTTAAACTTGCTCGCTCCGCACTTTCATGCACGCTCAGTTCTCTCCGCATTGGATTGTGGGAAATAGTGCTTAAGCAAGTGTACATCGAATGTACACTCGAATTCAAAGAGGATTGTGGGTAAAAGTAGTGAATGAATGTAGGGAATTATGTCGTTCACTCAGAATTCGGACACCACTACAAAATGGCCGACACCCGATATACACTCACCTAAAGGATTATTAGGAACACCATCCTAATACTGTGTTTGACCCCCTTTCGCCTTCAGAACTGCCTTAATTCTACGTGGCATTGATTCAACAAGGTGCTGAAAGCATTCTTTAGAAATGTTGGCCCATATTGATAGGATAGCATCTTGAAGTTGATGGAGATTTGTGGGATGCACATCCAGGGCACGAAGCTCCCGTTCCACCACATCCCAAAGATGCTCTATTGGGTTGAGATCTGGTGACTGTACAGTGAAGTACAGTGAACTCATTGTCATGTTCAAGAAACCAATTTGAAATGATTCGAGCTTTGTGACATGGTGCATTATCCTGCTGGAAGTAGCCATCAGAGGATGGGTACATGGTGGCCATAAAGGGATGGACATGGTCAGAAACAATGCTCAGGTAGGCCGTGGCATTTAAACGATGCCCAATTGGCACTAAGGGGCCTAAAGTGTGCCAAGAAAACATCCCCCACACCATTACACAACCACCAGCAGCCTGCACAGTGGTAACAAGGCATGATGGATCCATGTTCTAATTCTGTTTACGCCAAATTCTGACTCTACCATCATGAATGTCTCAACAGAAATCGAGACTCATCAGACCAGGCAACATTTTTCCAGTCTTCAACTGTCCAATTTTCGTGAGCTCTTGCAAATTGTAGCCGCTTTTTCCTATTTGTAGTAGAGATGAGTGGTACCCGGTGGGGTCTTCTGCTGTTGTAGCCCATCCGCCTCAAGGTTGTGCGTGTTGTGGCTTCACAAATGCTTTGCTGCATACCTCGGATTTTAACGAGTGGTTATTTCAGTCAAAGTTGCTCTTCTATCAGCTTGAATCAGTCGGCCCATTCTCCTCTGACCTCTAGCATCAACAAGGCATTTTCGCCCACAGGACTGCCGCATACTGGATGTTTTTCCCTTTTCACACCATTCTTTGTAAACCCTAGAAATGGTTATGCGTGAAAATCCCAGTAACTAAGCAGATTGTGAAGACCGGCCCCTACTCAGTCCGGCCCGTCTGGCACCAACAACCATGCCACACTCAAAATTGCTTAAATCACCTTTCTTTCCCATTCTGACATTCAGTTTGGAGTTCAGGAGATTGTCTTGACCAGGACCACACCCCTAAATGCATTGAAGCAACTGCCATGTGATTGGTTGATTAGATAATTGCATTAATGAGAAATTGAACAGGTGTTCCTAATAATCCTTTAGGTGAGTTTAGTGCACTATTTAGTGGATAGGGAGCAGATTCAGACAGCTTAAATCACATTTTAAAACATAATAAAAACAATATCTATTTCATATTGTAATAAGATTTCACAATCTTACTGTTTTACTGTATTTTTATTAAATGAATGCAGCCTTGGTGAGCACAAGAAAAATCTTACAGGTCATTCAAAGTCTTACAAAAAATCTTATATTTTACAAAAATTATACAGACCCTAAACTTTTGAGTACAAATGCTAATTTCACACAATTAAATCCCATTTTCTTAATGTTTGCATAATTAGATAAAATTACTAAATTGGAAACTACACTTCATACAAATATTCTGCTAAGTTCTTTGTTCATTCTATTATTGGATAACAATGGACAAATAACAGACTGAAAACATCCCAGCAGTTATTTTACTCTGAAGAAACCTTCAGGATTTTTCGCTGAACGTTTGATTGAAGCCTGAATTTTCAGATGTTTAATTTAGAAAACGCACTGAATGAAAACTGCAGTGATATCCAATGGCTTTCAAAGTCTAGCTTTTAGCTCATTTAGATCTAGACTTATGTCAGTACATAACATGATTACAGAGTTTAGCAAGTAATTGTTTTTGTTGGATACCTCCAGTACAATGTTACCTCAGAGATGCATATTTCAGAGAGGTCATGAGTTTTCATTGGAAGGACTCCAATGCAAAACATATAATTACTCCATTGAAGCGTGTTTTTTGGGAAGAACTTTCATCCACATGTCCTTTTGTTCAACTGCTTATTGATTTCTTGTTTCACAAAGAAAATCTCATTTTGAGTTTGAAATCTACCATTTAAGTAATAGCATTTTTATGCAACTGGAATCATTTAAATTCTAGGGTTGAAAAGAAGCCCATAAAACAAGATTACATTTGAACACCAAAATATCAAGTTTAACAGTTTTACACTCTCCAGTGTGCATGAAAGGGATGGGAGATTTCTCTCTTTCTCTTTCTGAAAGTTTGCTCTGTGGCATGAACTTCTGATCTCACTGAAACACTGTTTTGTTCATAACATACTAAAAGTGGGCAGAAAAATAATGAAATAAAACAAAAGTTTCAAAAAGTAAGATAGAAATATGGGAAAGAAAAACGTCTCAGGTTACTATTGTAACCATAGTTCCCTGAGAACAGGGAACGAGACGATGCGTCCAACGACGCCATGGGAACGCCCCTAGCGTGACTGCGTCTGAAGCATCTATGTCAACTAGTCCAATGGAAAGAATGAGCGTCACGGGCGGGTGACGTCATGACCAGGATATGATAAAAGCACATCCGGTGCAAACCGGCATTAGCTTCGAAAATTGCCGAAGCAAGCCGATCGCAGGGATGCAGGAAGTATGGCAGGGTGACGCATCGTCTCGTTCCCTGTTCACAGGGAACTATGGTTACAATAGTAACCTGAGACGTTCCCTTACGAAAGGAACTCAACGATGCGTCCAACGACGCCATGGGAACGAGAATACCCAAAGCGCCAGAAGTCCAAGTACCTGAGTGTCAGTCTGTTGTAACTAAGCACTAAGCACCTGAGAACCTGGGGCAGCATCCAGGTCTAAACTGTAAAATCTAACGAATGTGAGCGGAGAGGACCAGCCCGCCGCATCACAGACGTCCCGAAGAGAAACCCCATATAGTAAGGCTTTAGAAGCCGCCATACACCTTCTTAGGTGATCCGAAGCAAATCAGTAATTGGTCGGACTTCCTAAATGAAGAAGTCCGATGCACATAAGTGTCCAGTGCTCGCACTGGACACAAGAGGTTCAGTCTTTCCTGGTCTGCAGATGCAAAAGGAGGAGGACAGAAAGCCTGCAGCACAATAGGCCTCGGAGTCGAGGTCGGCACCTTAGGGATGTACCCCTGTTTTGGATATAAGAATGCCTTGACCATCCCCGGTGCAAACTCAAGGCAAGTGGGGGAAACCGAAAGGGCCTGAAGGTCTCCAACTCTCTTAAGGGACGAAATAGCTAGCAGAAAGATAGTCTTAAAGGTAAGAAACTTATCTGAAACCGAATCTAAGGGCTCAAATGGAGCCCTAGAAAGGCCTTCTAGTACTATAGCAAGATCCCAAGCTGGCACCCTAGTGCGAGTTGCAGGCCTCAGCCTTAAAGTGCCACGAAGGAAATGTGTAACCAGGGGGTCTCGACCCAACGATGTACCCCCCACCAGGGCGTGGTAAGCCGCAATGGCCGCCACGTAGACTTTGAGCGTGGAAGGACATAGGCCTGACGTAAAGCGCTCCTGCAGGAACTCGAGTACTGTGTTCACAGAACAGTTAACTGGATCCCACTGATGTTGGTGACACCATAAAGAGAAAAACTCTCCATTTAAGCGCATATAGTTTCCTAGTAGCTGGGGCTCTGGAGCTTAGAATGGTCTCAGCAGCCTCGGCTGAAAGACCACTCTCTATGAGTTGGGCCCCCTCAGAGGCCAAACCCACAGGTTCCAAATCTCTGGTCGAGGGTGAAATATTGTGCCCCCGGCCTGAGACAGAAGGTCTCTCCTGATCGGGATCTCGAAGGGAGGACCGTCTAGGAGATGGATCAGGTCCGAAAACCAGATCCGACTTGGCCAGCGTGGTGCTACTAGCAGTAGGCTTATTCCATACCGGCGGACTCGCTCCAGAACTCCTGGGAGCAGAGCAACAGGGGGAAAGGCGTACAGACGTAGCCTCGGCCACGTCTGCACCATAGCATCCAGCCCCAGAGGGGCTGGGTGAGTAAGGGAGAACCACAGAGGACAGTGCGTCGTATTCTGAGACGCAAACAGATCCACTTGTGCTTGGCCGTAAAACTCCCAGATTTTCTCCACCACCTCGGGGTGGAGTCTCCAGTCCCCTGGCCTCAGCTCCTGCCTCGACAGGATGTCTGCTCCTATATTCTGGACCCCAGGAATATACACTGCCCTCAGAGAGAGTACCTTCCCCAGAGACCACAGGAGGATCTGGTGCACCAGTTTGCAAAGCGGACGCGAACGCAGGCCCCCCTGACGGTTCAGATAAGAGACCACTGATGTGTTGTCTGTTCGTACGAGCACATGATGGCCCCTCAGGTCTGGGAGGAACTGCCTCAACGCATTGAAGACAGCCATCATCTCCAGGCAATTTATGTGCCACAAGAGATGATGACTCTTCCACAGACCCTGAACCGAGCGGCCTTCCATTACCGCTCCCCAGCCGGTGAGGGAAGCATCTGTCGAGATAGTAACTCGATGGCAAAGAGCTCCCAACACCGGACCTTGGGTTAAGAACCAGTGCTCCCTCCATATAACTAAGGCACGAAGGCAACGCCGCGTGACCTTGATCATACAAAGTGGGTTTCCCCTCGGGGAGAACCCTCTGGTCCTGAGCCACCACTGTAAAGGCCTCATGTACAGCAGGCCAAAAGGTATCACGTTGGACGCTGCTGCCAAAAGACCCAACAGTTTCTCGAACTGTTTTACAGTGCGTGACTGGCCTAGCTTCAGCTCTTTTGTGGCTGACAGGATAGCAGCTACACGAACGGGCGATAGGATGGCCTGCATTGCCACTGAATCCCATACCACACCAAGGAAAGTGGTTCTCTGTACTGGAGAAAGCACACTCTTCTTGGCATTGAGCCTCAACCCCAACATCTGCATATGAGCGAGAACGACACCTCGGTGCCGAACCGCCAACTGCTCTGATTCCGCTAGAATCAGCCAGTCGTCGATGTAGTTCAGAATACGTATGCCCTGAAGCCTGAGAGGGGCTAACGCTGCATCCACGCATTTCGTGAACGTGCGGGGTGATAAAGCTAGACCGAACGGAAGAACCCGATATTGGTATTCTTTGCCCCCGAAAGAAAACCTTAGGAACTTCCTGTGCTGAAGGAGGATGGAGATATGGAAGTAGGCGTCCTTCAGATCTATCGTGACAAACCAGTCCTCGGATCTGATTTGAGTCACGATCTGTTTGAGTGTCAGCATTTTGAACTTTAGTTTCTGAACTGACCGATTTAACAAACGAAGATCTAAAATAGGACGCAACCCTCCATCCTTTTTTGGAACAATGAAATAACGGCTGTAAAAACCCGACTCTCGGTCGGGTGAGTACACCTGTTCTATAGCTTCTTTCGCTAACAGGGCCTTTACCTCTTGCTCCATTACCAGAGCCTGCTCGGGATGCACCACTGTGGGCAACACCCCGTTGTAACGAGGAGGACGAGAACCAAACTGGATTCTGTATCCTTTCTCTACAATCTGCAGGACCCAACGAGAAATATTCGGCAGAAGCTTCCACGCTGCCAGAAAATTTACTAAGGGAACCAGCCTCTCGAGGCTGGTCTCTGGTGTTACTGAGACAGCTAATTCTGGAGCCTGAAACATCATGGCAGGAACTACCTGAACTGGCTGCTCTAACGCCCCCCTCAGAGGGCGCGGAACCGATGCTGTGCCTCAGCATAGCATCAGCGACTCGCTGGAGACCGCTGCGCCCTGAAGCACCAAGGGTGGCAGGGTTGGCAGAACGGTCTCGTGAGGACCCCGAAATGGAACGGGCACCGTATAATGAGGTGTACACCGCTCTACTTCGGTCGGGGCTGTCCTCACAGGCCTGACGCATGAACATCAGGACCTTTTTTTTTTCTGAGCCGAAGTCTTCTTCGCCTGAAGAACGGTCCTCAGATCCGGCTTCGACTTAGAAGACTTCGGCTGAGAGGGTTGCGTCTGTCTCCAGTGTCTACGTGGAGGTGCACGAGACGCAACACTCTCTTTCTGTTGCACATGATATGATGAGCTCGACGGCTGGGGCTGCTCACGCCCAGCAGCCCCAGGGGGCTGGACACGGCGAGGGATAAACTTTTTAAAAGCGTCAGCTTGCTTCTTAGACTCCTGAAATCGCTCGACGACCGCGTGGACTGCGTCGCCAAAGAGACCAGAAGGTTCAAGCGGAGCATCTAATAAAAAAGCTCGATCTTTTTCTTTAATCTCTGACAGATTTAACCATAAATGTCTCTCAGTAGCTACCAAGGCTGCCATAGACCGCCCAATTGCTCTGGCGGTCTCCTTAGTAGCCCTGAGAGAACGATCGGTAGCACGACGAAGTTCTTGAATATCGTCATGAGTAATTCCCTCACTACTATCCAGATCCCCCAGCAGGTCAGCTTGATACGCCTGTAGCACTGCCATTGTATGCAGACATGCTCCAGCTTGACCTGCTGCCGTATAAGCTTTGCCCACTAAAACCGAGGTGGCTTTAAGCGGTCTAGTGGGCAAAGCCGAGGCTTTCAGGGACGATGCGGGACCAGGCGAAAGATAGCTAGCTAAATTCTGTTCCGCCTGGGGCATCGCCTCATAACCATACTCTTTTAGCCCTCTTATTCTCGAATAAGTTTTAACTTGAGGGCTAAAAAGTCGTGAAGAGTACGGTTTATTCCACGATTTCGATATTTCATTGTGGAGATCGGGAAAAAAGGGAAGCTCTCGTGGTGGAGATAATGTCGTGGACGATAAAAAGCGCTCATCTAATTTACTTTTAGGACGAGCGCTTTTATTCTCAGATGGCCATACAATATTTAATTTTTCTACAGCCCGTGACATAACATCCACCAGCTCTTCATATGCTGGGGAAATAAATTGTGAATCTTTTTCCCCCATGTGTGTGCTTTCACTCTCCATACTCATAACATCGACCTCCTCGGAGGAAGAGCATTGAAGTAATGGAGTGCTCTCTCCCCGGGCGGAAGAAACCGCAGAGCGTGCTTCCGACACCGGGGGGAGAGCGCTGGATCTTCCGGATAAGGAAGGAGAAAAGGCCAAGGGACCCGTCTCCAACCCCTCCGAAAGATCCTTCTGCGATCCCCAGGAATGCATTCTCCGCGCCGCCTCGGCAGACGCGGGTCCTGATCCCTGAGGATCGCGAGCCTGCCCACTCTTTACATCAAAGAGTGACAGGCGAGAGCGGAGCATGCGGAGCGGTAGCATTTCACAGTGTTGACACTCAGCCTCCTCGAAGGCTGAGACCGCATGCTCCACTCCCAAACAAATGACACAAAGCTCGTGTGTGTCCCCACCCGTTAAATAACGCGGGCAGGGAGGAACACACTGCTTGTACATTTGTTTCGCCATAACGTTTCCGAATAAATTGCAACAGACAACAATAAATAGACAGAGACAGTATAACACAGATTGCTTGCTGAGGCAACAGAAGCTAATGCCGGTTTGCACCGGATGTGCTTTTATCATATCCTGGTCATGACGTCACCCGCCCGTGACGCTCATTCTTTCCATTGGACTAGTTGACATAGATGCTTCAGACGCAGTCACGCTAGGGGCGTTCCCATGGCGTCGTTGGACGCATCGTTGAGTTCCCTTCGTAAGGGAAATATAAATAAGATATCCCCAGTAAGACACCAATGAGATTAAAAAGAGAGCAAATTGAGAGCTATAGTGGCTGAAGTGGATAGTTCACCCAAAAAGTCTATCATAATTTACTTACCTTCACGTCTGACTTTCTTTCTTCTGTGGACAACTCTCATTGTATTTACAAAAACACTGAGACATTTTTCAGAATATCTTCTTTTTGTCAGGATACATGCACGGAGACAGAGGTAAGTGAATCCAAACACAGCTTTATTTACGTGACACAAGGGCAAAGGTGAGTATTTCAAAGTTCAGGTGCAGATTCGGTGAAGATCACTACGTGCGGGGCAGATTACAGGTGAGCAGGTCCTCTTCAGGTTAACTGATGTCAAGCAGTCACAGATCTTTGATACTTGTCTTTTCTCTTTCAGATGCCATCATGAGCGAGACAACTCGGCGTGAACACAGGGGCTCAGGAGAATACAGGGTCTCGGGGAACAAGGACCCAGACAGGATTTCGGAGAACAAGGATCCAGACAGGATTTCGGGAAACAAGGATCCAGACAGGATTTCTGAAGACAGTAGAACAGGAATACAGCGGTTAGTAATTCACAGGTGAGTATACGTTACTTGGCTGGTACTGGAAGTATTAGAGACTTCGGGAGACAACGGGAAATGGTCTGTTCCTGTTGGAGGCTTGACCTTGACAAAGGCCGTGGTGAGTGTTTTTATGCAGAGGTTGATGATTGTGAACAGGTGCAGGTGATTGGTAATCCGGGGAGAGTAATTGCAGGTGCTTCAAAGAGGATTCTGGGGAATGTAGTGCAAAGATAGATGGTGAACCCTGACACTTTTGTGTTCTACAGAAGAAAGGTTTATATAGGTTTGGAACGACATGAGGGTAAGTAAATGATGACAGAATGTTCATATATTGGGTGAACTAACACTTTAAGTTTCCAGCTCCTCAGATGTTTCTCCTGAGAGAGAAAAAAACTGTAATCTCAAATGTGACTAGAGTCTCTAAGTGTGTTTTAAATTTGAAACAACACGAATATCTGCATTTAAAAGAAAATATTAATATAAATGAAATTCTTCTAATAATAAATGATCCAGGTTGCTATCATTTTATCGCTCTGTAGTGGTGCCCTTTGTCAATAATGTTGACATGCATTTTTATATTATTATTTAATGGAACATATTTGATACTCAAATAAGACATTAAACTTTTTTCTCTCTTTTTCTATCATTTGTGGTATCCAATACAAAAAAAAAAAAATCTATAAATCTTAACTTTTCGTATGGCTGCACTTGAAATCTGGAGAGCAGTGCTATGTTTGTAAACCCAGAGCCACAGCTATGCTGCTTAAAGGCAATTTTCTCGCGTTACCACCAACTTCCTGCCAGCTACAGTAAAATACATCGCCTGTTTAATGGCTGTTTTTAATAATATCAGTCTCTATATCAAAGGTTAACAGCTAGCAGTGTGACATATCTTTTTAAAGCATGAATGCTTCTTTGAAGTCATGGAAGTCACACACAGCCTAATCCTCTTCAGCTCTAACTCTATATTAGTGTGCGTTTTAAATGAGGGCAAAAGACGAAGTGTTTGCCTGAGTATTTACGCTTTGGAATGAATTCTCAGATATTATTTGCGGTGCTTAAAAGATCGCAGCGCCTTGCAGAACCCCCTCATGTTTCAATTCACAGCTACACGTCAGGACATTGCTCTGAGCTAGGTTGTGATGTTCTAACTGGAGGGGGTTTCTACTTATTCCTGAATTCAATCGCTTGTAAATTATGCAGCATAAGGGTGGATAAATTATTAAGTAATGTGTCCTGGTTTGAGGCTTTAAAATCTGGGTTTTTGCCAGGGAAAGGCTCGCAACCTAGAGTTACTTCTTATATTATGTACAGATATATTATGTGTATATTATGTATATTATTATATTATGTACTGTATGTACATTTGCAGATTCTACATTCAGGGTGGTTTGGGGCGGTTACTTTCCAGGCACGGAGCCAGTGACATTCCCTCAAAGATGTGTTTAGGTCTCTGAGAGTGTGTCTTTGTTCAGAGAGTTTGAATGACAGGAGATTGTCTTCACTGAGCTGCTATAGTTCACAGGAGGTCATAATCAGAATTTTATTGGACTTCAGTGTGGTTTTTCGTTCAGTTCTTTGTATTATTTTCTTTTTATCTGATTCATAAGACAGTCTAAAAACATTTCATGGACTATGTGCATGAGAATAAATGTAGTGCTCTTATTTGTTGTGATATTGACTTGACAGTCAGACAGCTTTATGAAATCTGCAATTTAATAACATCTTCATAGTGTAGAAAATTACTCTACTTCCTTTAAAGTTGAACAGACTTTTGTGTCTGCTCTCTTGGATTAATGCAGTTGAATATAGTTGAAGAAAAGTTATTTGGCATTTCAAGTCAAGTCAAGTCATTTCAGGGGAAAGTTCACTGAGCAGGCAAGCTTATGTGATTTCGTTTGATATTGGATATTGTTTGGCAACTATATACAGTACATAGCAGTAAATACTGCCAATTAGTAAAATAAAGTTATATTCTATGTACAAAACAAAAACAGAAACTCGTCGTCATGTTAAAAAAAAATAGTTCGAGATGATTTGAGCTTTGTGACATGGCACGTTATCCTGCTGGAAGTAGCAGAAGATGGGTACACTGTGGTCATAATGGGATGGACATGGTACAAGGACATGAAAAAAGGCATTTTCGCCCACAGAACTGCCACTCAGTGGATATTTTCCCATTTTCTACCATTCTCTGTTAACCCAAGAGATCGTTGGGCATGAAAATCCCAGTAGATAAGCAATTTCTGAAATACTCAAACGTGCCCGCCTGGCACCAACAACCACGCCATGTTTAAAGTCACTTAAATCTCCTTTGTTCCCTATTGTGATGCTCAGATTACGTTTGCACAACAACGATGTACTAAAAGCGAAAAGATTGGTAGCACTTTATTTTACAGTCCTGTTCCACATGTACATGCAGTACTATGCACTTATTATACAATAACTGGATTATAACTAGGTACTAACCCTGAACCTGCCCCTAAACCTAACCTTAACCGATGTAGTTACTTTATATTACCAGTACTTTCTTGGGTACTGTACATACACATACTGTAAAATAAAGTGTAACCAAAAAGTTTCTCCTTTGCATTTTTCGCGTACAGACGACATTGTTGTCAAAACTATTCCCATGCATTGATCCACGAAAATGATTAAAAACACATGCACATGAAGTTACCATTTTCACAAATTTGTGTTTTTGTAGTTTGCATGGAGACGATAAAACCCGTTTTCAAAAGTTTACGTTTTCTGGCCCCTAAAACACTGTTGTCGTGTAAATGAACAGCCAAAACGCATAAAAAGTTTTCAGTTTTTATTTAAAAATGGTTCTGTGTAAACGGCCCCTCAGTTAAAACTTCAACAGATTGTGTTGACCATGTCTACATGCCTAATGCATTGAATTGCTGCTATGTGCTGGTTAGATATTTGTGTTAACATGTTGAACAGGTGTGTGTGTGTGTGTGTGTGTGTGTGTGTGTGTGTGTGTGTGTGTGTGTGTGTGTGTGTGTGTGTGTGTGTGTGTGTGTGTGTGTGTGTGTGTGTGTGTGTGTGTGTGTGTGTGTGTGTGTGTGTGTGTGTGTGTGTGTGTGTGTGTGTGTGTGTTTGTTTGTTTGTTTGTTTGTTTGTTTGTTTGTTTGTTGATAATTACAGACAGTTGGAATTCTGGATCTCCAGGAACAGAATTGGGCACCCCTCTTTTAGTTCATTAAGATATGAATATATTTTAAAAAAGATTTGTATTTAAAATAAATTAATATTTTAGCATATATATATATATATATATATATATATATATATATATATATATATATATATATATATATATATATATATATACACACACACAAATATTTAGGAGCAGTTTCCAGATAATTTTATTTTACCTTCATAGCTATCTGAAATAAATTAAGAAATTATATTTAGGGTCATATCTTAAACTTCAGTATCAAATCCAGTGCCACAATAATGTTTTCTGTCACGCCTACACAAAGCAAAATGTAAGAACGGAGTTTATAGACATATATTCTGTCATCTGGCAGAAAGAAAAGTACTCATGTGTTGTGTGGGAGTATTGTAATTTATGACAGAAAAAAAGCAAATACTAATACCTAATGCCACATAAAATACAGAATGAATAGTTATATATAATTCTTAATAATTATATATAACTATTCATTTTTAACAATTATTTAAAAATAAATAATCACACTCCATTTGGACCAACGGGTAGCTGGCTCATTTTCTTTTTGGTTAGTAGTCGAAATGCGGAGACAGCAATAATTTGAGACACAATTAGAGGATGACAATGTGGCTTTGGGACTTTTAAAGATCAGAAAGGTCTGCTAATTTGGTTAACTAAAAAAGAGCATGCATTAGTTAATTCATTCACAGACATGAGCATCTCAACAAAACTTTGCAACATACATGCCTCCCAAATATTTACTGTGGCACACATCATCAAATTCAAGTCCCTAAGTGCTGCCAGAATAATGGACTGATATGACATAGAATGTTTTAAGCAATGCAACGTGTGAAGGGTATGGACTCAAATGCATGGAAAGCCACATGCTAAAAAACTAAAAAACTCAATTTATTGCGATTCCAATGTGCGTCTACCATACAGGCAGGCTCAGCATGCATTGCTGAACTTGCATAGACTTTTTCATCCATTTACTGGTGGAGCAGTGGCTGAGCACATCCATCACACGGTACCAGTGGTGGGCCGTCAGGGCCAGCAAGGCCTTCTCTGCTGGCCTAAACACTATCAGAATCACTGACTTGCACTTTAATATATTTTTTCCATGAATGAGTTATTAAATTATTCCCAATAGTTCATTCTCTTAATTTCATAGCTTTTCTCTTGGTTGCGCTGCTTCTAGTAGTGTATGTTTATGTTAGAGCTTTTATCCAATCATATTTCAGCCATCTGTTGTCAGGGTAAAATAAATCTTCCTTGAGGCCTTCAGAACCAATAGTGCGGGCGCCTGTAGCTTAAAATGAATAGCAATGAAACTGTTGCTTTAACCAATCAGATAATCAGTCAGATTTAATCAGCCAATCAGATTTAGATTTGACTGCACCGGGGCCATCTAGCAGGCGTACAACAACGTCAGCATTTTCACGTTCTTTGATTGGATGTTCAGAGTGCGTACTAGTCTATGACTATTACCAAAGTCCTTTTAGGCAAGTCATGCCACTCGGCCGCCATCTTGGCAACGCCTCCGGGCAGCTATTTCGGACTAACAAGACCAGGCTCCTATCTAAATGAATGGGCAGAGAGTCAGAACTGCACTTTCACTGGTCACCGGGACATAAAAACTGCATGTATAGATACAGCAGTAAAATATGATAAAAATCGCTGAAAATTTTTTATGATTTTGCCCCAAAATAAGGTTTAAAACACCTTTTTCCCCACAGGTTAAACTTTTACTACACATGCGCAAGGGTTCTCTCCCTCTCTGACGTGCGCGTGCTACACTGCTTGAAGCACAGTATGTGCGCGCTCTTGCTCGCTCGCTCTAGATTCCGGGAGATTTGAACTAATTTGCGGGCATCAGGGAGCCGCTATCAATATGCGGTAGACACTTGCGGTAGACACACTATGTCTGATATTTACACAACGCACACATACACTGCATATAAAATCTGCCGCCTTTTCAAACAGTAAGGTATTTTCCCCTGTCGCAAACCTCAACTATGCGCATGCGTCAGTGGAACCAGACCACAGGCTTAAATGTTTCCCGGTTTGACTGTTAAAAGCAGACGATTGGCTTTCCAGCGGGAGGGGCGGGACATGTGCATACAACCGCCATCTTTGGTGTTACGGGTTTTCCCTATATAGTTGTATTGAGGATTGAGTAAGTGGCATGTCTCTATATAAATTGTCTCTGCTATTACTATAGCCAGTATCCGCATCTGTAGCGAACTGCATAAACTAAAATATATTCTTGTATATTTCATAGTTTTTCAACCCACAAATTAATGTTTCTTTCCCTCCTCGACCCCCAGCAGGTTCAAACCTACCGGAAAAAATCCCTTATTCAGCCTGATCGAGTCACGGAACTCTAACGTTAGTCAGTTCTGTTTTTACCCGGACAGATCGAATAATGTATGCCACGAATGATTTTGAAGGCAAAAGTCCCGCTGATCTCGTACACATCGTCATGTTTTGCGGTGACTGCCCCTGTGTCCACTGCTTCTGTCGAGCAGACACTCTCAGACCTAAAGCGAAGTAAAACTTATGCCAGAAATATGACGGGACTCGACTATTCAGCGATAGAAAATACTTATTGTTGGAACTGAAACGCACAGATAACCTGTACAACAGAGTAATTGAAGTCTTCTTGAGGAAAGAAATGATTGATTTTGTGTAAAAAATAATCAGTAGTTTTGGTGAGTATAATGCTTTTTTTGCCCCCGTTTTTTCCTTGGTGAATATGATTTTCTTCTTAATTTTTCTTTTAAATTTAAATTTCTCAAACATTCTTAAGGGACTATTGTACCCTTGAACGACAAGACAAGGGAGGCTCCGTTTCTGAACTTACTGAACGTAATCGGAACGCAAGGAACCACTGTACACAAAAGCACCAGCCGAACTCACACGCTCGTTTCTCTCTACCGGCCTTTTCCGAACTCACCGCATTAACCCAATAACTGCCGGTGCAAAATAAAAACAGAAATTTCACAACAATTATAGAGAGTATGTGCGCTGCTACACTATTAAAAGTTATTAATTCAGGTTGGACACCCCTGAAGGCCTAGGTGTGAAATACACGGCCCGCCACTGCATGGTACTGACACGACAAGACAGATGATTGTGACAGACAATTGATCTACTATTGGCTACTGGGAATTATTCAATAAAAATATAATATAATCGTGTAAAATACAGCTATAAAAATACACTAATGTTTAGAATATTTTGTATCAAGCAAAGATATCCAGCATAATGTATGTTAAAAAAAAAAAGATATCATATATATATTTGTGTATGTATGTCTATCTATATGTCTCTGCTACTTATGGGACATTAAAGTCTAATTCATTAGCAATGAATCTGAACCCATTTGTGTAGGTTTTAACAATATCTTCATCTTTAGCCATTATTTAAAACAGTTTTTAAATCAAATCAAGCTCAATATAAGTCCCTTCCTTGTAAATGAGCATGCCCTGCCTTCATGTTCAAACATGAACAACCTACATTCACTGTCACATTAAAAGGTTAAAATTCCTCAACTGGTGTCCCAGTCAAAATGGACTAGTTTCTGTTTTTGCTGTCTAAGCTATATTTAACACAGGTCACACTGAAAAGGAATTTCCCATGATGCAGTCTGTAGGACATTTCAATAACTACACACCTTGGCAAGAGAAAATGTGGACGTGTTTACCTCTCAATCTCTTCACCATAGTTCTGATTCAGCAGGGGAATAATGATTAAAACTGGAACAGTGAATTAGGTCAGGTTTTTCTCTTTAGTCCAACACATCAGTTATTCAGCTGATTTATAAGAGAAACACTCGGTGTGCTTATAGTCTTGTCAAGACTTTCTTTGCAAATCCTACTTCCCTTTCAAGGGAACTCGAGCTGCGTCAAGCTGTGGGAACGCCTCTGCGTTGTGCGTCCTGAAGCACGTATGGAATCAGCCCAATGGAGAGATGGAACGTCATAGGCGGGTGACGTCATCGACCAGGAAACTATAAAGCACCCCATAAACACAAGCGCAATAGCTTCTGTGCCTTCAGTCGCGCTATATGTGAATCTGTCCCTGTGTGAATATTGTCTGTCCTTACATACTCTGCACCACACAAACAATTTATATATATATATATATATATATATTAAGAGAGATATGGCGAACAAACAGCAGTTTAGGGAGTGTGTCCCTCCCTGCTCGCGTTATTTAACGAGTGGGGATACACACGTTCTTTGTGTTGTTTGTTTGGGAGTGTAGCATGCCCAGTCAGCTTTCGAGGGAGCTGATTGTGAGCATTGCGAGCGTCTGCCATTAAGGACGCTCCGCTCCCGCCGGGCGCTCTTCGAGGAGAGCGGTTCGGTGCGCGCTCCCCGCGGTTCGGGTCCCGCTCTTGCCGAGGCAGAGCGACGACGCGTATCGTGGGGATCGCATATGGATCTCTCAGCGGGGTTAGAGACGGGCTCTGCCTTATCTCTCCCTTCACCTGTGAGATCCAGTGCCTCAGTCCCGTATTCGGAAGCACGCGCTGCGGTTTCTTCCGCTCGGGCTGAGGCACCAGTGTTACTTCTATCCAGTTCTGAGGAGCTGGATGTTGCTAGTATATATAAGGGAGATGTGGAGGATTCGCCACCTTACATTCCCGAAAGCGATGAGCTAGTGGAGGTATTAACAAGAGCTGTAGAAAAACTCAGCATTGTATGGCCAGTGACTAGACAGGAGTCTGTTTCTAAATTAAAATTAGATGAGAGATTTTCGCCGTCACGAGTGCAACCTCCATGCCGGTGCGTGCCGTCTTTTTTTTCCCGATCTCCACACTGAGGTGTCGAAATCGTGTCATATAGAGAAAATGTTTAGTCCCCAGACTTCAACATATTTAAATATGGTGGGGGATAAATCATATGGTTGTTCGGCTATGCCTCGCGTGGTAGAGACGCTTGCGAGTTTTCTCTCCCTCGAGGCTGCGTCATCTGTTAAGGCACCGGCATTACCCACCAAGCCTCTTATGAATATTTCGTTTTTGTGGGTAAAGCGTATTCGGCGGCAGGTCATGTCTGCATACTATGTCTGTTATGAAGAAAAAAAAAACGGGCATACCAGGCTGACCTGCTGAGGGACGTGAGTGAGAGTGAGGAGGTCAGTGCTGACGTGGTTCCCGAACTGCGTCAGGCGGCTGATTTTTCCCTGCGTGGCCGTAGAAAGACATCTGTGGTTAAATCAGACAAATATAAAAGGGAAAGGAAAAGCTTTCCTTTTAGACACTCCTCTCTCCCCCCTGGGTTTATTTGGCGATGCTGTAAATTCTGTCATCAATAAATTCCAGGAGAAGGAAAAGCAAATAACAGCTTTTAACAAATTTCTCCCTTTTAAAAATTCATGTCCCTGGGACTGCTGGGCGGGAGCAGCCCCGGCCGTCTGCGAGCTCATCACATAGGGCGCTGAAGCAGAGTGTCGCGTCTCGTGCTCCCCCTGCTGGACAGTGGGCTCAGCCGCGGCACTCTCAGCCGAAATCTCCCAGTAATAGAACTGATCTGAGGACAGTTATATTAGCTAAGAAGGCTTCGGCTGAGAAGTCCTGGCGCCACGGCGCGCAGGACACTGAGGGTGGTTCCCGCCGAGGCGGAAAGGTGTTCACCTCTTTCTACGGTGCCCATTCCTCCTCGGTGCCCTCAGGGGCCCGTTCTGCCAACCCCGCCGTAATGCCGGGGCGCAGACGGTCCCAGCGAGCGATTTCCCGAGGGACGCTCGCTCCCTCTGAGGAGGGTTTCAGAGCGGTTAAACCAGTTGTTCCCTGCCGGTGTGCCGTTACAGGGCGCTGCGTTTGCTGCTCAAGTTACACCAGAGGCCAGTCTCGAGAGACTGGTACCCTTAGTAGAATTTCTGGCAGAGGGGAAAAGCCTTCCAAAAATATCTCATTGGGTCCTGCAGACAATAGAAAAGGATTATGCTATCCAATTCAGGTGTCATCCACCAAGATTCAGAGGGGTTCTGCCTACAGTGGTGGGCTCCGAGCAGGCTCTGGTTATGGAACAAAAGGTGAAAGCACTCCTTCAAAAGGAGGCTATAGAACGGGTTCCTCCTCCCAGTGTGGAGTCAGGCTATTATGGCCGATATTTCATCGTTCCAAAGTAGGATGGGGGGTTGCGTCCAATTTTAGACCTGCGCCTATTGAATCGCTCGGTAGGGAAGCCAAAATTCAGGTTGCTCTCTATCAAGCAGATCGTGTCACAGATCAGATCCGAGGACTGGTCTGTCACGATAGATCTAAGGGACGCGTACTTCCACATTTCCATCCTTCCACAACACAGGAAGTTACTGAGGTTCGCCTTCGGGGGCGAGGTGTACCAGCACAGGGTTCTTCCGTTTGACCTAGCTTTATCTCCCCGCACTTTCACGATGGTGGTTCGGCATCGAGATGTCGTTTTCGTTCGTATCAGGAAGTTGGGGTTGAGGCCGAACGCAAAGAAAAGTGTATTATCTCCTTCTCAGAAGACCACTTTTCTGGGTGTCGTTTGGGTTTCAGTTTCGATGCAGGCGCGACTCGCTCCGACCCGCATTGCTTCGATTCTCTCAGCTGTGAAACAAGTAAAGCTAGGCCAGCTACTTACTGTAATACAGTTTTAGAGACTGTCGGGTCTGATGGCAGCAGCGTCCAACGTTATACCTTGCGGCCTGTTGTACATGAGACCGCTACAGTGGGGGCTCAGGACCAAGTGATTCTCCTCGAGGGGAAATCCGCTCCGCACGGTCAAAGTCACGCGGCGCTGCCTTCGTGCTCTGGTCATGTGGAAAGACACTTGGTTCCTGTTCAAAGGTCCTGTGCTGGGTCGCGTGGCGCTAATGGCGGATGCTTCCCTCACAGGGTGGGGGGCGGTCACGAGTGGTCGTCCAGCCCAAGGTCTGTCTCAGGACCATCATCTATCATGGCTTATAAATTGTCTAGAGATGTTGGCGGTGTTCCAGGCTCTGAAACACTTCCTAGCAGACCTGAGAGGTCATCATGTGTTAGTTCAGTCAGACAACACGTCGGTGGTCTCTTATATAAATCATCAGGGGAGCCTGCGGTTTCGCCGGCTTTACAAGTTGGCCCGTCAGATCCTCCTGTGGTCCCAAGGGAGGTTACTATCTCTGACAGCAATGTATCTTCCTGGGTATTTGAATGTGGTAGCAGTCTCCCTGTCGAGGCAGGGGCCGAGGCCGGGGGGGTTGGAGTCTCCACCCCGAGGTGGTGGAGCTCCTTTGGTGAGTTTCGGTCGCGCCGAGGTGGACCTATTCACTTCCAAGGTGACCACGCACTGTCATCTGTGGTTTTCCATCAGCCATCCAGCCCCTCTGAGGTTGGACGCTATGGGGCAGCCGTGGCCGAGGTCACGTCTGTTCACCTTTTCCCCGATTGCTCTGCTACCTGGAGTTCTGGAGAGGGTTCGCCGGGACGGGGTCAGCCTACTACATAGTAGCCCCGTTCTGGCCGGCCCGAGTATGGTTTGCGGACCTGATTTCTCTCCTGGACGGTTCTCCTTTGGAGCTCCCGGTCAGGAGGGATCTACTCTCTCAGGCGGGCAGCATGATATTTCACCCCCGCCCAGTACTGTGGGCTTGGCCTCCGAGGGGGCCCAGCTCATGAACTCTGGTCTCTCAACCGAGGTTGTTGAGACCATTCTTCACTCCAGAGCTCCATCCGCGAGGAAGCTTTAGGCCTTGAAGTGAAAACTTTTCACTTCTTGGTGTGGAGAACACCTGCAGGACCCGGTTAACGGCCCAGTGGGTGCAGTGCTGGATTTCCTGCAGGAGCGCTTCTCCACAGGGCTATCCCCCTCCACACTAAAGGTGTATGTGGCGGCACTGGCTGCTCACCACGTCCCTTTCAGTGGAGTTTCTCTGGGGAGACACCCGCTTATAACTCGTTTCCTTCGTGGCACATTGAGGCTGAGGCCAGCAGTTCGTACGAGGGTGCCGGCCTGGGATCTGGCCATCGTATTAGAAGGTCTTTCCCAAGCTCCTCTTGAACCTATCGAAGAAGTTCCTGAGAAGTTTCTCACGTTTAAGACTATCTTTCTTCTTGCTATCTCCTCACTAAAGAGAATCGGTGATTTGCAGGCTCTGTCGGTTTCACCCTTGTGCCTGGAATTTCGCCTGGCATGGTTCAGGCTCTTTGACCTACAGTTCTGCAGGCCTTCTGTCCTCCTTCATTTCTGTCGTCTGACCAGGAGAAACTTAATTTACTCTGCCCTGTTAGGGCGTTAGACTCCTATATCCACAGAACTGCCCTGTGGAGGAAGTCAGAACAACTATTTGCGTGTTTTGGGCCACCCAAGAAGGGGCGTCCCGTGTCTAAACAGAGAATAAGCAAGTGTGTGGTCGAGGCTATCTCACTTGCCTATGAGTCGGCTGGTCAGCCTTCACCTTGGCTGTACGAGCCCACTCTATCAGGAGTATGGCGGCTTCTAAAGCCTTATTGTCAGGAGTTTCCCTCAGTGACGTTTGTGATGCGGCTGGATGGTCTTCACCGCATACTTTCATTAAGATCTATGACCTAGACTTAATTCCTTCCCCTGGGGCACAGGTGCTCTCGCCCTCTGTGCGCTAGTTCTCACATGGCGGTCACTTGGTCCTATGGCGACGCGGGTATTAGCGTTCCCACAGCTTGACGCAGCTCGAGTTCCCTTGAAAGGGAACGTCTCGGTTACGTATGTAACCTTAGTTCCCTGATAGGGAACGAGACGCTGCGTCATCCCACCATACTCCCGGCATTCCCGCTAGCGCTTCCTTCAGGCTATCAGAAGCTATTGCGCTTGTGTTTATGGGGTGCTTTATAGTTTCCTGGTCGATGACGTCACCCGCCTATGACGTTCCATCTCTCCATTGGGCTGATTCCATACGTGCTTCAGGACGCACAACGCAGAGGCGTTCCCACAGCTTGACGCAGCGTCTCGTTCCCTATCAGGGAACTAAGGTTACATACGTAACCGAGACGTTATTACTTATTCATGATGATATTAATACAAATTACATAAAAGAGTGAAGATGGACAGGCTTTAGATATGACAAAAAGGAAAACATGGCCATACCATCGTTGAGATCAGATTTTTTATTTGGTTTATTATTTGTTGTGCATGGTGCAGAACAGGCCAGTCATGTGATTAATTTTGCTAAAAGGGCTTTAATGTGGTTTTCTGGCCATAGCTGGTTTAAGATCTACCAGTCTGACCCATTAACACATAACCAAATAGTATTTTAAGACTATAAACCAGCTTTGCATGGCTAAGACCATTTTACTTATTTAAAGTGGACCTATTATGCCCCTTTTTAAAATATGTAATATATAAGTCCCAGGTGTCTCCAGAATGTGTCTGTGAAGTTTCAGCTCAAAATACCCCACAGATAATTTATTATGCCATGTTTGGCCATTTTTGAGTGGAAGGAAAAATATGCAGTTTTTATGCATGTATCGTTAAATGTAAATGAGCTGCTGCTCCCCACCCTGCTTTCCAGAAGAGGGCGGAGTCTGTACAGCCCCAGGTACCAAAAACGAACAAAATATGTGTTTGGTTTTAATCGTCATCTCTATCACGGTTACGCTCACGTGACATTGCAGTTCTTCAGCATCATGAAAGTTTATAATCTGCATTTTAAAGCCATATCCGTCTACACTTATGATATATGGTTTTCTGAGAGCCCACATCTGAAGCACGCACACATAAAGCTGGATGTCAGATGGCATGTAATGTTAGTATTAAACTAAGTTCTCTTTCACAACTTATTGCTCTAAAACTGTCAAACAAGGTTATGTGAAAAACACACAAAGTTCACATAAACACACTCGGTTATGTCTGTGAATGTAAACAGCAAGAAAAGAAATTGCAAGTGTATATTAGATCTGTGTATTAAATTGCAGCGTAATATACAGTACTGCTATATATGCTGTTAATATGAATCAAACAACAAAAGAAAAACAGGAAAATCATTCACTGCTCTTGATTGAATAACTTTAGCTTTAATAAGAATACATTTCTTTTTTGAATGTCATGGGTGGGGCCTAAGCATTTGTGATGTCACAAAAGCTAAAAATTGTAAACGGTTTGTTCTGAGACACTGCTTTTGATTTATGGGGATTAAAATAAAGGAGTGGGTGGATTTTTACCATTATATGGTAGTTGTATACACACACTGCCGACACACATTTATGTTCAAACGCCATGTAAAAGTGAACTTTGCAGAATATGTCTCCTTTAAAAATAAAAATAAATAAAGGCTGCTCTTCAGTAGCTATGCGTCTATCCACCTATTTGTATGCAAATTATGGGATATTGCAATAAAAAAAACTCTGGATCGAAATGGCAAGATGTCCATAAATTCTAAAAATGCACATAAAAACGTATGCGCTCAGTTGAGGTGGATATGTTTTTATCTGATAAGAAGATATACAGTAAATGGACCTTATGAGGGAAACAAATTTACTGAATAAATCCAATGTGCAAAAAAAAAAACATCTCATTGTGACAAGATCTCAAATGTTGGTTTGGTCATTCTGAAATGCCTGAGTCAAAGTTCATCATCAAAATGATTGCATATAATTGTCAGGGTTCTGTTACTTCTGTCTAGTCTATTTTTTGGTTTTGTGACAGAGCCCTGACACTCCTGTTTTGTCTTGTACTGTGATTAATTTGCCCCACCTGTCCTCCCTCGTTAACCTCTTTTGTTTGCTTCCCTATTTATTCTCCATGTGACTTCAGTCCTGTGCTGGTCCATCGTCTAACCTTGTCTGTTGTCGTTTCTTGTTTCGTGAAGTCCAGTCGGTGAAGTCTTGAGTCCTGTCTTGTTTTCCCCCACGGGGTAGTTTTTGTTTGCTTTAGTTTCATTTTTATAATTAATAAAAACCCATTGTCCTGCATTTGGGTCCTCACTACTTTCCTCAACCCAAGCCCTGACAATAATTACTTCCCAACACTCTCACATGATTGCGTTCCCAAACACTATCTGCTCAGAAAATTACATGAAATGAAGTGTTTATTATTTTTGTCTGCGTATCTTAAGGCGCAAGTAATTTATGATGTAAAGAGCGATAGGAAGTGATGATTTTTTTCTCTTTAACACATGGAATGAAAATGGTGCTTTATTTGCAAATGTTTTATGCAATGTTCCAATTTTGCACACAAGTTAAATTCGCAACTTTAGATATAAACATAGCTTATTTCTTTTCTGTTATTTATTTTCTAGTGTAAAGATTGTCTTCACTAAAATGAGAATGAAAGTTCAAGATTAGAGATACACCAAGAGGCTCATGCTCATCTCCAAGTCACTCCACTGAGATTCAGAGCTCTCTCTTTCTCACCTTCTCATGTGAGCTCACAAATGCATTGCGTCGCACTTCGATTACAGGTCTGCTGTCATCTTTCTTGCTGCTGCGTCGGGAATACCATGTATTTAGATGCCACTGTCAAACAAGCTTATGCGAAAAAAAGCAGCAGTTTATTCTACCCCACAAGTGACTGTCAGCAACATCATTCAAATTTTGTGAAATGTTATGAGATTTGAGGTGGTACAGCGGTTTGGGGAATTGGAAGTGTTGATTGGTGTACTGAAAGGAAACACAGCAATGTAGCTGTTTTCACACCTGAGAGCTTGCGAGGAATAAAAAACAGTTTGAAATTCATCCACTGGTGTGACTTTGTACAATTCTTTGAGTCAGCTGAATTTATTTCTGACAACGTGACCAAAATTACCAACTATAAATGTAGAGGGAAAAACTAGGAGATAGGAAAGGTTGAAGCAGAGTTTTAAAAGCCCAGAGCAAATATACTTCAAAGGTTACTGAGATTTGACAACACATTTTTCCTCAACATCTTTTGTTGGTCCTTTGTTGGATCTTTTCATAGCCTACAAACAATGTTCCTGTCAAACAAATATAACCCAAACCCCAGGGTGCAAATTATTGTGGGGGTTGGGGGTAGGGGGTAGGCTGGCCTTCGAAATTTGAAACTAATTATTGCATTTCTTTTACATATAATTATATGTACACACACATTTTACCTGTATTTTCAAATGCTAAGAGTCAGAGTGCACTAATAAGAAGTTTGCGATTAAATGCAACAGTAATAGTAAAACGTTATTACAGACATTTACACCATGAGTGTAATCCACATAAATTGCCAAACCTAAAGGCTTGTTCACACCAACACAAATGTTCTGGATGAAAATCCGGTACGATTTTCTCATGCGATTTGTCTGTTTATAGCAATGCGGCTGGCTTAATGAAAATGCAAATTCACTCTCTCACAGTGGGTGGCGCTTATAGAAAAGCAGAAATACCCTGGTTATTCCGGTACACAAAATGTTAGTTACTTAAAACTAAAACCATAAAAAACATTTTCGTTACTTAAAATAAATGATAACTGAAAAATATATAGATAATTTGATGTTTACATTTAGTTAATTACTTAAATCAGCTAGCTGTTAAGGCAACATTTCTCATTTATTTAGTTTTACTTGATTTACAAAAAAAAAAAAATCTGAATTAATAAAAGCTATAATAGCATCTCATTGATTCCAAAATTACACCCCTCTTGACAAGGAGTGGAAATTAAGACAAAAACAGCTTTGTTTTTAAACTGCTATTCAGATTTTTGTATTCACTATAGTGTTTATCAGACAACACCAAATACAAGAGTACAAGAAAGACAGTATTCTTATTCTGCTATTCACTGTCATTTAGCTAAATAGTCTGTTGGTGAACGTTACCGAGTTATAGTTTTATGTAACAAAAGCAGCTCTGGGGATGTGACCAGAAGCTTGAACCGTATTGGTTTAGGAGTTTTCTTCGCAGTGCGATGGAAAAGACATTGGATACTGCGAATGTTCATGTCGGTCTTGGGCAGAATGTTTACCTCACCAAATTATTGCACTGAACATTCATCTTGATGTGAACAGGCCTTAATAATTACATGGACCTTTTATTTGAAAGCGTTAAGACATTAAAAAATAAAAATAACTGACAAAAATTCTGTTGAAAAGTCAGCCTGAAAGTGAGTGAATAATTCACACACCTCCCAGTCCTAACCATTAAGTTCCTCTGATAACAGATGCTACATTGATAAGACCTAACCTTGTTGGGTTGATGTTGACCCAGAAGCATGTCCCATGTGACAAATTCATAGTAAGCCTTTAAAAATACATCCACAGGCAACTACATATTGAAGAGAAACCCCCACCTTTATTTTGCATTTATCACCTCCACACATCCCTGTCAATGTCATCAAACGACCACAGCATAACACATTAAACCCCAATGGCACACCAAAAAATAGCTCTTCAAAGGCTCTGCACACATCATACTTGATAAATGAATCTATTTTGTCTTAATGGTGAATGGTGCACTAATGTTGGGAGTGCGTTTGGGTTATTACCCACAATTAGGACATAAAGGCATTTGAGCTTAAATGAGGTAGAAACTATTAAAGCAGAGACGACAGATCGCTGTAGAGGACAAGTGAGCATTTAATGCAATCATGACAGTACAGCCTGTCTGGAACGAAACAGGTTCATAGAACAATGTCTAACCTCTTCATGACACACACACACACCTCAAGAGAGGTATAAAAAACTATTACTTATTGCCACTCTTCCTGTGACATGTGGTAAATGTCTTTGCTCTCGCGCTGCATGGATGCCCGCTCAGTTACGCTTACAGTTATTGCTGGAGTCATTAGGCCCGGGGGAAAATAAACTGGCTTCAAGCTAAGCACAGAGATAGTATCGCTCACCGATGGAGTTAAGCACTTGAAGGACAAACTGCTGTCTGGGGGCAAATATATTGAGCTGAATTTAAAGGTCCAAGTCGGACAATTTGGCAATTGCTTCCTTGAATGCAGTCCACACTTAGTAGAGACCTGTATTTGATTTAATTTTGTTTAACATCTATCAAACACTCCACATCTACTAAACGCCCTCAAAAACAGTGATTCCCAACCAGCTGTTCATGTATCACAAGAGGGAAGAAATTTAAACTTTGGTAAATATGTCAATTTTGCTTGGTTTTTGATCAAAATAATTAATTATGATTAACCTCATATACTGTATTTATGTTCTGCATAAATTATATTTCAAATAAAATCTTTTGAACTTTCTATTCATTAAAGAATCCTGAAAAAAAGTATTTTCCACAAAAATATATCAAGAAGTTCTACTGTTTTCCATGAAATACAGTCGATGTCTGAGGCAGAACAGGAAGAAGTAAAACATATCGGCCTACTCTTATGTGTGCTTTGACATTCTGTAACCAGATCGGCTGTTTGTACAGGACTAACGGCAGCCACGGGAATCAGGGGCCCTGAGATTTAATTGAGTGGGAATGTGTAGCACGGGAGAAAAGTGGGAACAGAGTAAGAAATAGGAAAGGAGAAGAGAGGAAAAAAACTGAGAACAAAATTTAAGCAGGAGATGTTTGAGTAGCAGAGGTCTATACAACTAGATAGAGTTAGTGGTATTTATTCAGGGTCTTTTTCTGAAGAGGGATATTATGTTTTATGATAAACTATTATTCCAACCTTTGCTGGGATTAATCATGTTTTACAATATTCACCAGTTTATTATTTACACCAGTGATTTCAGGGTTCTGCGTGTTTTTTATGACCAACAGTTACACTGGTTTCCCCCTTAGAATTATTACTATAATAAATACTGCATTATGATAATAACTATGATGATGTTAAAAAAGATTATTCATAACCATTTAAAGGTGCACTCAATAACTTTTTGCCATCGCAGAAAAAGGAAAAGGATGAAAAGTGTCTAAAAACAAAGTTGTCATGCGATATCAATACAGAGCTTTTATTATCGGCTTCTGGTATGACTCTTGAGTCTGATATAAGTCATGTCTTTATTGTTTAAATTCTTGAAAATGAAGAAAAAAATATTGAATGCACATTAAAAGCTTTCAATACTGCCTCTGATGTTGCCTTTTTGTCATATCTGACTGTCCAATCATCCTGTATATATGGTCTGTGTAACGTTTGTCTTTCTTTTAGTCCTGCTGTATCAGATCAGCTCACGGTGAGCTTAGTCTTTGTCTTTGAACACTGATGACAGTTGACAGTGTATGTACGTAGACAGGTTCAATTTAGACTGTCCCATCCACTTGTTCAGGCCAAGACTCGACCCTCACTTATCCATGGATGGTGGCAGTCTCTCCCTTACTCCAAACACAGCATCGATTCAATCTCAAAACACGCAATTAAGGCTACATCGGCGATATGGGCAAAGTGTCAGCCTCAATGAGGCCCAGTGCATGTCAACATGAGGGCCTTTTCAACTACCCTCTAATGTACTTTTCAAAAGAACTGTGAAATATAAAAGAAAGGCTAAGGGAGAAAAGGCAAAGAAAAAGACAGATAAATGAGCTCCTTGAGTGGAGGAGAGAGAAGGAAAGGCCAGTAGGCTGAGAAAAGATGGTGTTGCACATCAATTGAGAGCAAATTGTCCAGAAAGGAGGACAGAAATGCATCAATCTTTTTTTCTACAGGCCTCCACGGGAGAGCTTTAGCCGGTTTGGGAAACACTTTCCAAGGTTTTTCTAGCTGATTCCAAGAATCATTATAGAGTTGGACTTAGAGAAGGTGCCTATTTCACACTTGATTGGACATTTTTTTCATGGTTTGTATTCAAATGTAGATTTGTTTGGTGTGAATCATAATTGTCTGAATGGATTATACTCTGTTTCTCATTATTTGAGATCATTGATGAGACATTGGAAGAAATGTGGTCACTTTGGTTGTTTTGGCTTTCTCGGGTAGCCTACAAAGTTGGCCCACCATGTTTATAGTTGTTTCACTAAAACATTACTGATTTGTATACTAGTTATTGCAAAAGTGTTGTAGTTTAGATGGCCTTTGGCAGTTGGTTTATACACACTATATACATGATTTGTTACATACATGCACTCCTCCAAAATAATAGTTGTAGGTGTTGTCTGGAGGGTTCTTCATAATTCAGGCCTATATAGTTTAACTGGCAAGGAAGAAGATGACCAAGAGACCAATCTCTCCAAATGACAGAACAATTGGTAGACAAGAGAGGTAAAGTGAAGATACATAATGATGAAAGGAAGGCAAAATGCAGATGATGACAGCCTAGGTTGCAGGTTTGAAACCTACTGAAGGAATAGTTGTTTACCCATTCTCATGTGATTCTAAAACTGCAATCAAACCCCGACCATACATAGGTTTATTATTATTATTATTATTATTATTATTATTATAATGGTCAGCTAACCTAATAAAAACTATATATGTCATATAAATATGTCAACAGTGGTTAAGAGAAAAAAAGGCTGCCAGTGGGAGAAACGGTAGAGTAAAAATATTCTTCATAAATATTACATGCAGTTCAAGTCAATGCCAGTGCAACAGGGGCAGGTTGCATAAACATAGCCATTATGTTAAAACAGTAGACCCACAGTTAGTGAAGGAGCAGTCAGTCTTAGTTTTCGGCATCAAATTAGGCCAATCTACGTTTTTATGTAACTGATTTAAAAACGTTATGAACAGTCTTAAAGAAAAAAAAAATGTCTGTCTAACTTGTAAGACTAGTCTTAGCAGTTTATGCAACTGGTCCCAGGTGTTGGAACTCCAGAAGACATGATGGACGGTGATATTACAGACGCTTGTCTGTTTGGAATCAGAACCACAAAATTGAATGAAAAAACTTGAGCTTTACCATTTTTGCATGAAATATCCTTTCTAATTGTCTGACATAAAGTGTCAAAGGTGGATCTAGAACCTGGGTCTCCCGGTCAGAGAAAGCTATTGTTCTACCTCTGGTCTACTGGGGAAGACAGTTTGTAGAAGACCCATGTTCAGAAGCAAAAGCAAACTAGGAGGCTCAGATAACTCAAAAGCAGGAAGTCTTTACTGGATCTCAAATACAAACAAAAGAGCACTCATAGCTTTACAAAACAAATCAAAGTAAGCCCAATGGCAACAGAGAAACAGCACTTAACTCTTCTAGAACTCAGGAAATCCATAGATAGGTAAAAAAGTAGTATACTTTAGTGTATTAGAAATATGAATGAAGTACATGAAGTATAAAACAAGTATGCTTCTACTTGTTGTGCTTTATTTAAAGAATACTTAATATGTACTTTTTTAAAGTATACTTCAAAAAAGATGTAATTAAGTTCAACTTAAGAGTCCAAAAAGTAAGTATACTAATTGACCAGTAATCAAATTATTTTTTAAATGTACTTTTTGAAAGTGTACTTTGTTGTTAATGTATTTTAAATTGTATAGAAGTTTATAGTAATTATAAGTATGATAGCAGTATGCACAAAATGTACTTAAACACAACTATAATTTGCGCTGCAATGCCTTTTTAAGTGTATTTCTATTAAGTGAAAAAGACGTAGTATTAAATGTATTAAAAATATATTTGAAATACAAATAGTATGTCTGTAATATCTTGTGAAAAAGAAGTGTGCTTAATTGTATTGAAAGAGTACTTTTTGTGTGCTTAAACTCATAAAAGTATACTTTTTGAAAAGTGTACTTGCAGATAATATAATATAATTAAAATTAAAGACCACTTAAGTGTACTTAAAGGGAATACACTTTAATGACAATATTTATTAACTCACTTAAGTGCACTTTTTACAAATGCACTTTGTAATAATATCTAATTAAGTTTAACTTAAAGTAAGTACACTTTCATCACAATATTTATAAACACACTTAAGTGCACTTTTAAAAATGCACTTTGTAATAATATGTAATTAAGTTTAACTTAAAGTAAGTACACTTTCATGACAATATTTCTAAACACACTTAAGTGTACTTTTTAAAATGCACTTTGTAATAATGTCTAATTAAGTTTTACTTAAAGAAAGTACACTTTCATGATCATATTTCTAAACACACTTAAAGGGTTAGTTCACCCAAAAATGAAAATTATGTCATTAATGACTCACCCTCATGTCGTCCCAAGCCCGTAAGACCTCCGTTCATCTTTGGAACACAGTTTAAGATATTTTAGATTTAGTCCGAGAGCTTTTTGTCCCTCCATTGAAAATGTACGTACGGCACACACTCTTTGTCCAGAATGGAAATAAAGACATCATCAAAGTAGTCCATGTGACATCAGTGGGTTAGTTAGAATGTTTGGAAGCATCGAAAATACATTTTGGTCCAAACATAACAAAAACTACGACTTTATTCAGCATTGTATTGTCTTCCGGTTCTGTTGTTGATCCGCGTTCACGATTCCGCAGTGACCCTGCTGACGTAAGACGCTGATGACGTGTTATCTGGAGATTAGGACATCCGCGACATGCACACCTACGCACCATTTTAAAAAAAAATATAGCAATACAAAAATACAAACAATGTAGAATAGCTTGAATACAGCGCCCGTCTCCCTCAAACTGTAAACGAAGCTCGGGCGCACCAGATAACACGTCATCAGCGTCTTACGTCAGCAGGGTCACTGCGGAATCGTGAACGCGGATCAACAACAGAACCGGAAGACAATACAATGCTGAATAAAGTCGTAGTTTTTGTTATGTTTGGACCAAAATGTATTTTCGATGCTTCCAAACATTCTAACTAACCCACTGATGTCACATGGACTACTTTGATGATGTCTTTATTTCCATTCTGGACAAAGAATGTGTGCCGTACGTACATTTTCAATGGAGGGACAAAAAGCTCTCGGACTAAATCTAAAATATCTTAAACTGTGTTCCAAAGATGAACGGAGGTCTTACGGGCTTGGGACGACATGAGGGTGAGTCATTAATGACATAATTTTCATTTTTGGGTGAACTAACCCTTTAAGTGCACTTTTTACAAATGCACTTTGTAATAATATCTAGTTAAGCTTAACTTAAAGTAAGTACACTTTCATCACAATATTTCTAAACACACTTAAGTGCATGTTTTAAAAAAATCACTTTTCAATTGTGTCTACTTAAGTTTTACTTAAACATACATTTTAAATAATTATGATTTTATAGTGTTTTAAAGTTATAAGTTATTAAATTAAATTTATTTTGATGTATTGACTAATATACTAAATAAAAATAATAATTTTAATGGAAAACATGGAAAACGTGTGTTGTCCAAAAATAATTTGTTCATGTATTAAATGTGTTTAGTCTATAATATACAGGTCCTTCTAAAAAAAATAGCATATTGTGATAAAGTTCATTATTTTCCACAATGTAATGATAAAAATTAAACTTTCATATATTTTAGATTCATTGCACACCAACTGAAATATTTCAGGTCTTTTATTGTTTTAATACTGATGATTTTGGCATACAGCTCATGAAAACCCAAAATTTCTATCTAAAAAAATTTGCATATTTCATCCGACCAATAAAAGAAGTGTTTTCTTTAATACAAAAAAAGTCAACCTTCAAATAATTATGTTCAGTTATGCACTCAATACATTTACCAGTGGTTTTGGCACTGTGAGCAGGTGCCAGGTCGTGCTGAATAATGAAATCTTCATCTCCATAAAGCTTTTCAGCAGGTGGAAGCATGAAGTGCTCCAAAATCTCCTGATAGCTAGCTGCATTGACCCTGCCCTTGATAAAACACAGTGGACCAATACCAGCAGCTGACATGGCACCCCAGACCATCACTGACTGTGGGTACTTGACACTGAACTTCAGGCATTTTGGCATTTCCTTCTCCCCAGTCTTCCTCCAGACTCTGGCACCTTGATTTCCGAATGACATGCAAAATTTGCTTTCATCCGAAAAAAGTACTTTGGACCACTGAGCAACAGTCCAGTGCTGCTTCTCTGTAGCCCAGGTCAGGTGCTTCTGCCGCTGTTTCTGGTTCAAAAGTGGCTTGACCTGGGGAATGCGGCACCTGTAGCCCATTTTCTGCACACGCCTGTGCACGGTGGCTCTGGATGTTTCTACTCCAGACTCAGTCCACTGCTTCCGCAGGTCCCCCAAGGTCTGGAATCGGTCCTTCTCCACAATCTTCCTCAGGGTCCGGTCACCTCTTCTCGTTGTGCAGCGTTTTTTGCCACACTTTTTCCTTCCCACAGACTTCCCACTGAGGTGCCTTGATACAGCACTCTGGGAACAGCCTATTTGTTCAGAAATTTCTTTCTGTGTCTTACCCTCTTGCTTGAGGGTGTCAATGATGGCCTTCTGGACAGCAGTCAGGTCGGCAGTCTTACCCATGATTGCGGTTTTGAGTAATGAAACAGGCTGGGAGTTTTTAAAAGCCTCAGGAATCTTTTGCAGGTGTTTAGAGTTAATTAGTTGATTCAGATGATTAGGTTAATAGCTCGTTTAGAGAACCTTTTCATGATATGCTAATTTTTTGAGATTTTGGGTTTTCATGAGCTGTATGCCAAAATCATCCGTATTAAAACAATAAAAGACCTGAAATATTTCAGTGTGCAATGAATCTAAAATATATGAAAGTTACATTTTTATCATTACATTATGGAAAATAATTAACTTTATCACAATATGCTAATTTTTTTAGAAGGACCTGTATACTGTGTGCATTAATGCTTGGGATGTGTTTTTCCAATAAATTTGCAATACAGTATAATCCAGGACAACTTATTGTTGACATTTTTGTCAGTTTTCTACATAATATTTGACAATAAAATGTAATTTATAAGAGGAGTCTTAGCATAACAGTAACGTGTTGTACTTTACATCTGTGAACAGAATACTTTCAATATCATTATGTTGTTCTAAGTTAATTAAACACATTTAATTGCAATCTACACTACACTGAACAAAAATATTGACTTTTAGTTAGGTGAAAGAGTAAAGTTTTGTGAATTTACAGAGTCTAACAACACAATGAGTTAGAAAAACTTAAACAGAAAAGCTGAAATAAAAATATACTCTGTCTATACGAACATGGTGTTTAATGCGCATGCGCCAGAAATACTACGTCATGGTGACGCACTACTTCACTAGAGTTTGAAAAATGCGCTGTTATGTTTCTGTAATGGCGGTGCATGAGGAAACTGAAGCTTCCCAAACAAGAAGAGAACAAAAGGAGCGCCACGTTTGGCTGTTTGCAGATGAGATGTTATACTGCAAATAATCAGTCAAGTAAGTATATCTTGATGCTTTCTTTATTGAAATGTTTTTCACCGCAGATATTGCGATTAAGAGTGCTTTTTAATCGCAGATAGTAACGTTATACGCAATAGATTCGGGAGGTAAATTAATCATGTTTCCAATATGTGTGGGCGTGTTCGATGAATTTGTCCACTGAAATGTGTTTTTTATATATATAAAAACACATTTCAGTAGACAAATTCCTATATATGAATATATATATATATATATATATATATATATATATATATTTATTTATTTATTTATTTTAAACCGACTTTTTAAATAATTTTAAACAAACTAAATGACTTAAAGTTAAATTTGCATGCTGAATGCTGATCCAATATTGTAACTCCCGAAGACATTTATATATTAATCAATGTTAACCACCATACATATTTAATATATCACCCACCTCTAGAAATAATGCTTGTAATGTATTTAATTTCGTTTTGCATTTGAAGAGTGAGTTGTTCAGTTACTATTTGTTTTGGAATATGTAATATTTTTGTGCTTATCTGGATTAAACATTCATTTTGCAGGATCAGTTCACATTTGTTATTGGAGATACAGTGTAAGCGGTGTGGAATCACAGACCTGTATTGATGAGGTGATGTTAGAAGATTTATTATGAATTTTTGCCCAGCCAGCACACCAAGCTAAAACACAGCTATCAAGTCACCAAGTATCCCTAAAGCTTTTAATGCTTTGTATCTTTTCCATTTGCAAGTTATACATTCCCACCTGTGCATTTACATATGCCCCTATAATCATCATATATTTTACAGGTAACAAACCAAATGAAGAAGGCTGCCGCATTACTGTGTCAACCGTGGTAAATACAGGAACATCCTTCATGAAGATACGTGCGGCAAGCTTAAAATTCAAGATTACCTTTCTCAATTTGCATGGGTCATTAACCTATATTTGTGTAATTGATAAAGTTATGTTTAATTCCTTGTAAAGTAGCAAAATAAATGTTCTCTATTTTTAATGACTTTAAGCCCAGTGTCAGTGAAGATGGCGTGGTCAGTGCAATCCTGGTGTTTGTGGGAAATAGAGGAACCTTGCTTTCTACGGTGTGACCCTGATGAGGTAATTCATCACATCACACATTCATCAACAGTTAGCAGTCAAAAGTTTACGTACACCTTGCAGAATAAACTGCTTCATCAGGGTAGTACTAAATAAAAAGACAACATATACATTTTTGTGTTCCCTCTTATTGCTAAAATTACTAACATTTTGCAGATACTGCAAGGTGTATATAAACTTTAACGGGAAAATATCTATCACTTTCATTCATTTGAGCAAAATATAATAATGGACTGGATCTGTTTTATAAACAAATGTTTTCCTTCACTTTTTTTTTTCTCAAGGTACTTTTTTCTGACTTTCCTGCCTCTTTGGAACAAATCCATTCACATTTACTTTGGAGAGCACCGGGACATTGACATAAACAGCACTTTCCAACTACTTCAAAACATTTGGTGACAAATGATTTTGGTTTTCTTGTTTTTGTGCCTTTAGATTTCTTCAGTTTTTGTTTTGTTTTTCGACAAACTTATATTCACTGTAATGCTGGAGTAAGCATTTTGCCCTGTTTAATGTTGGTGCTATGAAAAGGTTTAAGAGCTAAAATTAACCAGGTTCGGTAACACTTTAATTAGGTCTCATTTGTTAATATTAGTTTATGTATTAGCCTACATGATCTAAAAATGAGCATATTTTTACAGTATTAATGAATCTTTGTTAATATTAGTTCATTAAAATATAGTTTGTTAAAGTTAGTTAATACAATTTATAGTCATTGTTCATGTGAGTTCACAGTGCATTATAATTTGAATACACAACTTTTGAATATAATAATGCATTATTAAATGTTGAAATTAACATTAACTAAGACTAATAAATGCTTAAAGTATTATTCATTCTTAGTTCATGTTAACTGAAGGAGTTAACTAATAATACCTTTTTGTAAAGCATTACCCGTTTGAATCTTAGTGTTCACATTTTGCAGTATAACGTCACTTCACATTTTGTTTGTATTAATTCATGGTTTGTGTGTTTGATGTACTGTGTGTTTGCTTCTAAAAGGATGTTTGTACTGGTAATCTCTAGGTTATGGGGACCAAATTACCCCAAAAGTATAGTAATACCAGTAAATTACATGGAAACAATCTTATAAATCATACAGAATGATGTTTTCTGAAAATGTAAAAACACAAAAATGTTTTCTGTGATGATAGGTTTAGGTACCTTTGTATGAGGGAGAAAATGATTGTGCATATAAGCATCATTGCCCTCCAGACTCTTTCTAAATGAGAGTTAAAGGGATAGTTCACTTTAAAATGAAAATTCTGTCATATACTCACCCTCAACGTACACTTAAGTGATCTTATGAATCACTGACAACTCTTAAATAACTGGTTTGTAAATAATGCTATACTTCATTTAGAAATTATTAATTGATCATTTAAAAAAGTATGAAAATATAATTATTAAACACATTATAGATATGCTTATAAATCAAGAAAAAGCATTTATAGCTGTATTTAGAAACTTCTTATTAATGTCTATTAATGCTTTATAAATTATGAATTAACTGTTAACTCATGCTTAACTAATGAATAATAGTATGCAGTTATTATAAAGTGTTACCTTTCTTTCTTCTGCTAAACACAAAGGAAGATATTTTGAAGAATGTCAGTAACCAAACAGTTAACTGGAACCATTGACTTCCATAGTAGGAAACAAAATACCATGGAAGTCAATGGGAACAGTTAACTATTTGGTTACTGACATTTTTCAAAATATCTTCGTTGTGTTCAGTAGAAGAAAAATTCATACAGGTTTGAAACAACTTGAGGGTGAATATAATGACAGAATTTTCATTTTAAACTGAACTATCCCTTTAAAGTGTTGTAACTGTTTATGTATAGGGTTTCTTGGTTTTTTTCTTGTGCATCAACAGAAAGGTTTTTATGTATTTATTTTAGAGATTGTTTTGTCAGTAAATGTAGAGGGTTTTGAATTGAATTTGTGTTGATTGTATCTAGGTTATTAAGACTTTTTTTGTCCAAATTTGAAATAATTTGCAAATTTTTTTTAATTACAAATGTATTTAATTATATAATAGTGTACATGTATATTACATTAAAGTATATTTTAGTTCACATTAATTGCTTGTCAGTATATTTGGAAGTACACTTTTACCATATTTCAAAGTTCATATACAAATGTATTAAAATCCCACTTAATTTGTTCCAAAAAATCACTCTTAATATCAACTAATAGCATTTAATTTTAGCTTAATCTGTGATACATTTGAAATCAATTACATATAATATGCAATAAGTTTGTCGAAAACATTACACTTAATTCAAATTTAAGTGTATTGTTAACTGACATTAAAGTACATTTTAGTTTACATTAATTGCTTGTCAGTGCATTGTGTAGTGCACTTTAAATACATTTTAAATAGACTCGAAGCAATTATGAAAGTAAATATAAAGTTGTATTAAAGTCCCACTTAAGTGGTACCAAAAAATCACTCTTAATGACTACTTATTGCATTTTATTTGAACTTAATATGTGATATATTTGAAATCAATTACACTTAATGTGCATTCAGTGCGGCGAAAACATTGCATTTAATTCACACTTAAGTGTATTGTTAACTGACATTATAGTATATTTTAAATCACATTAATTGCGTGTCATTATATTGTGTAGTGCACTTTAACTATATTTTAAATACACTCGAAGCAATTATGAAAGTAAATATAAAGTTGTATTAAAGTACCAATTAAGTTGTTCCAAAAAATCACTCTTAATGACTACTTATTGCATTTTATTTGAACTTAATATATAATATATTTGAAATTAATTATACTTAATGTGCATTCAGTGCGGCCAAAACATTGCATTTAATTCACACTTAAGTGTATATATTTAAAGTATATTATTTGTGTAATAAGTACACTTTATAAAAGTACACTAAAGTGCACTTTTTTTTCACAAGGGTATATATATATATATATTAGGGCTGGGCAAGTTAACGCGTTATTATCGCGTTAACGCATTTATTAATTAATGCCGACAATTTTTTTATCGCACGTTAACGCATTTTTTTATTTTTTATTTTTTTTAAGTCCGTTGCTCACTGGCTCTGAATACACATAGGCCTACAGTCAAACCATGATCACAGGAGGGGTGAGATGTTGGTCAGCCAGCAAATAACCCACCCAAACAAGCAGTGGAGAGAGGCAGGTTCTCTCTGGTGAACAGTTAAAGAGTTGCACTCCGCGAGTGAATGACAGGCGCTCTATGGATAGTAGCCTACCTATAAACCCTATAGATAATAACTATTTAGATTCTGGAAACTCACTAACAGCGAGCCGAGGATCAGTCTCTCTTCTAATGATTTGTGCTGCGCGTCCTTTATAAAAAGTTATAGACAATTCAACTTCGGCAACGAGCGGGCGCGGGCGCGTGCTTGAGGCGAGCATGACCGCAACAGTTTCACAGGAACGCACCCGCTTGTCGCTGCACCTTGTGCTCGACCACTTCACCTCACTCTTGGCTGATTTATACTTCTGCGTCGGACTTACGTCGAAGACTATACGCTATAGACTACGCGTTGGTTTTCATTTATATCTCCGCGTCGTTGTCCGCGTTGACGCGCAAACACATGCAGAGGGAGCATGTGAAACCCGGGTTAGCGGTTCTAGCAATCACAGTGCTTGCGGTACGCGTAGAATTGACGTTACATTTTTGGAGAGGTGCACGTCAGGGTACTCCGAAGTGTACGCGCGCTACACAGCTACGGCCTGAGTATAAAGTATAAATTGTTTTTTTACTCTATTTAATGTAATCTTACGTGGGAAATCATGGCATGACCAAACCTAAGCTACTATAAGTAACGTTGGTCGACTTATATCTGTAGTAGTGATCATGACCTCTGACTACTACATAGACTGTTTCTGATGCTCCCTGATAAAAGATACCTGTTGATACCTGTTCAGAAAAAAAAAAACAAGAAAACTAGACTACTTTTAACAAACTAGATAAAAGGTAATGCCCTGGCAGTGGCAAATAGCTTTGTTTAAATATTTGATTTGATTACATTAATGTTTAAGTTGATATTTGAGATTACCGTGTAAAGGGAATACTGCTGGTATAAAAGCACCTTATTTGTTTAAAGTTATTGCACTTTTGTGTATATAGCAGTACATTTAAATCAAAAGTGCGCAATACACTACTTTAGAAGTCATTATTCAATTTCAATAACAATGCGATTAATCGTGATCAATCGCAAGAAAATCATGCGATTAATCGCGATTAAAAATTTTAATCGTTGCCCAGCACTAATATATATATATATATATATATATATATATATATATATATATATATATATATATATATATATATATATATATATATATATATATATATATCAGGGACGTGCGGTCAGGGTAGGCAGGGTTGGCAGTGCCTCACCAAAGGAAATGTTGACATTACATTTATTAATTCCAAGAACTTTATTAATTCACCACATTATTAATTGCATTTATTTTATTCCAAATATAAATTTTTGTAACAAAAATTTTCAGGAATAGACATATAATATACTCCTTTTGCCATTGTTTGCTCCTAAAAATCATTGTTTCATGCAGAAAATTCAAGGCTATGGCCATTGAGGCAGATGTTAGCAGTGCCTCTTTGGTCCATAGAACGTAGTTTACGTAGATTTGCGCATGCGCAGTCAGTTCTCGTGCTGTCTTGAATGATCAACATTGAGGCAGAGACCGAGCTTGCTTCATGTCACGTGATCCACTCGCTCTCACTCACTCCGCGCTTCCCGCTACTTAGCATCTAGCGGCGCCTAGCGTTGGAAGCGTCCTATGAAGAAAAAAGAGCTGTGGTCGCTAACGGGAAACCGAAACCGTTGTAGACGAAGTCCATGCGTCTATCCCCCTGGACAAAGATGTCAATTACTTTGTTGTAAAAGTCCTCTTTGTTGGGTGTATTTCTCAATTTCATGAGTCTCACCTTTTCAATGGAAATAAGAGCCAAGGAGGAAAGTCTGTTCTGCTCCATTCCCGTCAGAGGCGCCCGCGCCATTGGATGTGCAGTTGCCGCAGCACAGCCTATGAGCGAGCCATACGCTCACTGTGCTAACGTTAGCTGTGCAGCTGCAAATGCGTTTTACATAGGCTTCAGTTAATCGAGGAAAAGGAGTTTCGTCTACAAATAAAAGTAAGCACCCCCTTTAAAACGTAAATTATTCATTTATTTATTATTTTTTAAAACCCTTATATTGGCTTGTGTATGTTGTCTGATGGTGGACTATAGGCCTGCTGTGCGCTGACACCAAAATGTCTCTCTTCCATACCATGGTGCGCCGTCACCTCTGCCACATTTGTACTGTAGGTCTATTTGTGCGATTATGGTGCATTTCGTAAGGGTTAAAATGCTGTTTTGTAGTTATCTTTTTTTAATCCTGGTGCGCCGTCGCCAGACGCTCATTGCGTGTCGATGTGTGCGCCTATAGCTCAGTTTGTAGGAGCGAATAAGCTGTTTTTGTACTTTAAAGCTGTACTGTTGACACAATGTTTTCTGACTGTAGCCTATTCAAATCCCGGTGCGCCGTCACCAGAGTGACCAGACCAATAGTGTCAGGGCCGGCTCTAGCCCTTTGGTTGCCCTAGGCGAGATTGATTTTTGCGCCCTACCCCTCCCCCCCCCCCCTCCTCCTTTAAAAATAATGAGTATTTATTTAACTAAACAAAAATGCTCTTATAGTCACTCCAAAACTTCAACAAGCAAATTCTGACTTGAACTGTAATAAATTGTTTATACAAATGCTACAAAGAACGTTCTAGGATATTTCAATCATCCTACATAGTTGCATTGTACAAATACATTTTATCTGACCATGTAACTTGTAGTAGATGAATGACAATTACTACCACCACTACTATTATTACTAATCTATTAGGCTGCTACAAGGCTAGGGGGGTTCGGGGACATGCTCCCCCGTAAGAAAATATTGTGCATTTTAATGTTAAATTTATCAATCTGGTGCACTTTGAGAGTTCAAAATTAAAAGCTCCAACCCATATTCAATGTTCAAATTAAACAAAGAAAAATTCAAACCTCTTTTAGTTAGTGTCTGTCTACATTACATAATAATAGTTATAATATTAATCCCATGATAATATTGTAAAACAATGCACTGAAAAATAAAGAAAACTTTCATAAGTTTTGTACTAATTTCTATACTAATAGAAAGAGTATTTTTCTATACTTCACATTAAAGATGTGATTGGGCCAGCCCAGTGTCAATCAAGAAAACAACCAATGGGCCGCTGATCTACGCGTTTCATGTCAGAAAAAAAGCTAACACTGACTTTTTTTTACCAATGCATTACACCAGCACTAACCCAGCGCCGCCGATTAAGCAAAACAAAACAAAACGAATGGGCTATTTCTATTTTAGCCCCCGGCCGCTTTTTTGCTTTATCCATCTTTTTTGACGACAACTCACTAACTCGTGCCTGTTCACTCAGCGCTCACGGCGCCCGCGCCCGCTCGATATTATTGGAGGGGGGTCCCCCGTCAAAATTCTATGATGAAATCTTATGAGGGCGCCTACTCCGCTACACATAACGGTATACCCACTTTTTGCGCCACTGGCAGGCTTATGTAATTGCTCCACTCGTTGCAGTGTTAATGAAGTACAATAAAAGCGGAAAGTTCCTTACGCGGCTCTGGCGCCCCCCCTATGGTATAAGGCACCGGCGCCCTTAGCATTTGCCTATACTGCCTATGCCACGGGCCGGCCCTGAATAGTGTGTGTGTGGCTGTCTGTGCGCGTTTGCGCATTTTGAAGGAGTGACTAGGCTGCTTGTCGGTTCGCTGACAACGCGCCGCCTCCCTCTCTTACTGTGTCCCGCACAAAACATTTGTCTGTTGTATTAAGTCATAAGATAGATGTGTCCATTAATTTGATTATTAGATTTGATTGTGCATCAGCCTCACATATGACTGACTTTGCTGTATGCAGGCAGCGATGTGATGATGCCTGATATGAACTTGGGTTGCTACATTAACTGAATGAATGAACATATATATGCCACATTGATAGGTCACAGCCTACCCATGACAAGATTTCACAGCACGTTATTGATATATATATATATATATATATATATGTTTATTTATTTCGAGGTGCATAGATTTCGACTAATCAGAGCCAAGCTTTTCAAACCAAGCATGCAGGTAATTGTCCAATCACACACTGCCTTTTGAAATTACAAGTTGGGCGGGCAACGGATACTGTGGTATTCCAACTATACGGATATTTCAACAGAAATCATGTCTTTTCCGAAATTTGCTTTGTATTATTTCCCTGACTCTGACCTAGTGAAGGTGGACAGCACCGATCTAATATTAAGAGAACACAGACGAGCAGAATACCAGGTCAGCTCCCGCGAACAACTGCAGTGAAGAGGGCTACGACATGGACAGAGCAAGATACTGCCAGCAAAGATCTTACTTCTTGGGGGTAAGTTTATTAGTTTAAGTGATTAGTATAAGTGGCTTTATTCTCACTTTGGGTTAAGAAAATATTTTCAGAAGTTGATGCCGATGCTCTATGTTAGATAAAGTGGATTACTGAAGTTAACCGATTACTTGACACTGACGCGAGCTACATAACGTTACGTAGATCAACTTAGTCAATTGTTATAGATAGCCTACTTAATCTAGACAGTGACATAAAACAACTATAAAAACATTGCACACTGTGTTTGCAGAAAACAAAATGGTTATTAATAGTGATTACACGGCTTGAATGTCCCTTGGACAACAAGTAACTTAAATCGGTGAACATAATAACATAGGCCTAACACATGTTAACGTACTTATTTGTGTTGTAATAATTTATCCTTAAGCTCCAATTAAACTTACACATTTGTGATATTTAAATCCATAAAATGTTAGGTTAATTCGTTAATATTAGGCTGTCAGTTTTCATGTCAATATCTTACTTTGATAAATAGGCCTATATTAAGTTGTAATCATCCACTATAAGCTTTTACAAAACGAATTAAATAACTTGCACTGCGCAATTAAAATGGTAATAACTAATGATATGAGAGTTTTAAAATCAGATTAAAGATTTTTTATTTTTTATTAAACCGTCAGTAGATGACGTCGAGTAAGTTAGGCCTAATAGTTGAGCCTCTTTGTTTGTAACTTTTCGTTGTTGAAAAACAACAAAAACAGTCAATAGTGTGTCTAAAATGTAAGCGACTTATAATAACTGCTTGTATCTATCTTGAAAAACTACTTGATTTTTTTTTTTTTTTTTTTTTTTACGTGATATTTTGGAAAACCGCATTCTTGAGATATTGTTAAGATAACGTTGTATTAAATTTGAAAAATAAAAATATGAATCATTCTCTCAGTGTTACTACTTGTCTGGTAGGGCTAGTAAAAATACTCTTTTCACTTATCCCTTCTGAAAAATACACAGAAAAAGCGTTTATGTCGAGACCTGTATTTTAGAATAGCTACATATAACATTACATTCAATAACAGAAATATGATTTCTATTGGAAATTGTAAAAGTGGTATTTTCCTCTGTTGTTTCTGTAAAATGTGGATCTATTCTGAGTAGTGTCAGGTCTTCATATAGGCCTATCCTCTATTAAAATACTATATTAAATTATTTTTCCAAAGTAGAAAAAACACATTATGAACAAAACATACAATACTGTTGTATGTTCACTGTTGTTCAGCAAAACTTAATGTTTTTGCTGTAGATATATTATTAACTCTTTTTTTGAATTACATAAAAAAATGTTATTGAATGTCTACTGTTAAAATATATGAACTAAGCATTATATGCAAAAATATTTAATTTTGACCAGGTGAAAAAGACATACTATTAAAAATGTACTTAAGTATGTTTTTAGTACAATACAAATATAATTTAATGCATTTATAATACGTTTAACAGTACGTCTTTTTCACCTGCTAATACAACATGTAGGGAAATGTCAAAACATCATACTGTGTTGTAATAAAAAACGTGTTACGACTTTACGACTGTAAGCTCTGCAATCAAATTTGGCGACAGCCTATGACTATATTATTACGACCCAGAAGTATAACAGGGGCGCCTAGATATGCAGTGCAAGTTCCCTTTCAAAAGGGAACAGTGACTTTTTTAACAGAGGTTAATTTTGCTTTTTCCCTTTTCATAGATACTGTGATCAAACAGTTCTCTTACGAGAGGTTCTCTCGTATTGCGTAAGCTAGCTTACGCTACGGGAAAGATTCATCTTTTCTGAGAAATTGAAGCCAAAAATTATCCTATAATTTTGTATCTATTCACAACGCAGTTCAGCTGCAGCAGAGCATGAGCAGGCTAGCTAGCAGCTCATTGGCTCGCTCACAGGGAACTGCTTAAGCCTATGAGGAGACACGAATGAACTCTCGGCCAATGAGAGTCTGACCTGCTCTCATTGCGTCAGAGCCCGCCGAAACGGGCGTGGCCAGAGAGTATAAATTCGCCTCTCAGGCTGTAAACTCTGATTTTTCATATCTTCAGCGAGGCTACACGCATCTGCTGATCCTGAGAGAAGCCGCCGTCGTGGAAAAAGCACCTTCTAGCGAGCATCTGGGAGTCTGAGGAAGCCGGCCGTCTTCGCCACCTTCAGCCGTCCCGCAAGCTAGCGCCATCCGATGGATTCATGTCCTTACCAAAAAAGCTTCTTGTATTGTGTGTGTGTATCTAAAAGAGCAGCGAGCGTCTTTTTTAAGATGCCTCGCACACCTGCGGCTCATGCCGCGTCCCTCTCAGCGCCAGAGCCCGCCTTCTTCTGCGCTCTCTGCCTGGGACTGGGACACGCAGAGTTTTCTCTCGCCAACGGCGGATGTTTCCTCTGCGATTGGGCTTCTGTTGTTGACCCTGCGGGCTCGACTCTAAGCGTTACGCCGCCTCCCCCTCTCACCGCCTACGAGCGCTGAATGGGAGACGAGCCGCTTACAGCTGTGCCAACCGCGGCTAGCTTTCTTTACTTTACAAGAGAGCTAGCCCGGCCCCATGCATACACTGGCAAGTGGGTTTATAGTGCGTTAGTTCCGTCGAGGCCGAACTAGTCGCTGCTATCACAGCCTCTTATCTGCTCGCGCTAATAAGCCTGTGTCTTCCCCCTAGCTCAGTGGTGGAACACAAAGCTTTTCGCGCCAGAGATCCGTGTTCGATTCCGGCTCTCGCAGATAATCTTTATGCAGCTCTGAGCTCGCGCCCAGCTCTCTTACGTGACAGAAAGCGGCCGCGCTCTCCCGCACTCATGAGAAACGTTCTCATTTCCGAGCATAAAGCTGGACAAATGGGTTATAGTGTGTTAGTTCCGCTGAGGCCGAACCTGTTACTGCTATCACGCCCTCTTATCTGCTCGCGCTACTGTGCTTGTGTCATTACCCCTGTGGCTCAGTGGTGTATCACAAAGCTTTTCGCGCCAGAGACCCGCGTTCGATTCCGGCTCTCGCAGATAATTTTTATGCCGTCACAAGTCCAGCCTCTGCAGGCTAAAAATAGTCTCGTGCCCGCTTGCAGCGCTCACGTTTCTAACACGCACTTGCACGCGACGGCGCGTCACAAGTGCAGCCGATTTCAGGCTATATATATATCCCGCTGCAGGCCGCTCACGTGACCAGCCTCAGCTGAGAAAAGGACGGCTATCTCTCACCATGGCTGAACCGCCATCAAGGTTTCGCCCTCTGTCAGTCCCCGTTCACACGGCTACTGCAGCAGTGTACACCGCCATCAACAAGCCGGTCTCTTTTCCCGCTTGCATGTGCACAAACGCCGTTTTCACCGCGTCCCAGAGATATCTCAAAAAGAGCATAAAAACCTATTGTGTAGATAATGTGCCCACAACACTGTGTTCACTCATACACAAAACACTGCATGTGCACAAACACCGTTTTCAAGGCGACCCAGAGATATCTCAAAAAGAGCATAAAAACCTATTGTGTAGATAATGTGCCCACAACACTGTGTTCACTCATACACAATGCACTGCATGTGCACAAACACCGTTTTCACGGCGATCCAGAGATATCTCAAAAAGAGCATAAAAGCCTCACGTGTAGAAAATGTGCCCACAACACTGTGTTCACTCATACACAAGAGCTTTTCAGTTCCCGTGTGTCTCACAGAGCCCACTCTCATAAAGCGGTTTCAACCCGCTCGAGTTTCAGAGTGCATAAGCGCGCCCACGAGCCCGTGTGCGCGTCCCACCTCTGCTCACTCTGTTACACGGCCCTTAAACTCCTCTCTGAGTGTAAGTCCCGCTGTCATAAACACTATGAGCGCGCCAGCGCGGCCCGCTGTGTGCAGCAACGGGGACCATGTAGCCATTCACCCCTTAGCGTTACGCTTCAAGCGTGGGAAGCTATTCCGGGAATTTCCCAGTGGGTGCTAAACACAATAAGGCTAGGCTATCGCTTACAGTTCTACCGCCGCCCTCCAGGTTTCCGAGTGCGGCTAGAAACTATTGTGAACCCAGAAGCAGTGACTCTGCTCCGTTCAGAGATAGCAAAACTATTGTGCAAAAGGGCTATAGAGAGAGTTCCTCTATCTATGAGCGAGTCGGGGTTTTACGGCCGTTATTTTCTGGTTCCAAAGAAAGACGGCGGCCTCAGACCAATCTTAGACCTCAGATTTCTGAACAAAGTTCTCATGAAGAGACCGTTCAAAATGCTCACTATCAGAAAACTCCTCGCGCATGTGCGCCAGGGGGACTGGTTCATTTCACTTGATCTGAAAGATGCCTACTTTCAGATTCAGATAAATCCCCTTCACAGGCCATTCGTACGTTTCGCCTTCGAAGGCCAGGTTTATCAATACACCGTCCTCCCGTTCGGCCTATCCCTAGCACCCCGCACGTTTATGAGGTGCATGGATGCGGCGCTCGCCCCCCTGCGGAGTCAGGGGCTGCGAATACTGAACTATTTGGATGACTGGCTGATTTTGGCACAATCACAGAGGGAGCTACTGTCTCATCGTACAGTTCTCCTTGACCATCTGAAAAGTTTGGGCCTCTCTGTCAAATGGGAAAAGAGCGCACTTCAACCCAGTCAGACTATCTCCTTCTTGGGTATAGAGCTAGACTCGGTCTCAATGACGGCTCGTCTGTCTACACAGCGCGCGCGCCGTGTGCAGCATCTCGACGCATCTTTTCAGATGAACAGACTCACACCTCTGAAAACTTTTCAGAAGGCGCTGGGTTACATGGCCTCAGCCTCCGCAGTGCTCCAGCTGGGGTTACTGCGCATGCGCCCGCTTCAGTTCTGGTTGAAGAGCCGTGTGTCTCACCGCGCGTGGACCACGGGCCGCCAGCTGATAAAGGTAACGCAGACCTGTATCACAGCTCTGCAGCCATGGACCATGACAGAATGGTTTCAGCGGGGCGTTTCCTTGGGGACCTTTTCTCGCCGAAAAGTCATTTTCGACAGACGCATCCAACATGGGTTGGGGTGCGGTCTGCGAGGGCTCACCGGCCTTCGGCCCCTGGTCAGCTCAGGAGAGTCTCCTCCACATAAACTGTTTGGAGATGCTGGCGGTCGAGAACGCGCTCACGCGCTTTCTGCCGCGCATTCATGGTCACCATGTGCTGATCCGTTCGGACAATATGGACAATATGGCTGTGGTCTCCTATCTAAAACCGTCAGGGCGGCGTCAGATCCAGAATTCTCTTCCGGCTGACAGAACGCATCCTAGTTTGGTCCCAGTGTCACCTGCTCTCGCTCAGAGCGACGCACGTGCCGGGCCATCTGAACGACGGTCCAGACAGTCTGTCCAGGAACCCCATTCCCCCTGGCGAATGGTCCCTGCACACTCTTACAGTCCAAAAGCTGTGGCGAATATTCGGCAGAGCAGAGGTGGACCTCTTCGCTTTTGAGAAATATTTTTCTCAAAATGCGAGGACGCGCTAGCCCAGACCTGGCCCAGCCGCCTGCTTTATGCATTCCCTCCGGTGTCTCTGCTACCACAGGTGCTTCAGAGAATCAGGGAAACACGCCACTCGGTGCTCCTCATAGCCCCGCGTTGGGAAGGTCAGACTTGGTTTCAGGAGCTCACTCAGCTGTCACAGACAGCCCCGTGGCCCATTCCAGTCAGAACAGATCTCCTCTCCCAAGCTCGCGGCACGATCTGGCATCCCCACCCAGAGCGCTGGGCGCTTCATGCGTGGGTGATCAACGACTACCCGTTGCTTTGCCAGAAGGAGTGTTAAACACGATCATGCAGGCTAGAGCGGCTTCTACTAGAAGGCTCTATGCGTCTAAATGGTCTGTGTTCTCTAAGTGGTGCACCGACAGAAACTTGGACCCACGGTCATGCGAGGTTCCTTCCTTGCTAGTTTTTCTCCAAGAGATGCTGGATAAGGGCAGGTCCCCTTCCACTCTCAAGGTGTATGTGGCAGCCGTCACGGCGTTCGCTGAACCCCGGCGTGGCCAGTCACTGGGCAAAGATGGCTTAGTCATCCGCTTCCTCAGGGGAGCTAGAAGGATGAACCCCTCACGCCCCCCGTCGGTGCCGATTTGGGACCTTTCCATAGTTCTCGAAGCTATGAAAGCCCCCCCCCATTCGAACCGTTAAACACCGTGGAGCTCAAATACCTTTCGCTCAAGACTATCTTCCTGCTCGCGCTCGTGTCAGTGAAGCGTGTGGGGGACCTTCACGCGCTGTCCAGCAGCGCTTCCTGTCTGGAGTTTGGGCCCAATGACTCCTTAGTCGTTCTCAAACCTAGACATGGTTATGTCCCAAAAGCGATTGGTACCCCATTCAGGGCACAAGTTATTTCTCTATCGGCTCTGCCTGCATCCGATAGCGAATCTGACTCTAATCTCCTGTGTCCGGTCAGGGCCCTGAGATTATACTTTACTCGCACTGCTCCGGTCAGACGAGCTGAGCAGCTTTTTGTTTCGTTCGGTGGGCGCACCAAGGGGTTGGCCGCCTCGAAACAGACTCTGTCCAGATGGATAGTTGATGCCATTGCAGCCGCATACGCGTCAAAAGACCTGCCATGCCCTCTGGGCATCAGGGCCTGTTCCACTAGAGGCATGGCCTCATCGTGGGCTTAGTCCAGCGGAATTTCCATTCATGATATTTGTGTGGCAGCGGGATGGGCTTCCCCCTCCACCTTTATCAGATTTTCCTATCTGGAAGTTCCCGCCTTGCAGGCTAAACTACTAGCAGTCTAGTATGTTACAGCTCTTCTGGTTGAGCTGCACTATAGGGAGTTATTCACGCAGACCGGTCTCGTTCTGTCCCTCTCTTATCCCCGGCCCGCTCCGCTGGCCTTTGTCACATGTACATATTTTATTCCCACTCATAAGGGTTCCCCGGGGTCCCCCCTGGGACTCATAGTGGATGCTTAGCACGCACGGCGTTGACCAGGTGTTCCCGTAGCGTAAGCTAGCTTACGCAATACGAGAGAACCTCTCGTAAGAGAACGAATCGGTTACCTAACGTAACCTCGGTTCTCTCTAGATGAGGGAACGAGTATTGCGTTCCTGGCCGTGCTTGTCCTACTAGCGTTCTCGCTTCATTCTATGAAAACCAGAATTTACAGCCTGAGAGGCGAATTTATACTCTCTGGCCACGCCCGTTTCGGCGGGCTCTGACGCAATGAGAGCAGGTCAGACTCTCATTGGCCGAGAGTTCATTCGTGTCTCCTCATAGGCTTAAGCAGTTCCCTGTGAGCGAGCCAATGAGCTGCTAGCTAGTCTGCTCATGCTCTGCTGCAGCTGAACTGCGTTGTGAATAGATACAACATTATAGGATAATTTTTGGCTTCAATTTCTCAGAAAAGATGAATCTTTCCCGTAGCGTAAGCTAGCTTACGCAATACTCGTTCCCTCATCTAGAGAGAACCGAGGTTACGTTAGGTAACCGATTCGTTTCCGACCACGACAGTGTCTGAGGTGCGAGCACTGATTAGAAGAAAATGCAACAATGAGGCAAACTCCAAGACCAATCACTTCAATTCACTTGAAGGATGAAGGGTTTTTTTTGCAACTATTGTATATCACTTTGTTTGATTTTTTTTTTCTTCTGTTTAATACCTCTGCAGATCAATGCATTTTATGTATTTTGTTTAGTTTTTATATGATGCTGTACTGGTGTAGTGCATTAAAGTTTACTATCTTTCAAAGAGTGTTTGAGTGTGTTTTTACTGTGTGTTTTACTGAATTATAAGTTTTCACTGTATTTTAATACATTAAAATATATTATTTTCATATTTAATGGTTTTGTAAAAACATGTTTAATATACTGTCTTATAGTGTTCTACTAATACATTATTAATAAGCTGATATTATATTTAAAATATACTTGGAACACATTAATGTGAAGCTAAAAATGTACTTCAGCTGTATTTCTAAAGTAGATTTAAAGTGTATTAAAAATACAATTTAAAGAAGTGCTATTATATTACACTAAATGTACTTAAACTAGTTCCATTTTAACACAATTAAATATAATAAAATATATTACTATTACCTTAAAATTGAACTTAAATACATATTAACTACACTTAGTATACTTAAAGTTGTTTCAAAATAACACATTTAATACATACTTGATACAGTAAACTTAAAATACATTAAGTATATCAAAATAAGCACAATTTAAATATATTTCCTTTTCACCTGGGGATACAATGCAATTGTACTGTAAGTGTGCTTAATTGCTCATGAATCTTGATTTTCATTAGTGTATTTTAGTGCACTTGAAGTTTAAAAAAAGTTGTTCCATTTTAGTATACTATTTACACTAGAAGTGTAGTCAAATAGATGTTAAGTTGAAGTTAATGCATAATTTAATACACTTAACTATGTTTGGATTTGACGAAAATAGTACAAAATGTAGAAAATATACTTAGTACACTTTATTAAAGTATATTTTTAATATAATTATTTTTCACCTGCGAGGCTCAAGACTGAACACAGCTCAATGAAAACTGCCAACCTAAATAGGGCAAAATACAGGTGGAACACATTGGCCGTTTCTCAATACCAAGTACACAAACTTCGGACTTGCATCCTTTGTAGTTCGGACTTGCCAACGAACAAGGAGAACGAACTCCCGAGGACGAGAGGACCCAAGTCCGGTTATTCTGCAAATGGAACAGCGGAGTTCTCAGCACGCTCTGGCTACTCCGGTTATCTCTTTATGTATACTTTAGGCAACAATAAAACGAAATATGGTATAAAATACAACTCTGCCTCTTTTCATCAACAATAAAACGAAAAATTTAATAAAACACCACTCTGCCTCTTTTCATTTAAAAAAATCTTAAACATATTAATGGCCACACAAATGTGGTTCAGGCAACGCACATTTATTATCTTCACTGCATATATTTATAATAACACAAAATATAAAACACAACCCTGCTTCTTTTTTGTTTTCATTTTAAAAATATGAAACATTATTGATCATTAAAACTGACATTTTATAAACAGACAGGGTTGTGTCATTTTATTTTATTATACATGTACATACAGAATGTATAGTAAAATATATATAACAAATAGTCTATATATTTTAGAATGTATAAAATTACACAACCCTGTCTCTTTTTGTTAAATGTCAGTTTTATTGATCAATAATATTCAGTATAAAAGTATAAGTAGCCTAATAGGTAAAAGAAGCTATACAATGAGAAATAAAGCAAACAATTCAGTGAAACATAAGTAAGCTCTCTAATAGGCTACAAAGTTAAAGTTAAATAGCCTAAATATATAAAGTTACGAAACTTCACTTTGCCCTCAGCCAAAACGATTTGCCATGGAACAAACTATAGATTAATGAGACCAAAGATCGACTTATACACAAGACAAATTATATCTCATGTTTAACCACTAGACTAGAGACATCAGAGCCAGCGGCAAACATCAGAAAGACTAGCCGAGGAAAAGCTGTTCCAGTCGCGGTTAATGAGAGTTGAACTCCCGGTGATCGCCTGGATCTCACAACTCTGAAAACGTACTCGGTTACTAACGTAACCTCGGTTCTCTCTAGAGAGGGAACGAGTACTGCGTAATATCTTACGCTATGGGGAAAACCTCTTTTCCACGAGATATTGAAGCCAAAAATTATCCTTAATTTTGAATTAATGTAAAACGCTGTGCAGCAGCATGCAGACATAGGCAGGACAGCTTGCGCGCCTATTGGCTGCCCTGCGGCAACAGCAGCAGCCTATCGAGAGAGGCGCTGCGTGACACATATCCAATGGGGGCATTTCGCGCCCATTTCGTCACGTCCCGCCAGAAAGGGCGTGGTCTCGCCCTGTAAATATAGCTCGATAAGGCTGGTACACTGGTTTTCATCGCCGAAGCGAACCAGAGCTGTGTATGCACGGCAAGATACGCAGTACTCGTTCCTCGAGAACCGAGGTTACGTTAGTAAGCGAGTACGTTCTCTTACGAGAGTATCTCTCGTACTGCGTAATATCTTACGCTATGGGGAACACAATGCAAAACGCTGTGCGTACTGGGATCCGACACCAAAGTCCCAAGGGCAGTAGCCCGGGGCTGATGTAGTGCATAATCACCATAGACTCACAGAGAGTCGGAGAAGAGAGGCTGCAAGCATCATTCCCCATGAAATAGCATCCTATAGGAGCTAGTTATGTTAATAGTGTTTCACACAGACAGGGTGAACGTGTTCAGCCTGAACTGGGTAATAGTACAGGTTATTCAACACCCATGGAGCCGTGTTATCGCTCAGTGAGCGATGCACAAGCAAAACTCAGCATCTTGGCCGGCACAGCCGGGCAGATAGTACTGAATTCTATACCGACAGAAGCTTGGCTTGTAAGGCGGGAACCTCTAGGTTATAAAACCTTATAAATGTAGACGGCGAGGCCCAGCCCGCGGCCGTACAGATATCTTGCAAGGTAACGCCACTATACCACGCCCACGACGAGGCCACGCCTCTCGTGGAGACACGCTCTGACACTGCAGGCCCTTAGAAGTGTAAGCCAGTGCTATGGCGTCGACTATCCATCTGGATAGGCTCTGTTTTGATGCGGCCAGTCCCTTGGATCGTCCGCCAAACAAAACGAAGAGCTGCTAAGTCTGTCTGAAGGCAGACGAGCGGGACACATAAGCTCTCAGTGCCCTGACAGGGCAAAGGAGACTTGCATCCTCCTCCTCATCTTGAACCGAGAGAGCGCACAGGGAAATCACCTGGGCCCTGAACGGTGTGTTGAGGGATTTGGGCACGTACCCGTGCCTTGGTTTAAGTATGACATTTGAGTCATTAGGCCCAAACTCCATGCATGACGCGCTTACCGAAAGCGCTTGCAAGTCCCCTACGCGCTTCACTGAAGCGAGAGCCATAAGGAATATCGTTTTGAGAGACAGATGTTTCATGTCTGACAAATGGATTGGCTCGAATGGGGCACCTTTCATGGCTTCCAAAACCGTAGAAAGGTCCCACACAGGGACTGAGGGGGGTCTGGGAGGATTTAGCCTCCGAGCTCCCCTGAGGAATCGCACGACCAGGTCGTTTTCCCCAGTGACTGGCCAGACGTCGGTTTTGCAAACGCCGCTATGGCCGCCACGTATACTTTGAGCGTGGATGGGGTTCTGCCCTTATCCAGCAGCTCCTAAAGGAAGGAGAGCACTTCCGTAACCCCGCAGTCTGCGGGTGAAAAGCCCTGAGCTTTGACCACTGACCACTTTGAGGAATAGAGCCGTCTAGTAGACGGAGCTCTAGCCTGCTTGATTGTATTTAACACTCCCTCTGGGAGGTTAGCGGGTACCCGTTGATGGCCCATGCATGTAGGGACCATAGTTGTGGGCGAAGATGCCAAATCGAGCCCTTGGCCTGAGAGAGGAGGTCTTTTTTCAACGGTATTGGCCACGGGGCAGTGCTGGTCAGCCGCATCAGGACAGGGAACCAAGTCTGGTTCGGCCAGAGCGGAGCCACAAGCTGCACTGGGCATCTATTTTCCCTGATCCGTTCCAGCACTTGAGGCAGGAGCGAGACGGGGGGAAGCATAGAGGGGACAGCGGGGCCAGACGTGGGCCAGCGCGTCCTCGCTCTTGGAGAAATATTTTGGACAGTGAGCGTTCTCGTGGGACGCGAACAGGTCCACCTGCGCTTTGCCGAATGTCTCCCACAGCAGTTGGATCGTCTGCGGGTGCAGCGACCATTCCCCTGCTGGGACATTGTTTCTGGACAGTCTGTCTGGTCCCAGATTCAGGTGACCAGGCACATGCGCTGCTCCCAGTGAAAGCAGGTTGTGCTGAGCCCAAACCAGGAGGCATTCCATTAGCCTGTAAAGGTTTCGGGACCTGATGCCGCCCTGGCGATTTATGTATGCCACCACTGACATGTTGTCCGAACGGACCAAGACATGGTGACTTTTTATCTGGGGACAGAAGCGCCGTAGCGCGTTGTCAACTGCCATCATTTCCAGACAGTTTATATGTAGGAGCTTTTCCCGTTCTGACCACTGGCCAAAGAACGGTCTGCCCTCTAGCAGCGCTCCCCATCCCGAGATGGAGGCGTCCGTGGACACCACCTTCACACTCGAGGGAGTCCCCAGTCTCACACCTGACTGATACCAGTCGGTTACTTTCCAAGGTTCCATAGCTGAAACGCATTCTAGATCGACCCGGAGGCAAAACCGGCCAGCGGTCCATCCCCGGGGCGGAACTCGCACTTTCAGCCACAGCTGCAGTGGGCGCATGCGAAGCAGACCCAGCTGGAGTACTGAAGCTGCTGAGACCATGAGGCCCAGCATTTTCTGAAACCTTTTGAGCTGGACTATTGAGCCGCGGCGGAAGAATTTCACGGCGCGCTTAATGTCCAGCTCGCGCTCTGGCGACAGACGCGCTTTCATGGATAGCGAGTCCAGCACTGTTCCCAGAAAATAAATTTTCTGGCTGGGAGACAGCGAACTTTTTCGCCCAATTGACTGTGAGACCCAGGTTCTCGAGATGCTCGAGTAATGTGGTCCTGTGTTCTATGAGCTCTGATTGTATCGAGCTAGAATCAGCCAATCGTCCAAGTAGTTCAAAATTCGCATGCCCTGGAGACTCAGGGGTGCGAGAGCCGTGTCCATGCACTTCGTAAATGTACGGGGTGCCAGGGACAGGCCAAACGGCAGGACTTTGTATTGGTATGCCTGGCCCTCGAAGGCGAATCTCAAGAATCACCTGTGACGCGACGCTATTTGTATTTGAAAATAGGCGTCTTTCAGATCTATTGACATAAACCAGTCTTCCTGGCGAACTTGCGCGAGGATTTTCCTGGTTGTAATCATTCTGAACTGGCGCTTCGTGAGTGCTCTGTTCAGCTGTCGCAGATCTAGAATGGGTCTGAGACCCCCGTCTTTTTTCGGTACCAGAAAATACCTGCTGTAAAGACCCCCTTTGCTCTGAGCCTGAGATAAAGGTTCTATAGCCCCTTTGCTCAGTAGTTTCGCTATCTCGGCTCGAAGTAGATGAGATACTCCATTTTTTTTACCGTCGTTTCGACTCGCGCCGCACAACGGCGGATAGCGAATAGCCTCTTTTTATAGTCTTCAGCACCCATTCTGATACCCCGGGAAGCTTCGCCCACGCATCTGCGTGAATAGCTAGAGGTAGAAGGAAAATCTGGGCTCTGGCCGCGGCATAACGGCGGCCGGAGAGCTCCGGTGTGCTGGGAAATAAACACTGTGTTTGCAGTGAGCGAGACGGTGGGTGCGCTGATCACAGCGGGCAGCCCGGCCGCGCTCAGCTTCTCTCTGACAGGTTGTGGAGAGAATGCGAGCGGGACGAGCCCCGTAGGGTTCGGCAAGTCTGTGAGGGAATGTGGGCGCGGGATAGCAGGCACACTCACTGCACTGGGAACACTGTCGGCTCGCGCCGACTGAGAATGTGTTGGTTTCGTTTTTACAGAAACCGTGGGACATGTTTCGTGTAGTGTTTGTGGGCACTGTGTTGTGGGCACGTACACTACATTTATTGCACAATCGACATGAGTCGATTTTATTTGTGCTAGCCCTGTATTGTGGCGGGCTGTGTCTGTGTGTGGGAATGGGCACTGAGACGTGGGCATTCTTACAACACTTATAACACCATCGGCCGTGGCCGTAATTCCAGAAAATACACTCTTTTTGGGATTTATCTGGGTCGCCGTAAAACTGCCGTTTGTGTGCAGGCAAGCGGGCTGTGGTACCAGCTTGTTTACTGCAAAATACACTGGAACAGTCACATTGTTTGGAACTGAACGAGCGAGAAGTTTCGATAGAGTCTGGCCGCGGCGAGACTTAAACACTGTGGGCCTTAGCTGACTGTATGTGTGTTGGTTTCTTTTACAGAAAACGTGGCACATGCAGTGTGTAGTGTTTGTGGGCACTGGGTTGTGGGCACATTCACTATAATTAATGCACAATTGACATGAGTCGAACTCATTTGCGCGAGCCCTGCACTTTGGCGGGCTGTGTTTGTGTGTAGAAATGAACACTGGGCTGTGGCATTTTTAATACACTCATAACACCATCGGCTGTGGCCAGAATACCAGAAAATACACTGCTTACATGATTTTTCTGGGTCGCTGTGGAAACGGCATTTGTGTGCAGGCAAGCGGGCCATGGTACCGGCTTGTTTACTGCAAAATAAACTGGAACAGTCGCATTTTCTCGGAACTGAACGAGTGAAAAGTTTGGGTGTAAGTCTGGCTGCGGCGAGACTAAATTTTTATCCGCTGCGAGAGCTGGGCTCGAACACGGATCTCCCGTGCGAGGGCTTTGGGTTTCGCCACTGAGGGAAACGACAAAAGCTTAAAATAGCCCGAGCGGATAAAGAGCGTCATCACAGTTTTGTGTGTGTCGGCGTTTGTTTGCAGGCGTGCGTGTTATACAACAGGCTCACCGCTGCAATATTGACATTTTCAGCCGCTCAAACTAAGAGGAGCTGAGAAATGTTTGAGAAATGGAGATTGGTCCGGCCTCGGCGGGACTAAAAACACACTCTTTCCTCATTTCGCCGGTGACGCATGTCCACGGGGGGCGGGGGCGGGGTAGCTTTCTTATAACGTAAAGAAAGCTAGCCGCGGTTTTGAAGCTAGTCTTCTCTACAGATGCAGCTATCTCGTTGTCATTAATGGCGGAAGCGGCGGCGTGCGGCGGCCGTTGTCCGTCAGCGAGCGACTAGAGCGATGCCGGCGAAGCTGGCGGGCGAACCGGCGAGCTTTGGCGGGCAGGAGAAGGCTCGGGGCCGCGCTGGGCACGGCGCTTTTACGGCGCGGCGCTAAAGCGGGCTGAAGTGCAGGCTCTGAGAAAGATGCCAGGCGAGTCCTCAGAGTCACCATAGGCAGTAGCTCACAGTGAGGACATCCGCAGTCGACGAGAGCGAGAGCCGCATGATCCTCACCCAGGCAGGAAACGCAGATGACATGACGGTCCCCGTCTCTGAGTGTGGCTCGGCACGAGCCTGAAAAAGAAAAAGACGCAGCTCTTTTAGCAGAGAGAGAGAGAGTGAAAAAATGTGTGTCGCAGCGGGGAACACACACACATAGTTTGAAAAGGATATAACGCCGGAAAGCGTAGCAGGTACGGCGGCTAAAGGCGGCGATGCCAGCGACTTCAGACTCAATGCCTCGTCCCGCTGTGTGCTTTTCCTCAGACAGCGTGGCTTCTCACTCCGGATCCAGCGATGCGTGATGCTTCGCTGAAGAGATGAAAATCAGTGTACCAGCCTTATCGAGCTATATTTACAGGGCGAGACCACGCCCTTTCTGGCGGGACGTGACGAAATGGGCGCGAAATGCCCCCATTGGATATGTGTCACGCAGCGCCTCTCTCGATAGGCTGCTGCTGTTGCCGCAGGGCAGCCAATAGGCGAGCAAGCTGTCCTGCCTATGTCTGCATGCTGCTGCACAGCGTTTTACATTAATTCTAAATTAACGATAATTTTTGGCTTCAATATCTCGTGGAAAAGAGGTTTTCCCCATATCGTAAGATATTACACAGTACTCGTTCCCTCTCTAGAGAGAACCGAGGTTACGTGGACTTCTTGACTGTGGACAGAGGAGAGCAGACAACAGGCTTTAAACATGAAATGTGAAAAGTGGGGTGGATGCGCATAGACCTGGGTAGGAGTAGCCGGTATGACACAGGATTGATCTTCCTAAGGATCTTAAAAGGAGCAATGAATCGTGGGGCCAGTTTCCAAGACTCTAGATAAAGTTTAAAAAAATCTGCTAGATCAGACAGTGCTCCCTAGTGGCTTGGAGAGTCGTTGCAGGAGGAGTCTTACACTAATGTTGCAGAAGTAGAGTGTCTGAAAAAAAAGTGTCTGCCTTACAAGTGAACCGAGGATAAAGATGAACAGCAGCTTATTGAACATCCTTGAGTGACTCATTCTCTTATAGAATAGAAGGCACAGAGATAAGATTTGGACAGCAGAAAATACATCTGTGTGGATAGCTAAATTAAAAGTGAATTCAAAAGTGAAAATATGTCTGCTGTTGGCCATCAGAAATTTCCTGCTACAAAACTCACTCCTTTCCCAATTCATATTTATCCCTCTCTCTTTCTTGCTCTCCCTCTCTCTGTTGGCAGCAGCACTGGCAGGAGTTATTACTGTGAGAAATGATGGGGCGGGTGCTGCCAGACCCTCTTGTTCACTCAGAAGTCATCTACGATTGCACATAAGCACCTCTTTGTGCCTGAGCTCTCTCAAAACCACTCACATTCATGTTCAGCATCACGTGCATACACACACATACCTGCTTAACACACATCTGCCAGGACAGCGCATGGCCTCTCGACCTCTCATGGTCTCACTCTATTTCTCTTTCTCTCTCTGGACTGGGATTTGCTCACCTGCAGGTGTCAGTGTGATTGCCTGCAGAGGGGAGGAAAAGCTTGACCTTTCCTCTCTCATTCTTTGTCTGTCCCTCCTTGTGCTTTACTCTCTCCATCTCTCGCAGCACAGAGGAGAGTAGAGGGAAACTGCCTGTCAAAGGCGGAAAGCATTCAGCTCATGTCTCTAAATTATGATAAATTACCCCTCTCTGGCAAGAACACAGGATAAAAGAAAGAAAAAGTAAAAAACAGCGACTAAAATCGACTCTGACAACGTCGTTGCAAGTGAATAAAAAATTGTGTTTTTACAGAGGTGTGCAAGGCCTTTTGACAAATGATGACCCTTTCTTTTCTCTTCCCTTGTTTCCTTTCCATAAAAGGTTAGATGAATGTGCAGCCTTTATTTAAAACGATAGTTGGCCATTTTGGCGAACTCATTGCTCTATTCTGAAATGAAGGCTTAGCGCTGACTAATCGACGTAAAGCACTTCCCTTTTCTCTGGTACTTAACCTGAATCACACGCTTCTTTAGAGCGTTTACTCTGAATGAGCAGAGTTAGACAAATACTGTATGTCAGTACAAAGAGAATGCCCTGTTCTTTAGTCCTGACAGGACTCTTGGTGAAAATTATTCAGCCTAATTTGGAGATCAATTTAGCCTAATACAATTATAAATTTTCTTTTGAAATGCTGATTACAAAGTAATTTTACTTATCTTTTTTTAATTTGCAGAAGCAAAAAGTTTGTAAGAAATTTCTACTTTATGTTCTGAAGAGTGTAAATATTTTTGACTCTATGGCACTTTAAGAACTGTGCATGTTTGTCAGAGATGTCAAATTTTGTCAATGGTGTGAGTTTGGGGAGGTACTTTCTGTTTGTCTATGTGTCATTGTTTTAAATACTTGTTTGGAAACAGCCATTATTTAAGTGTCTCCATTTGGTGTCGTTAGTCTGCACTTACAGCTTCCAATGTTTATTGTGCTGTAAAAGCACATGTGGTTAATATATAGAGCAGTTAGTATACAATGTGCATTTTAGTAGTGATTCAAAAGAATCATTTCAGAGACAAGTTCTGGAAATCTGGTCACTAGAAAGATTTATTCACTGATTTGTCCAGTGGCACTTTCTGTATCATTACGCTCATTGATGTCTATATCCCAGTAGGTGGCGACAAGAAGGGCTGTAACCACATTGGCATTAAGGAAGTCATGTCCCCACATTAATCAGATATGGCCAAAATGGTGTTGTACCCTAAATGTTGAGGTCATGGTTACTATCACGTTTCCAGTTTGTCTTTTGATCTGTTTCTCGGTTCTGTTCATGTTTGAGTTTCTTTGGCTGTATTTACACTTGGGATTAACATGCAACCTGTATCCGGATGTTGTCCGATCAGCATGTCCAGGGGCCCGTTCTTCGTACGTCGCTAACTCACTTAGCTGGATTTGATTGTTGGTGATTTGGCATGATCTTGGATTGTTTGGTTCTTCAACGCTCATCCTGGACTTGCTGTCATAGCAACAGGTGCGCAAGCTTAAACCTGCTCGCGAGCAGCTTATTTCATGTTAACAGGATTAGATCCCGGCTTTATAAGCGGAGGTGATACAGGAAGTCTTTTAGCGCAGCGTGATAGTGTACTTTTTGAGAGATATAATTTTTCTCATGACTCGTGAGGATGTCATTTACATCATTAATTTGTTGGAAACGCATAAATGTTCGACTCGGAGTCGGGCTTTAATTACAGCACAAACTGTGTGCATTGCCCTGAGATTCTTTGCGAGTGGCTCTTTCTTTTACACTATTGGAGATGCAGAGAACTTGGTGATAAGTGCTGTCTGTCGTGCCTTTTGCAAAGTTTACCTGGCGCTTGTATAGCAGTTTTTTTGTTGTTGTTGTTTTTTTTTTTGTCAACGCAGGTACTTTTACATAATTTTTAATGAAGATCATGCAATCATGACCATGCCGATTAATATGACTTACAGTATATGTCCCTCAGGCTTACAATTGTGATTGGTGCCATAGACTATAGACAGCACACATGTTCCCATCAAGGCCTCAATGAAGGGGATTTTGTGAACCGAAAGGGGGATCACAATGTAAATGTGCAGGCAAGTTACTATTGCGATTCTTAATATTCCAGATTAGTAATATTATATCAAATTTAAAAGGCAGTTGACCGACTAAAATCTTTTAGATGGTGTGTGACTATGTTCCATATCACAAATGTGGAAGCAAAATGGCCAGGATCAGTGCATGACTCAAGAATTTTCAGAGATTCACATTTATGCACATTATTTGAATGTGGTAAAGAAAAATATAAATATCAAGCTCACTGTATTACATACACTTATGCTGATCCTATCAGAGCTGCATTTTTCCATTATACAGGTGATTACAACAGGATCCTGCTTGAAGACAGGTGTTTTATGACCCCATTCCCTGACCCAAACCTCAGACCAGTTACAATGCAGCTCTAGCCAGGACAAGGGCACACAATGAACTGAACTTTAGCCAACTAAAGTGTCTGAAAAGTCTGAGGGTTGCACCTGACAGGGTCTGCGACCTTGCATGTGCCATATTACACAACATTGCCACCATCAGAAAAAAATATAAAACATTTAATTAAATGTTTAATAAAAGACAAGACATATATGCTTAGTTCTTTGAGTTTTATTTTAATTGTTCTTTGTAAAGAAAAGCCAGTGATCAAGTCATATTTTGCCTGTAATAAGAGATATTATGCAAAGTCAGCAATAGTACTGTGTGAAATAATATATTAGCACTTACTCTGAAGGTCCTTTGAAGCAACTCTATCTCTAGTGCCAGTTTTTTTCTTTAAGTTGTCAAGTTTTTTTCAAAATACTCTATTTTCTAGGGGTGGGGCTTTGGGGTAAACCTGTCAACACATGCCTTATGCAACAAAAATTAAAAGGAAAAGTACAACACTGCCCACCTCTGTATCACTGCTTTGTGCAGACTCTTCTGTAGGCCTTTCTGTAGAAGTGGACTCCTGCAACTCATATTGCATTCAGAAATAATAGGTACTCAAGTTTAAATTAAGTAAAGTTATTTATGCACTTACAGATACTTTCTCCAAAAGACAGTCACCTGATAGGGTTTCTTCACTGTCCTGTGCATTGGGGAAAAAATGGGCATTACAAAGTGTACTTTCTTCCCTTTTGATGTAAAGTTAGAAAAAGTCTTACTGCACATGCTTCAGCCACCACTTGCTTGGGAACAGGTAAAAGTGTTGGTGTATTGTTTCAAACTGCACAAAAGAGGAAAACAATTTCATTACAATGAAGTACACTAGGGGGAAATGTGATCAATAACTCAGGGCAACATATTTTTTTTACATTAACTACACGTAGTTTCACACATGTACACTTTCACAAGTCAAAGCAATTCATTACTACTCAAGGTTTAACAGTTGATATGACTGGACCAGCCATTTGGATTATAGGCCTACTTAATTTAATGCAGAAACAAATTATTTGACAGTGTACTAAGATCATTTAAAGTTAATTTACCAGCAGTGAAGGTGTTGCTGCTCCTGGTCGGTTTTGTGGCTCTGTTATTTTTACCCAAGTATGTTTTGTTAAAGTAACACACATATATTTCTTTTACCACCAAAACACTATTGTATTGCATTTAATTAACTTAACCTGTCACTCAAAAAAATGACGCTTTAAACGTACTCAATTTAATTATGGACAGTGGTTCCACACAAGCACATTATTTTTTTATTAACATTAATGGAATTTGTTGAATCTATGTAAGCTCCTTGTGTTGTGACAACACAACTGAATCAGAAAGAATCTATGTGAAATAGTAATGTCCAAACAAATCAATGAAATTGCTTCCCTGTAACTGATACAGACTTAACTGAACCGATATAGACTTTCATCGAACCTTCGTAGGCTCTTGGTCCCTGTAGATTTTACTTTAAATTTTCATTGGCTGCTGTAACTGTATGTTTATATAACACAATTGTTGTGGCAGAGAAAGCCAAGAAAAAGTTAGATCAGGTGTTATCAGCTCAATGTTGATGATGAAATAATCATCGCAAATCAAGTTTCAAATGTTTAGTTTAAAATTGTATTATGTTTGGCATTACCAACCTTGTGGAAGTGCAATATTGGTGCCAATAGAATAAGAAATATTTTTAAAATATAAAAAGCATGTGCACATGATGTTTTGAGCAAATGTATTATGTAGTCACACACAGACATCATGATTTTGGATATGAATCACAACAACGGTGACAATCAAAACAAAAAAGCTTGGGAATCAATGATGAGTTTTGAACTATGAAAGCTACATTGCAGCATGACCATTTTTTTATTGTCACCATTGTTGTGAATCATATGCAAAATCTTGATGTCTGTGTGTGACAACATGATATGTTTGTGCTGAACATCGTATGCACATAATTTTTATCCACCTCTAAATAAGTGATCATAAAAATGCTATTGGTGCCAGTATTGCAGATCCACATGGTGGCGGCTAGAAATGCGAAAGTGTCTAACAACATTAGATGCATGTTTTGTGAAGCTTTCATCATCAACATCAACATGAAGCTGATAACACCTGATCTTACTTATTCTTGACTTTCTTTGCAACATCGACTGTGTTATACAAACACAGAGATACAGCAGCCACAGAAAAGCTAAAGTAAAAAGTAAGGGGACCAAGAGCCCAACTAAAGCAAACACTGATCACCACAATGGTGACACTTCAAATGAAACATCAACATCCAAACTTCTGTTAATTCTCACTAAGATCATCTGACAGCAATAGTCAAAGTAATTCTGTCTAAATGAGACCATAAATGATGTTGAAAATATGTCCACAATGGCCACATTTAAACTAGCTTTTAACCTTGTACGAAGGTTCGATGAAAGTCTATATCGGTTCAGTTAAGTCTGTATCAGTTACAGGGAAGCAATTTCATTGATTTGTTTGGACATTACTATTTCACATAGATTCTTTCTGATTCAGTTGTGTTGTCACAACACAAGGAGCTTACATAGATTCAACAAATTCCATTAATGTTAATAAAAAATTATTTGCTTGTGTGGAACCACTGTCCATAATTAAACTGAGTAAGTTTAAAGAGTCATTTTTTTGAGTGTGGATGTGGGTCTGGAAGAGTTTAACCCAGGGATGCCCTTCACAATGGGTCGGTTCACATTCAACCCAAGGGTCAGCTCTTCTACCTGGGTATAACGTGGGGGTGCAGGACCACCAACTGTTTGTTTTTCTTTTCTTTTTTCTCAGCCTTTTTCTAGGTTGTTTTTATAAACAGGCAAACATTTATTAACAGTGCCTTTTTAAAAGAGACTAGTATAAGTAGTACAAATTACCTTCCTAGTACTTCACTTTTACTTGTTCCCATGTTCTAGTAGTGGGTGGTGACTCTGACATTACAATGAACAAAGTTATTAATTATTTAGAAATTATTAAAATACAAAAATATATACTGTAATAAGTGATAAATACATCTAACATGGTCACTACAAACTTAATTTATCTGCTACTTTTTGCCAGCCCTCTCTCCTGGCTTTTGCACACTTTGAGGTGCTCCCTGGCATTTTAATTGTTTTCAAATTCTGCATATCCTTCAAGCAATAACTCTTGCTCTGCCTTTGGAGAAAAACTGAGCACGCTCTTTGACCATGGTGAGCAGCCAATAGCAGCGTTGCTGATCAATGTTTCTACTATCGATACATATACCCTTTTAAACCAGCGCATGCACGTGCAATTATCTCAGATAACTCAATCCAGCTATACTAATCATAACCGGCAGGTGTGTTCGAAGAACCTAATTAGCCAGATCATGATGAGCACGATGATATTATCTTAGGCTATGTTTACACGGAAACGATCTGAAGAGAAAACGCAAAAGTGGCGTTGCGTTATCACTTTTTATTCTGCGTTTAGACGAGCGTTATGGTTGGGAAATCCGCGTGCATATGGTGACACAAAAGTGTGTGAAATTCGATGTAGTATGCACTCCAGGCGGCTAGGTGGCAATGTGAAGCACTGCCACACAACAACACCAATATCTTAGAATATTTTTTACAACTGCTGAAAAGACTCTTGTACGTTTATCAGAGCTGCTAGGGCAACTTGAAGGTCCGACGTATGGAAATAATCTGACATGTTGGTTGTTATTTTCCTGTACTGGCGCATGCATGTGACATAAACGCGTACGCGACGAGAGCCACCGTGAGCAGATTTGCGTTTTTACCATTTAGACGGGAACGCGACGGTGGAGCGTTTTTAAGATTTCCACTCTGGAGGGTGGTTTCACTTTTTTGCGTTTTTAAGCCCCCAAAACGCCGTTGCCGTGTAAACGAAAGGCACATCCGATAAAATATTTTTACGTTTTCACCCGGAATCGTTCTCGTGTAAACGGGGCCTGAGATGTCTCGTTTGATCTCGAATGTTTTAAGCAACGTACGAAGAACGGGCCCCAGGTTCGGAGGTAGTCGAGGAAGCATTAATTGTGATCAGATCACAGTGTAATGTAAAGGCAATCCAGCCATCGTGTCTGCATGCACAGGTGGACGTCACACAAAACCCCGCTCACTGTCATTATTCCCCCTCCTTTCTCCGGAACTGAGAGCTGTGTGGTTTTGTGATACAGTCGAGTGCGAAGTACATTGCAAATATACTGAAATGTTTGCTTTCGCATTTCGCACCAGAAAGTTGAAGAACCATTCATTTTGAGTAAAGAACACACATTTTTCCCACCACAGCTGGCAACGTTCTTGGACCCATTTCTCTGTACCGTTTCCATTACGGCATCTATCCACATTTTTAGTACTTGCAGCCTCTTCATCCTCCTGATTTTGCGAAATTTGTAAAATGTCCCACGACTGAAAACTGTTTTGGAGACGGAGCAGTTTGGCGACACCAATGGTGAGCTGGAGTTAAATGTCTTTTTGGTCACTTTTAGACAGAAAATTTTAAGAAAATTATACAGTACATATACAGAAAGATAATACAAATATAATTTCACTCACCAAGCCTATCACTTGAAACAAATATCCATCCCTTCTTAAATGTCCGCGCCAGCGAGCGCGTTGGGCCGTTTAGTGAAACTGACACATATATATCTAACGGCAGATGAAGTAAAACTGTAAATCTTCATTATGAGTCCTAATCATAAATACAGTGCATGTTCACAATAACAGTTTAAATAAATAAAAGAATGATTTAAACTATGTTTTAGCTACTTCTGATAGAAACATTTAGATTAAATATGCCATTCTCATTAATGGAGTTAAACACTTAAATGACATGAAATCATTACTGAGAAGTTACAACATTTTTTATATTCAATAAATATTAATATTTGAAGTGGATGTGATGCTTTTGAACACTTCTCCTGTGGTATGCTGTGTTTTAATTTTTTAACTACAGAGATAATTGCTTATCATGATAATAGCAGATTGTCTGAGAAAATATTTTCGTGCAAATAATGCACAACAAGGCTATATGTTTCCATTAAAAATATAAATCAATTAAAAATACTATTTGGCCAGTTGAAAAGATTGAGAAAAAATTTCTCTGAAATGTATTTTATACTATTCGATTTATTTATTCATAAACAAGGCAAGGATAGGCTACTAAATGATTTTTATCAATGTAATGTGACGGCACATACGTACCTCATATTTTCCTAATGTATTGTACTGTTAAACATGATATCACATGGATGAATAAGCATATGCAAATCAATTCAAACGATAAGTTACATAACACAGGGTTGGCAGAAAAATGTGCACGAGTATTTTAATTATATATGCTCATAAAATTGTTAGTTTACAAAGACTTTATGAACCGTTTGTTCACGAGTCTTGTTCTGACAAAGAAGGAGCATATTTTTTCAGTAGGTCCATCCAATCAAAATGCTCTTTTACAGAACCCACACAAATGTTATGCATTTGTAAAATAATCGTTCTTCGAAGGCAGTTGCTCACATAAAATATTTGTTCAACTTCAAAATACATGTTTTTTTTTATGTAAAGAGAGCATCATGCCAAATTTACTGTATACCAGAGATGCTCACAAGTCTCTGAGCTAGAGTCCAAGTCAAGTCTCAAGTCTCTGAGCTAGAGTCCAAGTCAAGTCTCAAGTCTTTGAGCTAGAGTCCAAGTCAAGTCTCAAGTCTCTTGTGGTTATAATAAGTGTTGCATCACGTACAGTGACCCATACAGGCTGCTTAGAACACTGCATAGCTATATATAAGGAATTCAAAGCATGTAATATGTTATTATGACTCCTTTATCTATTAGCATACAGTATCAGCTTTGATTTTGGTATATAATCAGTGTAAACAGGCTATTGCAACATGACAAAAACACCAAGAATGCTTTACTTTTAAGTTAATATCAGTATTTTGCCTTTTAGCTTGAACATACAGTACAGTACAGACCAAAAATTGAGGTTCTGAAGAAAAAGGACTCCCTTTTCTGTCGCTGAATTATAATGAAAGGCCTTGGCTCCTATTGTGCTGGCTCTATGGGGCCATATGACCAAATATAGAAAATGTTATACCTCACAGCACTAAAACTTACATACTCCTATTTAGTGCAAAACATCACAGTGTAGCTAAATGCAAAACACTACTGCAAACAAATTATGTGAAATATAGGCTACTATTCACAAAAAATTTATGATCACACTTCCTTATGATAGAGTTTGATTTTTGATTGTTCGGTCGACGGGGGTCTTACATGCTGTCTTACATGCGTTTCATGGGGCACACACGCACACTAGCACACACACGCAAGGTCTCTCGCTCTCTCCCTCGCTCTCGCTCGCTCTCTCGCAGTATGTAGGGGTGGGAGATATTGACAAAAATGGATATCTCGATATTTTTTTTCAATATCTCGATATCGATATTCAGACGATATTTTTGCAATCCTTCAAAGAAATGTGTGCAAACTGGCAAAGAAGGTTCAGTTGGTCTTTTGACTTGCTGCATTTGACCTATTATTGTATAGAATTACTAAAAGATATGAGACATTATTGATTTAAAGACTCCTATACTTTTAAAATAATAAAATATTATTCAATAAAGTCTTTATTGTTCTTTTATATTTTTAATAGGGGTGTAACGGTTCACAAAATTCACGGTTCGGTTTGATACGACACAGTGGTGTCACGGTTCGGTACATTTTCGATACAGCAAAAATAAAGAAATGCCATAGAAATTTCCTATTTATTAAAAGAAAAAATATTTTTAAATAAGTGTGAGTTTTCCTACATCTTGAAACTTTTAGTTGTATAAATGGGGGTAATCTTTGAAGGATGAACAAATAATGTTTTGGTCATGACATTAAAAATAACATTTAAATAACATAACACTTGAGTTCCCTTTCGAAGGGAACTCAACAATACGTCAACGACGTTATGGGGGGACGCCTCAGGCGTGACAGGTGTCTGAAATCACTATCAAATCACGTCAATCATATTGACCGGCGACAGCCCGTGAATCATTAGCGTGAATGATTAACGTGCGATCTGGAAGTATAAAGGGGCGCCTTGCACACATGACAAATCATCTCATCGTCTTCAGGGACTGTCTGTTTGAAAACGCTACTCAATGAAACGGTAAGAAAATTAAATGTACAGCACACGAGTGTGCTTTTCCTGCCTGGGAGAAGAGCGCGCACGGGAGATTCTCGAGGGAATCCTCTGTGTGAACTGTGAGCGTTTTTCTTTTAAAACGCTCGCTCTCGTCTGGCCCTCTTCTCGAGTGAAGGGGTTTCAACGTCTGGTTCTCGTGGTCCCGCTCGTGCCGAGGCAGAGCGGCGACTTGCATCATGGGCTTCCAGATAGAGCTCGTCGATCATCTTGAGAGTGCTGTAAACCTCTCAGATGATTCGACGGCTGACGAGGGCGAACTGCAGGTCGATGACGAGGATTTTTCACCGACGGTTTCCTGCAGTTGCTGCTCTTCAGGACGAGCAGGAGATGGCTGAGGAGGTTTATAATCAGGTAGATCCTGAACCCTCTCAGCCACCCTGCCCCGTGTATGCAGGTCTGGTGGATGTTGTGGAGCGCGCCGCCAACAGGCTGTAGCTGCCATAGCAACGCGCTAGAGGAGAGACCGCTCGCGGTAGGCTCGGCGATCGGTTTCTCCCCGGCCATACACCACCAGCTCAGGTGAGCCTTCCATTCCTTCCTGATCTTCACACGGAGATCGAGAGGGCATGGAAGAGCCCATACTCTGCCCGTATTCACTGACATCAGCGGGTTAATTTCGCTGATGTTGATGGGATCGCAGAGCATGGGTATGTGCACACCATGACGGTGCTGCAGGCATACCGGGCCGACCTGCTGCAGGATCTCGACCAGGGGGCAGGGATGTCCCCTGAGGCGGTTACTGAGCCGCGCCGAACCACGTCTCTTGCGCTCCGGGCCACCAAACAAACTGCTGCCACGATCAGTCGGTCGATGGCGGCGATGGTGGCCACGGAGAGACAGCTTTGGTTAAACCTGGCCGACGTTGAGGAGAAAGAGAAGGCCTTTCTTCTCGATTCGTCGGTTTCGCCCTCTGAACTCTTTGGCCCCTCCGTGGAGGCGGGGCTTGGGAAGTTCAGGGAGGCAAAGGCGCGCTCAGCTGCTTTTAGGAAAAAACCTGCATACCGCTGAGATCCGGTTCCACGCCCAGGCAGGCGGGAGGGCCTGGCCCTTCACGGTCTGAGGACCGTAGACAGGGCCAGAGAGCCAGTGTCGCCTCTCGTGCGCCCCCTCCGTGGAGGAACAGGGCGCAGGAAAGGCGTGACTCCCGCTAGAAGAGGGATCTGAGGGAGGTTATCCAGCACAAGCGCATACAGCGTCGCTGATGGATAATCTCCCCGGAGGGCTTCATTAAAAAGAGAAATCCAGCCCTCTCCTCTCTTCTGACTCCCCAGACGTGCATTACATCAGGCCTGGCGCTGGGCCTATGATAAGAACGATGTTCCAATGGCCCGCCTAGGCTTGGTTAGTAGAAACGCCTCTTTCAGGCATGTAAAGTGGTGGACCCCAGGTTCATAAAGAACTATCTGGCGAGTCTTCACTCCGCACCCCGCAGGTGAGCTGTCTGGTCTTTTCAAGAGTCAATTTTTGTGAATTAAAATTCCGAAATGTATCTCTCTACAGACCTCGTTCCCTGTATAGAGCTATGGGGTCATGTCATTTGCTATATCATCAGGTAATAAGGTAAGAGAAGTTTCCTGGATTATTAGGGCCCTGAAGTTCCCCATTAGGTGGCCAGAACGATAACTATGTTAGCCTTCGGGCTGTTAGCCACCTCAGGGTAGAGTAGTTGGTCTCTCTCTTAGAATTTTTTACTTAGAGTGTTGACTGATGCTAGAGCTTCAGATAGATCTTATGTCCGGCCCACGGGTCCGTTTGACTTCTTCCTGAGTATTTCGCCCCTTGAGCTCTGTTTGGGTTTTCATTAGGCTGAGCGATCATGCAGCCCTTTGTATGGAATAATACAGACTATATTCTTTAGTAAGGCTGTGGCTCCTCCGAGCCCTCAGATAGATCTATGCCTGCAGGCTGGCCCTCACCAGGGCCGCCTCTGTAGCTGGCCTAGGCTGTGCCAGGGATAATAGAAGTGCTCTGCTAAAATTTAGCATTGCTTCCTCTGAACCTTCACTTTGTGAATGTAGGTTTCTAGCATCCCTGTATAAACAGCCTCCTCCCATGGGAGTCGTTAGGCCAAGGCCCGCCCCCTTCTCTGCATTCTGGGGTGACTAGAGTAATGCAGCATGGTGCAGAGGATGGTTTGTAAGGACATGGTAGGCCTCAAACATGCCTCCGTGGTATATATGTCTTTATTGAGCAGGGTTAGGCCGTCTTTCGCTTCACGAAGAAGACTGGGTTTCCTGCCCGACCCTGCCATGCAGAACTGGCCTACGGATTTAGGCCGCCAGTTTAGGCTTCACTCACCTCGCTGAGCTACTGCTCGAGCGCTAGGTTGTAGGTGGATGGCTTTCATTCAAGCCCCACTCCCCTAGGTTGGGCACAGATAAATTTCTGTCACCCCTAGAGCCGCTGGCAGGCCCGGACCCTGGTAACCTCAGGGTGAGGTGTGAGTATCCCCCTGTGATACAGGGTAGGTCTGAGCACTTCACTCCCAGTTCTGTTTATCCTACCTCGCACCACTATGGCTCAGGTCGAGTATGAAGTAAGCTTCACTTCTTCTTTGGTCGAAGTACGCTCCCCTGAAGCCAGAGCATTGCCCTGAGCTGACGCCCATGCATAGATGGTAGGCCCCTGACTAATGGGGCCTCCGTTGAGGCAGAGTGGCGTATGTTGTACTCCCCTTGTTTTAAGGGTGCTAGCTTTTTTGCGGAGTACACTGCCATGGGCAATGTGATTAGGCACCAGGATGCTGTAGGCGCTGCGTAAACAGCTTTGCTGCCAACGAAGGCTGCGCCATTAGGTAGTAGGCCTCAGCAGGCCTCCTTGATTGGACAGCCCCCTAGAGGGCATTGTAGGCCAGCTCACTTTACGTGGTTGGCCTTGGTGGTTCGGGCAGTTGACTCACTGATGGGTAGTAGGCCTTAAACAGGCCTCCTTGGAGGTGAGTCCCAACATTGTGGGACATACCTTATAGCGCTACTGGAAGCCCATTAGTAAATTATGCTTGTGTAGTATGGTTCCCAACAGTGTACTTTATAGCAGAATATGACTTGCTATTAGCTAGTAGGCCCGACCAGGCCTCCCTGATAGGCGAGTCCCCAGCTGGCTGGCCTTAGCAGGCCACCTTATACTATCACCCGGACTCAGGGCTCAAAGCTAACAGTGGTTATCAGGTAGTAGGCCACTCAGGCCTCCCTGAAGGTGAATTCCCACTTAAGATGGTTATCAGGTAGTAGGCCTCAGCCGGCCGCCCTGAAGGCGAATTCCCACTTAAGTTGGCTATCAGGTAGTAGGCCTCTCTGGGCCTCCCTGAATGTGAGCTCCCAAATATTGTGGCTGTCAGGTAGTAGGCCGCTCTGGGCCTCCCTGAATGTGAGCGCCCAAATATTTTGGGTGTCAGGTAGTAGGCCTCACCAGGCCTCCCTGAAGGTGAGTTCCCACATGCTGTGATTATCAGGTAGTAGGCTCCTCCAGGCCTCCTTGAATGAGTACGGTCAGGTAGTAGGCCTCACCAGGCCTCCCTGAAGGTGAGCTCCCCACATACTGTGGTTGTAAGGTAGCAGGCCTCACCGGGCCTCCCTGAAGGTGAGTTCCCACGTACTGTGTTATCAGGTAGTAGGCCTCTCTTGGCCTCTCTGAAGGTGAGCACCCCACATACTGTGGTTTTCAGGTAGTAGGCCTCTCTGGGCCTCCCTGAAGGTGAGCACCCCACTTACTGTGGTTATCAGGTAGTAGGCCTCACGGGCCTCTCTGAAGGTGAATTCCCACTTACGTTGGCTATCAGGTAGTAGGCCTCTCCGGGCCTCCCTGTAACGTTCCCTAGTGGTGCTGGGTTTATGAAGCTAGTGGTCTCTTGCTATCAGTTTCAGCTAGCCTTAATAGGCAGCTGCTGAAGGCGAGCTTGCGCCCTGGCTCGCTAAAGTGTTCATTCTCTGCTATTGGTTCCCTCCCGGAACTTTTTCTGCCTACAGCCTGGTTTGCCTACCAGGCAGACCTGTGCTCCCCTCACCGAGGGTCTCTATGAGCATGCGGCTTCCTGAGTCTGGTCAGACGGTCGTAGGCCTCTCGTGAGGCCTCCCAGTTAGATCAGCCCTTAGGCCTTCACAGGCCTCCTCAGTGTTTTGAAACACAGACACTGGGTTGATCCGTGGATCGAGTAGAGAAACTCCCCTCGCTAGCAAGGGTTGGAAAGCACTATGCTGAGTCATACTCTCCGGGATATCCCGTCTCTGAGATCCGGGCCGAGTGGTTCACTGCCAGCTTCGCAGTCCCTCGGGTTGGATGCCTTTCTTAAGGCTTTGTTGTCCAGAGGCTCTGTCTTCAGACAGACAGGATTTGGCCAGACTAGTGTCTATGTACTGACGCCAGGTCAGGCCGTCCTGGTGGCATTTCGGGGTGAGTACGTTCCCCTGAATAGTGACTAGCTGGGGTTCCTTCGGGTTCCCTAGCCACATTCCCTAGAAGGGACCCCTTCTAATCGGAAGCTGTGGTTCCAGGCCCGGAGCCGGCCCAGGTAGACCTTTTATTTAACCATGTTTATGAAGGTTTTTCTGTGAGGCTGTAGCTTGGGCTATGACCGTAGGGAATGCTGTCACTGACAGCCCAGTGTGACCTGAGGGTGAGTGGTTCTAGCGTTTCATTTGAAGTTGCTGGTTCTGACAGTTGTCACTGCCACTTGGCATGCACTCCCCTTAGCATGGCGGAGTTGGTATATCGTTCCCCATAACGTCGTTGACGTATTGTTGAGTTCCCTTCGAAAGGGAACGTCTCAGGTTACGACTGTAACCTATGTTCCCTGAGAACAGGGAACGAGACAATACGTCTCCCTGCCATGCCTCGGGGCTTGCCTACCGTACAGTCCCTTCAGACGATAAGGTGATTTGTCATGTGTGCAAGGCGCCCCTTTATACTTCCAGGTCGCACGTTAATCATTCACGCTAATGATTCACGGGCTGTCGCCGGTCAATATGATTGACGTGATTTGATAGTGATTTCAGACACCTGTCACGCCTGAGGCGTCCCCCCATAACGTCGTTGACGTATTGTCTCGTTCCCTGTTCTCAGGGAACATAGGTTACAGTCGTAACCTGAGACGTTTTGAAGTGCTGGAAAAAGATGTGTGACGTACTTGAAAGCATTTTAATATTTCTGCCAAACTTCCATGGTTACAAGTTAGTGTTACTACATTAAATCCATGGTGAATGACCTGTGGACTTAAAACCTATAACTAGTTCATTCAGGGAACGATGTTTCTCCTGATTTCCACGTCAGTACTGTTTGATCAGTTAATAATGGAGAAATTGTAACGCTTCTCACTAGATCTCGCAGCGATGTTATTACTTCAGTGGCGAATTCAAATGCTTTGTTTACTGGATCTCTTATGTAGTAACGGTGTCGCTTAATCAAGATCGGCTCTCGCTGCAGTGACATTCGTCCGAACCGGTCCGAACTGATAAACGGTCCGTGAAGCACAAAATAATGAGTTTCGTTCCGCTTTCATTACATTTGCCATTTGATGTTGCGCAACGTTGTGGTGTTCGCTCCAGCGCGGATTTTGGTCTATTCCATCTTTTGGACTCATTATACAACGCAATTTTCTAATGATGCAATCACAAAGCTCGCCACTTGAGGACGCCACAGACATTTAAGAAAAACTTTTTAACTTCAGACCGCAAACAACGCATATATTGCCTTTTCTAGCAGCTATTTTATTAATCGTACATCGGCTTTTACTCTTTACAATTTTGGATTGTTGCTTCAACCTAAAAAACGTCATAACACACAGGTAAGAACTTCGTAACAGTTAGTTGTAAATTGCAAATTAGTAGCACCTTACTCTCGTGCAATTGAGGAACGATCGTGATTTTGTACAAAAAAATAAAATAAAATACAGTCAAACAAACCCCTACAGTATTAAAATCGCTACATATCATTGTTTAGAAGGTTATAGTGTGCGTTATTTGTTTTCTCTTTAACTTCCTTCAGCTCTTTTCATGTTTGGGGGGTCGGATTGTACAAATTATGAAATATTCGATATCCCAATTTTGCATATCGTCCAGACAACAATTTGGATATTATCGTCTAAACGATATATCGCCCACCTCTAATGTGCAAGCTCTTGCTCGCTCGCTGTAGATTCCGGGAGATTTGAACTAATTTGCGGGCATCAGGGAGCCACTATCAATATGCGGGAGACTCGGGATGTCTGCAAAGCTTACGATGAATGGCACAGCAGCGGCCGGTGCAGTCGACATGTTTGTTTGTTGTCCTCTCATGTGTGGCCGCGCGCAGCCAATACGTAGTTTGTGTTACGTAGGCAGGTTATACGTAACGGAGGGAGGGGAATAACAGCGAGCTCATCAGACGTTTGCTAAAAATAAACATTGTTCACGAGTCCGGCAGCTCGAGTCCGAGTCGAGTCTGAAGTCGCCGTGTGTGCGACTTAAGTCGCACTCGAGTCCGAGTCTCAAACTCGAGTCCCCATCTCTGCTGTATACAGCACATGTCTATGTGTAGGGGAGGATTCCTGTCAGCTGTGTCCAGCTCCACATCTGGGGTCTTTTCGGGTTCATCCAGATGGTGCTTCTCTCTGGGCCACATTGGCCCCCGGGGCCCTTGCCAGAGTACAAGAACGAAGGGTCGTCATCAAACCTGCTGCATCCTCCTCTGTTCTCTCCACCTCAGACAGATCCAGCTGTGATTAACGGGTAGAGCTCTGTCCCTCATCCATCTTGCTCTCACCTCCTTTCCTTCTGTTTGTATGGCTCTGTGTCTTCAGGACACTTATTTCCTTCACTCATTCTTCTGTGGCTGAAGAAGGAAAATGTTCGACAGAGAGATCTGTTCCATTTCAGTTTCCCAATATCACACAAGAGTGCTGTTGTTAAATATCACCATGTCTCAGATTTAACTGTAGACCAACCGCATGATTGTAAGTGTGATTTTGCTTTTATAGTTCAATAAACATGATGTTAATATTGGGTACTTTCACAAAGGGTGGATCTGTTATGGTTTGTGGTTGTGTAGCTGCCACATAGAAATAGAAAATATTGTGCAGGTAGAGGGAAGAATGTATTCTGCTCTATCAATCTTAGAAGTCTCATAGTAAGTGAAGAAACAAAAACAATAAGGCTGCATTTACATTACATGGTTCAAGTGACCCAATTCCTATTTTTTCCTCCCATGTTGCACAGATTGGATATGACCCACAAAGGTGTAAGCAGGAAAAAAAAAACACATCCGATATTCTCAGATCGGTTTCAGGCCTCATTCATATGTGGAAATATGGATATAAATTGAATATGTGCATTTGCCTCTGCCATGTAAGTCCAAATGGCACACTTCATATTCACTTTCAGTCTTGTTGACTTACAATGGCTGCCGTGTCCACATGAGACCATAGGGTGTCCCATTTGTCACTTTAGATTTCAGAAGGGTGCTTGCGAGTGCCCCCTTTGCGGTCGATATGCACCCTTGATGATTGATGAGCGATTACAGCAGTGATCATTGCTACATTTGCCCAGAATGCAACAAGGGCTCTCCTCTTTATTCTCTGCCTTAAGAGACCAATGTGTTGCTGACCTTTAAAGATGGTGTGGAAAGCAAAAGCTTCTATTATCATTTTGTCTGAGTCTATTACAAATCACAGTTTTTACTTCCTTTTCAGCCTAAGCTTTTCCGGTTCAGTACAGCTTCCTTGGGTTGTTTCGCCATGTGTATAGTGTAAAATTGGATATAGTCAACAAATCGGAGTTGGGCATCAAGTTGGGCAAATGCAGTATAAATGCAGCCTAAGAGACTTAAAAATCAAGCATAAACTATACTTCAAGAATTGAATGATTTAGATATTTGAATTATCTTCACAGTGCCCAGGCTATAATTTGGAATATCTCTGGATAGGTCTCAAGCATGCAGTGTATGTGAGACAATCAAAGAATATTTTATGAACTATAACACTGTAAAGAAACATAGCAAAAACAGAAAGCTGGCTACAAGAAGCCTTTGGAGACTGAGTTTTGCAAATATTTTCCATTTACTGACATTTGCAAATATTTTCCATTTACTGACTTTTGCACATGCCTATTTATTTATTTATCCATCCATCCATCCATCCATCAATCCATCCATCCAAAATTTTCCTTCATTAAAATGGACTGCCTGTTTCTTTGACCAGCAGGTTTATTAAGTCACCATTGAAAATGTCTTTCTCTATGACTGAGTCAGATTCATTCATGACTACCTTAAACAGATGCACACACAATCTGTCTCTCCATCCCATAATTCTCTCTGCTTTTATATGATTGCATGCAGATATTTTATGTTTTGATTATATAATTCCATATAATCAATCACTATATAAATGGTGTTTTATTTGGATTTTGTTTTTATGTGTGTATTGGCAGAAATAATGATGATGCATTATACTGAACGCTGTGCAGTACTTTCGAAAATGTGTCATTGCAGTACTTTGCTGCCACCCATAATGTTTAATTACTGTAGCTTACGAGTCTAGAGTGTCTAGGGTGAGTCTAACATTTATAATCAAAGCAACCAGAAAGAGCTATGGAAAGAAAGAAAATAAATATGCCAGTAAATGTTCATTATATATGCAACATTTCAAATTTAAATTGCTTGTCATAAAGACTAGACAGGTAAAGAGAGAGAACACCGTAGCATTTCATACCATTTAAATTAACATTAGTTTCTCATTCTCCTTCCATGTGACATCAATAGATATTATAATAAACAAATGAAAACATAAAAGTTCCTGTCCTTTTAATGTCAACTATTTCAACACTATTATCTTCTTAATTTTTTTTTTTAAAGCATGCACTTTTGTGGATGGCTTTAAAACATTTCCTCAAGCCAATGTTGAGTGTCAATTGAATTTCCAGCATGTGTTGTTGGCGATCTGTTTTTGTGTCTATCAGTTCTGTTTTCCTCACAGATCTCTCACACACAGGACATGCTCAGCCTTGTCATTCTGTCAATAACAAATCCAACCAGGAGAGTTTCTATGGTAACCACAGCATGACATGCACGGGGCGATACAGTCGAGACACTGGATTCTGGAAAAAGAGTGGCAAAACTTGCCCACCATCAAAGGTCTCTTCACTCTATTTCTCTCTCTGAGAGCTTTGAGACCAGTTATTACTGACCCAAGACACACACTAACACATCAACTATGTTCTTTGAAAGAGAAAATACAGAAGAATGGACAGAGTTTAACAGAGAGAAAGCAGGAGAGGGAAATGAAAGTTTTCATTAAGAAGGCATCCTTTAATATCCCGGTGCTTTCTTCATAATCCATGCCTTTCATCTGTTGAATGCATTTAAAGAGGGTTTATCTGCTCTTTGCATTAGCAATTAATTAGTAGAGAGGAACATCATACGACACAGAGTGAGAGAGAGCGAAAACCAGCAAAAAAGCTCTGCCGTCTTTTGTTTGCGGCTCAGCTGGGGTAACTCAGAGAGCTCTAAAGAACCTTTCAAATTTCTCTTCTCATCTCCCATACAGAGAGGATGGCATTACCCATCATTTTTAGTCTAGCACAGTTTCAGAGCAAAATATAAACATAAGACAGTTGCATGTTAAAGGAATATTTCATCCAAACATGAACACTCTGTACACTTATTCGGCCCCATGTTGTTTTAAATGCGAATTTGGTGGCTGAACACGTCTTGTTATTTGTGAATAATCTAAATGTGTATCTCATTCATGAATGAAATAAACAAATCAGGCATCTTGTTTGTGAAACAAATGGTAATCTTATTTATTTAGTTGGTTATTTGTTTGTTTATTTATTGGAAAGAAATTAAATTAAAAACACATTAAATTGATCAAAAGTGACAGTAAAGACATGTATAATATCAAAAAATATTTCTATTTCAAATAAATGCTGTTCTTTTGAAATTTCTTTTCATCAAAGGATCATGAAATCAAATCTATTAAGGTTTCCACTAAAATATTAAGCAGCAAAATAGTTTTTATCACTGATAATAAAAATATTTTTTCTTGAGCAATAAAGCAGCATATTAGAAGGATTTCTGAAGGATCATATAATACTGAAGACTGGAGAAATGATGCTGAAAATTCTGCTTTTTCATCACAGGAATTAATGATATTTTCAAATATTTAAAAATGCAAAGTTATTTTAAATTGTAATAATATTTTACTCGTTTTTACTGTATTTTCAATCAAATAAATGGAGCCTTTGTGAACATTAGAGACTTCTTTCAAAAACCATAAAAAATCTTATAGACCCCAGACTTTTGAAAATGCCGATAGCTCGAATCAGACATTCTCATTCACAACAAGAATGACTTAATTAAAAGGGTTTCACTTTATTTTGATGGTCCCTTTAACACATTCTGTTGACTATAAGTAGCATTGCACCTACATTTCTACTAACTCTCATTAGATTATTAGTAGACCGGTAGGGTTAGGGTTAAAATAAGTTGACATGTACTTGCAAAGTTAATTATAGTTAGTAGAATGTCTGTTGGAGGACCAACACAATAAAGAGTTAGCAGATATTAAGCAGACAGTCTACTAATACTCTAATGAGAGTTAGTTGACATGTAGTTGCAAAGATACTTATAGTCAACAGAATGTTCAAAAATACCTTTTACTGCACTGACTACAGATGAAAATGTCAACCAAATGTCAAATATCTTTTATTTTGCTCTTTGGCATACAATTTGAGATTTGAGCACTTCTGACTTTCATCATGAACAAGCATTGTGGTGTGTTAGCATAAAAGCAGCATTATAGCTTCTCCAACTAAATTGCTAGTTTGAATGCAGTAATCTTGTTTGTCTTTGCAGCAGTTTCTTCTCTGGAAGACATTACACTCAGCTTGTGCTAATGTATGGCATTAGCAATATGTCTCTGGTGTGATCTAAGGGTATATGCAGGACAAAATCCTACCTCGCAACCTCTGACAGCACCATACATTATCATTTCTGTGCATAAAAAGTCCCAGTGCTTTAAACAAGATCTCTGTGAAAGTTGTGAAAGTTAGTGTTGCTCCATCAATGTCCAATAAAAACAAAAACAAAAATTCTGCAATCATACACTATGGGAGTAGTGAAAAGCACATTTTTCTTAAGGTGTGCCTTTAAGCCTCGTTGTACCCTATGCTAGTGGATATTTGATATTACACAATTTAAGCTAAACGCCAACGCTTACATGCAAATGCAAACAGGTAATGGGGGTCTGTAGGATTGGCTTTCTTTGTATTATGTGCATTGGGATCTAGCCTCAGACTCTAGTAGTGAAAGAGAGAGAGAGACAAAAAACAGAATGTGTGTTAATGTGCGCAGTCACCTGAGGCCTGACGGAGGACAGGTAATTTCAGGCTAGTGATTACAGCAGCCTGACTCTGATAAAGTGAGTGTTGTTTTACGCCAGCGCTATCATAGGGAGCCATACCGCTGTCTCAGTCTAAAAAAGCGGAGAAATTAGAGCCCCGAATCGGCCCCTACGCAAAATAACAACTACACAACATGAGACCTGTAGTACAACTGACCCAGGTTAGAATGTATAGACATGGGAATTGTTTACTAGGGAAAAACAACAGAAAAACAAGACAGCTAGAGACTCAAGCTGTAGAAAAACAATGAAGATAAATGCATGCTTGCTACCTCGGGAGGTTTGAGGGGGTTTCAGACTAACAAGTATGCACCAGGCATCATGGGTATTTAATGTTTCTTTTTTTAATTACTCCATGTTTTTCCCCTATGTTTTGGTCTCAATTCCTGATCTAGAAACAGATTTACTTTTGTGTCACATTCTACTGAGGAAAACTTTCATGGACTGAATTCTGGGATGGTAGTCTGTCCAGGGAAATAAACACTCCTTTAATAGCAAAAAAACTGTAGCTACCCCCCGCTGCTGTTTCATTAACTTCAAGGCTAAACTCTAAAAACAATGCTGTGTGTGTGTGTGTGTGTGTGTGTGTGTGTGTGTGTGTGTGTGTGTGTGTGTGTGTGTGTGTGCGTGCATGCGTGCGTGCGTGCGTGTGTGTGTTTTAAAGACGCTGGGAGAGAAAGAGTGAAACAGGGAAGTTCAACTTGCATCTCTGATAAAAGTAAATAGCCAAGGGCATCCCTGGGTAGAGATTAAAACATCAAAACTAAACGCCCTCGCTATCTAACTTCAACATATTTCTGCTTGAAAACATGAAATGTTACGTATTTTCATTAAACACACAGATGTATCTGATATGGCAACATTTATCCTGTCAATCTCTTTATTAGTGGAAAGACTGTGACTTAAGGAAGTTGTTATTACAAGGGTTATATACATTACCGTAACGCGTGCGTGCGTACGTGCGTGCGTGCATGCCTGTGTGGTTCAGGTATTCCCAACGTTGTATTGACTAAATGTCCCTACAAGGATAGTAAAAACCTGTAATTTTTGACATTGTGGGGACAGAATTTTAGTCCGCATAAGAAAAACATCCTATTAATCATACAAAATTGTTTTTGTTTTTTGGAGGGTTGGGTTTAATGTAAAAATGCAGAATGTTTTCTGTTTCTTAGAATGTAATGTTTGTAAATTACAAAAATCATTATGTCTATGGAGAGTCCTCATAAAACACAAAAAGTCAATGTTTATGAGTGCTGTGTGTTTGAGAAATGAGAAAAGGCTGAGGGGTGAATATTTGTGTATAACAACTATTCAAGTGGGGGTGTGTAAGAAAGGGGCGTTTTGCTGATGGACACGCAGGTGTGCATCCATTCCTATCCATGCCTCCAAACACATCAGGCGGCCATCATGCTCTGATGGGCCCTCCAGGGGCCGATATATCAGACAAAACACAACATGGCTCTGGAAGAGTTCAGCATTCTAGAAACCTCTAGAGTGGTTCAGAGCAGAATGATGCTGAGATCAAAACATCTTATTTTTGAATGAATCTTTGATTTTATTTTAATGCTACTTATTAATAATCAGCATTCAGGTGGCTTATATATATTTGAGCGGGTTTTGTCTTGCAGATGGAGCACCGAGACTGAAGTGTTGACAGTGGGTTGTGCATTGTTGACGAAAAGCGTGCAGCGCACCAAATCACATTTGTAAAACAGGACCTACCACAGTCAAGACCGTAAGCGTTTAACCTGTCTCCCTAAGACATCTCTCCTGAAAGCCAACTCAGTTCACACCTGCATCTAATCACATGTGCAAGCACATATGCTCACAATCCCACAGTTCACTGCTGATTGGAGGGTGTGTAGCTGTCAAATTGTATGTCTGTGAAGCTCTCTGCACCTGCTGTGTTCGCCTGGGGTTCACTGGGACAAACTGAGATACAGAGAGCTTACATTAACATAAATAAACATAATGCAAGTACATTTACATTAATTGATCTCTTATGTCTGTGCTTCATTAGCCATCACAGCCATAGTTGTTTAAACTTGGAATTCTTTAAACAAGTTATAGGTTTGTTCTTCAGGATGTCATAATTTATATCACAGGTATCTAGCACACTATTTAAAAAACTATACAACATTACAACATGCACAATAATCAGCAACTTTAATTTCCTTTTGTTCTCGGGAAGTTTAGAGCCTTAGTATTTACTATAGTATTAACTTTAATTGAAGGCCACAGATTCTTGTGGTCGATTTTAGAGATATTAATTAAAACTAAACATAGTTTTAGCATTTTATTTTCGATATATTTATATTTGTAACATTTTATTTATTTAAAGTGCCCCATTATTATTGTGTTTTTTTTTCCGAATATTACCTTTCATGCAGTAATATAGCTGTTTGTGAATATAAAAGGTCAGCAAAGTTTTAAAGATCAAAGTGCACAGCAAAAAAAGTTATTGTCTCTAAAAGAGTGAATCGATGCTGAAACGAGTCGTCAACAATTCCAGTCTCACTTCCTGTTATACCTGTGTAACAATGTAACGAATTTACATAATGCCAGGTTTTCATTGGCTTCATAGGCATGAAAGAGTTTGGTTCGTGTTGTTGACCACTTTGCATGCTCTTCATAAGGATGAAGACTCTAATTGATACGGAAAAACCGACGCCATCTCTACTGTTTGTATCACTGTGTATCAAGCGCTCAGCCTCCAGAACTGAAATTCCGATATTGTCATAGGCATTTTGTTTCCAACACACGCTAAAAGCAGTAAACCAATTACAACAGAATGGGCCGTCTGAACAAACAGAGCAAAGTAGTCTCTCGAAAATTGTTTAGAGAGATTAAATCTTAAAAAAAAAACATTTTCAGACTTTTTAGAGAAATTAGATGATGTACAATGTATATTATTGTACATCATATATATATTATATATTTATATTAAAAAATAAATTTTTTACCTTGGAAATTAGAAACCTTTAAAATAGCATAATAAGGGCATACAAAATGGAATTTTAATATAAACCATTTAACAGTTATCTGCCATAACATTAAAATGTTGTTTTGGCTTATCAATACTGGCAGGAATTTAAAAAACAGTGCATCCCTTATTAGAACAAACTGAATTTGGTTCTGACGGTAAATGTGCTATTCAAAATGCATAATATAGCACCAGGACAATTAATAATTCTATTTGAAAATTCAGGATCAGATAACACTCTTCCAGGAGTAGGACATCAATCTGTCAAATAAATTAGTTATTTGTTCCCATTTACAGCAAGTTTGACAGGACTTATCAACATTTCCACAATTAGCTCTAATTCTTTTCACAATAGTATAATGGAACAATGGTTAAAAAAAATCTGTATCTACTAATTTCTCTCTCTCTTTCTTTCTTTCTTTCTTTCTCTCTCTCTCTCTCTCTCTCTCTCTCTCTCTCTCTCTCTCTCTCTCTCTCTCTCTCTCTCTCTCTCACTTCTTCTTTTCCTCTGATTGTTTTCATAGTCAGTAAATTAATGGTTTTATAGGTTGTCAGACTCTTATTAATTATAAACTGTACCAATGTGAAAATAAATGATCGTCCAGACTCCAAACTTACGTGCCAGCTCTCAAGACTAAGGCTCTGCCTATACTCTTTTGACTAATAATTGCTATTATGGCAGTCTGATTTATTTACTTTCCTGTGTCAGAGAGACAAAATTACAAATAAATAATAAACACTGCAAGGAAAGAGACATACAAGCATGCTACAGGATGGCGAAAAGGTACTAGAAATCCCTTGCGGCTTTGCGTTTGTGTTTATGGCGACTTTTAATGTACTGAAAAACCCAACATGAAAACTGAAAGGTCTTCTTTCTTTCATGAGGAAAAAATAAGGTTAGAAAGGAGGGGGTTGTTGGGTGAAAAAAAAAAATTGTTCAACACACAAAACAAGAGTGCATTTCATTTAGCTGTTAATTACTCTAATGGAGTCCTTTTGTGGGCTGCAGTGATGGCAGCATGTGGGGAAGAGAACGAATAGAAGTGAAGCAGAAGTTTCCATTGTATCCCATGAGCTCCAGGCTTAGAGAAGCAGGGCTGGTAATTAGTTTAACCCTCTTCGTTTCACTTTGCACCAGGATAGGGTCTTTAGTCGAGACAAAAAAGCACTGCCTACGTAGTTCTCATGCCACTGGTGGGGAGGCTGCATTAAGTCCCTGCTGGTAAAAGCCAAGGTAGTTGCTATGGAATCAGTTCCAATGCCTTTGAGATAGGTTAGGAGGCAAGAACTTACCACCACCCCTCATGACATCAAGGGGTTCATAAAAGAAATGCCTGAATTAGATGCTTAAAGAGGTGAGAAAGAGGACTGTTTTATGTGAACAATAGAAGAGAGGAAAGCCTTTCTAGAAATACTGAATGAAAATTATGTGGTGTGAATCTGATTATGAGTGCCATCATACTGCAGAGAGTATACTTGTTACCGATAAAGAAGATGTGGCCACAGGAAAATCAAAAATGAGAACAGAGAGAGAATGGAATTCCTTTACATTACAGAGAATGAGTGCCTGAGGAAGTTTCTGATATGTACAGTATCTGGTCATAGTGGGCAGAATGAGCTGCTTAGGCAAAAGGTCAGTGAAAATGTATTACTTTCTCAAGATTGAATGATTCCAGAAGATTTGTAATAACACACTCAAATCAAATGGACTACTCTACTTTTATGGTACTTTTATATGCTTATGTTTACAATAGTCTCATTTTATTCACAAATGAAAATATCACACAAATTTAAACAAGGGTGTAAATTACAGTATTTTCTTCAGCTAATATTCATATTGCTCCCACAATCAGTATCATTTTTCATTTATTTGTTTATTTTGGAATATTTTAAGAGCCATTTTCTGTAATTCAAATATTTTATGTCATGTCTTTTTGCAACTTACACAGAAAAAAAGCTGAACAATTTAGCCCTACAACATACAGGTTAGTTTTAACTATTTCACAGTTTAGTTATTCAGGAAACTGTATTAAAAAATTCAAAGCAGTTTTCAATAGGAACTTACCTGGTAATATAGGGTCCTTTTGTAACCATACAGTAGTAACCATACTAGAACAGCCGCTAATACAGTAGTACTAACATTGATGACGCAATTATTAGGTAGGTAGGGATTTGACACTCAGAAGTCAATGAGCTGTCCCTCAAAATAAGCAGAACACATTCTCACACAGAGACACATTTTATTTGGTGAACTCCTCCTCTGTGTTTCTTCTGAAAAGACTGTCTATCCACTTTGAGTGGCACTAACACCATCTTTTTCTTTTCTTGTCTCTTAATCCATGTCAGAGTTCCTCACAGGTTTTCTTCTCAATCACCGCTTGTTCTTTATTGTGGTTCTTGAGAGGTGGTCGTTTACACCTCGCTGAGCAAGCTCAATGCCTTTCGCCCCCATGGCTGCCATTTTGTTCGACCCATAGACCTGTGTGAATGAACTCCCTTTTCCTCTTGCCCTGTGAAAGAGAGCACTAAATCTCTCTCGTCTAATCACGGTGCTACAGCGCGGATGGATGAAACTGAGGCCGTCCCCGTCTTTGTTTGTGCCCCTGACCATCTTGATACGGCTGGCATTTTCTGGCACCATTTAAAGCCCAGAGGCTTTTTAATTTGCTCTCTATTGACTCTCGCTTAATTGGGTTTGTTGGCGGCATCCAGGATTCGCTCCTAAGTTCAGAGATGTTAAACCCAAATTGTATTCGCAGACATACACAAAAGTACGTCGCCACCCCAACCAGGCAAAGCCTAAAAGCCCCCTGGGAGAAATGCTAACGGAAAGGAATGGGGAGGAATAGTGATAAAAAGAGATGGCGAAAGGGGGAAATTGAGGAGATGTCGGTCTTTGAGGAATTTAAAGGAATTAACTGACTCGCTCAGAAATTGATTTTATGTGTTTTGTTTTTGTGTGGCTTTTTTCTTGTCCCTGGATGCCTTTTGCTACTTTTGTATGTTTTCACATGTACATTTGTGTTTTTTGTGCAAATTAGGGCATCACAGTTATGGCAAATTGTCAATTATTCTGTGATTTGTTAAAGAAACAGTTATTTTTATTATCAATTAAATTGTTTAATATTTTTGCAAACTGTGATATGTTGTTCAGGATTCTTGAATGAACTGAATGAAGTTCAAAAGAACAGAATTTATTTAAAATGGAAATCTTTTGTAACATTATACATGTCTTTACTGTCACTTTTGATTAATTTAATGCGTCCTTGCTGAATAAAAGTGTTAATTTCATTTTCTTTTTTTAAAGACTTTTGAATGGTAGTGTAAATGCCTCTGATTTACCACTGCAGTCATATGCAAAACAGAAAGGTCTGTGATTGGTTATAATGCTCAACTAGTTCCAAAAAACACATCTACAGAGTTATGCAGTAATCAACTGTCATGATTCTGCCATCATGTCTCTGTTTTCTCTGGTCTTTTGGCAGGATCATGGCAGACCCATGTTTTATGTACAAGCGCATGGTCTGTTATTTGGGCCATGTGCTTGTGTTGTCTCGTCTCGTAACCCCGCCCCCTTGTTATCCTCGTCTTGTGATTAGTGTCTAGTCAGTTTCACCTGTCCTCGTCATTAGTGTTCCCTATTTAATCCCTGTGTATTTGCTGTCCTGTGCGATTCATTATCATACGTTGTGTGATTCTAGCTGTGAGTATCTTGTTGAGAGTCTTGTCTAAAGAAGTGTTTTGTTCCTGTCATAGTTGTTATTTACCGTCTGAGTATTTATCTTTGTCAAGTCGATCCTGTCTTGTTTTGCCCCATCGTGGGTTTTGTTTTCTGTTTTTGTCTTTAATAAACCCCTGTTTAAGTTATTTTTTGTCTGCAATTGGGTTCATCTGCTATCCACATAACAGAATGAATCGCCCAATACAGAACCCAGCGGACAGTATATATTCGCCTGTCAATTGCCAGTCGGACCCTAAGGATTGGTGGTACCAGGCTATCGCTGACGCAAAGAGGGGCAAACTCCCGATTCCCGCCCAGGGACAGCGATCGGTAAGGGAGTATGCTCGGGTCGCGAATGAAAGGAGGTTTTTCTTACCAGAACTCCTCCTTAACCGCTACCTCGTCGCAGGTCTCAACTCCCCTCCACCCCTGGCCGAACGGGAGGAGCTGGTGACCCGTCCGTTCACGGAGATGGTGGATCGTTTATCGCGGAGAGAGTCACAGACACCCTCGAGCTCACCATCTGCCAAGCTGCCTGTGATCCCGGAGGGTCGTATGATAGGCGTTGCGACGCTTGGGGACCAGGCTGGTTCCCCCACGACTCCAGAGGCATCTTCCACACCCACTGACCTCCGTGGTAAACGAGGGAGACGGGTTTCTTGGGATTCCCCCTCGGAGTCATCGTCATCTGAGCTCACTCTACCAGAAGTGGTCTTCCCAGTTCCTGTTTTGTTTTCCACTGAGCCCGTCCAGCCGATCACGAGTCCTGCTGTGGCCATTGCTTCCCGACCTAGGAGAAAGAGGAGGAAGAGGGGAGCCTCCCATCCTTCGTCAAGCGCTGTTCCAGAGCCCGCTACTGCAAGCGCTGTTCCAGAGCCCGCTACTGCAAGCGCTGTTCCAGAGCCCGCTACTGCAAGCGCTGTTCCAGAGCCCGCTACTGCAAGCGCTGTTCCAGAGCCCGCTACTGCAAGCGCTGTTCCAGAGCCCGCTACTGCAAGCGCTGTTCCAGAGCCCGCTACTGCAAGCGCTGTTCCAGAGCCCGCTACTGCAAGCGCTGTTCCAGAATCAGCAGCTGGTTGCTCGGCTACTGAATCTGCCTCTGTGAGAGCTGCGGCCGATCAAGCTGCAGAAGCAGTCCTGCAAGCGGTGTCTGCTCGTAAGCAGATGCCTATCATTGTTGCTGCCGAGACTCTAGCAAGCTACCTTGCCAAGCTTGTCAAGATCCTCGATGTGCCCGTCATGTCTTGTCCCGAGCCCACTGTGTCTGTGAGCGCTGCACCCAAGCCTACCACTGTGAGCGCGGCACCCAAGCCTATCCCTGTGAGCGTTGCACCCAAGCCTACCACGGAGAGCGCTGCACCCAGTCCTGCCCCTTCGCCTGCCATGTCCCCCGTCAGGGGTCCCGTTTCCTCATCCTCTGTGTCCGCCATGTCTGAATCTGTTGCTGCTACCACTGAAGCAGTATCCCGGACTGTTTCCCCGTACTGTTTCCCCTGTCGCCACTAGTCCCCGGACTGTTCCCCCTGTCACCACTAAACCCCGGACTGTTTCGCCCAAGCCCCGTCCTTGTGTGTCTTCCTCCAAGTCCCCCCGGATTCCCCGTCCTCAGTCCTCGTCCCGAAGACCCAAGACCCCTGTCCCGCCCATCCATCCTGGACTGTCTCCCAAAGACTTTGTGTTTCCTCCACCTCCTCTACCCTGTTTGTTGTTTTTGATGTTTCACCCTAACCCTGTTATTGTTTTTTCATGTTTGCCTTTATTAGTGTTTTCCATGTTTTGTTGGTTCGTGTCTTTGTCACAGTCTGTCATGTCCCGTGTTTAGTTTCCCTTTGAGGAGCGTCTGGAAGCCGCTCCTTAAGGTGGGGGTTCTGTCATGATTCTGCCATCATGTCTCTGTTTTCTCTGGTCTTTTGGCAGGATCATGGCAGACCCATGTTTTATGTACAAGCGCATGGTCTGTTATTTGGGCCATGTGCTTGTGTTGTCTCGTCTCGTAACCCCGCCCCCTTGTTATCCTCGTCTTGTGATTAGTGTCTAGTCAGTTTCACCTGTCCTCGTCATTAGTGTTCCCTATTTAATCCCTGTGTATTTGCTGTCCTGTGCGATTCATTATCATACGTTGTGTGATTCTAGCTGTGAGTATCTTGTTGAGTCTTGTCTAAAGAAGTGTTTTGTTCCTGTCATAGTAGTTATTTACCGTCTGAATATTTATCTTTGTCAAGTCGATCCTGTCTTGTTTTGCCCCATCGTGGGTTTTGTTTTCTGTTTTTGTCTTTAATAAACCCCTGTTTAAGTTATTTTTTGTCTGCAATTGGGTTCATCTGCTATCCACATAACATCAACACTTAGTTAACAGCAGAAAAAAATTGTTAATTAATTGAATAAATAATCTTGATTTCTGATTATGTTTGCAGCTCTAGTGGATATTTGAATATGAAAGTCTGACAAAAATGAACCAAATATTTGGTAGTAGCAGTGTCAAACGAAATACATATTCTCTTCCAATGAAGGAACGCAGATGTGAACGTCCCTCTATCTGTGTGAACATGGATGAAAATGAAGCCACTCTACATTAGGACATTTTAAAGTGAAAATCTGAAGAGAAAAAGTCTAATTTCTCCAAATATCTTCCTCTTTCTTGCTATCAACACATTTGATGGAGCCAGTTTTGACATCTACACTAAAGGTGATACATTTATATGCCAAAAGCCCCACAAACACCCAAAGTCTAGAAGTGTTTCCTTCATCTCTGCGTATGTTTGAATGAGATGTCCTGCTCTTTATACTGGCCTTAGCGACTGCAGTAGCTTCTCCGCAGCATCGATTTCTCATACACACACACAGCCACACATAGTCCAGATAATTCTGCAAATCCGGCCAATGCAGGCGGTATATTGGGAATCTGATTAAACGGTGCTATGCGCATCAGTGCCGCTGTCTAAGCTACATGTTCAAAGTGCTCACAAAATGTGTGTCTTTCATGCTATGGTGCATCTGCCTGGATAACACTATTGGCTTCACATCAGCACAAGAGCAGGAGGAGAACAGTGGATTAGCTCACAAAGCAAGCCTTTTCTATTACTGTCCTTTTTCCCCCACAATCTCTCTCACCCACCTATTTCATACACCTTTTTCTCTCTACAAAATGTCACACCTATTTTTCCGCTTGTTGCATTCCTCTTTCTATCTAGTTCCCTGTTTCTTTCTTTCTCTGGCCCAACAATTATGCCCTAAACTCATCTCACCCAGGCGGTCAGGATGAAATTGATTTGCCATTATGTTCAAGTTCAGGTACCTCTGGCGGCCCTGCAGCATGGCTGTGGTGGTTGAGAGTAGTTAGTGTGTATATGCCCTAGGCTGTTTTCTCAGACTAAGCTAGCACCTTCTCAAATTTAATATTTAATATCATATTTAATATTTTAATAATCTAAAGAACCCTTTTTTAAGTTATTTTATTTAGGTGGATTTTATTTATTTTTTTCCAATGAGCTCCTTGGATAAAAACTCTCTTGCAGAGACCATAGAATTTCCTGTGAACTATGAGACGGGTTTAAAGCCCAAAAGTTATGATGTCATAAGTGAACATTTGTAATAGGTGGTTTGCAGTCACGTGATTGTGATGATGCGCAAAATTCAGATGGAGGGCAGGAAGTGAAGAGCAGAATGGATGGAGGAAAGTCCGTACTGTACTACTTTAGACGCTATTAAAAGAGACAGATATAAACAAAAAATCGAAACATATGTTGGACCTGATCCTTACGTTATGAAGAGGAGCGATTTTTCAACTGAATTGAAAGATTTGCCTGCCATTGAGGCGGTAGATATCAGCAACTACCTTGTCTTACAGACATACTTTGACTTTACAAAGTTCGGAAACTGGTACGTTACACAAACATAGCCACATAAGTTGTATTAACTCACCTTTGATGAAGTGATCACTGCACACACGGGCATTTTCCGATTCGGCTCCTCCCGACCGCAAACGTAGGTTTGCAAGCCATTTTTACCGGTGTTTTTCTGTCAATTTCTTGCATTTTTCCCCCTTATGAACAACAACTTTTGGTACATGATAAAAACTCCTCGTGGTTTCTCGGTTTGATCGATTTGAGCAACAATAAACGACGCAAAACATAGGCATTTTGAGTTTATTATAGTGCTTCCTAAATATAGCAAATCACTTCCTGCCCTCCATCTGCATTTCGTGCCATGGCAACGCAGTGACATGACTGTATCAATGTTCAGGGAAGAAGGAGGCGGGAACCGGCGAACATTTAACAGACTTTATTTAAAATAAAACAAACAAACCAAAATACCGCCAGCAGCCCCTCGCGGACGACTGCTGGCTACCGAAAATAAACATAACTGCCAGCAGCCCCTCGCGGACAACTGCTGGCTAAAATAAAATACAAATACAATAACCAAACACAACTAAAATACAGGCCTGTTCCTCTCTCAATCATCAACGTCGTCGCTCCTCCTTTATGCTTCCGCTCCTCCGTGAGAGATGCGAGACTGGTGTGCTTCACAGGTGTTGCTCGTTAGCAATCGCACCACCGGCCTCGCGCCGTTCTCTCACATCCCTCGGCCGTCCTGTTCGCCACAATGACATCATATGCAAACAAGCTATCCACCTTTTTCCTGGTTAGCGAATTTACCCATGATTCATAGCGGGTTTGAACGCTTTGAACATAGTGAACACACTTATATAGAGAAATGCACACTTCATACGAATTAAGCAGAGAGCAGCCCATTTCTGTTTGTTTTTAATTATTTTGTTTAAAAGTAGACATTTTAAGCTTTCTATAGGCCTATATATACTTCTCAGGTCTTTGAGGCAAATCTTATACGCTGAGTTTCGGTTGATTAATTGAGACGCGCTAAAGTTCACTCGCCCGCGCCTCCGTTTCCTGATTATATTGTCTACTATATTTGCTTCTTATTTGCTCTTATTTATTATTCCAGGCAATTTGTTGATGAAAAATTGATTAAAATGAAGATACAATTTATACTAAACGAAATTCACTTTAAAGAAAGGCTTTCTACAAAACAAAACTTAATAAGTGGTCAAAATCATGTCTGACCCATTCCAAATGTTTTCTGATGTATTGGGCATCTTGTGTCATGATCCTGGCCTTCTTTCCCCTTACTCTGTCTCCCCTTTCTGGACACATACATGTACACTCGCTGATTACCACACCATTCATCACGCACGCACGCATCTCTCTCATTCATTACGCTCACACATCTCTCTCCTCACTCCCAGCTGTCTCCACTCTCTACTCGTTAGCATGTCATCCTTTCCACACCTGTTCTCTCTTTCTCTAATTATCTCTGCTTCTTTTACCCCTGCTTTCCCCTGTCTCTTTGCCAGATTATTTCGTGAGTAATGCGTATGAGGTTTCTGTGCACTTACCTATCGTTCCTGTCTTGTCCTATCCTGTCCAGTGCTCTGCGGAGTTTGTTCAGCCACACTGTGTTTGCGACTAAGCTGTGCTTGTTACAGAGTTCCTGCCCAGTACCCGTCCTACATTGTCTGGTGATACCTGACCTTCTGTGAGTACCTGGGTTGGCTGGCACCGCTTCAGTGTTGTCTACCACCGAGATCGTTCTGCTATCTGTACGGAGGACCCTTATTACTTTCTGTCATCCCTGCTCCGTTGGAGGGCTCTCAGTTACACTTATAATTGAACTTTCAGTTCTAAATCCTCTGGACAGCATTTTCTGTTTATTAAAGACTGTACTGCTGCATTTCGCCTTTGGGTCGTCCTTCTCTCCACATCACAGAATAATCTGGCCAAACTATGGACCCAGCGAGTGGCAATCACTTTCAGTCAACCGTCGAACTTCAGGGTGCGATGCTGGGCCGGCATGAAGAGGAGCTTACTGCCGCGAGACAAGCCGTTGAGTCCCTATCAGCCCAGGTATCAAGTCTCTCCACTCAACTTCGCCACCTGCATCATGGGGCACCTGTTTCACTGGATCATCACGAGACACCGGAACCATGGGTCAACAATCCTCCGTGCTTCTCGGGTGAGCCTACTCAATGTCGTGCCTTCTTGACTCAGTGCGAGGTTGTCTTTTCTCTCCAGCCCTTGACCTATGCTTCGGATCGAGCCAGAGTCACTTTCATTATATCACTCCTGGCTGGACGAGCCCGTGAATGGGGAGCAGCCAACTGGGAGGCTGAGGTGGACTGTGTGTTTAACTTTTCCCAGTTCAAGGCCGAGATGATCCGTGTCTTCGACCTCTCTGCTTATGGGGAAGAGGCTTCTCGTTTACTCTGCCAAGGTAGACGCTCTGCTGCGGATTTCTCTATCGAGTTTCGCACTCTAGCTACCACTAGTGGCTGGAATGAGCTGGCCTTGGTGGCTCGCTTCCAGGAGGGGCTTAATTCCGAGCCTAAGGATGAGATCTTCGCTCGAGGGGTGCCAACTCGTCTTGACTCCCTAATCGACCTGGCTATCCATATTGAGAAGCGCTTCGACCTTCGCCGCCGGGCACGCAGTCTTGAGTCTTCTCTGCTCTCTTCTCCACCTACCACTTTTTCACTTCGCCTCCTACTGGTCCAGAGCCTGAGGCGATGCAGCTCGGAGGATTACGCATCTCCACAAAGGAACGGGAGCGGAGAGTAACCAACCGCCTTTGTATGTACTGTGCTTCACCCAGTCACTTTGTCAAGACGTGCCCGGTAAAAGCCAGGGCTCGCCAGTAAACGGAGGGCTACTGGCGAGCGCTTCTTCCAGGGACTCTCCATCGAGGTCATGTACCACTCTGCCTATTTCTCTCCACTGGCCGGGCTTCTCTGTCACCAGCTCAGCCCTGATAGATTCCGGGGCGGAGAGGAATTTCGTTGACGAGGCGTGGGCTCAAGAGCAAGGTATTCCTCTCATAGACTTAAGAGACTCCACCCCCCTTTTTGCCCTAGATGGTAGTTCCCTTCCTAGGATTCAGAGGAAGACCGTCCCTCTCTCCCTTACTGTCTCGGGGAACCACAGAGAGACTATTTTTTTATTTATTTTTTGTTCGCCCTATTGTCCCGTGGTTTTAGGACTCTCCTGGTTGGTTCAACATAATCCTCAAATCAATTGGGCTAACAATTCTGTTTTGTCTTGGAGATTGTCTTGTCATGTCGAGTGTTTAACCTCTGTCTCTGTTTCTCAGGAAGAACCAAGTCATTTGTCAGGAGTGACGGAGGAGTATCACGACCTGCGCGAGGTGTTCAGTCGCTCCCGAGCCACTTCTCTTCCTCCTCATCGACCGTACGATTGTAGCATCTACCTCCTCCCGGGTACAATGCCTCCACGGGGTAGACTTTATTCTTTGTTAGCCCCCGAACGCGAAGCACTCGAGAACTACCTTTCCGAGTCTCTAAATGCGGGTACCATTGTACCGTCTTCATCACCGGCCGGAACGGGTTTCTTTTTTGTTAAAAAGAAGGATGGTTCTTTGCGTCCCTGCATAGACTACAGAGGGCTGAATGAGATCACTGTCAAGAATCGTTATCCCTTGCCACTGATGTCGTCAGCTTTTGAACTACTGCAGGGAGCAAAGTTTTTTACTAATCTCGACCTTCGTAACGCATACCATCTCGTGCGCATTAAGGACTGCGACGAATGGAAGACCGCCTTTAACACGCCCCTCGGCCACTTTAAATACCGGGTTCTACCGTTCGGTCTGGTCAACGCTCCTGCTGTGTTTCAAGCCCTCGTCAATGATGTCCTTCGGGACATGCTAAATATTTTTGTCTTTGTTTATCTCGACGACATTCTGATTTTTTCACCATCTCTCGAAGTGCACGTCCAACATGTTCGTCGGGTCCTCCAGCGTTTGCTGGAGAATCGACTCTTTGTTAAAGCCGAGAAGTGCTCTTTTCACGCTCCCTCTGTTACGTTTCTCGGTTCGGTCATTTCAGCGGAGGGGATCAGTATGGATCCTAATAAGGTTCAAGCTGTTATCGACTGGCCCGTTCCTGACTCTCGTGTCGCGCTTCAGCGGTTTCGCTAATTTTTATCGCCGTTTTATTCGTAACTTTAGTCAGGTGGCCACTCCTCTCACCGCCTTGACTTCAGTTAAGTCTAAGTTTGTGTGGTCAGTTTCTGCTCAGCGCGCTTTCGATTTTCTTAAATCCCTTTTCACGTCCGCCCCTATTCTGCTCACTCCCGACGTCGCGAGGCAATTTATCGTCGAGGCCGAAGCTTCTGAGGTGGGGGTCAGGGCTGTTCTTTCCCAGCGCTCGTCAGTAGATGAGAAAGTACACCCCTGTGCATTCTTTTCTCATCGCCTCTCGCCCACGGAACGCAACTACGACGTCGGGAACCGTGAATTACTCGCCATACGCTTGGCATTGGGAGAATGGCGTCAGTGGTTAGAGGGAGCTCCGGTTCCTTTTGTGGTTTGGACGGACCACAGAAACCTCGAGTATATTTGTTCTGCCAAGAGGTTAAACACTCGTCAAGCTCACTGGGCTTTGTTTTTCACGCGTTTCGATTTCACCATCTCTTATCGTCCCGGGTCGAAGAACGTAAAGCCCGACGCGCTTTCCCGCCTCTTCGACTCCTCGACTTCCACCACTGCACAGGAGGAGATTATTCCCTCCGACTGTGTAGTGGGCGCGGCTGTCTGGGGAGTCGAGAAGTTGGTAAAGCGCGCCCTCACTCGCACCACCGTTCCGCGAGGCTGTCCAGAGCGTCTTCTGTTTGTTCCTGTCTCTGCGCGCTTAGCTACTCTCCAGTGGGGCCACTCCTCTAAATTATCAGCCCATCCCGGCGTCCGGGGCACACTCGCTTCCATCCGTCAACGTTTTTGGTGGCCAAGGTTGGAACGTGACGCACGTCGTTTTATCGCCTCCTGTCCTGTTTGTGCCCAAACCAAGGCCGGTAATTCGCCCCCAGCCGGTTTGCTTCGCCCCTTACCGGTCCCTTCACGCCCCTGGTCACACATTGGACTCGATTTTATCACCGGTCTTCCCCTGTCTGCAGGGAACACGGTCATTTTAACAGTCGTTGACCGCTTCTCTAAATCCGCGCATTTTATCCCTCTCGCCAAGCTCCCCTTTGCCAAGGAGACGGCTCAGATCATGGTCGATTATGTTTTTAAGTTTCACGGTCTACCCACCGATGTGGTTTCAGATAGAGGACCACAGTTCGCCTCTCAATTTTGGAGGGAGTTCTGTCGTCTAATCGGTGCTTCCACTAGCCTTTCGTCCGGGTTTCATCCCCAAACTAACGGTCAGGCTGAACGAGCCAATCAAATTATCGCCTGCATTCTCCGCAGTCTAGCCCACCGCAATCCCTCGTCTTGGTCAGAGCAACTCGCCTGGGCAGAATACGCACACAATTCGCTTCCCACTTCTGCCACAGGTCTCTCACCGTTCCATTGCTGCCTGGGTTATCAACCTCCGTTGTTCACCTCGCAAAGTTCGGAGTCTGATGTTCCATCCGTACAACTGTTTATTGACCACTGCAAATGTACGTGGAGGGGGGTGAGATCAGCACTTTGTCGCTCGAGGAGACGCATGAGTTACACTGCTAACAAACGGCGCGTTAAGAGTCCCCTCGCTCATCGATGATTTCCTCCGGTCTCGTCAGTCTCCTTCCTCGGGAGCGCCAGGAGGCACTCGTTGAGGGAGGGGTACTGTCATGATCCTGTCCTTCTTTCCCCTTACTCTGTCTCCCCTTTCTGGACACATACATGTACACTCGCTAATTACCACACCATTCATCACGCACGCACACATCTCTCTCATTCATTACGCTCACACATCTCTCTCATCACTCCCAGCTGTCTCCACTCTCTACTCGTTAGCATGTCATCCTTTCCACACCTGTTCTCCCTTTCTCTAATTATCTCTGCTTCTTTTACCCCTGCTTTCCCCTGTCTCTTTGCCAGATTATTTCGTGAGTAATGCGTATGAGGTTTCTGTGCACTTACCTATCGTTCCTGTCTTGTCCCGTCCTGTCCAGTGCTTTGCGGAGTTTGTTCAGCCACACTGTGTTTGCGACTAAGCTGTGCTTGTTACAGAGTTCCTGCCCAGTACCCGTCCTACATTGTCTGGTGATACCTGACCTTCTGTGAGTACCTGGGTTGGCTGGCACCGCTTCAGTGTTGTCTACCACCGAGATCGTTCTGCTGTCTGTACGGAGGACCCTTATTACTTTCTGTCATCCCTGCTCCGTTGGAGGACTCTCAGTTACACTTATAATTGAACTTTCAGTTCTAAATCCTCTGGACAGCATTTTCTGTTTATTAAAGACTGTACTGCTGCATTTCGCCTTTGGGTCGTCCTTCTCTCCACATCACATCTTGATCCTATCTGACTCATCTCATGTGGTTCCATTTTCATATAATCAACATAGATGAAATAAAAAAAAAACATTATATTGTGAAACATAAATTTAAAACGTATGTTTTAGTTTTTTTTAACTTATATTTAAACGTCACACCGCTCCGCTTTGCACACATGCTCTGGTGTGTAGCCTATACATGCATGTCTGCGTGCATGAGATGGAGGGGTGCGATTTTCGAATAATAATTGACTAATACCCAGCGATCTTCGAATATTATTTTTGCATGAAATGACCATCCCTACTGGTAACGTATTAGGCGTTTGTCAACAAAATGGTGTGAACAGACATACACATTTTTCGGTGGATGCTTCAGTTTTAGCGCAGCTAACCAAAAACGTCTCAGGTTACGACTGTAACCTATGTTCCCTGAGAACAGGGAACGAGACAATACGTCAACAACGTTATGGGGAACGCCTCAGGCGTGACAGGTGTCTGAAATCACTATCAAATCACGTCAATCATATTGACCGGCGACAGCCCGTGAATCATTAGCGTGAATGATTAACATGCGACCTGGAAGTATAAAGGGGCGCCTTGCACACATGACAAATCACCTTATCGTCTGAAGGGACTGTACGGTAGGCAAGCCCCGAGGCATGGCAGGGAGACGTATTGTCTCGTTCCCTGTTCTCAGGGAACATAGGTTACAGTCGTAACCTGAGACGTTCCCTTTCGAAGGGAACTCAACAATACGTCAACGATGTTATGGGGAACGATATACCAACTCCGCCATGCTAAGGGGAGTGCATGCCAAGTGGCAGTGACAACTGTCAGAACCAGCAACTTCAAATGAAACGCTAGAACCATTCACCCTCAGGTCACACTGGGCTGTCAGTGACAGCATTCCCTACGGTCATAGCCCAAGCTACAGCCTCACAGAAAAACCTTCATAAACATGGTTAAATAAAAGGTCTACCTGGGCCGGCTCCGGGCCTGGAACCACAGCTTCCGATTAGAAGGGGTCCCTTCTAGGGAATGTGGCTAGGGAACCCGAAGGAACCCCAGCCAGGCACTATTCAGGGGAACGTACTCACCCCGAAATGCCACCAGGACGGCCTGACCTGGCGTCAGTACATAGACACTAGTCTGGCCAAATCCTGTCTGTCTGAAGACAGAGCCTCTGGACAACAAAGCCTTAAGAAAGGCATCCAACCCGAGGGACTGCGAAGCTGGCAGTGAACCACTCGGCCCGGATCTCAGAGACGGGATATCCCGGAGAGTATGACTCAGCATAGTGCTTTCCAACCCTTGCTAGCGAGGGGAGTTTCTCTACTCGATCCACGGATCAACCCAGTGTCTGTGTTTCAAAACACTGAGGAGGCCTGTGAAGGCCTAAGGGCTGATCTAACTGGGAGGCCTCACGAGAGGCCTACGACCGTCTGACCAGACTCAGGAAGCCGCATGCTCATAGAGACCCTCGGTGAGGGGAGCACAGGTCTGCCTGGTAGGCAAACCAGGCTGTAGGCAGAAAAAGTTCCGGGAGGGAACCAATAGCAGAGAATGAACACTTTAGCGAGCCAGGGCGCAAGCTCGCCTTCAGCAGCTGCCTATTAAGGCTAGCTGAAACTGATAGCAAGAGACCACTAGCTTCATAAACCCAGCACCACTAGGGAACGTTACAGGGAGGCCCGGAGAGGCCTACTACCTGATAGCCAACGTAAGTGGGAATTCACCTTCAGAGAGGCCCGTGAGGCCTACTACCTGATAACCACAGTAAGTGGGGTGCTCACCTTCAGGGAGGCCCAGAGAGGCCTACTACCTGAAAACCACAGTATGTGGGGTGCTCACCTTCAGAGAGGCCAAGAGAGGCCTACTACCTGATAACCACAGTACGTGGGAACTCACCTTCAGGGAGGCCCGGTGAGGCCTGCTACCTTACAACCACAGTATGTGGGGAGCTCACCTTCAGGGAGGCCTGGTGAGGCCTACTACCTGACCGTACTCATTCAAGGAGGCCTGGAGGAGCCTACTACCTGATAATCACAGCATGTGGGAACTCACCTTCAGGGAGGCCTGGTGAGGCCTACTACCTGACACCCAAAATATTTGGGCGCTCACATTCAGGGAGGCCCAGAGCGGCCTACTACCTGACAGCCACAATATTTGGGAGCTCACATTCAGGGAGGCCCAGAGAGGCCTACTACCTGATAGCCAACTTAAGTGGGAATTCGCCTTCAGGGCGGCCGGCTGAGGCCTACTACCTGATACCCAAAATATTTGGGCGCTCACATTCAGGGAGGCCCAGAGCGGCCTACTACCTGACAGCCACAATATTTGGGAGCTCACATTCAGGGAGGCCCAGAGAGGCCTACTACCTGATAGCCAACTTAAGTGGGAATTCGCCTTCAGGGCGGCCGGCTGAGGCCTACTACCTGATAACCATCTTAAGTTGGAATTCACCTTCAGGGAGGCCTGAGTGGCCTACTACCTGATAACCACTGTTAGCTTTGAGCCCTGAGTCCGGGTGATAGTATAAGGTGGCCTGCTAAGGCCAGCCAGCTGGGGACTCGCCTATCAGGGAGGCCTGGTCGGGCCTACTAGCTAATAGCAAGTCATATTCTGCTATAAAGTACACTGTTGGGAACCATACTACACAAGCATAATTTACTAATGGGCTTCCAGTAGCGCTATAAGGTATGTCCCACAATGTTGGGACTCACCTCCGAGGAGGCCTGTTTAAGGCCTACTACCCATCAGTGAGTCAACTGCCCGAACCACCAAGGCCAACCACGTAAAGTGAGCTGGCCTACAGTGCCCTCTAGGGGGCTGTCCAATCAAGGAGGCCTGCTGAGGCCTACTACCTAATGGCGCAGCCTTCGTTGGCAGCAAAGCTGTTTACGCAGCGCCTACAGCATCCTGGTGCCTAATCACATTGCCCATGGCAGTGTACTCCGCAAAAAAGCTAGCACCCTTAAAACAAGGGGAGTACAACATACGCCACTCTGCCTCAACGGAGGCCCCATTAGTCAGGGGCCTACCATCTATGCATGGGCGTCAGCTCAGGGCAATGCTCTGGCTTCAGGGGAGCGTACTTCGACCAAAGAAGAAGTGAAGCTTACTTCATACTCGACCCGAGCCATAGTGGTGCGAGGTAGGATAAACAGAACTGGGAGTGAAGTGCTCAGACCTACCCTGTATCACAGGGGGATACTCACACCTCACCCTGAGGTTACCAGTGTCCGGGCCTGCCAGCGGCTCTAGGGGTGACAGAAATTTATCTGTGCCCAACCTAGGGGAGTGGGGCTTGAATGAAAGCCATCCACCTACAACCTAGCGCTCGAGCAGTAGCTCAGCGAGGTGAGTGAAGCCTAAACTGGCGGCCTAAATCCGTAGGCCAGTTCTGCATGGCAGGGTCGGGCAGGAAACCCAGTCTTCTTCGTGAAGCGAAAGACGGCCTAACCCTGCTCAATAAAGACATATATACCACGGAGGCCTGTTTGAGGCCTACCATGTCCTTACAAACCATCCTCTGCACCATGCTGCATTACTCTAGTCACCCCAGAATGCAGAGAAGGGGGCGGGCCTTGGCCTAACGACTCCCATGGGAGGAGGCTGTTTATACAGGGATGCTAGAAACCTACATTCACAAAGTGAAGGTTCAGAGGAAGCAATGCTAAATTTTAGCAGAGCACTTCTATTATCCCTGGCACAGCCTAGGCCAGCTACAGAGGCGGCCCTGGTGAGGGCCAGCCTGCAGGCATAGATCTATCTGAGGGCTCGGAGGAGCCACAGCCTTACTAAAGCATATAGTCTGTATTATTCCATACAAAGGGCTGCATGATCGCTCAGCCTAATGAAAACCCAAACAGAGCTCAAGGGGCGAAATACTCAGGAAGAAGTCAAACGGACCCGTGGGCCGGACATAAGATCTATCTGAAGCTCTAGCGTCAGTCAACACTCTAAGTAAAAAATTCTAAGAGAGAGACCAACTACTCTACCCTGAGGTGGCTAACAGCCCGAAGGCTAACATAGTTATCGTTCTGGCCACCTAATGGGGAACTTCAGGGCCCTAATAATCCAGGAAACTTCTCTTACCTTATTACCTGATGACATAGCAAATGACATGACCCCATAGCTCTATACAGGGAACGAGGTCTGTAGAGAGATACATTTCGGAATTTTAATTCACAAAAATTGACTCTTGAAAAGACCAGACAGCTCACCTGCGGCGTGCGGAGTGAAGACTCGCCAGATAGTTCTTTATGAACCTGGGGTCCACCACTTTACATGCCTGAAAGAGGCGTTTCTACTAACCAAGCCTAGGCGGGCCATTGGAACATCGTTCTTATCATAGGCCCAGCGCCAGGCCTGATGTAATGCACGTCTGGGGAGTCAGAAGAGAGGAGAGGGCTGGATTTCTCTTTTTAATGAAGCCCTCCGGGGAGATTATCCATCAGCGACGCTGTATGCGCTTGTGCTGGATAACCTCCCTCAGATCCCTCTTCTAGCGGGAGTCACGCCTTTCCTGCGCCCTGTTCCTCCACAGAGGGGGCGCACGAGAGGCGACACTGGCTCTCTGGCCCTTTCTACGGTCCTCAGAGGGCCAGGCCCTCCCGCCTGCCTGGGCGTGGAACCGGATCTCAGCGGTATGCAGGTTTTTTCCTAAAAGCAGCTGAGCGCGCCTTCGCCTCCCTGAACTTCCCAAGCCCCGCCTCCACGGAGGGGCCAAAGAGTTCAGAGGGCGAAACCGACGAATCGAGGAGAAAGGCCTTCTCTTTCTCCTCAACGTCGGCCAGGTTTAACCAAAGCTGTCTCTCCGTGGCCACCATCGCCGCCATTGACCGACTGATCGTGGCAGCAGTTTGTTTGGTGGCCCGGAGCGCAAGAGACGTGGTTCGGCGCGGCTCAGTAACCGCCTCAGGGGACATCCCTGCCCCCTGGTCGAGATCCTGCAGCAGGTCGGCCCGGTATGCCTGCAGCACCGCCATGGTGTGCAGGGAAGCACCAGCCTGAACTGCTGCCGTGTATGCTCTGCCATTCAAACGCGCTGTTGTCTTTAGCGGTTTGGATGGCAGAGTTGGAGCTCTCAGTGTCGACGCCTGCCCAGACACGAGATAGTTTGCAAACGACTCGTCCAATGGGCGGCCTCGACACATACCCATGCTCTGCGATCCCATCAACATCAGCGAAATTAACCCGCTGATGTCAGTGAATACGGGCAGAGCATGGGCTCTTCCATGCCCTCTCGATCTCCGTGTGAAGATCAGGAAGGAATGGAAGGCTCACCTGAGCTGGTGGTGTATGGCCGGGGAGAAACCGATCGCCGAGCCTACCGCGAGCGGTCTCTCCTCTAGCGCGTCGCCATGGCAGCTACAGCCTGTTGGCGGCGCGCTCCACAATATCCACCAGACCTGCATACACGGGGCAGGGTGGCTGAGAGGGTTCAGGATCTACCTGATTATAAACCTCCTCAGCCATCTCCTGCTCGTCCTGAAGAGCAGCAACTGCAGGAAACCGTCGGTGAAAAATCCTCGTCATTGACCTGCAGTTCGCCCTCGTCAGCCGTCGAATCATCTGAGAGGTTTACAGCACTCTCAAGATGATCGACGAGCTCTATCTGGAAGCCCATGATGCAAGTCGCCGCTCTGCCTCGGCACGAGCGGGACCACGAGAACCAGACGTTGAACCCCCTTCACTCGAGAAGAGGGCCAGACGAGAGCGAGCGTTTTAAAAGAAAAACGCTCACAGTTCACACAGAGGATTCCCTCGAGAATCTCCCGTGCGCGCTCTTCTCCCAGGCAGGAAAAGCACACTCGTGTGCTGTACATTTAATTTTCTTACCGTTTCATTGAGTAGCGTTTTCAAACAGACAGTCCCTGAAGACGATGAGATGATTTGTCATGTGTGCAAGGCGCCCCTTTATACTTCCAGGTCGCACGTTAATCATTCACGCTAATGATTCACGGGCTGTCGCCGGTCAATATGATTGACGTGATTTGATAGTGATTTCAGACACCTGTCACGCCTGAGGCGTTCCCCATAACGTCGTTGACGTATTGTTGAGTTCCCTTCGAAAGGGAAAGTCTAAGTTACTCTCTGGCATTTGAATATTAGCTGGTACGGAACCGGACATGGGCATTATCTCGTTTTTATCTTATGCTCAAAGCACTCAGTTTCTAAAAAGTTTTTTATCTTCTTTGAATTGTTAAAACAACCAACAACAGCACATGTAGAGCCCGAACTCATTCTCTCACTGCTAATACAGTACGAACGGAAGTAGGCAACCGGAGTCGTCGTCATGGCAGCGCGCATTGTTTAGAGCAGAAAAAGGTGGATAGGGTGTAATATTATTGCTGATGAAAACAGGCAGTGGTGCCATTTGGGGGAAATTTTCCTATTTGTCATGAATGAATGATCAAATAAACTTAAAATGTACCAATCTCAAAAAATCTGCCAAACATATTGACGAAAAGCAGCAATCTGCTACATTATGCATTAAGTATATCTGGTTAGCTGATAGCATGTTGTTAAATACTCAGCTTGAGTCTAGTATTGTGCTTGAAACCTCCACCATGGACAGCAAGCTGAATCTGTTTAATTTCATTCCACTTAAGGATTAACCTGCAAATCAAATATTGGATAAAATAGTACATTTTAGATTTTTAATTGATAATATTGCTATAAAGAATTGAATATATTAAAAAGACGCATTTATATCTCTACCAAATTGGAGTTCGTTTCAATAATATACAACAAACTTCGCTCTTATCCCCAAAAGTTGTCTGTTGGACACCTTTTTTGCAATTTATTGATTGGCAGACAGTTTTAATTGGTCAACAGTAAACAGTAAGACAGTACCAGAGGTCAGAGGTCCTATAGCTTGCAGCAGTGACAACACAGACATCTCAGAATGAATGCTGGTCTGATTACAGAAATGAAAAGCAAACAGGCTGTACTGTAAATAGAGAAACTGAGGCACTGACATTTTGCCCTCTCTCACTCTCTCTCTTTCTGCCAGCTACTTTTACAAAAACATGTACACTTGTATAACATAAAAACATAACATAAAGAAACCCCATGTGTGTGTATGATTTTTCCATAAAAAAAAAGAGCAGGATCTTTTGTTACTCTGTCCAGATTCTCTGGAGAAAGTTGACTGAATACCTTCAGGCACAGTCACAGAATAATCATGATGTTGCACCAGAGGGCACCACAGGTCAAAGGTCAAACTAATGGATATGACCTTCACTAGAAACTTATACAGCCAAAGGCTTCTGCCCACTCAGTCTGATAAGAGTCCTGTAATCTTTATCATTAACCATAGATATGAATATTCAGTATGTATCATAACAAATATATATTGTAAACTATCAGGTTATAGGGAAACATGTTATTTTGTCTGTAGCCAATGAGATGGTCATAGAAAGGCAATTCTGCAAGACCCTCTCAAACACACACATACACACACCTGGTTTCCATCATTGTACCTGTCAGCCTCTTCAAACTCAGCCTCAGGTCTAAGCTAGTCATTTCAAGAACTCATTAACACTCTGGTGTGTTTGTGAACAAGAGTCTCCTTCCAATGTGAGATGTTGCTGGAGGCAAATAAAACAAGGTGAGATACTTAGTTGGAGTCACTGAACACTAAGCTATGAGCATGACTGGGAAAATTATACCATGTAGAATTGCTTACTGATGTTTGCCATTTATCTGGAAATTAAGAATACATTTTCAGACAGAAAATAAACTTATAAAGATGGCAGCTGTGTCAAGCCAACGTTTATTTAAAGAATACATTGTGGAAATATGTGATTAAACTCTTTTCTTACATGGAACTGCATTTTCTTTATTTTTTTTATAATTATTATAATTATTTGTTAAATACCTTTGAGGAACATATTACCTTTGGTTTTGTGTCTATGTGTAAGGGATAATGTACATCCATCCAGTTGTTTTCTCAAAATAAACCCCCGACAGAGTGATGAGGACCCCGACACGAAGCGGAGGGAACAACCGACTGGATGTACATAATCCCGCTTATTACACGGCTACTTGCCACATAAGTAAATAATTATACACAAAATATTGATCTGAGTTGAAATACTTTATTAGGTCTTTAAATGCAAAGCTTCCGCGGAGAGCAGTTGCTAGCACAGCAAGTTCAAACTAGATGGACATTTAAGAGATATGCTATACAGTCATACACTTATTACACAGCATTTCACCACATAAATAATTATGGAGATAAGAGAATCCATAATTCAAAATAAACCGTTTTAAAATCGTACCTGTTTGTATCTTATAATCCAACAGTGTACAAAACAATAGTCACAAAATGGCAGCAGCTGTGTTTGTATGAAACAAGAGAGATCGAGTCCACGATATCGGATGGCATAATTAAATAACTGTACACAAAATATTGATTCGACTGAGTTTTAATAATTTATTTGCTCACCAAATGCAAAACTTCCAAGAAGAAAAACTGTTCCTAGGAAGCGTATAACGCTGCTGACTTCAATAACCCGGATGAGCCTGCGTTATCTGTTCTCATCGGTTGTTATCTTGGAATAACATACCGCTGATTCAATTCAATTCAAAGAACTTTATTTATCCGTTAGGAGCTTCATTCGTGCTGAGCATCAATGCGTGTACGGTTCCACAGACACAGCACAATTAACCACACACACATTACATATAAATAAAAAACAGTTATATATAAATAAATAATAAGTAATAACTAAAGCTTGCACAGTACAATAAATACATGATAAATAGGCAGTAAACATTAAAAAGGTTGCGTTAAAAGTAGATAAATAAAGAGATAAAATAAATCACAAATCCGCACACACGGACATACACCTTGGTGAATAAATTAATCAACCGTTCATGTTTCTAATGGATGTGGGCATAAAACTTGTCATGGCTCTCTTGGTCCTGAATATGAGTGATCTGTAGCCTATCTCTGGCCTGAGGGTAGAAGACTATAGTGGCTGTGCATTGTGTGAGTGGTGTCTGAGGCTATTTGTATTCCTTTTATTTTAGTCCTCCTGTTGTAAATACTGATAAGTGGTTCCTGCACCTGTCCAATTGTTTTTCTGCTCATTGTTATGATTTTGTTTAGAGTGTTGCGATGAATGTTGGATAGTGATCCAAACCGGGCTGATATATTGAAGGTTATTACAGACTCAATGAAGCATTATAGAAAGCTATCGGGACTGACTGATGAACCTGAAGTCTACGGAGCTTCCTCAAGAAAAAGAGGCACTGCTGACACTCAGAGAAAATGTTTTCACTGTTTAGTTGGAAGGTGAGTTTGTGATCAAGTATTGTCCCGAGGGATCTATGATTCAACCCTTTCTATTGGCTGGTTGTTGACTAACAGAGTGGGGATGATGGAAACATCTTTGTGGAAGTCAACAACCATTTCCTTTGTTTTAGAGGGATTGAGGTCAAGACAGTTCTGCTTGCACCACTCCGCAAAAATGTCCATCTCAGTCTGTAACTCTCGTAATGAATTAGTGGTGTCCATGATCACAGTGTCGTCGGATTATTTAATGTATATTATACCTGGGTCACCGCGATTTTGCCAAGTAAGACATGTTCCTGGATCAACATATTTTGTTGATCCTGGAACAACATTCCTATCCCAAAATTTAGTCTTTACCCTATCCCTATCCCTACCCCTAAACCTAACACTACCCATAACTTTTCCCTAAAATCAGAGGGAAATAATAGGTGAATAACACTGATGTTGATACACCTTACCCTGGTTCTAAGCCTAAACTTGACATAAACTGTAAACTTGTCCCTCAAATCTGATTGGTTGATCTGAAAGTTGTTCCAGGATCAACAAAGATGTTGATCCAGGAACATGTGGTACTTGGTGAAATCACGTTCACCATTATACCTGGGTTATTGCTCCTGCAGTCATTAGTGTATAGTGTTTACAGAACCGGTGAGATTATAGAGCCTTGTGGGGCTCCAGTGGAGACTGTCTTAGACGAACTGAGGTGACCGTTGACTCGGACCCTTTGGTGTCTATCTGTCAGAAAAGACAGGATCCTGAGAATAAGGTGCAGGTTCACGTCCATTTGGAGCAGTTTTTGTCCCATCAGGTGAGGTTGCACTGTATTAAAAGCACTTGAGAAATCCACAAAGACCAGTCTAATGAATGACCTGGGCTTTTCAAGATGGGAATAAGTGCCATGTAGAAGTGTTAATATGGCATCATCCACACCTCTGTTCAATTTGTATGCAAACTGAAAGGGGTCAACATGCAAACTGACGTCCTCCTGAAGCTGGGAAAGAATAAGCCTTTCAAAGCCTTTCATTACCAGAGATGTTAATGCCACAGGCCGGTAGTCATTGTTGCAGGTGGGATTGCTCTTTTTGGCTATTGGACAGATGACTGAGGATTTCCAGGTTGATGGGATTGAATGTTCTGACAGAGAGCGGTTGAACAGATAACAGAAAACACCTGCCAGCTGGCTGCAACAGGCCTTTAGCAACCGGCCACAGATCTGATCAGGTCCTGGTTCTTTGTTAGGTTTCGTCCTCTTCAGCATGAGTTCCACCTCCTCTTGCCGCAACTCCAGATTTGCTTGGACAGGTATCATAGGAGTGAGCTTAGCTATTAGCTCCTTCCTCTCTTGTGAATAATCAGACTGGTCAAACCTGGAGTAGAATTGGTTATGGTCCTCTGTCATGTTGACAGAGTCTATTGTCCCGGATGATGCTGAGTTGTTAATGGGGAGGCCAGCCAGTGTTTTAACGCCTCGCCAGGCGTCCCTTGCTTTGCCTTCCCGAAAGAGTTTCTCAACTCTCTCCTTGTATCCTGTCTTTGCTGATTTTATTTCCTTGTTCAGTCTGTTTTGGATGAGTTTGGACTCAATTCTGTTTCCTGAGTTGAATGCTATTTTCTTTTCATTAAGAGTGGTTTTCAGTGCTTTTGTAATCCAGGGTTTATTGTTAGAGAATACTTTCACAGTTTTTTGCGGGACAATCATATCCTCACAGAAGGTAATATAGTGGGTAACCACTTCAGTGGCTTCCTCAAGGCTCCTCCCCTGAGTCAAGACCTCCCAGTCTGTGCAGTCAAAGCAGCCCTGTAGAGACTCAACCGCATTATCATCCCACCTTTTCACCAGCTTCTTGGTCACGCCCTCTCTCTGCAGTTTTGTACGGTAAGCAGGAATCAGATGGACCACATTATGATCTGCAGTGCTAAGAGGTGGTTTTTTGTATGCTTTGTATGCATTCTTTACATTCCCATAACAGAGGTCAATTGTTTTGTCACCTCTGGTAGCGCATGTCACATATTGTTGGTAGGTTGGAAGTGTCTTGTTTAGCCTGCAACCATTAAAATCCCCTAAAATAAAAACGGGGGAATCTGGGGATGTTCAATTAATCTGATGGACACGCGCCACTATGGCCTCTGCCGCGCGTGTGACGTTGCCAGAGGGGGGGATGTAAACAAGTACTAGAGCCAGCTGAACAAACTCCTTGGGGAGATATTTGGGTCTGAATGACACAGCAAGCAGCTCTAGATCAGGTGTACAGCAGGAGTCTTTAACATCAGCAGTTCGGCTCCAGTCTTTATTAAAATACACGCACAACCAACCCCCGTGTCTTTTCAGGCTACTCACAGTGTCCCGGTCCAGTCTGAGCGGATAGACGAATCCGTACAGAGAGAGTCCACGATCGTGTTATCCAGCCAGGTTTCCGTGAGGCAGACCAGACTAGGCTCTTTGTATGCCCACTGGCATGATATGTTTGGCTGTAATTCATCCAGTTTGTTACGTAGGGAGCGAACATTGGCTAGTATAATGGAAGGTAGCGGCGGACTCCTCAGTGTGCCGGTGAGCCTTTTCAGCCTCTGCTTTACTCCACCTCTCCTTCCCCGCTTCCTCATTGGAGATTTCTGCCGGTAATTACAGCCCAGCCCGCGTTGTCTCGGTATCAACTCTCTGCAGTTATCCAAGTTCGGTGCTGGATAATCCATATTTCGAAGAAGCAGCAGGTCGTCCTGGTTGTACTGCAGAATTTCGCCCCCATGACACCCAGATAATGCCATTAGCAGTTCGACTGCCCAGAGCAGCAACAACATCAGTTCGCACTTCCTCATCATGAAAAGTGTACTTTACAAGCATTGATCTCACTATAATAATGATTTCCAGAAAGGGCAAACAGTCATAGAAACCGTGATATTACTAATTTAAACACTTGCACTCGGTAACATACTTAAGTAACTTGATAAACTTAAAACGCAACAAGACGCTCTCCACCAACAAGTCGCCATTACAGCGCCACCTTCACCAACTACATCATCTACAAACAAGATTATCTACAAAATGACCAATTCTGACCAATCAGAATCAAGTATTCCACAGAGCTGTGTAATAAATATTGTATATATACCAAAACATTACATAATTTTGTTAGATTTGTGCTCAAAATTAGCAGAAACAATTTGCCAATGGATGAGAATAATAATGTTAATACGAGAAGTACTAATATGAGTAAATAACAATAAATAATAAGTAAATAATAATACAATATTGCCAACTCTTTCCAAGATTGCTTTGGCATTTATTGATCTGATTGACTAAGAGGTACTTTGAGTGAAATAATCTGCACAAATCTTCCTGACTATAATCATTTCTTTATCCCTGTCTGACTGTATAGGGTCTGCAGCTCCAATCGCCCTAGTTTCCTACACAAAGGGTGCCAAGCCGCAATAGTATGAGATACCACCTAGAATACAAGCCTGCCTTTTCAGAGGGCACAAATCAATACACCCACAGTCTGCCCAATGAGAAAAGAAGTTAGAGGAAGGCAGAGGTGGATAGGTAAACCGGTTTTGTGTCTGTATCCGTTTCATTTCATTTGAGATGAGGTGCCAATTTTTCATCGCTCCATTACATTTCTTCGATTTCCAAATGAGGAAGCCTGAAGATTTTTTCCCCACAGTCCCAAGTGATAACCAATGTAACGTAACGTAGGAAGTCGACACAGCTCAGTTGAGACCACTAATGGGGTTGGTTTGAGTCAAACCACGTTAAGGCCAACAAAAAAACCTCTGTCCCAGAGCGGTTTTGCTTGGTCATTTTGAGTTTGACTTTGGGCACTGCAGCGTTTATTTGAGTGACCACTTTTTCCAAGAACTCTAGAATGCTAAAAATAGCACAAAGAGCCACTTAAGGTCCAGTTGCAATTTTGGGGTTGCAATTTCATTCTGATGGCAGTGACTTTCTTTTATTTCAGAGTTATTACTCTTCAGAATCAATCTAATGAATGTTCTGTGTATTGATTGTTTCTGACGATGCGTTAAATGTCAGCCGATGTTTCCTTTGGGATATGTGTAAAAAAATGATTAAGCACAAACACGCGAGCATATTTTTGGATGTTGTGAGCCAGCGAGGTGTCTCATGCTCACTGGGCCAGTTTTGAAGGACTTGGCTGGATTTTCTCCTGGCGCTGTTATCTGTAGCTCTGTCCTTATTCTCCTTCACACAGTCAGAGTATCTAATGAGAGCCAAAACTTGGCCTCAGTCTTGTTTTTAAAGCAAAAATATAACCTTATTAGTATTTTGAGGTATGCTACCGTTGTTTCTCTCTGGAAATGTCTAGACTGTAAGAGCGTGTAATTTTGTGTCTCTCTCCGTAATCTGTCTTATCCTGTCACACGCCAACACTCTCTGTATTAATCAGGGTGTATGTTTATGTAGAGTGATCTTGCAATTCGTTTTGACTAATGAGTCGCAGATGCGAGCCCATTCAGTGTAGTTGGGTGATATTTGCAATAACAGCATGACCCACTGAAATATATCTTCCCATGAGGGGGGTAACACTTTAGGATCATTTGGCTCTGTGCTTTTGAAATGGCTGGGGTTAAAGCTGGGGTTAAAACACTTCCACACAAAATTAAGGTTACCAAAGTTTTTTTCTTCTTTTTTCAGGGGTGTCAATCCTGCTGCTGGAGGGCCACTCCAGCAGCACACCTGAACCAGCTAATAAAGATCTTACTAGGCATACTAAAGACTTCCAGACAGGTATATTGAGGCAAGCTGGAGATAAACTCTGCAGGACAGTGGTCCTCCAGGACAGAGTTTGGACACCCCTGCATTAGAAGAACCATTTTGGGGTGTAGAGCTCTTAAGAACAGTTCATGCATGAATGTTTCCCCAATCATTATTACATATTCGGGTCTTCAGCGACCCGGATCTATATCTAACACAGATGGATCTCTACCTGTCGTGATAATATGAATCTCTCCTGATATTAGAGTAACAAGTACACAAGAATAAAATAAAGCATATTTTGTTACCTTTTGGAGCTTGGAATAGTTCAGTTTGAGCAGATGTTTTATACCATCATCACTGTCCTCGTCAGAGCTAATTTCCCAGTACATTAAGCATCTGGCTCATATTCACGATCTCAAACATATTCTCAAAACGATCATTTTCAACATCTTCAAAATCAATACTTTGATCACTGACAGCTTCTTCACCAGCTCCAACATCAAGTGACAGTGACACTAATTTTTGATTGCATTCATTATTCGCTCTGCAGTAAATCTGAGCCATTTCAAGTTTTGCTGATGATACTTCCTATTCTTTTGTTTTCTGCCTGCGGAAACTATGAGTGAAGCGTCACTTCATAATTTTGTATCAGACATTGTCACCTTGTGAAAAAAAGGTGAATTACACTTATTTAGTCATCAAAGATTTAATTATTGTTGTGCAGAAAAAATATACTTGTAAATGTTATTACACACCTCGGGTCATATGCGACCCTATACAATTTTTACAAAAAATAAATGGGAAACCAGGCATTCTTTTTTTTTTTTTTTCTTGTTATATTGTTTCATTATTTTCCTGAGGAATACTAAGAAGGTTGATGGCTAACTTTAAAAAATGAATGAGGAGGAGGGTAGTGAATGACGTCCCGGGTCACTAATGACCTGAGGTATGCGTTTAAGGGTTAAAAGAACCAATTTTTTTCCTAGTGTGAAGAGCATTTTATAATCTAAAGAACTTTTCTCCAGTATAAAGAACCTTCATTTGTATGTGTGCACAGAAATAATAAAGTTATGAACAAGATGAAGATGAGTAAATGATGACACTTTGTTTGACATGCTAGGAAATTGACAGGACAATGCTTGAGGTAAATAGCCTTATAGGTGGATGTAAGAGACCAAAATTGTATTGCTCCTGATAAGGAGATTAAAAGGATGCAAGAGAAATGAGCACTAACCTCCATCAGTTGTCATCTCTGACAAGCAGATTTAAATGAAGGCAATGACAGAAGGAACCTTTCTCCTCTCACTAGTGTTTCCCCTCCTTCATGCGGCCTTAAAGACAGCTGGCCAGGCATGGTCTCACTTCACGAGTGCTGTGGAGATAACTACCTGATGCGTGACGTGGAGAAGTCGGCTACTGACCATGCAAGACAACCTGCGGCTCGGCTGGTTACCGACTGTCCGCCGGCCGCTCGCTGGCCAAAATGGATGGTTTGAGTTCTAGCCAAGCGCACAAGCTGTGAACAGGTCCTGCAGCCTCCTGTTTTCAGACAATATTACATTTGTTACATAGCCCTTTTTCCACTCCCCCACCATCTGTTTTCCTAATGGAGCTGTCCAGGGCTTGTCATTCACTCATGACTGAGCTTCCCCTAGAGCAAACCACTCACAACTGCAACCTTGGGGGGGGGGGGGGGGGGGGGGGAATGTGGGAAATCGTTTATAGACAAAGAAATATGTAACTCTCAGAAAATGTCATGAATAATATTAACAAAGGAGGGACTGATGACACGCTCCGCCTTCATTATCATCACAATAACACTGGGTGGATCAAAAGGTCCCAGTTTCCCTGATGATGTCACAGACATCGGTCACATGGCAGAATGGAATGGTAATGCAGCTTTTGAACCCTGGCCAGAATGATACTCAAGTAAAAGGAATATTCTGAATTAATGTTCACATAAAGATGGGTTTAAAAAGTTTCTGGAATTGTTGTCATTAATCCGACCTAATTCTACCTCCATGATTCTTATTGTGGCAAGCAGGATGAGGCCGAGGGACGTGAGTAGGGCTGGGTACCGAGTTCGGTACTTTTTAGGTACCGACCGAATTGCCAAATTTTTCGGTACCAAATTTCGGTACCTAAGTGGTTAATCTCGTCAACGTCAGTGAAACAATAAGCATGCAGCATGATTGGCTGTGGTGGAAAAACACTAGTTTACGCGGCTGCCCAAAGATGTGGCTCGTCGCATGTGAGGCTGTAGTGTGTGTGTGTAAGAGTCCCAACCCAGATAGATAGAAAATATGTGGAAATGATCAAAAGTGTACCTATGTACCAGACTCGATGCCAGAAGCACGCGATGCAATATTTTCTACAAGATAATTGCTGCCAAGACCGGCAACACGGTAAATCTGATAAGGCAATTAAAAGCGCACAGAATACACTTGAGAGTAGAAAGTTTATCCGTCTTCGACTGCAAGAACTGAAGCGCGTCACAAATGAACCGAAACTCAGCATATAGGATACTTGCCTCACAGACATGAGAAATAGTCCTATATAGGGTAAAAATATGTCTACTTTTAAACGAAACAATTAGAAATAAATAGTTTGATAACCTAATCTATATAGGCACGCGCACGCGTTCACTACTGCAGGAATGATGAGTCAGCATCGCCATAATCATCTTTGCAGCCAACACACTTAGTAAACACTTGTTCATTAATAAACAATTAAAATATCTCCTTGCTATTGTTTCCCGACACATCCATAATCATTAGGCTACTTTTGCCAGTGCTTTGCGGAAAGCTTCATGTGTGCTGAGCGTGAGGCATATATCCCGCACCCCAGTGCTTTTTTACAGACTCAAAATATGAGTGTAAAAAAGTCAACAAACTGAAAAAATAAAAGTTTTTTTTTAGGTAATGTTATATTGTTAAAACTGGTTTCATAAAATTGGTATCGAAAAAAGTATCGTTCAGGAACCGGTATCGAAGTCAAGGTATCGGTATCGAAAAATTTGTTACGATACCCAGCCCTAGACGTGAGAGAGAGGAACAGGCCTGATTTTATGTTGTGTTTTGTTTCTGTTTTGTGTGGCCATCAGTCGTCCGTGAGGGGCTGCTGGCTTATACTTTTGTTTTATTTTATTATTAAAATGTTTGAATGTTCGCCGGTTCCCGCCTCCTTCTTCCCATAACATCTGAACCTTGTTACAATTATGTATTACTTAAATGATAAGGTTCGAGAATATAGGCACACTTAAGGGTGGAGAGCCTGCAATCCCTTCAGCCATGTGTCATAACTCTGGTGGAAGAAGTCAAAGGATTCAGTTGCGAGTGAACAAAAGAATTTATTCAACACAAAGTTTAGTAGGTAGTTGTGCAGGTCAGCGTGGAGGCAGGCAGAAGATCCAGGGCTTGGTAATGCAGGGACGCAATGAGCAGATGTAGATGCTGGAACAAGCGGCAAATCCTCAGAAAGAACTCGGGAAAACCACAGCATAGGAATCGGACTGGAACGCAAGAGAAACACGGTGACAAGCCCTATTGAGCCTCAACAACCATCTGACAAAGACAGGACGAAGTGACAAACAATAAATAGCACATCCACATTCAAAACAGCTGGCGCTGATCAGCCCATCAGGACTAAGGATCTTAGTGACAGGGAACGGGCTGATACATTTGGGAGTTAGTTTATTACTAACGGAGCGGAGAGAAATGTTCTTGGAAGAAAGCCACACCTTTTGACCAATAACATATACGGGAGGCTTCAACCGGTACCAATCAACCTGAGCCTTGGTGCGCACTCCCACCTGGAGGAGAGTCTCCCGGGCTCTCCTCCATGTGACGACACCTCTGGATGAAGGCGTGAGCAGAGGGGACCGTGACTTCGGATTCCAGACTAGGAAAAATAGGTGGCTGGTAACCTAGACTACACTGAAACGGAGATAGGCCCGTGGACGATACTGGTAATGAATTATGAGCGTACTCAACCCAAAAGCTCCCTCCTGGAGCTGACTCCAGGAGGAGGGATTCTGAGATGCCAAACATCGTAAGACACGTTCTAAATCTTGGTTGGCTCGCTCAGCTTGACCGTTAGTTTGGGGATGAAACCCAGAAGACAAACTAACGCTCACCCCCAGTAACCGACAAAACTCTTTCCAAAATTTGGATATAAATTGGGGCCCTCTGTTGGAAACCATGTCAGTCGGGAAGCCATGAATGGGAAAGACGTGATCTACGACAGTAACCGCTGTCTCCTTAGCTGACGGTAATTTGGGTAAGGGAATAAAATGTGCCGCCTTCGAGAACCGGTCCACTACAGTAAGAATAACTGTACTACCCCGAGAAGGTGGGAGACCTGTGACAAAATCTAGCGTGATATGGGACCAGGGTCTCGAAGGGACAGACAACGGTTGGAGCAACCCATCTGGGGGCCGATTAGAAGTCTTACCATGGGCACAAATTGAGCAGGCCAAAACAAAATCCCGAACATCACGAGCCATAGCAGGCCACCAGAATCGCTGCTTTACCAAAAATTTGGTACGACTGACCCCTGGATGACAAGTCACATTGGAACCATGACCCTATCTGATAACGTCGGACCGGACTCCCTCCGGCATGAATAACCGACCCGGTGGGCAATCGGGCGAGGCGTTACCCCTTCTAAGGCTGTGCGGACCTTCGACTCGACCTCCCATGTGAGTGTAGAGATAATGAGTCTCTCAGGTAAAATGCACTCGGGAGTAGACGGGCGTTCGGAGCGATCAAAAATGCGAGACAACGCGTCGGGCTTGATGTTCTTAGATCCCGGGCGCTACGAGAGCGAAAAATCAAAGCGACCGAAAAAAAGTGCCCATCGAGCCTGCCTGGAGTTCAGTCGTTTGGCGGACCTGATGTATTCAAGGTTCTTATGATCGGTCCAGACTATAAAAGGTTCCCCCGTACCCTCTAATCAGTGGCACTATTCTTCCAATGCTAACTTGACCGCCAACAACTCTCGGTTACCAATATCATAATTACGTTCGGCAGACGATAAGTGATGAGAAAAAAATGCGCACGGGTACATCTTGTCGTCCGCAGGAGACCGCTGGGAAAGAACTGCGCCTACCCCCACCTCTGACGCGTCGACCTCCACCACAAACTGACGTGAGGAATCGGGGCTATGAGAAGGGGAGCTGAAACGAAGCGGCTCTTGAGGTTGGTAAATGCCGCTTCTCCAGCATTAGACCACCTGAATGCCATTCTGGTGGAGGTCAAGGTGGTCAGAGGAGCCTTGACAAAAAGCCCATTCTCGAGCAGCCTCTGGAGCACTCGTCTGATGTGTTGAACATGTTCCTGGAGAGACGAAAAAAAATATCAATATGTCATCCAGGTAGACATATATGAACTGGTTGACTATGTCTCTCAACACATCATTAACGAGTGCTTGGAAAACGACGGGGGAGTTGGACAGGCCGAACGGCATAACCAAGTATTCAAAATGTCCCCTGGGGGTATTAAAAGCCATTTTCCACTCATCCCCCCTTCTTATGCGGACCAAATGATAAGCGTTGTGCAGGTCCAGTTTCGAGAAAAGAGACGCTCCCTGCAACCGCTCGAAGGCTGAAAAACATTAACGGCAAAGGATAAGTATTTATTACCGTAATGTTGTTCAGCCCTCGGTAGTCAATGCAGGGTCGCAGGGAGCCATCCTTCTTCCCCACAAAAAATAACCCCGCACCCATGGGAGAAGAAGAAGGATGGATGATCCCGGTTGCCAGAGAATCAGAAATATATTTCTCCATGACCTCCCTTTCAGGAACAGAAAGCGAATATAATTTGCCCTTTGGCAGAGACGTACCTGGCAGTAAATCTATGGCACAGTCATAGGGACGATGGGGAGGAAGAGAAGCAGCCCGGGACTTACTGAACACTTCCTTCAGGTCGAGATCCGGTGGCACGTTTGACAGATTCACTGGTTCCTCCTGCAACACAGAACGAGAGACAGATGAACAGGCGGACGAGAGACATGAGGCATAATATGGAACACTCCAGGCAGAGACAGAGTTCTGTCCCCACTCTATCTTGGGTCCGTGTTTCACCAACCACGGGTGCCCCAGTACCACGGGAACCAGGGTTGACTCAGTGAGGAGAAATGAGGTCCTTTCAGTGTGGTTACCGGAGGTGGTGAGGGTGATGAGATCTGTGGTGTGAGTGATCCCCTGGAGTTCTTGCACATTGAGTGCGTTGACCGAGATGACGTGCTCAAATGACGTGACGGGTATGTGAAGTCTCCGGGCCAAGGAAAAGTCCACCAGGTTGCCCTCAGCCCCCGAATCCACCAACGCCTATTAGCTGTGGGATTGGTCCGCCCATTGCAGTCTTACCGGGAGGAGGGTGGTGGAAGAGGGTTTGGTCATAGAAAGCCCGCCCGACAGTAGCCTCCATCCTACCGCCGGGCTTGGTCTTTTAAAGGGCAGGTAGCGATGAAGTGACCGGTCTCGCCACAGTACAGACACAACCCCCTCCTCTGACGACGTTCCCTCTCCTCCCGGGAAAGCCGAGCTCGACCTACCTGCATGGGTTCCGGATAGTACGGAGGACTGACCGTGTTCACGCTCCTGGGGCCGGGAAACTCCAAGGATTCTGGTAATGGAACCTGGTGCGAGCGGTTCCCTCCTTGCTGCAGACGTGCTTCCACACCTGGGGCAGTTCGATAAATCCATCGAGGCTCTTGGTTAACTCCAAAGTGTATATTTCTCTTTGAACACGGTCAGCCAACCCATGCAGGAACACGTCCCACTGCGCCTCCTCGTTCCATCTGCACTCGGCTGCTAATGTCCGGAACTCGATGAAGTAATCGGAGACGGCCCTGTTGTCCTGGCGAAGCTAGGTGAGCTGACAAGCCGCCTCGCGGCCTGTGACTGCGCGGTCAAACATCCGTCTCATCTCCTCCCCGAGTGCGTGGAACGAGGAACAGCAGAGGTGTTGATTCTCCACAAAGCCGCACGCCCAGAGAGCAAAGTCATAACCAGTGCCACTTGAGACTGCTCGGAAGCGAAGGTCACTGGCTGGAGAGAGAAGAAAATGGAACACTTCGTCAAGAAGGATCTACAGAGATTGGGCTCACCGCAATACCTCTCTGGTGTCGGGATGCACGGCTCTGGACGGTTGAAGTTGAAGGAATCCGGGGGAACAGGCAGCGGGGGTGGCGCAGTGGGAGCTCTCAGTTGTTGTAGTTGAGAGGTGAGCTCGGACACCTGCGTTACCAGAGCCTGTATTGCCCGACCAGTGACTACGATGTGTTCGTCCTGCCGATCCCTACGAGCACTGTTGCTGGCGAACACGCGATCTCGCTGAATCCATCACCTGGTCAGATGGTTCTGTCATAACTCTGGTGGAAGAAGTCAAAGGATTCAGTTGCGAGTGAACAATAGAATTTATTCAACACAAAGTTTAGTAGGTAGTTGTGCAGGTCAGCGTGGAGGAAGGCAGAAGATCCAGGGCTCGGTAACGCAGGGACGCAATGAGCAGAAGTAGATGCTGGAACAAGCGGCAAATCCTCAGGAAGAACTCGGGAAAACCACAGCATAGGGACCGGACTGGAACGCAGGAGAAACACGGTGAAGACAAGCCCTAGTAAGCCTCAACAACCATCTGACAAAGACAGGATGAAGTGACAAACAATATATAGGACATCCACATTCAAAACAGCTGGTGCTGATCAGCTGATGAGCCGCGCCCACTCACACCACACGCACACACATAGCAAGACAGTGAACGCATGAATCGTGGCACCATGATTATATTTACTGTCATTGATTCATTCTTTTCAGTATATTGTTTTTTGTTTTGTTTATTTCTCAAGAAGAAATTTTGGGGTTACACAAAAGTAATACATAGTGCTGGTGGCATTGTGAAATTCATATAATTGTGAATCCATACCTCTATTAATTAATTTGTTTGCATCTTTCTGCTGGATCCCTCTCAATTGCTAGCCAATCGAGATCCATGTCAGTTTTGCACCACTATCTGGAAAGGTGACCATTTTAAAAATGAATACCCCCTTCTCTCTCTCTCTCTCTCTCTCTCTCTCTCTCTCTCTCTCTCTCTCTCTCTAGTGCATGCTGGGAGTTTGTTGGAGTGAGCTCTACGGTGTGAGTGAGTTTTCTATCTTTTTATCTATCTCTTGTGGTTTTGTTGTTAGGTTAATAGTGGAAAGTTTGTAGGTGTTTGTGAGGAGCGTCGTCGGTCGGTGTGCACTATGGAGGCGTCTCAGCACGCGAGTTTGGAAAGTTTAACGCAGCGGCACGGCGTTAAGGTAGTACCCACAGAGTGTTGTTCAGTTGAGGACTGTGTCCTCACTGTTGCTGCTGTTGTTGGTCATGATTGCATTCTTTCTGCATCAAAAATTAATAGCGCAATAGTTTTGTTTTGTTTTTAGTTTTGTTTTAATTTTTTGAACAATGTTGACAAAGTAAATGAAGTTGTATAACTGGGATTGTTGTGAATGATTCCCTTACTCTAGTCATGCCCTTAGTACAACCAGCAAAAACAGTAATATTGTCAAATGTCCCGCCTTTTATTAAAAATGAAGTGATTGAAAGGAAATTGTCCAGACATGGAAAGTTTGTGTCAAACATTAAGAAAATCTCACTCAAATCTCATGGATCTGCTACCTCAGATTCGATGAAGTGTTTTTGTTGTGGACAAGAGGCCCAGCTAGCAAAAGTCATCTATTAGACGTTGAATAGACGTAAATCTTCAACGTCTAATTACGGTCCGCTGAAGGTTGAAAATGAAAATTGAAAAGACGTCAAATTTGTCCAACTTTTCAACGTTGAAAATAGGTCGATCTTTAACGTTTACTCAATGCCTATTGACAATTGTCAATTCTCAAGTCACAACACATTAACATGCCATATAACATTTTAGATTAACATTTGAATGAAACAAAGCTTTAAAGAGTTCACTTAGAATAGCTTTATTATACTTACTTAAAAAATAGCACATTTTAAATAAAATATAGTGCAATAAACAGGTCCAGTAACCAACACAAAGATTTCACATTCCAAAAGCAATCACAAAACTACAGTAGTTGACACGTTAGAACTATTTTAAAACAACTAGCCTATTTGACAACCAATTTAAGTCAACACAAAACATATACAAGAACAAGATTAACATTTGAAAGTTCACTAAGTAAAGCTTTAAATAACTTTGATCAGAAAAATAACAATACAAATATTCACATGCAATTCTAAATTCCTTTGCGACCTCCACCTCCAGCTCTCCCGGGAGCATGTTTAAGTGTCTCAGCCATAGCAGCCCTGATTTCGACTTTGCGCGCTTCCTCATTGCTTCTTCTTCTTCTTTCGGTTTTATGCTGGTTTGCAACTAACTTTAACACTAGAAGTGCCAGAATTCCATAACTACTAGAACTGCCACAACCAGTCATTTTGACCGCTATATTCCAAACTCTATATCTTTAATGATAACTACCCAATTGAGAGATTAATGCATTTATTGTATTAGGATATCTTTTAAAAACAAAACAACACCAAACTGTACATTTAAACAAGTTTAATTATACATTTATAAATAATAATATCATTAGTAGCTGTATTTATTGCATATTCGGCTATATTTCCATATTCATTCAACATAACTCAGAACAAGATAATAACAACTAAAAGTATCTTATTTAATTATAAAACAGTTTATTTTAATATAATAACAGAGAAAATAGGCTAATAGAAAAGCTGGAAACGAGCTGATCTAAAACAAAACAAAGAAGAACCAAGAAGGAAGAGTAGCGAATCAATATAGTGATTGGTTATTTAAGCTTCACAGTCAAGGCAAGTGACCTCTCTTCTCCTCACACAGTTTCCACACACGGGTTTGCGGCATTTGCAGCAGGTGTCGTGGGTTTTGTTTTGACTGCAGCTTCTCCGAACCTGGCACTGCCTCCGCTTTGGTGTCTGCTGCGGTGATTTTAATGTAATATACTTTTTGATTGTATAAATTAGCATATATGCGTTACACTCAGGACCGCTACTGACCTTTCTGTTGACAGTGAGAGAGACAATCAATCGCAGAAAATGTAACAAAAAAATACTGCGAAATTCAGTGCGGTCAATATGACCGTCTATGGCCGAAATAGATAAATATGTTCATTTGTTTTTTTGCCTTATGTGTAATTTATATGAAAAACAGTTTAAATGAAAATACAGACACTTCTAGGAAAAGTCAGATACCAGCAGGATTTTATTTATTTTTTCAACAAAGTTATTGCAGATATAAAATTCAAAACGGTCAAAATGACCATCATGGCCGTTCTAGTGTTAATGGTGCATTTCCGCCACCAGCTGGACTGGGATGTGGTAATTCTTTCCAGGTATGAATCTCCTCACTGCTTCACGCGCCTCATAATCGCAGTTTCAATTTCTTTTTTCAATATTTTTTTAGAACTTTAATGGAATATATAAAACTCTTTAAATTTATTTGAGATAATAATGAACATGGTTTGGTAGTTTGTTTTTCTCCGTTATTTTATCATGTATAACAGACTTATCCTGTCTTAGATGATCAGTTGAAAACACATAGTCAAACAGTCCGGCCGAAACTACTAAATAAGTGATGTTTTACTACTAAATATGAGATTTTCCCTAGTGGGTTTTCTGATCACAGTCTAGTAATCTGTAGTGTTTTCATTACTAATATAAAGCCTAAGAGTGCCTATTGGCACTTTAATACTTCTTTGCTACAAGAAATTTTTTTAGGGATGTTTTAATTTATTTTTGGAAACAGTTCAGTTCAAGGAAAAAATATTTTTCTTCCCTACAACAATGGTGGGATCATGGGCAAAAAGAGATACAGCAACTGTGTCGTCAGTACACTCTCAACGTATCCAAGGACATTTCCCAATCAATGAAAACGTCCTCGGGTTACGACTGTAACCCTTGTTCCCTGAGAAAGGGAACGAGGACTGCGTCGAATGACACTTTGGGGGGAACGCCCCTCAGCGTAGCGCCTCTGAAGTATGAATGAAACTAAGCCCATCTCTGATTGGTGTTGCGTCATGACGTAATGTGTGACGGCATACAACGGAAGCTATAAAGGACGCCGGCACACATGAGATGTCAGCTTCTGTGATGAAGCAAGCGCTCCCAAGCAGGGAAAGGCGTGGCGAAGGGACGCAGTCCTTGTTCCCTTTCTCAGGGAACAAGGGTTACAGTCGTAACCCGAGGACGTTCCCTTTTGAGGGAACTCGGACTGCGTCGAATGACACTTTGGGGGAACGAGTACCCACTATGCCACAACGCGCCCTGCCTGTCCTAGTGTGAAGCTGCTCACAGGCACACTTAGGACGAGAGCACGAGAGTGCCAGGCGTAGACGGGATGTCCAGACTGTAAAACCTAATAAAGGTGTGGGGGGTGGCCCATCATGCTGCATCGCAGACCTCTTGGATTGGGGCCCCTGAGAGGAGGGCTCTAGAGGACGCCATACCTCTGGTTGAATGAGCCCTCACGGCCAAAGGTGAAGGCAGATTGCGCACCTGGTAGGCCAAGGAAATAGCATGGACAATCCAGTTGCTGATGGTCTGTTTGGAGGCGGGAAGACCCTTCTTGGGCGACCCAAAACACACCAGCAACTGGTCTGACTTCCGCCATGAAGAGGACCTCTGAATGTAAATTTTTAGAGCTCTGACAGGGCAGAGTAGATGAAGTCTCTCCTCATCCGCCGTCACGTGAGGTGGAGGATGAAAAGCCTGCAGAACCGTAGGCTGTGCCGCATTAGATGGCACCTTAGGCAAATAGCCCGGCCTAGGATGTAGGATGGCTTTAATGTCGCCTGGAGCAAACTCCAGGCACCCGTTAGATATAGAGAGCGCCTGGAGATCTCCTATCCTCCTCAGAGAAGTAATGGCCAACAGAAAAACCACCTTCAGGGAAAGGTTCTTGGCCTCAGCCGACTCCAGAGGTTCGAAGGGGGCCTCGGCCAGCCCTTCGAGAACCACTGCCAGGTCCCATGTGGGAACCCTGGTACGAGCCGCAGGTCTCATCCTCCAAGCCCCACGGAGGAAACGTACGACCAACTGCTGTCTCCCCAGAGGCCCATCACCCAGAGGAGCGTGGAAAGCCGCAATGGCAGCCACGTACACCTTGAGTGTGGACGGGGTAAGACCAGCTGAAAAGCGATCTTGGAGGAACTCCAGAACTGAAGCCACTGGGCAGTTAACTGGATCCACCTCACGCTCTCTACACCAATTGGTAAAGACATTCCACTTTAAGCCGTACAATTTCCTCGTGGAGGGAGCTCTAGTGCTGAGTATGGTCTCCACTACTCCAGCTGATAGGCCGGCCTCTAGGTACTGTGCCCCCTCAAGGGTCAGACCCACAGCTTCCATAGCTCTGGCCGAGGGTGAAATATTGAGCCCTCTGCCTGTGTCAGCAGGTCCCTCCTGAGGGGAATCTCCCACGGAGGGCCGTCTAGGAGCGATACAATGTCTGAGAACCATACTCGGGCCGGCCACAATGGGGCTACCAGCAGTAGACTGATCCCGTCGCAACGGACCCTCTCTAGAACTCCCGGGAGCAGAGCGATCGGGGGAAATGCATGCAGACGCAGCCTCGGCCACGTCTGCACCATGGCATCCAACCCCAGCGGGGCTGGATGAGTGAGGGAAAACCACAGTGGACAGTGGGTCGTCTCCCGAGACACGAATAGGTACACTTCCACTGGGCCGAACCTCTGAGATATTGACTCCACCACCTCGGGGTGGAGTCTCCATTCCCCGGGCCTCAGCCCCTGTCTCGACAGGATGTCTGCTCCCTGATTTTGACTCCCTGGGATGTATGTTGCTCTTAGAGATAACAGTTTCCCCTGGGACCACAGGAGGATCTGATGCGCCAGTCTGCATAGAGGGCGAGACCTCAGCCCCCCCTCAGCACCCCCCCCCCCCCCCACAAGGACATGATGACCTTTGAGGTCCGGCAGGAAGCTCCTCAGAGCTCGGAACACCGCCAACATCTCCAGGCAGTTTATGTGCCAGGAGGAATGATGGTCCTGCCATAGGCCTGTCGTAAAGCGGCCGTCCATGACCGCGCCCCAGCCCGTGAGGGAGGCGTCTGTCGAAACGGTTTTCCGGCGACATGACGCTCCCAACACTGGACCTTGGGACAGAAACCAAGCTTTTTTCCACATAGATAGGGAACGAAGGCATCTGCGCATAACCCTGATCATGCGGAACGGGTTCCCTCTCGGGGAGAACCCCTTGGTTTTCAACCACCACTGGAGGGCCCTCATGTGCAGCAGGCCAAATGGAATAATGTTGGACGCTGCTGCCATGAGCCCCAACACTCTTTGAAAATGTTTCACAGTAATGGCATGGCCTAGCTTTATCCTGGACACTATAGCCAGAATGGACTCGATTCCTGCAGGAGACAATCGTGCCCGCATCGTGACCGAGTCCCACACCACTCCCAGAAAAGTGGTTCTCTGGGCTGGTGTCAACACGCTCTTTTTCGTGTTGAGTCTCAACCCCAGGCTTTGGATGTGGGCGAGGACGACATCTCGATGCCGAACCGCCAGCTCTTGTGACTGGGCCAGAATCAGCCAGTCGTCGATATAATTGAGTACCCTGATGCCCTGGAGCCTCAGGGGGGCTAGAGCTGCATCCATACATTTGGTAAATGTGCGTGGGGAGAGAGCTAGGCCGAACGGAAGAACCCGATATTGGTGCGCTTCGCCCCCGAAAGCGAACCTCAGGAACTTCCTGTGAGATGGAAGGATGGATATGTGGAAGTATGCGTCCTTTAGATCTATCATGACAAACCAATCCGAGGATTGAATTTGACTCACGATGATGGGAATAGTGAGCATCTTGAACCTGAATCTCCTCAGAGAACGATTCAAGTGTCTGAGATCTATTATTGGACGCAACCCCCCATCCTTTTTGGGAACTATAAAGTAGCGGCTGTAAAACCCGGACTCCCTGTCTGGTGGAGGAATACATTCTATAGCCTCCTTTACCAGCAGGGAGTTTACTTCCTGTTCCAATACCCGACCCTGCACTGGGTCGACTGCAGTCCAGACCACGCCGTTGAACCTTGGTGGGCGTAAACCGAACTGCAGCCTGTACCTCTTTTGAATAGTGTGCAGGGCCCAAGGCGAATATTCGTGAGATTTTTCCATGCATCAAAATATTTTACCAAAGGAACCAGGCTCTCGAGCCTGGCTTCGGGTACTAATCGGGATTCGTTCTCGACCCCCTGAAGCGGATCTCCGGCAGGGTTCGACCGAAAACGATTCTCGATGGGCGGATGCGATTGCTGCCTGGCCACAAGCCTGTGGGGCGGACAATGCAGCGCGCTTTCGCTGGAAACCGATGCGTCACGAAGCGCACTTGGCGGCGGGAAGTCGACATCGATTTTCTTCGGGCTCCGCGGAGGAGGCAACCTCGATCGCTCCGCCACGGGTGGGGCTGCCCGCAGAAGACCTAGGCTGGCTACCTTCGTCCAAGAGGTCCTAGCCCATCGAGGCTTTTTTAGCCTGCAGGACGGCCCTCAGGTCGCCCTGCTGCTGCTGAGGCTTCGCCTGAGAGCGTCGTCTATGCCCCCAGGCTCCTTGAGGAGGGGCTCTAGACGCAATGCTCTCCTTCTGCGCCTGTCTGTAGGCGGAGGAGCTGGTGGCTGCCGACTGGGGGCAGGCTTCTTGGATTTGGAGCGGCGAGGGAGGTACTGCTTGAAGGCTGCAGATTGCTTTTTCACCTCCTGAAACCTGTCGACGACTGTATTTACGGCGTCGCCGAACAGGCCAGAAGGTGAAAGACGCGCGAGGAATGTGGCTTATTCCACGATTTACACAACTCGTTGTGTAAATTGGGAAAAAAAAGGCAAGCCCCGGTGTTGAGGTTGCTCTCTGTGCTGCAGGAAGCGCTCATCTAATGTGCTTTTCACGAGCGCTTCCTGCCTCTCATGTGGCCAACTGATATTGAGACGGGCCACAGCACGAGAGACAACCTCTACCAGCTCCTCATATGCAAGGACATGGGGTGGCGAGTCATCCCCAAAATCTCCGCCCTCGATGCTGAGCACGTCTACTTCCTCGGAAGCAGACAGCTCAAACATCGGGTCCTCCACTCGCGCGGAAGAAGCCGCGGGGCGGGCTTCCACGCGAGGTGGGAGAACATCAGAACTGACAGAGGAATCCCGAGAATGTGCCTCAGCAGTCTCGAGATCCCCTGTCAGATCCATTTGCGAGCCCCATGAAGAGCGTTGCCGCGCCGCCTCAGCAGACGTGAGTCCCGCACCACGGGGCTCGCGAGCCTGACCATCCTCATTAAAAATGGCCAGGCGAGAGCGCAGCACATGGATTGGAAGTCTTTCACAATCCTCGTAAGCAGCCCCCTCGAGAGCTGCCCACGCGTGCTGCACTCCCAAACAATGTGTACACAAACGATGCGTGTCCCCACCCGTGACATAACGAGGGCAGGGATGCACACACCGAGTGAAACTTGGGCTCGCCATAATATATATATATATATATATATATATATATATTCAATTCAATTCAATTCAATTCAAATTTATTTGTATAGCGCTTTTCACAATACATATTGTTTCAAAGCAGCTTTACAGAAAGTGCATTTCAGAAATGTACGTAGAAAATACAGTTAGTTAATCATCATGTATTAATTTAGGGCATAACATATTGCCGGCATTGAGTCGTCTCTTCACAGGCGTCGAGTCGTCTCATCGCAGTCGTTTAGTCGTCTCATCGCAGGTGTTGGGGCATCTGAAGTCTCCGTGAGAGGCTGGATACAAACTGTAGCTGAAGAACGCTATTTACCTCAGGACTAGCGTCCCGAGATAACAGCAGAAAAGCAAATGGGAAATAATTAGCGTAGCTGCTGTTCATAATATTAATGCATTCGATCTGATTCAACAGTAGTATAAGAGGCAAGCATTATGTGAATGCTTGGCTGAAGAGATGCGTCTTTAATCTAGTTTTGAACTGGGAGAGCGAGTCTGAGCAACGAACAGTATCAGGACAGACAGACAAAATGGTAACGGTCCGATAAGTACGATCTAAACCAGCTTAATGCCTGTCCCTGAACACCAGTGTAGTTTTGTAGTCGATCCAAGAGTATTTTATGATCTATAGTGTCGAACGCAGCGCTAAGATCGAGTAGAACTAGTATTGAGATACAGCCTTGGTCAGAAGCTAAAAGTAAATATTTTGTAATTTGAACTAGCGCGGTTTCTGTGCTATGATGCGGTCTAAATCCTGACTGAAATTTTTCATATATCTCATTTTCTTGCAGGAAAGAGCACAATTGAGCGGACACAATTTTTTCTAGTATTTTAAACATAAATGGAAGATTTGAAATGGGTCTGTAATTTGCTAAGTTATTTTAATCTAATTGCGGTTTCTTAATAATAGGTTTTATTACTGCCAGCTTGAATATTTTTGGAACATGACCTAAAGATAAAGACGAGTTAATAATATTGAGAAAAGGCTCTTCCACTACAGGTAACACTTCTTTCAGTAGTTTAGTGGGTATTGGATCTAATAAACATGTTGTTGGTTTAGATGCAAAGATAAGTTTATTTAGCTCTTCCTGTCCTATAGTTGTAAAGCGGTGTAGTTGTTCTTGAGGGGCGATAATTGAGGCTGAATCATAAGACACCATAGAGGATTGTACATTTACAATTGTATTTCGGATGCTTTCTATTTTCTCATTGAAGTAATCCATAAAATCGTTACAACTATACTGTAACGGAATATTTTGCTCTGGTGATGTCTGTTTATTTGTTAGTCTAGCCACGGTGTTAAATAAAAACCTTGGATTATTTTGGTTATTTTCTATCAGTTTGCGGAGATGCTCAGCCCTGGCTGCTTTTAGAGCCTTTTTATAACGTGACATACTGTCTTTCCACGCGATTCTAAAGACCTCTAAATTAGTTTGTTTCCATTTACGCTCTAAGTTACGAGTTTCTCTCTTGATAACATGTGTAGTACTATTGTACCATGGTGCTTTAGTTTTCTCTCTAACCTTTTTTAATCTAATTGGTGCAACAATATCTAATGTACTAGAGAAAATGGTGCTCAAACTGCTAGTCATTTCCTCTAGTTCATCTGTTTGTTGGGGTTCACTGAGCAGCGGAGATAGATCAGGTAAGCTATTTGAGACTCTATCTATAGTGGTTGGAACGATTGTTCTGCCTGGTCGATAACGTGGCACTACCAATACTACCAATATCACTACTAATTTAGGACTGGAATGCTGGATATAACCTGTATCCTTTCAGTGAAACGGGTGTAAAGTCAGACGGTCGATAGGCGCGAGGTCACGCGTGAAATGCTAGCGGGCTAAAAGGCTAGTAGCCGGGATTCGCAAAGTTGGATCTAAGTAGCGATATCAGAGTAATCCGATTGTTTTTTATAGGGAATAGTATCGAGGATAAGTTCACACGATATAAAAATAGAAAGTACTGGTTTATAAATGAGTGGTAAAGAAGAAAATCAAGGATTAATGAATCAATTCGACGGAGCTCCAAACACAAACAAACACCGCATGCGCAGTTTTCATATATATATATATAATTGTATATATTTAATTATATATATATATATAATTGTAATGCTTTGTGACAGACAACACCAAATAAGACAGACAAGTCAAACAGAGAGCGCTTTGCTGAAGAACAGAAAGCTGACATCTCATGTGTGCCGGCATCCTTTATAGCTTCCGCTTGTATGCCGTCACACATTACGTCATGACGCAACACCAATTAGAGATTGGATTAGTTTCATTCATACTTCAGAGGCGCTACGCTGAGGGGCGTTCCCCCAAAGTGTCATTCGACGCAGTCCGAGTTCCCTCGAAAGGGAACCTTAGAGATTGAAATAGTGGAACTTCAGAATTTGGTAGTGTCCACAGGAAATCGAGGACATATTGAGCTCCTCAAAGTTAAAAAAGGGACTCTGGTTAGGCTCCACATCAGAGCACAGGGAGCTTTGATCCGCTCACGTTTTCAGAGTGCAGTAGAGATGGATGGCCCAACTAAATTCTTTTTCGGTTTGGAAAAAAAGAATGGTCAAAGCAGAATTATGCATTCTTTATACTCACTGGTGGGTATAGAAATGGTGGAGCCTATAGGGAAATTAGAAAAAGAGCTGTATTGTTTTATTCTGAGCTTTCATAAAAGTGAACATACAGAGGAAGATGAGCTGGCCAGCTCTTTTGGGTTTGCCTAAAGTTCCAGATGAGACCAACTCTTGGCTTGAGAGGCCACTTTCAGCATCTGAATTGCATGTTGCTCTGCGGAGCATGGATTGTGGTAAGGCCCCGGGAATTGATGGTATACCAATGGAGTTTTATAAAATGTTTTGGTCAGGTCTGGGGGCTGATTTGCTGTCTCTGCTCAATGATAGTCTGGCCGGAGGGTTTCTACCTTTGAGCTGCAGGAGGGCAGTCATTACCCTGTTACCCAAAAAAGGTGATTTAAAAGAAATAAAGAACTGGCACCTTGTTGTTTCCCTTTTGTGCTCTGATTTAAAGCTCTTTTCTAAAGCTTTGGTCATTAGGTTGAGGGAGGTAGTTGGGCAGGTTATTCATTGTGATCAAACTTACTGTGTGCCTAACAGGTCTATATTTGATCATGTTTATCTAATTCGGGATATTTTGGACGTCTCTAGGCTATTAGACATAGACACTGTTCTCATTTCTCTAGATCAGGAAAAGGCATTTGACCGGGTAGATCACAGCTATCTCTGGCGCACGCTAGAGGAGTTCGGGTTCAGCTCCGGTTTTATCGCCATGATCAGGGTTTTTTTTTACCAGGATGTTGAGAATACTGAATACTACATTTATACTGAAAAAAAATGGTGGTCTTAGTGCTCCATTTAAAATTAACAAGGGGTATTACATTTACATTTACATTTATTCATTTAGCAGACGCTTTTATCCAAAGCGACTTACAAATGAGAACAATAGAAGCAGTTAAAACTAACAGTAGGACAACAATACGTAAGTGCTATAACCCCTCTCAGTTTAACTTAAGTGCAGTGTTTTGTTTTTTTTTAAGAATAGAGGAGAAGAGAAAGTGTTAATACTACTGAATCAAGTGCTGCCAAAAAAGATACCTCTTTAGCAGTTTCTTGAAAGTGGCTAGTGACTCAGAAGCTCTGGTTGAGTTAGGCAGATCATTCCACCAACAGGGAACAGTCATGGTAAAGGTCCGAGAAAGAGATTTTGTGCCTCTTTGAGATGGTACCACAAGACGACATTCGCTAGCAGAGCGCAGGTTTCTGGATGGCACATAAGTCTGAAGTAATGAGTTTAGGTAAGAGGGAGCAGTGCCAGTGGTTGTTCTGTAGGCAAACGTCAGTGCCTTGAATTTAATGCGAGCGGCAACTGGCAACCAGTGCAATTTTGTGAGGAGAGGAGTGACGTGTGCTCTCTTTGGCTCATTAGACAAGGTTGTGCCCTTTCAGGAATGTTGTCTGCTCTTGCCATTGAACCTTTATTGGTTAAGATCAGAGAAAGCATTGAAGGTTGGACCATACCTTGCTCTGAAGCCAATTTTAAGTTGTCTGCATATGCAGATGATATTATTGGTTTGGTCAAAGGGCGAAATGAAGTTGATCTTCTTAAAGACATTTTTGACAAATTTGGAATAATTTCCTCTGCCAAAGTTTATTGGTCCATGGTCTTCCTAAACTACCAGGTGGTTTGTCCTGGAAAAGAGATGGGTTAAAATATTTAGGAGTATATGTGGGCAACGATTCAATGTTAGGCAAAACTTGGGAAGGAGTTTTAGAAAAATTAAAGGGGCGATTGGAAAAATGGAAATGGCTTTTGCCAAAAATGTCTTTTAGAGGGAGGGTTATAATAATTAATAACCCGGTGGCTTCAATTTTGTGGCATTGTTTGGCCTGCATTTATCCTCCAAATGGACTTTTGAGTAAAATTCAAGCCTGTATGGTGGATTTTCTTTTGGAGCACTTTTCATTGGATACTGCAGAGCATACTTTTTCTACCCAGAGATGAAGGAGGACAAGGACTTATCCATTTGCCAAGCAGGGGGGCAGCCTTACCACTTCTGTTTTTTCAAAGGTACCTCACAGGACCTAAGGATCTAGTCTGGAGAAAAGTGACTGATGTTATTTTTAATCATGCTGGCAGACTGGGATTGAACTCTGTTTTGTTTTTGATGCACTCAAGTAAGCTGCAGTGCAACAGACTGACTGCTTTTTATAAGGGACTTTTTAAAGTTTGGGACTTATTTGAAAAACGGAGGTTGGAGGCAACTTCCTCGTTGTACTGGCTTTTGGAGGAACCTCTTGTGCATGGAGCTCGGTTTGATGTTACTTGTGAAGTTACACCTGGACTGCTTCATTGATTAATTACCACTAAGACTTTAAAACTGCATCATTTGTTGGCTGTTGCTGGTTCTGGTTTAAATAATGCTCAGTCCATGGCCTCATATCTAGGTGTGCGGTCGGTACGGTATGTAAAAAAATTCAGGACGTTTTTAAACAGAAACTCACAAAGGAAGAAAATAATATGTTAATTGAATTTTATAATGGGAAACTGGTTCCTATTAATAGAGATCACTTTCCAAGTATTTCTTTTAGTCCCAATCTCAAAGGACTGTCTGGACCTTTTCTGAACCTGAGGGGGCTAGAAGGGTTAAGTTAGCAGGATGTTCAGTGTAAAGTTTTATATAAATGTCTTGTAAAAGTTTTAAATAAAGCAAATTTAAAGGAACGCAGTGATGCAGTGTGGAGAGAAAAATTGGGAATAGATGATGAAAATAAATCTGTTTGGAGAGTTTTATACAAACCACCAGTTGAAAAACGCACAGGTGATATTCAATGGAGAGTTTACAGGGAATGCTGTAAATGCTTTTGTGATCTTAATTAATCCCAATATATCAAGTGATTGTCCTTTTTGTAAAATGATAATTGTTTTTTACAATGTTCAAGATTGTATGATATGTTTTGTTTGCTTGATGTTCTTTTCATGAGTTTTGGGGAGATTATTTTCTTCTAAGATTTGAATTCTTGGACCCAAATATAGTGTGGCGCAAAGAATAAAAAGTCAATTGTTTAATTTTTTAATTTGGCAAGCCAAACTTGCTGTTTACATAACTAGGAAAAACAAAATAAGAAGGTAGAGGACAACATGTGGTTATTGTCTTTAAAAATATGGCAAGGGTTATGTTTGATTTCATGTTCTATAAACTGATGACTGACTTAGAAGGTTTTTTGCACAAATGGTGTTTTAATGGTATTTGTACAGTTGAAGAATAAATGTTGATTTTTACTACCATGTTACAATAAGTTTAGATTTTTGTACCTCCTTTTTGTTTTTGTTTTTGGATAATGTGATTGGATGTTTTGCTGACATTGTAATGATATAAATAAAGTGTGTTGAAAACTCAAAACTCTCTCTCTCTCTCTCTTTCTCTCTCTCTCGCAGGGCCGGCGATTGCTATAGGCGAACTAGGCGGTTGCCTAGGGCGACAAATGTGTTGGGGGCGCGGTGCGCGGGCGCCCTCTAATGTCGCCCTTGGCCTACTTCCCATTAATCACAGAATTAGAATGACAAGCGAAACAAAAACATGTTTATTAAACATGATCATCCTAAGGCGCCCCCTCAGCCACACGTTTAATTACTTGTCAACCTGATTATTAGATTGAATTGATGATTATTGCTGATCATTTAACGGGGGGTGGGGGGTTACGTTAGGTTAGGCAAGTGCTCAGCTGCTGGCGCGTTGATCAAAACCCTCTGGTGCACTGGGACGAAAACGGAGAAAGCAACAAGATAAAAAGAAAGCCCAGTATAGAGGTAAGTCTTCTCATCACAGCCATTAAGGTGTCAAACGAAATAAATTTACTTAGTATTGTGCACAGGCATGCTGGCCATCGGGACTACCGGGAGCGAATTCTTTTCCCCCAGGATGGTAGAGATTCCCGGTGGGCCGACGTGCTTTTTGGGCTGATATGTCGTACTTTTTTTTTTTTTTTTTTTTTTTTGTCTTAGTGGCCCATAAAACTCTTAAATCGGCCCATTCGTTTTGTTTTGTTTTGTTTAATTGGCGGCGCTGGGTTACTTCCAAGTAACAAAATTAATTATGAAAGTTTCCTTTATTTTTCAGTGCATTTGTTTTACAATATAGCCTATGGCTATTACTGTCATGGGATTAATATTATAACTATTATTATGTAGTAGTGTAATGTAGACAGACACTGTAACTAAAAGAGGTTTGAATTTTTCTTTGTTCAATTTGCACACTGAATATTGGTTGGAGCTTTTCGTTTTGAACTCTCAAAGTGCACCAGATTGATGAATTTACCATTAAAATACACAACATTTTCTTACGGGGGGCATACCCCCGAAACCCCCTTAACCTTGTAGCAGCCTAATAGATTAGTAATAATAGTAGTGGTGATAGTAATTGTAATTTATATACTACAAGTTACATGGTCAGACAAAATGTATTTGTACAATGCAACTATGTAGGATGATAGAAATATCATTCAACGTTCTTTGTAGCATTTGTATGAACAATTTATTTTACAGTTGAAGTCATAATTTGCTTGTTGAAGTTTTGGAGAGACTATAAGAGAATTTTTGTTTAGTTTAATAAATACTTATCATTTGTAAGTATTTTTAATAAAGGGGGGGGGGGGGGTGCAAAACTCAATCTCGCCTAGGGCAACCAAAGGGCTAGAGCCGGCCCTGCTCTCTCGGAAATTCTGGGAGTTTGCACGTGCGAGAGTGGTGGGGGTGAAGACTGAGTGGTGGATTTTCACCTATATTTCTTTTTTTCCTTATCTTTTTTTTCCCCATTTCTTGTTGTTTCTGTATGGTTTGGTAAGTGATTATTTGTTATTGTTGCTGTTAAGGCGGAGGGATGGTGTCTCAGGGTGAGGCGCTGTCCTTACGCAATGGGTTCAGGTGTGTGCCTCCTGATGGGGTAATGGTGGAAGATGTGCTTGTTGCGACAGGGGAAGCGGTAGGCCATGAAAATATTTCTTCTGCCTCTCGTATGAATAAGGCTGTTGTAGTTTTTTTGAAAACGCAGAATCTTGTCAATCAGATAATTGAAAATGGACTTATTATTAATGATGATTTAGTGCAAGTCACTCCACTTTATGCGGCTTCTTCGAAAATCACGATTTCAAATGTGCCGCCGTTCATAACTAATGAAGCGTTGGAGCGCGAGCTAGTTCGCTTCGGAAAAATTGTTAGTACGTTTAAGACGATCTCTCTAGGCTGTACACACTCGGCTCTAAAACATGTGATGTCGTTCAGGAGAAATGTCAACATGGTTTTGGATTCTCCGGAGCGAACGCTGGATATATCTTTACGTGTTAAACATGAGGAGAAAACATATACGGTTTACGCAACAACGGGTTTTGAATGCGGTGACGTTGGGCACAAACGACATGCGTGCCCACATAAAGAACGCGAAGTTGAAGGCAATGTTTCGGGATCAGAGATTGATGATACTTCTCAACGAGTGCCTACCCAAGGAGTTCGGGGTGAGATTGATGATCCTCCTGAGGTAGGAGTTTCAGAAATAAGTGTAACTGATCCCGAGAATATTCAAACAAATAGCGAAGTGAGAACAACAGTGACCGATTCTGATTTTAGTGATATTGCGATTGTTAACATGAACGGAGAAAATGCTGAAACACTGAATGTTGAAAATGTCTTGCATTCTGTACCAAGTACGAGCGGTATTCAGGCCAGGTTCTCTTACGAGAGTATCTCTCGTACTGCGTAATATCTTACGCTATGGGGAAAACCTCTTTTCCACGAGATATTGAAGCAAAAAATTATCCTTAACTTTGAATGAATGTAAAACGCTGTGCAGCAGCATGCAGATATAGGCAGGACGGCTCGCGCGCCTATTGACTGCCCTGCGGCAACAGCAGCAGCCTATCGAGAGAGGTGCTGCGTGACATAATCCAATGGGGGCATTTCGCGCCCATTTCGTCACCTCCCGCCAGAAAAAGGGCTCAATCTCGCCCTATAAATATAGCTCGATAAGGCTGGTACACTGATTTTCATCTCTTCAGCGAAGCATCACGCATCGCTGGATCCGGAGTGAGAAGCGACGCCGTCTGAGGAAAAGCACACAGCGGGACGAGCCATCGAGTCTGAAGCCGCTGGCATTGCCGCCTTTAGCCGCCGTACCTGCTACGCTTTCCGGCGTTATATCCTTTCATACTGTGTGTGTGTGTTCGCCGCTGTGACACACATTTTTTCACTGTCTCTCTCTGCTAAAAGAGCTGCGTCTTTTTCAAGATGCAAAGATCCTGCGGCTCGTGCCGAGCCACACTCAGCGACGGGGACCGTCATGTCATCTGCGTTTCCTGCCTGGGTGAGGATCATGCGGCTCTCACTCTCGTCGACGGCGGATGCCCTCACTGTGAGCTAATGCCTATGGTGACTCTGAGGACTCGCCTGGCATCCTTCTCAGAGCCTGCACTTCAGCCCGCTGCAGCGCCGCGCCGTAAGAAGCGCCGTGCCCAGCGCGGCCCCGAGCTTTCTCCTGCCAGCCAAAGCTCGCCAGCTTCGTCGGCATCGCTCGAGTCCCTCCCCGACGGACAGCGGCCGCCGTCCGCCGCCGCTTCCGCCATTGAGGTCGACGAAACATCCGAGGTTTGTTCTCTCCTGGCTTCAGATAGTGAGGAATGGGCGAGCTCTGTGGACCTCCCCTCTGCAAAACCGCGAGCCTTCTGGAAAACGAGTGGGCATTGAATCAGAGCTGATGCGTCTGCTCTCTCAAGCCGTCGACAACCTCGGCCTCGAATGGAAGGCGCCCGCGCAGCCCACGCACAACCGACTGGACGGATGCTTCCTCAAAAAGGACCATGCGCCATCACAATCCAGGCCCGCGCCTTTTCTTCCTGAGCTTCACGAAGTCGCGAGATCCTGGGGCGCCCCTCTCTCGGCCAGGGTGCGTACTTCTGTCTCGGCTGCATTCTCCACTGTGGACGGTGCGAAAGACAGAGGATACCTTTCTCTTCCCCCAGTGGAAGCAGCGGTAGCTTCCCATCTCTGCCCGCCCTCTGCTGGACGGCGAGCGCAGACGACGCTACCATCTAAAGCCTGCCGAGTGACGTCAACCATGCACAGTCGCGCTTACACCGCCGCCGGGCAAGCCGCGTCAGCTCTACACACGATGGCCATCTTGCAGATCTTCCAGGCCGACCTTCTCCGAAAAATGGACGAGGAAGGCGCTGAGTCGATCAGCGTTGCAGATTTACGGAGCGCTACAGACCTGGCTCTTCGCACCACAAAATCAGCTGCACAGGCCATTGGGCGGAACATGGCTTCTCTCACCGTGGCTGAGAGACATCTGTGGTTGACGCTGTCTGAAATGACTGAAGCGGAGCGCTCGGTGTTCCTCGACGCGCCCATTTCATCAGCTGGCCTCTTCGGATCTGCCGTCAAAGATTTCGCGGACAGATTCCAAGAGGTTCAAAAGACATCGCAGGCGATGAAGCACTTCCTCCCGAAGCGCTCTAGTTCCCAGCAGGTCGCTCTAAACCGCCGCCTGCCCGGAGCTCCCAGCCGCAACCTGCACCACCCGCCGCAGCTGCTTCTCAACGCCGCCAGGCCCGAGAACAGAGACCGCGCCCTCGCTCTGCTGGACGCCGCCCCCCTCAGCGCGGGCCCCGGCCGAGGATTGGAATCAAGCCCGAGGTCTCAAAGCCTTCCTAGCCTCTCTAGGAAAGCGACGGTGTTCAGATCCCGCTGCGGCCGGATTTTCACCGAAACATTTCGCTCGTCCAGTTCCATGCAATGTGACTGTTCCAGCTTATTTAGCAGTCAACAAGCCGGTCCATTTACCCGCTTGCCTGCACACAAAAGCCGTTTTCACGGCTACCCAGATAAATCAAATAAAAAGTGTATTTTCTGGTGTTCCGGCCAGGGCCGATGGTGTTATGAGTGTTGTAAGAATGCCCACGTCTCAGTGCCCATTCCCACACGCAGACACAGCCCGCCACAATACAGGGCTAGCACAAATAAAATCGACCCATGTCGATTGTGCAATAAATGTAGTGTACGTGCCCACAACACAGTGCCCACAAACACTACACGAAGCATGTCCCACGGTTTCTGTAAAAACGAAACCAACACACTTTCAGTTGGCGCGAGCCGACAGTGTTCTCAGTGCAGCGAGTGTGCCCGCTATCCCGCGCCCACATTCCCTCACAGACATGACGAACCCCACGGGGCTCGTCCCGCTCGCCTTCTCTCCACAAGCCGTCAGAGAGAAGCTGAGCGCGGTCGGGCTGCCCGCTGTGATCAGCGCACCCCCCGCCTCGCACATTACAAACACAGTATCTATTTCTCAGCACACCGGAGCTCTCCGGCCGCCGCTATATCGCGGCCAGAGCCCAGATTTCATTCTACCTCTAGCTATTCATGCAGATGCGTGGGCAAAGCTTCCCGGGGTATCAGAATGAGTCGAAACGACGGTAAAAAACGAAGTATCTCATCTACTTCGAGCCGAGATAGCGAAACTACTGAGCAAAGGGGCTATAGAACCTTTATCTCAGGCTCAGAGCGAAGTGGGTCTGTACAGCAGGTATTTTCTGGTACCGAAAAAAGACGGGGGTCTCAGACCCATTCTAGATCTGCGGCGGCTATACAAAACGCTCACGAAGCGTCAGTTCAGAATGATTACAACCAGGAAAATCCTCGCGCAAGTGCGCCAAGGAGACTGGTTCATGTCAATAGATCTGAAGGACGCTTATTTTCAAATACAAATAGCGTTACGTCACAGGCAATTCTTGAGATTCGCCTTAGAAGGCCAGGCATACCAATACAAAGTCCTGCCGTTCGGCCTGTCCCTGGCACCCCATACTTTTACAAAGTGCATGGACGCGGCTCTCGCACCCCTGAGACTTCAGGGCATGCGAATTTTGAACTACTTGGACGATTGGCTGATTCTAGCACGTACACAATCAGAGCTCATAGAACACAGGGCCACATTGCTCGAACATCTCGAGAATCTGGGTCTCACAGTCAATTGGGCGAAGAGCTCGCTGTCTCCCAGCCAGAAAATATATTTTCTGGGAACAGTCCTGAACTCGCTATCTATGACAGCGCATCTGTCGCCAGAGCGCGCACAGGACATTCAGCGCGCAGCGAAATCTTTTCGCCGCGGCTCAACTGTCCAGCTCAAAAGGTTTCAGAAAATGCTGGGTCTCATGGCCTCAGCAGCTTCAGTGCTCCAGCTGGGTCTGCTTCGCATGCGCCCACTGCAGCTGTGGCTGAAAGCGCGGGTTCCGCCCAGGGCATGGACCGCTGGTCGGTTTCGCCTCTGGGTCGGTCTGAAATGCGTCTCAGCTTTGGAGCCTTGGAAGAAAACCGACTGGTACCAGTCAGGTGTGAGTCTGGGGACTCCCTCGAGCGTGAAGGTGGTGTCCACGGACGCCTCCACCTCGGGATGACCACTCCACCAGTGGTCAGAACGGGAAAAGCTCCTACATATAAACTGTCTGGAAATGATGGCAGTCGACAACGGGCTGCGGCGCTTCTGTCCCCAGATAAGGGGTCACCACGTCTTGGTCCGGTCGGACAACATGTCAGTGGTGGCGTACATAACTCACCAGGGCGGCATCAAGTCCCGAAACCTTTACAGGCTGACAGAGTGCCTCCTGGTCTGGGCTCAGCACAACCTGCTTTCACTGAGAGCAGCGCATGTGCCTGGTCACCTGAATCTGGGACCAGACAGGCTGTCCAGAGACAATGTCCCAGCAGGGGAATGACATTCGGCAGAGTGCAGGTGGACCTGTTCGCGTCCAGCGAGAACGCTCACTGTCCGAAATATTTCTCCAAAAGCAAGGACGCGCTGGCCCACGTTTGGCCCCGCTGTCCCCTCTATGCTTTTCCCCCCATCTCGCTCCTGCCTCAAGTGCTGGAACGGATCAGGGAAAATGGATGCCCAGTGCTGCTTGTGGCTCCGCTCTGGACAAACCAGGCGTGGTTTCCAGTCCTGATGCAGCTGACCAGCACTGCCCCGTGGCCAATACCATTGAGGAGAGACCTCCTCTCCCAGGCCAAGGGCTCGATTTGGCATCCTCGCCCCCAACTATGGTCCCTACACGCATGGGCCATCAACGGGTACCCGCTATCCTCCCGGAGGGAGTGCTAAACATGATCACGCAGGCAAGGGCCCCGTCTACAAGACAGCTCTACTCCTCGAAATGGTCTGTGTTCTCTGCCTGGTGTCAAGCTCAGGGCTTTTCACCCGTAGACTTCGGGGTAACGGAAGTACTTTCCTTCCTTCAAGAGCTGCTGGATAAGGGCAGGACCCCATCCACGCTCAAAGTGTACGTGGTGGCTATAGCAACGTTTACAAAACCTGTGTCTGGCCAGTCACTGGGGAAGAACGACCTAGTCGTGCGATTCCTCAAGGGAGCTCGGAGGTTGAACCCTCCTAGACCTCCTTCAGTCCCGGTGTGGGACCTTTCTACGGTTTTGGAAGCCATGAAAGGTGCCCCGTTCGAGCCAATCCATTTGTCAGACATGAAGCATCTGTCTTTCAAAACGGTGTTTCTTTTGGCTCTCGCTTCAGTGAAGCGCATAGGGGACTTACAAGCGCTTTCAGTAAGCGCATCATGTATGGAGTTTGGGCCTGATGACTCAAAAGTCATACTCAAACCGAGGCACGGGTACGTGCCCAAATCCCTCAACACACCGTTCAGGGCCCAGGTGATTTCCCTGTGCGCTCTCTCGGTTCAAGATGAGGAGGAGGATGCGAGTCTCCTTTGCCCTGTCAGGGCACTGAGAGCTTATGTGTCCCGCTCGCCTGCCTTCAGGCAGACCGAGCAGCTCTTCGTTTTGTTTGGCGGATGTTCCGAGGGACTGGCCTTATCAAAACAGAGCCTATCCAGATGGATAGTCGATGCCATAGCACTGGCTTACACTTCTAAGGGCCTGCAGTGTCCTTTGGGTGTCAGAGCGCACTCCACGAGAGGCGTGGCCTCATCGTGGGCATGGTATAGTGGCGTTACCTTGCAAGATATCTGTACGGCTGCGGGCTGGGCCTCGCCGTCTACATTTATAAGTTTTTATAACCTAGAGGTTCCCGCCTTACAAGCCAAACTTCTGTAGGTATAGAATTCAGTGTTATCTGCCCCGCTGTGCCGGCCCAGATGCTGAGTTTAGCTTGTGCATCGCTCACTGAGCGATAACACGGCTCCATGGGTGTTGAATAACCCGTATTTTTAACCAGTTCAGGCTGAACACGCTCACCCTGTCTGTGTGAAACACTATTAACATAACTAGCTCCTATAGGATGCTATTTCATGGGGAATGATGCTTGCAGCCTCTCTTCTCCGACTGTAAGTCTATGGTGATTATACACTACATGAGCCCCGGGCTACTGCCCTTGGGACTTTGGTGTCGGATCCCAGTACGCACAGTGTTTTGCATTGTGTTCCCCATAGCGTAAGATATTACGCAGTACGAGAGATACTCTCGTAAGAGAACGTACTCGGTTACTAACGTAAACTCGGTTCTCTCTAGAGAGGGAACGAGTACTGCGTATCTTGCTGTGCATACACAGCTCTGGTTTGCTTCGCGATGAAAACCAGTGTACCAGCCTTATCGAGCTATATTTATAGGGCGAGATTGCGCCCTTTTTCTGGCAGGACGTGACGAAATAGGCGCGAAATGCCCCCATTGGATTATGTCACGCAGCACCTCTCTCGATAGGCTGCTGCTGTTGCCGCAGGGCAGCCAATAGGCGCGCGAGCCGTCCTGCCTATATCTGCATGCTGCTGCACAGTGTTTTACATTAATTCAAAATTAAGGATCATTTTTTGCTTCAATATCTCGTGGAAAAGAGGTTTTCCCCATAGCGTAAGATATTACGCAGTACTCGTTCCCTCTCTAGAGAGAACCGAGGTTACGTTAGTAACCGAGTACGTTTTGTGTGTTGAGGAGATAGAGCAGGTGGAGTTGAGCTGCAACAAACATTCCAATAAGAGTGGCATGGATGAAACTTTGTCAGATGAGAATGCATCTATACATGACATTGACTTATGTTCACAGGGAGATTCTATGTGCAGTGGTGAGTTGGACTCTCAAGAGTTCTCACAAGATGATTCCTCATTGTATACTTTAGAGGAGATTAATGCTTTTCTGGATGATACTTTTGGGAAGCAAGTTAATGTGATAGATTTTTTTCCAGATATTGAGAAGTTTGAGAAGTCCGTTTCAGTACATCAAAAGAATGTGAGTCTTGAGAGCTTAAGTGAAAAGAAAAGGTTTCGGTTGAAGAAACATGTAACGGCAATTAGAAAATATAGAAATGTGGAAAAAAAGAGAATGTTAAAGGTTTGTTTTAGTTAACCATTCCATGCATTACATGGTGTCTCTTTTTGTAATGCTGCTTTTATCTGTTATTTTCCTTTCCCTCTTAAACCTTAAGAGTAGGCTCTCTTAATATAAATGGGGGGAGGGATATGCACAAACGTGCATTAGTATCTGAAATAATAGAGCACAAAAAATTGCATGTTATTTATCTTCAAGAAACACAGTGATGTAGGAAATGAAGTTGAGTGGGGACTGTGGTGGGAAGGGCAGTATAAATTAAGCCATAAAACAAATTTGAGTGCAGGAGTGGCAATTTTCTTTTCACCTGATTTAAAAGTTACTGTTTTGAGAACAGAAGAACCAATGAATGGCCGCCTTCTTGTTGTTAAAGCTGATATTGATGGGGAATTTTTTTATTTTATCAATGTGTATGCACCAAATATAGGGTTTGAAAGATTAATGTTTTTTGGTATGTTAAGCAATGTTTTTAAAAAATGTTTTAATGATGGAAATGTCATAGTTGGGGGAGATTGGAATTGTACAGAGAATTTTTCTGTTGATCGAAATACTGAAGAACCCCATATTCAGTCTTCATCTTGTTTATTAAGGTTAATAAGGGCAGCTGATCTACTGGATATATGGAGGGTCAAACACCCTGATGTGAGGCAATATACATGGGTTAAGATGAATAATACTAGAGTTACTGCTGCTCGTTTGGACAGAATTTATGTATTCAAACAGTTGAGCAGTCAAATTATTAATTGTTCTATCACACCAATGGGTTTTACAGACCATCATTTGGTTTCGATTGTAATAAGTAAATCTCAGAGCTCAAATAAGTCCTTTTTTTGGCATTTTAATATTAGACTGCTTCAAGATAAAGAATTTTGTAGGTATTTTGAAATTTTTTGGCAACAGTGGAAAATGAAAAAAGGTAGTTTTGAAAATCTAAGACAGTGGTGGGACATAGGAAAAGTGAATATAAAAATGTTCTGTTTACAATACACTGCCAATTCTACTAATGTGTTAAAAGAAACAATTGAGTCAGTTGAAAATGAAATATCTATAGAAGCAGAATTAATTAATAGATATGATCCTAGTTTAAGTAGTAAGTTACAGAGGAAAAAAATGGAGTTGGGATCTTATTTAAATGAGAGAGTAAAAGGGGCCTTGGTTTTATTTCTGTTGCAGACATGGATGCACCAAGTACATATTGTTTTAATTTGGAGCGTAAAGCGGCAAAGAACAAACAGATGACCTGTTTATGTCTTCCTGATGGAAGGATGACGTATGATAAAAAAGATATGCGTCGTCATGCTGTGGATTTCTACTCAAACCTTTATACTGCTGAGCATTGTGATGCAAACTGTTCTGCACAACAGTTTCAAGATTTACCTCAAATAGACTCTGACTCAAAGACTGCTTTGGATATAGATATATCCTATAAAGAAATAACTGCTGCCTTGGGCCAACTCAATTCAGGAAAATCTCCAGGCATTGACGGTTTGCAACCTGAATTTTATAGACATTTTTGGCATTGCTTTGGACGGGATCTTTTTGAAGTTTTTTGTGTGTGTAACAAGGATGATATGTTGCCTGTGTCTTGTCAATGGGCTGTGTTGTCATTGTTGCCAAAAAAGGGGGATTTGTCTCTTTTGAAGAATTGGAGACCAGTCGCCCTATTGACTATTGAATACAAGATTTTATCCAAATGCCTTGCAAATAGGCTTAAGAAGTACCTCCATCTAATAGTACACAGTGATCAAACATAGTGTTCCAGAAAGGACAATATCGGACAATTTGTTTTTGATACGGGATGTTTCAGAGTTTCTAAAACAGAGATTGGTTTAATCTCCCTGGACCAAGAAAAAGCGTTCGATCGTGTCGACCACAACTATCTCTTTAATGTATGGAAGGTTTTTAAAATGGGTGAAATTGTTGTATGCAGGGGCTTCTTGTATTGTCAAGGTGGGAGGTGGACTGAGCCGTCCAATTTCGGTAACAAGGGGCATAAGACAGGGGTGCCCTTTATCAGGACAGCTATATAATATAGCAATTGAACCTTTACTTTGCAAACTACGAGAGAAAATGTCTGGTTTACATATACCTGTTATTTTTAAGACATCAAGAACAGTTTTAAGTGCTTATGCTGATGATATTACCGTATTTGTTAAAAATACTCAAGACGTCAAGGTTTTGTCTGATGCACTTTGTGTTTATGAGAAGGCTTCAACAGCCAAGGTGAACTGGGATAAAAGTGAAGCTCTCTGGGTAGGGCAAGGCATTTCAGAGAACCTCCCATCATTGCCTAGAGACCTCAAATGGAAATTAGAAGGGTTTAAGATATTAGGTTTTTTTTTTGGTTCTAATGAGTTTCAAAAATTAAACTGGGAGGGCGTAGAGGAAAAAGTGTGCACACGATTGTCTAGGTGGAAATGGTTGCTACCTCAGTTGTCCTACAGGGGAAGAGTTTTGGTGGCCAATAATTTGGTGGCATCCACTCTGTGGCATAAATTCAATGTATTGCAACCACCAGCAGGTCTAGTTCAAGCGATTCAGAGGCACTTAGTGAACTACTTCTGGTACAGGGTCTGGTGGACCTCAAGGCAAGACTAATGACTTTTCATTTACAAACCGTTCAATGACTGCTATACAACAGCATTTTTTCTTGGATGGACACTGCAATAGCCCTTTTGCGGAGGGTAGGCGGAATGGGACTCGATAAACATTTATTTCTTATGGATTTACAAGAGTCTGAGTTGGTAGACCTTACCCCATATTATAAATTATAAATCTATGCTTGAAGCTTGGAAAGTTTTTACTGTGTCAAGATCACCTTATGTGTCAGCTGGGCCTTGGCTGTTGGAGGAACCTTTGTTTTTTAACCCTCTTCTTTCTTCAAGACTTTTGTCATCCGCATGCTTACGTTCACGGTTGCTGGCTGCTGGATTTATGAAGTTGGGCCATGTATTGAGTAGCAGTGTGGAAGCTATAAGCCAAAGGACTGAAGTGAAATCTGCAAGAGTGATACAGCAGTTCATTGCAGAAGTACGTGGGGCATTAGGAGAGGAGTACAGAGACTTTCTGGACAACACAACGGTGATTCATGAGTGGACAGAAGGGCATGATTATGTTTTTCCCTCACTCATAGTAAGGCCTGCTGTGGAGAATTGGGAAGAGGATGATCACTGTTTGTTGACTTTTAAAACCCCCGTTTTGGATTGTTTCAAATCAACTGGGAAGAAGGCCTTGTACTTGACTTGCTTAAAAGTGTCAAATGCCAATTTTTTGACTGGTGTTTTTTCTACAAAATGGATGGACTTTCTTGGACTTGACTCTTCCCCTAAAGGCTGCTGGTGTGCTCTGTACAAATATCCAATTAATAAGCGGACAGGTGATCTCCAGTGGAGAATTGTACATGGAGCGATAGCTACGAACAGACATGTGGCGCATCTTAATCCTAGTGTTGGGGTGGGTTGTCCTTTTTGTTCAGTGGTAGAATCAGTGTTCCATTTATTTGTGCAGTGCTTACGTTTAGGGGATCTTTTTACCCTTTTAAGCAATTGTTTTTTATCTTTAGATGAGGATTTTTCTTTCAAATTGTTTGTTTATGGTCCTAGGTATTCCGTTCAAAGGAAAAGTTTTAATAAATTTTTTATCAGGCACTGCAAAATTAGTAATTTGGAAAACAAGAAAAAACAAACTTCTAGGGCAGGATGCAATAAGTGTGGTTCCTATGTTTTCGGGGCTTGTGGCAGCTAGACTAAAAGTAGAGTTTGCGTACTACAGGTTGGTGGACTGTTTACCAAAGTTTGTAGAAATCTGGTGTGTTAATGAGGTATTGTGTACTTTATGTGAGAGAAATGAATTGGTGTTGACTTTTTAAATATACATGGGTAAATAAAAAAACAAATAATAATAATAATTGTTGGATGAAGTGAAAATGTTCCAAGACTAAATTGTTATAATAAAGGTGTATTAAATTATCAAATTCTCTCTCTCTCTCTCTCTCTCTCTCTCTCTCTCTCTCTCTCTCTCTCTCTCTCTCTCTCTCTCTCTCTCTCTCTCTCTCTCTCTCTCTCTCTCTCTAAAAAAACTTTTTTATGGTTTTAACCTTCTACTACAAAACAGGCTGATGTTCTATTTCATCTTTTAAAATTAGTCTAATAAAAGAAAGAGAACAAATTAAGACAGAAGGGATATATCCCTTATGTCTGGGCATATTCTTCTAAGTACTTCATCTCATTAAGAATCTGTTTAAAATTGAACTGCTTCACCATATTCAGGGTACCTCTTGAGATTAGATAGCTTTTGACAATTATTTTTATAGCCTTATACAATATAGGGTATAGCTCTGAAATTTATAATCTACTGGGTTCAGAAAGTATTTGACCACTTAAGTCAGTCTTAAAAATGACAATCAGAAAGTGTCCAGTGTCTTCATTTTGAACAGTATGTTTATTGTTTCATATGAAATCTAGCATACTTCATTTTTGTGAAATGTTTTGTTTGAATCTGTATTTCTTTCAAATAAATGCCATAAGCAACATTCATTGATGCTTTGTTGAAGTAATGAAATATTGTTTGCATACAACTTTGTCTTGTGTTCCATGCCCTTAGTACTAAAGGTGAAGGCAAAAGACTCAAGCACAATGATGAAAATGTCCAGCCCTGCTTTGATCCATGTGTCAGTGCAATATGGTGATATAAGACCATTGGTTATTACTGCTGCTGTTGGATTAGCATACTTTATAACCTTTATGAAATGGGCCCAAAACCAGATTAAGTCAATAATGCAGCTGAAAAGTCCAACCGATCAAAATCCTTCTCTGCATCAAGGGATATAGCTGTGAACGGAACACCCTCTGTGTGACTGAACCATGTACCCTTTGCAAATCCTGTTTAATCCATATGCCTAATGCTTGAAATAACTTTGCATAAACGTTTTCACAATCAAGTACTATTTTTATTAAGTGCCTTATTTTATTGAGCAAATTCATTAGGCCACTAGATAGTCCTTGACATGTTAACTAAGGTTATTTGGCCTCTATGGGTGCTGTGTTGTGATATTTTAACACAGGTGGTGTTCAGCATCCAGAACCACTGTTTTAAAGTAATATAAAGATATCTGTATAAAACAAAATTGGAAGTTGTTGATAAGCTGATAGATAAGCATAGAATTAATAAACTAATTTGAATCTGCGGAAAAGTGAAAAATTCAAATTCAAGGAGGAGAAGATGCTGTTAATGAGAAGATGTATGCGCCATATAATGGATTTTATTTCATCATTTCAAGTTCTATGGCGTGCTAAGTTTTAACAACACCATCGGCCAGCATTTCTTAGTATGTCTCTATAGTGTTCCTTCCCAATAATTATTTCAGATCGTGGGTCTCCAGTGGCCACAAAACCGCCACTTAATTTCCCGCTTCCAAATTTTACTCTCAGAAGAGAACAAGTCTGTCATGTCATTGTCTTGGCTAGGGACATCTGACCAAAAAAAAGCTACAAATCGAGTTGGCTATGTTTTCAAAGGATTTGTTTTCCTCTTGAAAGCATAGGAGGTTTGAGAAGGGTTTAGCTCTTTCCACTGGCTTGAATTCTGAAGGCCTGCTTGAGAACTTTGCCAGCCATGTGAGTCAACTCCCCATTGGAGCTGCCAGGGAACCACCTAGCACCCTTGCTTCCAAGTCCTAAAAGCATGGCTTCAAAATCCAGATGTAATACTGGAGAGTGTTTTATCTGGGCCAGAGTTCCAAGACCACAGCAGCCACACTTGGGAAAACCTGCAATGACGTTTTTGGCAGATTTGCTGCAATATTGCCTTGGTTAATGTTTTGATTTTATAATGTCATGATTTTATGACCTGGGTTTTTGTTTAGGATGAAGGACAGAGTTAATTTTATGACTTAGCATTCAAAAATGATAATTTAGCATTCAAAAGCGAATTGACCACTTACCCGAGGTGTCAGTTTAGAGCTTCCTGCTTCAATCCCACCCACAGAACCCTACCTCTTCTCTTCCTGTAATTACCAGTTGGCACGTCTGTTTTTGAAACAAAAGTGTTACTAATCCATTAAATATGTAATGTAAAAAATCTTGCTTTCAAAAGATACGACTACAACAGTCTATACAGTAGGTCAAAATGTTGGAGACTATTGTCGTTGTTGTTGTTTTGCTAATTTTAGAATAATATTATCAAATTCATCAAAATTAACACAAAGTCATATTTTACCTGGCTGAGTTACCTGAGAATATGCAGTCTTTACTGAATGTGATCAAATAAAAAGATGTGAAATAATGGCAAGAAACTAGTTTTAATGGTGAGTTGTCACCTCGGCTGCACTCATAAACAAACATGCCATGTGACTATTGAAGTCCAATTCATCAACAAATTATGAGTCGGTTCTTTTTATTGAATCAACAATATACCGCGCTTCCTTAAGTCACAAACTCTTATGATATGTCACAAAATTACTCTTATGATAATCAAAAAAAATGTTTACTAGGTAAAGCTAACCTTTGCCTACAGTACATTACAGCTCTGAACACTCTTGGCTTTCTCTTAACCAACTTCATGAGGAGCCACTTGGGAGGCTTTTCGTCTTGGATGGAGCTTTCATGTACGCTTGCACTTGTTGGCTGCTTTTGTTTCACCCGCTTGTAAAGCTTTTTCCTTAAAAATGATAATAACAATGATTAAAATTTTAGCTTTGTGTACTAGTATACATGCAATATATTTGTCTACATTATTTCAAGAATTTAAGCTCAAGCCTTTAGAAAGGTCTTTAAGATCATGAGAAACACAGTCTAAAATATGTTTAATTTTAAAATGTTGCTAACTTGAGATAGCTCTACTGGATTCATTTAGACAATATTCATTATAGATTGATACAGAGGCACTGTACAAAGTGTGTGTGCGTGCGTGCGTGCGTCTGCGTGTCTGTGTGTGCGTCTGTGTGTCTGTGTGTGTTCTGGGTAATGCTCTGTAAGATACACTATCCATCAGCTTTACCTCATGTTCACTTTTCTCACATCAGCTGGGTCTTGCTCATGCCAGACTGATCTGAATTCAGAGCAAAGAACCATCTAATCTGCCTCACCCTCTCTAAGTCTCCCGCTCTCTCTCTCTCTCTCTCTCTCTCTCTCTCTCTCTCTCTCTCTCTCTCTCTCTCTCTCTCTCTCTCTCTCTCTCCCTCCCTCTCTCTCTCTCCCTCCCTCTCTCCCTCTCTCCCTCTCTCCCTCTCTCTCTCTCTCTCTCTTATAAGAGCTCCACCACCCCTCCTCTCTTCTTTCTTCTCTTTCTCTCTCTCACTTCCATTATTGTTAGTCTTCACTCTCTTGTGGCATCTGGAACCTCTAAACTCAAGAGATAACGGTTGTAGCTACACACAGCCCTTGGATCAGAGCAGATTTACTCTGGTATAGCTGTGCCTCCCATGGGCTGGAATTCTGTTCTCTCATCCCCCACCCCTCCTCAACCCCAAGAGCTAAGGAGGACAAAGTATAGGACAGACCCAGGTAAACCAGGTCTGCCTAGATCTCCAACACAGGCTATCCTACTTAACATCCACGTCATTTCCCCTGGGACGCAGTGTGGAACTCCCTCACATGCATCTACCCTGACCTGATCTCCTTTCAGAGGCGCTCTGACTCCTTGACTCCAGAGAGGCAGTGTTTAATAGCCCTCTCATCCATTCCCATCAGTATTTCACCGCTCTCACCGCGATCTCATTTATCAAAACGCTGCCTCACATTTTCCCTTCTCTTGAGACACTTTCGTAGTGTATACAGATTCTGCAGCAGCCAGCTGTGAACAGTTTCTGGAATATATCTATATTCAATTTTGATATATCGATTCTGCAGCAGCCAGCTGTGAACAGTTTCTGGAATATATCTATATTCAATTTTGATATATCGAACTTAAGCCGCAGTCACACTAGCCTTTCCGTTCCATTGTCTTACATTCATAAGCCTGTGTTTGGGAATGATGACCTGCAAATTCATATGATGTGTGACTTAGATTTTAACGTTAAGCAATCATGTTTTCCAGTGTTGTAAAGTAAAGTAGATTGTTTATTTTCACATTTGAATTTATTATAATTTGTAATTTTACAATATTAACTTTTTGTGTGAGTTTTAATTTATTTAAAATTGAAGTAGATGAATTTTGATTGCTGAAAGCCTAATATGACCATGCACACCTGACATTAGTGTTATCAGCTTTTTCAGCGACCTTTGCTCCGGAAGTAGTTTTTCCAAAGGGATATTAAAAAGAGTGAGCCATGAACCAAACCAACAAAACGCTGCATGATGTCATAGGTGATATCACAACAATACAAACTTTGATTTGAAGCAAAAATTTAGACAAAAGGACAAAGACATTAGTGAAGAAAAGAACTACAATCCCATGAAGTATTGTGAATGACAATCAAATTAAATTGATAATGAAATCTAAAAGCATTGATTTAAAGATTTAGATTTTATATATAGGATGTTGATTACAGCATGTTTTGTTTATTGTAAAATAGGAATATTCATACAAATATTTAAGTACTTTGAAAGCTTAGTGAGACTATATAGGACTAATATGCTAAACAATTGTCACAATGTTATGATTGGTATATTTCTTTGAAGAATCATGGGTAATGTAGTTTTTCCACCACTGTTAAACATGATTATTTACAATACAGGTCCTTCTCAAAAAATTAGCATATTGTGATAAAGTTCATTATTTTCCATAATGTAATGATACAAATTCTTCATATATATATAAAATATATATAAAAACAACTTTCATATATTTTAGATTCATTGCACACCAACTGAAATATTTCAGGTCTTTTATTGTTTTAATACTGATGATTTTGGCATACAGCTCATGAAAACCCCAAATTCCTATCTCAAAAAATTAGCATATCATGAAAAGGGTCTCTAAACGAGCTATTAACCTAATCATCTGAATCAACTAATTAACTCTAAACACCTGCAAAAGATTCCTGAGGCTTTTAAAAACTCCCAGCATGTTTCATTACTCAAAACCGCAATCATGGGTAAGACTGCCGACCTGACTGCTGTCCAGAAGGCCATCATTGACACCCTCAAGCAAGAGGGTAAGACACAGAAAGAAATTTCTGAACAAATAGGCTGTTCCCAGAGTGCTGTATCAAGGAACCTCAGTGGGAAGTCTGTGGGAAGGAAAGAGTGTGGCAAAAAACGCTGCACAACGAGAAGAGGTGACCGGACCCTGAGGAAGATTGTGGAGAAGGACCGATTCCAGACCTTGGGGGACCTGCGGAAGCAGTGGACTGAGTCTGGAGTAGAAACATCCAGAGCCACCGTGCACAGGCGTGTGCAGGAAATGGGCTACAGGTGCCGCATTCCCCAGGTCAAGCCACTTTTGAACCAGAAACAGCGGCAAAAGCGCCTGACCTGGGCTACAGAGAAGCAGCACTGGACTGTTGCTCAGTTTTGCATGTCATTCGGAAATCAAGGTGCCAGAGTCTGGAGGAAGACTGGGGAGAAGGAAATGCCAAAATGCCTGAAGTCCAGTGTCAAGTAACCACAGTCAGTAATGGTCTGGGGTGCCATGTCAGCTGCTGGTGTTGGTCCACTGTGTTTTATCAAGGCCAGGGTCAATGCAGCTAGCTATCAGGAGATTTTGGAGCACTTCATGCTTCCATCTGCTGAAAAGCTTTATGGAGATGAAGATTTCATTTTTCAGCACGACCTGGCACCTGCTCACAGTGCCAAAACCACTGGTAAATGGTTTACTGACCATGGTATTACTGTGCTCAATTGGCCTGCCAACTCTCCTGACCTGAACCCCATAGAGAATCTGTGGGATATTGTGAAGAGAAAGTTGAGAGACGCAAGACCCAACACTCTGGATGAGCTTAAGGCCGCTATCGAAGCATCCTTGGCCTCCATAACACCTCAGCAGTGCCACAGGCTGATTGCCTCCATGCCACGCCGCATTGAAGCAGTCATTTCTGCAAAAGGATTCCCAACCAAGTATTGACTATTGAGTGCATAACTGAACATAATTATTTGAAGGTTGACTTTTTTTTTTGTATTAAAAACACTTCTTTTATTGGTCGGATGAAATATGCTAATTTTTTGAGACAGGAATTTTGGGTTTTCATGAGCTGTATGCCAAAATCATCAGTATTAAAACAATAAAAGACCTGAAATATTTCAGTTGGTGTGCAATGAATCTAAAATATATGAAAGTTTAATTTTTAGCATTACATTATGAAAAAAATAATGAACTTTATCACAATATGCTAATTTTTTGAGAAGGACCTGTATATATAAAAATCTGAAATAATGTGAACTGATTGCTTCAACGAAAGCATATGCCGTGATTAACAACCTCATTGCTCCTTGTGGATTCCCAGACCAGTCTTTGTGAGGGTGATTGCCTATATGAAGAGCAGAGTTTCTGTGGGGTCTTTTTTTTTTGGCAACACTTATTTGGCAACACTTACCAACAATTAAGGTTCACTGTGTTAACAAAACTTTTATTGCCTTCATTATCCAGGTAAATGTTAAATTGTTCTTTCTTGTGTAATATTTCTTAAATAACTCAATAAGTGGCACACAAATCAGTGTTTAGATAGTCGCTGAATGCAAAAACTGTTTCTCGCCAGCCGCCTTCTGCTCCAGATGTTTGGCGTTCACTCATCCATGACTTTTATACATGATTCTGACTTTACTGGACCTACACTGCACAAATATCAGATGCTCTTTTAATAACATCAAATTTCATTCCCATGTTTCTCTCATCCAGTGCCGCCCACCGTGTCTTTCCTGGAAGACGGCCATTTCGTGAAATCCTTTCCATTCATTGTTTTAGGGAAATATGTTCTGTCTGTCCCCACGTTGGCCCTCTGACATTCAGACAGCGCCCTACTCTACAGTGAAAGGTTAGCTTAGTTCCACTCTCCCACACGTTCGGTGTATGGCATTCTCTCAAATTGGAAAAGCAAGGCCTTGTTCTGGGAGCATGCTGGGGTTAAGGAGGGATACAGAGACATGATTTAAGAGGCGGCTTTAGAGGCTCAAGTCTCCCAGGACCTCATGCAGCGCGGCCAATACTCAGCTTGGGTGACTGTGGAAACTGTGCATCCCAGGAGATTTGTGGAACTCTACTGCCCCCTGCTGTCAGTGTCCTCATAGACACATCATAGGTGTAGTCAAGTGAAGTGTTGGCTCGGGAAATGCCTTTGGTAATCTCCAGGGTTGACTTGAGGTGTGGGGGATGGAGATGTTTGGAGTGCTTATGAAGAGTTCTACTGCCTCCTGCTGGATATTAAAATACAAGGTAATGGGAGCAGTCCATTTTTATCTTCATTAGGCTTATACTGTATATTTATAACACTGCTGTTTTGCTAATCACATGAATTTGCATAATTGTAAATCATTTACATAAATTATACAACCAATATCTCAGGAGGAAATTAATTTGACTTGCAGTCTGAATTAAAAGAGTTAGTTAGTCAGAAACAAAACTTTATAAACTAAGTTATTTCCTTGTAACTTACGTTTAAAACATGTCTAGAAAACTTGAAAAATGGATGATCCTGATAGTCTTGATGTTCCTTTTCCTCACTAAATAACATCATCATTTTAGTACTATTTTGAATTATATTTGATGTTTATATTTTCAGTTTTCATTTTCATTTTAATGTTCTAGTAATTTGGATTTGTCCAGTTTGTCATTTATTTGTTTATTTACGTACTTACTTACTTAGTCTTGACTTTACATTCATTTCACTTAGTTATTTTAGTACTTCAACTTCAACTTATTTTATTTGGTTTTAATTTAATTTAGTTTTATATCCGATGTAGGCTAATAGCTTTTTATTGTATTTCACCTTTATTTAATTTAACAAGACTGTTTTTAATAGTTTTTGTTTTTGGTAACGATAACCAAAAACGAGATATATATATAAGCATTTTAAATCTCTCATAAACCCCTAAGCAAATAACTAATTCACACTATTGAGATATAAATGCCAAAACTTGCAGATGGAGGGTACACACAAATCATGAGACCTTGACTTGTTGTGCAGGGGGTATTATGAACAAAAAAAAAAAGCCCTATCATAACTCAAGAGATGAATGACCCTCCTACACGCAGAGCAAACAAGAGAAATGGGGTGAGAAGAGAAGACGACGGTGGGCAGATGGGTCGGGAAGTGAAGATGTGTGAGGAAAGGTGATGATGGGGGGACGGCTTGCTCTGCACTGCCAGATCGCCTTAATCAATCAGAGCTCTTAACAAGACAGAGGCCACAGGGAGCATCCCATCATGTCTGGGACAGACGTGGAGACAAGAGGGACAGAATGAACACCCTAGGGTATATCCATGCACGGTTTTGGATGCTTTCTATTGCTAAGTGAGGAATCACAGGATCTCAAGGGAAAAGCATTAAGATGAAGGTTTACAAAGACAGAAACAAGTGGTTAAATCAGACAAGCACATAAACACTAGACATTGTTATTAACAATATAATTTTTCTATTAATATTAGAGATGTACCGATATTAAAATTGTGGCCAATTAAGATAAACTGATAGCTATTTTCATGTTATCCATAATATTTTGTTTAAGTTAAAACTAAAACACTAAAAAAGATTATTTAAATAGCTATTTAGATAGCTATACATTTTGTTGACATTATTTTGAGATTTGCTTAAAATTACATTTGACAATGTTATTTAAAAAATTGTGCTTACTTTAAATGAGCATTAGATTATGGCGAAGGTAATCTAAACTTAAAAAAATAAATGAATGCACAATTAAATTTCATTAAAGTATCCTGAAAAAAAAAAGTATCATGGTTCCCACAAAAAGTTTTTTTTTTTTAACAATGCTAATAATAAGACAAATCAGCAATGATTTCTGAAGGATAATGTGACACTGAAGACTGGAGTAATGATGCTGAAAATTCAGCTTTGCATCAAAGGAATCAATAACATTTTAAAATAAATAAAAATATAAAAATACAAAACTGTTATTGTATATTGTAGTACTTTGTAATGTTAATGTTTTTACTGTATTTTTATCAAATTAAAATATTAAAATACAAAACCGTTATTTTAAATCATAGTACTTCATAATGTTAATGTTTTAACTTTTTGACACAGCTTTGGATCCTAAGAGACTTTTCAAAAACATTAAAAAACCTTACCAACCCTAAACTAATATCAGTCTGTAACAGATATGATATTTTATTGTGCATCACTAGTTAATTTTCAATATTCTTTGCCTCATGTCATGTCATGTCATGTTTTATTTATTTTTTTTAAGTTTGTAGAGCTACACTATTTCTGTCGATAGAGACAACAAATAATTGCAAAAAATAATTTTCCAAGCATTCCCACCACATTTTCCACCTGCCCCCATTTAATACTGAACAAACAGATGGTCTTGCTCCAAATTGGACCAAAAGTTGACATGTCGAATCACTAATAAACAGAAAAACTATGTATACGTTTTTATACGATTTTCAAAAGATTGCCTTAATTCACATTTACTTACACTTTTGACTTCGGACTCCATTCTTGTACTTTACTCTCAGTTCAAGACACACAAAACACTTTTTTTTTTTCTTTTTTTTTTTTGGAGGCCAGATGACTTAGCCCACACACACGCCCTAATACACCGTCCACCACACAAAAGCCCCACGCTGACACCTGCAGCAGGGGTGATACACCACATGTTCATGTGTCCATTAAACACATTGTTAGTATTCTGTGTGCTGTCAGGGCCCAGGGCAGCACAGTGGACAGCAGTTTGGTTTCACATCGCCTCATTTATTGTCACCTCCAAAATCTCTGAAAGTAGCCAGGCCCACAGGACTCAAAGTATTAGAAATAGAGATGGGTGTTGATGCGGCAGGGCTTTTGTCCTTCCGGGTGCCCTTGCCGTGTATGTTTGTGTGGGAAAACAAGGTATAGGCCTAGCGTAGCTACTCCCTCACACTCAGGACAAGCCTTGAGACTAAAACAAAGGACACATACACCAACCCCTTTCTGTCTCTCTCAACCTCCATCACTCACCGTGTGTGTGTGTGTGTGTGTGTGTGTGTGTGTGTGTGTGTGTGTGTGTGTGTGTGTGTGTGTGTGTGTGTGTGTGTGTGTGTGTGTGTGCGTGCGGGTGTGTGTGTGTGTGTGTGTGTGTGTGTGTGTGTATGTGTGTGTGTGTGTGTGTGTGTGTGTGGGTGTGTGTGTGTGTGTGGGTGTGTGTGTGTGGGTGTGTGTGTGTTGTTAAAGCAGGGTGACTTTGGCTTCGGTATAGTCATTTGTGACTGCAGGGTGTTCTCTGACAGCAGTAATTACAGGTTCTCTATCAGACTGAGCTTTGACTTGGGCTCCTTCCAGTACAGATCCTCTCTCTCTCTCTCTCTCTCTCTCTCTCTCTCTCTCTCTCTCTCTCTCTCTCTCTCTCTCATAACCTTTCCTTTTCTGTTTATAACAGCATCTCTCATCTCTACAGCACATGTCCTCTCACAGAATCAACTGCAGACTAGTAATCATTTATCAGGGATTTATGGCCCAATAATCATCTTACCAGTTATCAGTAAATGATAAATTCATAGCCGATACTGATAGCTGATTTTATATATTCCATCACTACTCCGGAGGTCTGAACTCCAGTTTTTCTGCAAATGTGTGTAGAAATGTGTATGAACCAGAAATCTCCTGCAGTGTCCTTTGGTGCAACTATGACAGAGACGGTTTATTTGTGATGTTCTTGCACTGGACTTTGTGAGGACTTCAAACCCGTCCCTGAGGGACTCTAGAGCGCTTCACACAGTCTGTGTATGTAATGATACGGGATGCACGATATTGTAACTCAGAGGAGGCCAATTCGACCATGACCTGGAAATGGATGGAAACTCACACCACAACAACCTGAATTGGCCTGAACTTCATTTCTGGAGGTACTGAAACATTTAGGGGCAATTCATACTTCAGCATGTGGTAGGCTATTTCAGTGCAGAAACCATTCACAAACTACCTATACTGTCCAATTTAACCAAGAGATATATGTGCTGATATAGCGCTGAATCATATTTATGAGCAAACATGACTTTTTCAATACAAATGAAAATAATGCTCCATATTTACAACTGTCAGCATTATATGCCTGATGCAATTAACACTGTGTTATTACCACCCACAGAAAGCTAGGATGTTTGTGCACATTTTCTAGTGATAATGGCAAATGATATAACTGAGTGATTATAACCACATATCCAGGCTCACTTTCAGCATTTTAAGAGCCGATTCACGTGTCTGGATCACAGTGATGCCGTACAGTCCCAGATTGCTAGTCTGCAGAATTTTCCAAAGCCTACTTTTCAAAATCACCTGCTAGCAGAAGAATTGCCTGTTCAAATTGCAATCAGCACTAATTTTGAGGAAACAGATCATTTCATCACAATACCATTACATCATTTATTTTTTAATGCCGTAGATGCAACAAAAAGCTATTGCATGTGTTAAGGATTGTTACTTTTAATACATTTAAAAGGTAAAACCCTACACTATGAATTTAACCTAATAAAAATAACTATTTACAATCCATTGTTACTTCTTAAGAGCTTGACTTCCACTTCAGTGGTTACTTCCAAAAAATGATGATTTGACACTTGTCCAAATAAATCATGTACATACAAATGTTAGAATTCTCGCCTAGCTTCTAGTATGTATTAGTGGGCCAGGCTTAGTGTTCCTGTGTGCTACCAAATTTGTTTTCTCGAGCATTTCCTTCCTGCAGTTTATTTATCAAGTCACCTTCCTGCTTCAAGGTCATTATTTCTCTCTCTCTCTGCAGATCCTGGCACACATATCCCGATCGATATCCCAAACACTGAGCTTTAATACCCTCTAAACACCACCTGCCAAAATATTTATGCTACCTTGTCTTAAAAAGACACTGAGGGAGAGAGTAAGATGATACACCTTCATTTTGTAGCTACCGGTATTTTGCTGATGTTTTAAATTGTTCTACACTTTTTCTACCCTTTTCAATTCCTTTTTTCATTTACAGACACAGAACATAGAACAGCATACTGCTCTTACTATGTCTGCAGTATAACATATAGGCCTGTAATGTACAGCTTGCGAATTGCCTGTATGCATGGAATAGCCTACATTTTGCCGAGATGTGCAGTATACCTTAATGCAACTACTCAACTTTACCTTCCATTTCCAATGTTATTATTAACTAAAACTACATTTTACAAAAAAAAAACTTTTTTAATTGAAATAATAATGAAAATAAAATATTACATGAAAAACAAACTAAAAAAAAAAGTTGAAGAACTAAAATTACTAACTCAAAAACTAAAACTGTAAAATAAAATTTAATTAAAACTATTTAGAAATATAAAAAAAACTAATAAAAATTACAAGAGCATTACAAAAAAATACGGAAAAACATTTTAAATGTACTATACTAAATTAAAAATTAAAAAAACATATATATATAATATATAATATTTAAATAAGATAATTCAAAATATTTTACTAAAACTATACTAAAAATGTACAAATGATGCTGTCATTGTCCATTTACTGTGGCTAAAAGTCTAGTGTGACTAATGAAACAAAAGTAATCACTGCTGAAAAGCCTAAGCTGGTTTGCTGGTCTTAGTTGGTCTCCCATCCTGGTCAGGCTGATCTATTGGTATTACTGGGTACCTTTCTGCTGGTCAGACTGGTCAGATCTTAAACCAGTTAAAGCCTTGCTAATAAGCAAGCTAACATTAGCAAACTTTAGGCAGAATTACGCTATAATACTAGAATTTTATACATTTAAAAATAACATATTTATCATAAATAGACAGAATTTCCTGCATTAAACATAGTACCTAGTGACGTCATGTGACCACATGACATACGGCTGTGTGAAAGTGTGAAATGTTTATAAATGCATGTGTGTTGGCACAGTATTCATCCATTCTGAACACTTCCGGACTGTGTTAAAAATCTGAACACCTTGTAATTATATCAGTAAGATGCTTTCCCTCCAATATATTCCTCCATGTTCCCTCTCCTCTTAAAACACACAAAGAGGATGCAGACATCGCCCAGGGTGTCCGGCTGGAGCAGAAGTTCTTTTGTGAGGTTGTGTTATAGGTGTGTTCATCGCTTTGACCGAGTCTTTGTCTTGAGTGCCACTGTGTCATTTTTACTGCCTATGAGTGTCTGTGTGTCAGATATAAGTTACATTCCTTCAGTCTGTTAAGCTCTTTGAACGATTGACCCTTCTGATTTGTGTGAAGTCATCTGAGATGAACTGCGTATGGATTCATTCTTAAGAGACGGAGCAGAAAAGAGGCGTTAAGGATGGCAGACGTCCTTTTGTGTGTCGGTCACAATGCTGAAGTGAAAGGAGGCAGGATGCTTAACATGCAAATGAGACGAGAGAGAAGGAAAGGTCAGGGTGGACATCACTCAATGTCACATTAACAAGCGCTCGTCCCATGATGGGGTATTAAACGCTGAGTGTGAGAGTACGGCAGCTGCCTCTCGTTGGCACTTTTCTATTGCATTTAAAAGCAACCAAAAAAAAAAAGATCTCTGCCAATCTGGACTGATCCCAAAGAGATTCATTCAGAGAAAAAAAGAAGGATGGATGTACCTTATTCTAATGTGTAATGATTATTCTATCCCATACATGACATCTGATCATCCATCAACTGTTTGACCTTGTGCATCTAAATGAACTATAAAGAGTGGCAGACATTACCTCACTTCCCTTTTGTGCACAATTTGTAAAATACTCTATCGCACAATGCTGTACTCTTAATTTTACCTGTATTTTCCAGTGAGATGAATGAACTGGAATATAAGCAGTAATTTAAAACATCTCTTTCTTGAATCATTGTCTGAATTGGGAATAGCAGCTGATATTACTTCCAGTTCATTTGTCACAATGAAAATGAAAGGTCAAATCATTATGGTCAATCACTATACTATTCAGAATTCAGCCAGCCTTTATTTATTTAGTATTTTTTCCAAGATGATGTCCGGGCGCCACTCACTGAATTACCTGTAACAATGAGGTCTGTGTAACAACATTGTAGCTGTTTGAAACATGTATGGTTTCTGACTGCACTATTTCACATAGTATCCTTTTTAAAGCAAAATTTGCAGTATATACTGCACTGTATTCAGTATTCCATTTTTAAACAGTATAGGCTGTCTTGGGAATCTGTTTTTACTTCTCTGGATCTCCATCTTAATATTTGCATCCATCTAATTCTTTCCATCTTTCCATTTAGTATCTTTATTCATTCTTATGCTCAATTCCAAACTCTGACTGCTTGTCATTTCTTCTCCTATTAGACTTTCCATCTAAAAAATGTTCCTGTCTTGTGTCTGTCCATTGGGTTTAATGTTTAAGTCAATGAGAGAGGAAATTTAGTTTGTGCCTTCATAAGAAATGGCTAAGTTTAGGTCTTTCTTTCTTCAATAAATTGTACAGATATAAACAAGTGTTCTTTGCTTTATGTTGCTATTCCTCTCTATATTTTTTTAAGAAGGCTGTACATGCTTCTTACGTGGCACATACTAGCTGATCTCATGTCAGTGGTGGTTTATAATGGCTGATGGTTGGATTACAGTAGGATACAGAAGGCTGTTCCAGAATCAACTTTAACTTCTTCTTCCTATAGCTCTATAAACATTTTAGATGGTGGGTAATAACCGTCCCCATAAATGCTCCCTTCAACTGCTGTGGTACTTACATCAGCCCTATACTGATTTAAAGGCCATTACAGCTCACATTCTTACCAAGGGATAAATTCCCAACTGTACCAATTCATTTTCTGGCAGTGGAAGGTTAGGCAGGGTACGTTCTGGAGAAGTAGATAAATAAATAGACTTGTGCTATTTCTATGAATGTAATCATGCACTGCAGATGCATGCATAAACAACTGAATTCTACACATTGTGTAGAATTCAGTTGTTTATGCATGCATCTGCAGTTAAAGATATTCAGATATTATAATACTCAAGATATTATATTATTAAGTTAATATTATTATTAATATTATATAAATATTAAGAAGTATTTGTTTTAGATGTGTAACAGAATGCAAGGAGAAGAACTGAAATTTCAAAAATTGCCTGTTTTTATAATTGTTAGACATTACTGCCCCCTAATGGTCGGATATGTGTCACTACGGGTAATGGTTTGTCAGCTCTAGGAAATCTACAAAGCTTTGGTTGATGAATGAAAATGCTATTTTTTATCAAATAAACGAATGTTGTTAAAACATATGATCATCGTTGCTGTTATTGGTATATATATATTTAGCTATTAATAGGCCTATAACTTTTAAACTAACTTGTTTATCACGTTGAATAATTTTGTACCATATTGGTTGATATAAATACAAATAGATAGAAAATATATTCCATTATTTCTTCCATTATTCCATTATGTTATGTGAGAATTTCCCAAACTGTGAAATTCATGAAGGAAAAGCCAATCTTGATTATGATTTCACTTTTCTAACTTTAGTTAGTGTGTAATGTTGCTGTGTGAGCATTAACAACATCTGCACAGTTAACTTACAACGCTAAAAGTAGGGGTAGCAGCTCATTTGCATTTAAAGGGACACACACGAAACAACGGTTTTTACTGACCCTCAAAAAGGGACAATTTTAACATGCTGTAAAAAATGATCTGTGGGGTATTCTGAGCTAAAACTTCAAATACACACTCTGGGGACAACAGAGATTATTTTACATATTGTAAAAAGGGGCATTACCACCCCTTTAAATAAATCGTAAAAAAATTAAATAAAATAAAACAATTTTAAAACAATACAAATTTTATATTTGAAATGCAAACTGCATTAATTATTTTAAATGACAATTTAAATTGATTTATTTAATCTCACTTTATTAACAATGTCTTTGCCTTTGACGATGATCGAATTCAACCACATGAATAAGCACAAATGAATTCAGATAAACATTACATTTGTTTAATTTTGCTGTTTTTATTCCTGAAGTAAGAGTGTAGTTTAACTTTCTTCTCCCATTTCCTATTCTTCTGCAATCCAGAATGGCAGCACAGCTGAAAGGTTTGTTTGAGCTGCACCCTCTACTGTACAAATGTGAATTTGCATTTCTTTCAGCTTGAGGAAATATAACTTTTAAAAACAACATTAAAAAAACAAGCAAGCCAAGGTGAGAAAAAGTAACGCAATTACATTACTTTTCATAAAAAGTAACAAAGTGACACAATTAGTTACTTTTTAGGGAGTAACGCGATATTATAACCAGGGGCGTAGCACAAGATCCCGGGCCCTATGTATAGTCAGTCCTGATGGGCCCCTATGTTCCAAATAAAATACTTTTTGGATTGTTGATGGGGGGGGGGGCGGGGGTTGGATTGCGCACGCGCTATGTATGTTATGCGCACAGATGTTCTGTCTCGCATTCGCCTTCTAGATTCCGGGAGATTTTAACTAATTTGCGGGCATCAGGGAGACGCTATCAAACTTCCGGGAGAATTGGGATGTCTGTATTCCAGACTAATCAGTACTGGTTTTACCCCCAGTCCGACGCCCCTGATTATAACACATTACTTTTAAAAGTAACTTTCCCCAACAATGGTTCTAGATAGCAACAAGGTAATTTTTTTATTTTTTTTTCATGAAATACATTTCTAATAACTTACAAATAAAATTCTAATAAATTACAATATATTTAAGCTATTTTTTCTCTTTATTTTATAATATTTGTTTTCTGTAGGGTTTGCGATTTTTACAAAACAGTAACAAAATTTGTGTTTAAACACAGTGTTAAGCCCAGATTTGTGTGATTTTTTTCTAGCAATATGAATTAAATAAACATCGAAATTAAATGGGAAAAACAATATGCTCAAATAAAGCTGTAGTAGCAGGAGCTAGCTGGGACCAAACGAAAATTTGTTTATTTGTGCCCTTGAGTGATTTAAAAGACAAGGTCAGAAACACAATATTCATATTGCTGCATGGTGATTAAAAAAACTTACAGGTTTTGTAAAAATTTATATTTTCCCACGCACGCGTTCACTATGCTTTTCACACGCAGTCTTTCTGTACAGGGTGGAACCTTTGTTAATTTGTTTGTTTCTTCCGGATTGGTTCTGATGTAGCACGCGAAGTACACAAGTACGATACATTTACTTTTTCTTTTACTGTCTATGCACATTTATCATCAATGAATTGTTTTTCACTCTGTGCATAACATATTCTTGAATTAATTAGCATTTCGAAATGTGCTTTTGAATGAGTTTTGGATTAGTTTTTTTTTTTTTGTCGGGAAGCAGTGAAAGATTTATTATAAATATTTTTTTGTGAATTTAAGATGTTATCGGGTTTGCAGTAAGATGCGAGTTTCACTGCTGCTTGAAACTTTTCAAAAGGCAGCACGTGCATGGCATATGTCTATTTGTAAAATGATTTAAATGCGTATAATATTTGTGAATGACTGTATATGTAAACACGTGGATGGAAATGGACCATAATATGCAATTTAGGAAATCTTAGTGAAAAGGTTTAAACTTCAGAAAACATCAAGCAAGCCTTCTTCAACTCAAAGTACCAATGAATGTATATGGCACACATTAAAACTGACATCAACAACCAATAATTGTCACACTGAGTGAAGTGAGCTAACACAATGCTGAGGATAAAGGCACAGCCTCTACTGCAGACACACAGATCATGTTGGCCTTTGGTCCTTCAGAGAGGTCATCGGCAGGCCTCCATTAAACATGTGTGTCTGCTCTCTGAGAGGAGGCGTCAGGGTCTTCTGTACCCCTTCAGCGGTCTGGTGGAGCACCTGTCCTCACAGGTCAATCTGGCAGAATTCAACATCTTCCATCCCAGCTTGGTGGAGCTCCGTCAGGCAGAGACACTGTTCACTCCCTCTTCTAAACATGTTATCGACTACTCAACCTCTGCGGTCCGGGTGGACCATGTACCTATTCTTAAACAGCCAGAGGTGAGAGAATATTTTCATTAATTGGCATCACTTGATTAAATGACAAAGTACTTGAATTTAAAAAAAAAAAAAAATGGGTTGTTTTGTTTGCAGATGACAAGTGGCTATATAATATAATATAATACAACCCCAAATCAGAAAAAGTTGGGACATTTTGTAAAATGCAATAAAATAAAGAATCTGTGATTTGTTCATTCTATTTAACCTTTTATTAACTGACAAAAGTACAAAGAAACGTTTTCCAATGTTTTCACTGACCAACATAATTGTATTTTGTAAATATGAACACATTTTGATTTTGATGGCTGCAACACACCCCCAAAAAGTTGGGACAGAGACCAATAAAAGTGAAAAGATTATCCAAATTAGATTATCCAACTATTTTGAAACAGTCCACAATGAGCAGGTGAATTGGTAATAGTTGAGGGTATCATGTTTGGGTGTAAAAGTGCTTCTCAGTCTTTTTAAGCAAAGATGGGTCATGGCTCATCACTTTGTGCCAAATATCATGAGGGAATTGTCAAACAATTAAAAAATCCCATTTCTCAATGCAAGATTGCAAAGAATTTATGCCTTTCATCCTCTTCCATACATAATATTGTCACAAGATTCAGGGAATCCAGAGAAATCTCAGTCTGTGTTGGGTAAGGCAGTAGACCTCTGTTGAATGTGCGTGACCTTTGAGCCCTCAGATGGCATTGCACAAGATACCATCATGCTACTTTGTTAAATACAGACACATGTGCTCAGGAGTAATTTGGAAAACCGTTTTCACTGAACACAGTCTGACGCTGCATCAAGAAATGCCACTTGAATCTCTGTTACGCAAGGAGAAAGCTTTACATCAGTTCTATGTGGAGATGCCGGCAAGTTCTCTGGGCCTGAGCTCATCTCAGATGGTCTAGAAGAAAGTGGAAATGTCTGCTGTGGTCAGATGAGTCCATGTTTCAGCTTCTTTTTGGGAGAAAATGGACATCGAGTTCTCAGTCCCAAAGACGAAAGGGCCCAACCAGACTTTCACCAGCGACAGGTGCAAAAGCAAACATCTGTCCTGGTATTGAGGTGCATCATTGCAAACGGTATGGGTAACTTGCATTATTGTGAAGGTACCATTGACATGGAGGCATATATTTGGATTGTACAGAGACATAAACTTCCATCAAGATGACATCTTTCCTGGGAAGCAAGACAATGCCAGGCCTCATTCTGCACGTGCTAAAACTGAGTGGTTTCTAGACACTCTGCACCATAGAAGGGATGTGCCTGCCTGTTTACTGCAGTCCAGATATGTCTCTTATGGAAAATGTATGACCCATCATGAAAAGGAGAATCAGGCAATGATGACCACAGACTGTTGAGCGGCTGTCTTGTATCAGACAAGATTGGGGAAATATTCCACTAGCAAAACTCCAACAATTAGTATCCTCAACTCCCAAATGATTAAAAAGTGTAATTAAAAGGAAAGGTGATGTGACACAGTGGTAAACATGCCTCTGTCCCAACTTTTTTGGGGTGTGTTGCAGCCATCAAAATCAAAATTTGTTCATATTTACAAAATACAATTATGTTGGTCAGTGAAAACATTGGAAAATGTTTCTTTGTACTTTTGTCAGTTAATAAAAGGTTAAATAGAATGAACAAATCACAGATTCTTGATTTTATTGCATTTTACAAAATGTCCCAACTTTCTGATTTGGGGTTGTAACAGAACTATAATATACTTATTTTATATACAAAACCAACATTTATTTTGTGATTTCAAGAACTCTGTTCTTCGATAACAATTATAGATATATAATAATCTATAATTATAGAAGGTAAAAAAAGAAAAGAAATATGATTTCTGTTTCATCTGCATTGATTGTTGTAATATATTAATATTATATTTGTAATAACAATTGTAATCATTTTAAGTCATCCTGCAACCCCTTGCAAGTTTATTGAAGCCCTCTGTTTGCACTAGACATTTAAAACTGTGTATCATGTTTGCTCTGTGTGCTTGTGTGTATTACAGGTGTGTTTTATGGGCAGGAGTAATGTGGGGAAGTCGTCTCTCATCCGTGCCTTGTTCTCTCTTGCACCAGAGGTAGATGTGCGAGTCTCTAAAACTCCGGTGAGTGTATATGTTATGAATGTTCTCCACCATTTACTCCTTTGTGCTTTGAAGTTGCTTCTTCTCAATCTTTATTTTGACACAGGGTCACACCAAAAAGCTTAATTTCTTCACTGTGGGAAAGGCGTTTACTCTTGTAGACATGCCCGGGTATGGACACATGGCTCCTCGGGACTTTGTAGAGATGGTTGAACCATACCTTCAAGAGCGTCAAAAGTAGGTTGATGTTGTTTTAAGGATACTCCTTGTGTGCTCAATCAAATCAATATTTGGTGTGACCACCCTTTGCTTTTAAAACAGCTTTTATCATAGGTACACCTGCACATAGTTTTTCAGGTAGCTTTGCAGGCAGGTTTCTTACGTTGCCACAGTTCCTCTGGATTTAGTCTGTCTCAGTTTTTTTCTGTTTCTTCGTGTAATCCCAGACGTTCTCGATGATGGTGAGTTCAGATCTCCTTGTGGAGAATACCAGCTGTTGTCAGACTCTCTCTGGATTATTACAATTAGTGGCAAAAGGAACACTCCAGCAAAATATATAAATAACTGGCTTAAAACAATATACTGTATGGAAGTCTTAGTTATCCTTTTTTTAAATTTCCTTACTTATGTGTCTCAATCTAGTCTGGTGAGGACGTTCTTGCTGGTGGATGGAGGTGCAGGTCTGCAGAAGGCAGATTTAGTTGCTGTGGAGATGTGTGAGGAGTTCAATTTGCCTTTTGTGGTGAGTGTTTATCGCTCATGCTTTTACCATGACAGTGCAGCAGGGGTCGTTGGAGGACTATACACTTTTAGCAACATCAGCCTAGATCAGTGGTTCTCCACCAGGGCCTCAGCAAACTTTCAAGGGGGCATCAAGATGTTTTAAAATAAACTAAAATGACCACATCTTCCTTCTTTTTTTTCTTTCCTTAAAGACCCCAGGTTACCACTGAGTAGAAAACCCTGGATATATGAGGTAGCCTAATTTTTTAAGTGTGATTTCTAGACCTGGAACAGTCATGCAATTTAATAAAACTTTATAACTCAATTGGAATTTTTTACACATTTTATGAATATGAATTTTCTATTCTATTAATGTCAAGCTCTAATATCTTATCGGGTAGAAATTGAGTAAAGAATTTTTTTTTTTTTTTTTTTAATCCTTCATTCTTATCCAGAAAATCACAAACAACTGGAAAAGTTAAGTGGGGCTTACTAATAATGTTGGTGAAAATTGGGTGCCATGGAGTCAGAAAGGTTGAGAATGACTGATCTACATTGATCAACTTACTCTAAGGCTTTGTTCAGATGGGCAGCAGAGTTCCCCCTCTTTTTTTGTAGTAAATAACAGCAAAAATGCTTTAAATAATTTACACAAGCTCGATTCAAACCACATAATTGATTTGATGTCCATGCTGAGTGTCAGTCCTAAAGATTGGGTTAAAAATACTAATAAGAATTGATTACATTGTGAACAAGTACAAAATACTTTTTCAACTCAAAGGTTTATAAGGTTTTAACCAGTTTTCTCTCTGTCATGTTTTAGCTGGTTGTAACAAAAATAGACAGAACTCGACAGGGCGCTTTGTTGGCTCTTCTTCTACAGCTTCGGGACTTTATCAAAAATCAAACCAGCACATGTTTCCCACAACCATTTCTTGTGAGGTGAGATATATACAGTAGACACACATCATAATAATGCCAATCATTTTGCATCCAGAATGGTTTACACGTACATACAGGGTTCAACAATGAGAATTGTTCTATTTTATATATTTTTCTGCTTGAAATATATAGATATAATTGAAATCCATAAATTCATAAACACTTTTATTGGAAGACTCCAAGAAGTCAGTTTTGACAAAACCTTGTTTATATTCGCCAGCAAGATAACAATATATAGATGTCAAATCAGCAGATGTTGCGACAACAATGTAGAAAACATCACAGAAAACCAAACCCTGGACTGAAAGGGAAAGGGAAGTGGACTAGACTGAAAGGTTTCATATACTGACCAAAGTCCATCCTTATTGTTGAGCCCTGAAAGAATATATACAGTGGGCTCCACAAATATTAGCACCCTTGGTAAATATGAGCAGAACTGACTGTGAATTTTTTTTTTTTTTTGCAATTTCTCCTCTTAGTCTTTCGTTTTTCATTAAACTCAAATAGTTGAAAAAAAAAATTATTTTATTATAATTATTTTTCTCTGAAATAGTATATGTATTCCACAATTATTGGCACCCCTTCATTTAATACTTAATGTAACCTCCCTTTGTCAAGATAACAGCTCTGAGACCATTCCTCCATACAGAATCTCTCCAGATCCTTCAGATTCAGAGGTCCATGCTTGTGGACTCTTCTTCATCTCATCCCAAAGATATATATATATATATATATATATATATATATATATATATATATATATATATATATATATATATGATACACATTATTACTGTATTCTCAGGTCTTTCCCATTGTGGATGTTATATGGTCTTTCTCATATGGATGTTAGCCTGTGTGTCACTTCATATAGTAATTTGGAATAAAAAACATGCCATATCAATGGGAATATATTTTAGTTAGATTTTTACTCATTCAAATTTGTAGGAGTGACAATCATTTTGGCACACATTTTGGAGAAGAACATATTTCATTTATTACACATTTATATTTTGCATAAATTTACTTTTTGTGAATATTTTGAATGAAAGACTTAGAGGAGAAATGGCAAAAACTAATTTTCACAGTCAGTTTTGCTCATTTTTACCAAGGGTGCCAATATTTATGGAGCCCACTCTGTGTGTGTAAGTACTGTGCAAAAGTCTTAGGCCTAAGACTTTTGCACAGTGCTGTCCTGTGAGAAAGAAAATACACCCTCTTTGAATTTTTGGTTTTACGTATCAGGACATAATAAAAAATCATCTGGTCCTTAGCAGGTCTAAAATTTAGGTAAATGCAACCTCAGATGAACAACAATACATGACATATTACACTGTGTCATTATTTATTTAACAAAAATAAAGCCAAACTGGAGAAGCCGTGTGTGAAAAACTAAGTACACCCCATGATTTAATAGTTTGTAGAACCACCTTTAGCAGCAATAACTTGAAGTAAAAATTTTCTGTATGACCTTATCAGTCTCTCACATCATTGTGGAGGAAACACCACTCTTCTTTACAGCGTTGCTTCAGTTCATTGAGGTTTGCGGGCATTTGTTTATGCACAGCTCTCTTAATGTTGGGTTGAGGTCTGGACTTTGACTGGGCCATTGTACCACCTTGATTGTGTTGTAAATTTGCTGGTGTGCTTGGGATCATTGTCCTGTTGCATGACGCAATTTCGGCCAAGCTTAACCCGTCAGACAGATGGCCTCACATTTGACTCTAGAATACTTTGGTATACAGAGGAGTTCATGGTCGACTCAATGACAAAAAGGTCTTGTGGCTCAAAACAAGCTCAAATCATCAGACTTCCACCAGCATACTTGACAGTTGGTATGAGGTGTTTGTGCTGATATGCTGTGTTTAGTTTAAACCAAACGTGGCACTGTGCATTATGACCAAACCTCTCCGCTATGGTCTCGTCTGATCAAAGGACATTGTTCCAGAAGTCTTGAGGTTGGTTCAGATGCAACTTTGCAAACCTAAGCCATGCTGCCATGTTCTTTTTAGAGAGAAGAGACTTTCTCCTGACAACCCTTCCAAACTTGCCATACATGCCATCCAGTCTTTTTTCTAATTGTACTGTCATAAACTTTAACATGTTAACTGAGGGCTGTAGTTCCTTGTTTTTTTGCAGTTTCTATGAGCCATGCACGGTCGGACCCTGGGGTGAAATTGCCGGGATGTACACTTTTGGGAAGATTGGCAACCGTCTTGAGTGTTTTCCACTTGTGAATAATCTTCCTCACTGTAGAATGATGGACATCAAATTCTTTGGAAATGGCATTTATAACCCTTCCCAGATTCCATTATAGCCATTCCCTAAGATCATTGCTAATGTATTTCCTCCTTGGCATTGTGTTAACACACACCTGAATGCTCCAGACCAGCAAACTGTCAAAACTTCTGCTTTTATCTTTATATTCACCCTTGCTGATGATCAGTTAATCACAGGCATTTGATTAGCAGTGCCTGACGGCTACTTACCCTCTTAATTCCTATGGAAGCAGTAAGGGTGTATTTAGTTTTTCACACATAGCTTCTCCATTTTAGCTTTTTTCTATATAAATAAGGACGTGGTGTAATATGTAATGTGTTGTTGTTCATCTGGGTTGTATTTACCTAATTTTAAGGACCAGTTGATTCTTATTATTTCCCGATACGGAACACCATAGAATTCAAAGAGAGTGTACTTTCTTTTTCGCATGACTATGCACACACTACCATCAGTTTGGGGTACTTTTTTTATATTAACACTTTTATTCAGCTGAGACATATTCAATTTTTCAAAAGTGACAGATGAAAAAAAAATCTTTTCAACATAATAAGGAATTTCACTTGAACACCAAATCAGCATATAAGACTGATTTCTGAAGGATAATGTGACACTGAAGACTGGAGTAATGGCTTTTGAGAATAAATTATATTATAGAAAATATTTTTCAAGTGTAATATTTCACTGTATCACTATTATACTTCTTTCAAAATCTTTCCAACCCCAAACTTTTGAATGGTAGTATATGTGTACGAGTGTGTGATAATCTACATTATCGCCTACATCAAGGTTATTTCCTAATCCATCGGAAAGTGTCATCTTGCTGATGCGTGTTTGAGCAGTGATGAGTTTATAATGCGCACTCATTCTTAGTCACTTCTTTTGGTTTTATGTCAGTGTGTATCTGTCAGAGGTTCCCTTGATCGCCAGCAACTAGGCTAGATAAATCTTGTTATACAAATAAATCAGTGCCTCTGACCTGTAGTTCTATAAGAGCGAGGAAAGCTGAAGAAATATGTTAATGTGGTCAGATGGTTATCAACCTGATGATAAGATAAGGCTAGGGGTTCTGGAAACGGTTGCATTGGCTTTGTTGTGTCAATACAGGAAGTCAGTTTTTCACAGATAAAGTGATAAGTAACATACATTATAACATGTATACATTTATACCCCCCTCCTATGTCCTGCAGTTCAGTCCAGTTCTCTGGGATTTACCTGCTCAGGTGTTTCATAGCCCACGTAACAGGAAATCTACAGCTTACCACTAAACAGTTGTGATTGTACTGCACTGCCTCACCATGTCACATATCACAGATGAATCTGAGGCCTGGCTGCAATGTTATCTGGGATGGTGTGAACCGTGAATATAACCACTTTGACAAGGATTAATGACTGATTAAATACTTGATGAATCTATGTGTTATTTTCAAATGCAGAGGCAGGAATAACATTGTTACTGGTTTCAGGATTCATGCACCTCTGTATAAACTCACTGAATTATCCAGGAATCAATGGTGTAATTTTAAAACATGCATATTTGAGTGGACTCGTTCCTGTCTGTTCCTGAATATTTGTTCTTTCAAATAAAATGACAGTAAATGTTGCATTGAATCTGTTAAACTTCAAATTCTGCTTTTGCTTTCTGAGCTTAAACCAAAACTTATCAACAAGATATGATGAAAAGATCAAGTTCCCGATAAGTTGTTCCTTTAAAACTGTGGGCTTTTTATAGAATTAATTAATTACTGAACCTAAATCCAGTGAATGGATGACAAATGACTTCTTACTCATGAAATTGATCTTCCAGGTTTATTGTAATCATTATGTGTTTTGGTCCTTGTTACACACTTTTTGGACATACGTCCACATCAATCCGGATAGATTTGAAAACGGAGTTTTCGTTTCAAAACGTGCACACTAGCGTTTTCAAGTGTTTTCCAAAAGTTTATTTTGGGAAATTATGCTTAACAATTGAAAGGGACCTTGAACAGAGAGTAAAAAGCATTAAACAAGCTAATTTTTATGTTTTTATTTTTTTACATACCCTGAGAGAACAGTATGCACCAATTCCATCAATGAACTTTGCACTGAAGTGTCATTACAGAAGGCATAGGGTTAAAGCAGTTATATAAACAACACAAACTGTTTCATTTTTTAAAGTTTAACTGTGTGCCCAGAGGTATATGTGTTTGCATTTTGTATTGAAAGGAGAGTGAGTGAGGTACCATACATTTCTTTAGTCATATCTCTAATGGGTCCTTTTATTATAAAGTCCTAAAATTATTATACAGGCATTATTTCATCCATGATCTTTGATGCACGTACAACTTGTTTCAGGTAGGCATTATGTCTTCTCTACAACAGCAGGGGTGGTGATGGTACAGGGCTGGAGAAAAACAATAAAATTTAAGTGCCACAATGTTATAAAATGGCAAGAGGGTGCAATTGCATTTATTGTGCCTAAACTTAACCGCGACAATGACATTCTTTTTTTCGCCCTCTCTCTTTTTTATGTGTTGGCATTTGGACACTGACCCCATAAAACATTTGCAGTAAGTTAATTATTTTTCAACATTTTTTTCCTCTGAATTTTATATTCCCCAGGCATATATTAAAGCTCTAAGGGACAGATAAAAGTTCACTCTTTGTCACCCGGGATGCAGGAAAGGGAACTGAGGCTGAAAAGGTGTTGAAAATGTATAGAAACACTCTGGAATCTTAGCTCACTTGCTCCAAGAAGCTTCATCCCCGCAACCTCTTCATTGGAATCTATACGCCATTGACCCTATAGGCTTCTAATTTTAATTCTTCACCACTTCTTTCAAACAAATTTTTGTCAACATGTGCACACCAGAGCCCACCTGCCCTGAAAATGCCACCATCTGCTCGGGCACATCCTGCCTGGTGCCGCGAGATCCGTTCAATGACATTCTCAACGTGGTGATGAGCACCACGCTTACCGTCATGCTTGCCTTGGTCATGTTTTCAATGGGCTGCACCGTCGAGGCAAGAAAGCTCTGGGTACACATCCGCAGGCCATGGGGCATTTTTATCGGTTTCCTGTGCCAGTTTGGCATCATGCCTTTCACAGCCTTTGCGCTTTCACTGATTTTCAACGTGCTTCCAGTCCAGGCTATAGTTATCATAGTTATGGGCTGTTGCCCTGGAGGTTCCAGCTCCAATGTTTTCTGCTACTGGCTTGACGGAGACATGGACCTGAGGTGAGACTGTCAATCCGTTGACTTTTTCGTTATCATTATTGTTATGTTGCTTGTAACAGTGAAGATATTCTAGTTCAAAGAAATTAGCTGTGTAAACAGTTTTTTTTTTTTTTTTTTTTTAATACAGCAGTGTCATTTGTAGGTTGGCTTTCATTGTTCAGATAAAATGTACACTAGGCTAAACTAGATAATTTGATAGTTTACCCTTTTACTAAATTATATTTATAGATAAAATTATAGTTTCTAAAATTATTTAAAATTGTAGAATGATAGTATTTTATTTGATTTATTTAATCATTTATTTTAGTGTAAGGATAATGATATAATAATAAGCATAGTAATTAAAGAATATTATATTATAGAACATGATTAAATATATTATGGAAAATATTCAAATTCTAATGTCTAATTCTTATTGTTCCTGATTTCCTTCACATAGCTAGACCTAAAATGTTTAAACTGCACGAGGAACAATATATTTTAATCCAATGATGCATGTTTATTAAGGTTGTGGACAGGAAGACATTATTTATAGCACAACTGTATAACAAATACACTGATTTCCGCTGCCTATAGCATCAGCATGACGGCGTGTTCTTCAATCCTGGCTCTGGGAATGATGCCTCTTTGTCTGTTCATCTACACCACAGTCTGGACTTCAGGCGATGCGATCCAGATCCCTTACGACAGCATCGGTAAAACCACCTCAAATGACTTAAACAAGATGTTCCATTTTATGTATTTGTTTAATCTCGTATCTTAATTGGACTGATGTTCTTTCCAGGGATCACGTTAGTGAGTTTGCTTGTGCCTGTCGGTCTTGGGATATACACGAAACATAGATGGCCCAACGCAGCCAAAAAGATCCTCAAGGTGTGTTTTTGTTTCTGCATTTAATGTTGTAAATTCTTATGCATGCCATGCTGCTTCACTTGTGTTATGTATTTGTATGTATAGGTGGGATCCGTGGCGGGAATCCTCCTAATCATCATCATTGCAGTCATCGGTGGTGTGCTCTATCAGTCCTCATGGACCATTTCTCCTTCGCTTTGGATCATCGGTACAATTTATCCATTTATCGGCTTTGGGTTGGGCTTTCTCCTGGCACGCTTTGTGGGACAACCTTGGCACAGGTAAAAAATCTGTACATTTTGTTTTCCCATAAAGCATTAGCTGGTTTGTTCGGAGCAGTTAGCACACATGTTCTGAGGCATCAAAAAAAGTGCCATAAAGTCTGACGAAAAAAATGTTCGCTGTTTTCTCGGATGGTTTATTTATCATGAACGTGATTGCAGGTGCCGCACCATCGCATTAGAAACCGGCATGCAGAACGCCCAGCTGGCAAGTACCATTACCCAGCTGTCCTTCACCCCTGCAGAGCTTGAGGTCATGTTCGCTTTCCCCTTAATCTACAGTATCTTCCAACTGGTTGTAGCTGGGGTTGCAGTGGGGAGTAAGATGAAACTCTTGTTCACTTTGCATTTAAGCATTAGGAATATGAGAGGGGACTGTGGGGATAAGCATGTTATGATTTTGAAGAGTTGATAATTCCATATCATAAACCTCTGTATGTGTTTTCAGTCCATTACTCAATCAAGCGCTGTAGGCAGAAGATACCGGCGAACGAGGATGGGGAAGGGACACATTGCACCGTTGAGGATCAGAATAAGCAGAATTACGCCTTGGAGAATGGTGGCTTTCACTGTGATGAGAATGGCAACTCTGAGGATAAGGACAAAGGTACAAAGTTGTGAGCTAAACATCTTTCCGCTAGCCTGACTGGTCTACGCTGATCTTCTGGAGACTTGAACTGTAAACAAGCTATTCAAGCTCAATCAGAGAGAGAAGAGTTAAAGTCGACCCCAGTCAACACAACTGGATGCACTTTCCTATATTATATACATAGACTATATGTCTATGTATATATATATATATATATATATATATATATATATATATATATATATATATATATATATATATATATATATATAAATGGACAGACTCATATTAAAAACATCTTTGAAGGTTAATATATATATATATATATATATACCTTCAAATATGTTTTTATGATGAGTCTGCTCACAGGTCTGTGTATTTGGGTTTTTTCTTTGGTCAGCAACATTCAGTTAATACATTGTAGAAATTCACTGACTTGTCTCAAATGCCTTTAGAAAAAATGCAAGTAACCCCACCGGTGTAAAAAAGAAGATAAATGTTTAATAGTTTAAGATAACATACAGTACATATATCCAGTAGGTTGAATGTAAGCTAATTTTTTTGAATGTTACTTTGTATACAAATAATTGTAAAAGACCTTTAAGAAATGTTTTACTTTTTAGATTATTTATGTATGATACAGACTTTTTTTTTTTTTAACCAATGGGACTTTTCCACTTATATGGTAACCAAAGCAATGGGAATTTTCTTTCTTTTTTCTTTTTTTTTTTAAGCATTTCATTGCTTTAAATGACTTTCAACATTTAAACATTTACTGCTTAAAATATATCAAATGTTTTAGATGTTGTCTTTTCAAACAATGTTTTACTTAATATGTTTGTGATATTTATATGCAGAAGAAAAAAAACAAAAATAAATTAATATTCAAATGTGTTGTCAGATTTTGATCCTAGTAGACGTACAATTTTACGATTAGACTTAACCATAGCTTGATTATATTGGGTGTGTATTAAACCCTTGCATGAGGGTCATTGTTGTGAAATAACCCTTAGTTGTTGTGAATTGCTCTGAAAATATTGCATCTGCCACAATGCACTTTCTCAGAAATAGCAGGAAATTTGACTAAATTCCTCAGCTGAATAATAATCAGTTTAGACTGAAGTCTTTCAGAAATTTAAACTTAAAGGGATAGTTCACTCAAAATGAAAATTCTGTTATCATTTTCTCCTTCATGTTGTTCCAAACCTGTACGACATTCTGGTTACACTATATTTCGATGGTCCACTTTAGACATTCTAACTATAAGTAACTTTGCAACTACATGCCAACTAACTCTCATTAGAGTGTTAGGATAGAGTTAGCAGAATAAGTTGACATAGTTGAAAGGTTACTTATAGTCAGCCAGACGAATGTTTGTTGGGGGACCATCAGCAGATTTTAAGCAAACGGTCTGCTATAATGAGAGTTAGTTTATGAGAAGAAACAAAGTCCTACAGATTTGGAAGGACATGAGGGTAAGTGATCACTGAATTTATTTTTTTTGGTGAACTGTCCCTTTAAGCCCTCATACATGAAAAAACACAGAGAAATAAGGCAACTGACTAAATTCGGCCACAAAAAAGGGAAGTTTATATCTTGTTCAAATGTTCTGACATGGTTAATTAACTCCAGTGAAAAAGAGAGACAACGCCTAGAAGAGAAGATTCATAAGCTATATATCATTGAGGAATTGAAGATGGAGGTTCTGTTCTCATTTCTAATACTATTTCTGAAGACACCTTGTGTTTCTTCTTGGTCTGCTGACAAATGTATATTCTACAGTGATGTGAAAGAGTTTCCTATTGTCACAACCTGTGCTGGAAAAACAAACACAGGCTACTGCCAACGTGTCGCTGACGTTAAAATAGACCTGCTTGGACTTCCATCAAACTTACGGAACCTATGTTTTCAAATGGATCAAGACTATCACGGTGCCTTGGCTCCAGACTCATTCGCACGTTTTGTTTCACTGGATTACCTTGAAATTACTGGATGTTTTTCAGAGATCCCTCCGGAAGCCTTTAACGGTTTGACAAATGTAACTTCATTAAGTTTATCTCACTCGTCTCTAAAAGGCTGTTGTGAGGTAGCTCTTGATTTCAGTCGCCTTCCCTCACTTAACAGTTTGCATCTTTCAAAGTATACATTATCATTATTGGCACCAAATGTTTTTGAAATAATTCCTCACTTGCAAAAATTATACATGTACGAAGTGTGTTTGAAGGATATATCTGAGGTTCTGTGTCGACTGGCAAATGTAAAATCACTGAAGCTGTTTTATCTAAATCAAGCATTAAACAGACTTCAGTACCCAAACTGCTCAGTTTTCAACACCTCTGACATATCTACTGTGTTAAATATTGAAGAGGTACGATTGTTTCTGGGGACATTAGAGTATATAGATGAGGGAGCTTTGGAAGTTTTGGGAAATCTGTTTGAATTTAGCTTTATTTCAAAAGCAGATTTCATCAGAGATCTTTCTTTAATTGGAGTGTATAAAATCAGTACTTTGAGTGTCACAGTGGATGTACTTCACTTTGAAGACTTGTGTACAGCAGCAAAGTTATATTCGATTGAGTCTTTACACATTCATTGTGAGAGTATTAACTTGCTACTAACTCCTAATATCTCACATGGCTGTGAAGAAGTTAAGAACATTGTACTCAGAAATAATATATTTACTGAGACTCTAAACGTCTTAGATGTTTATTGGTTCTTTCAGATTTTCAGGAACCTCACTTCTGTTAAAATAATTAAGTTTATGCTTAGACCAAATGATTTTTATTCTCTTTGTGCTACACTTCCACAGATAGTCAAACAGATTTCCCTTATGTTTCTAAGCACAAATAAGATAGATGAGTTAGTTTCCAACCAATTTATGTGTTTTTCAGATCTTGAAACTCTAGATTTATCCATTAATTACATTTATTACATAAAAGATTTTGCTTTCATTGGATTGAACAATTTGAAAGAGCTAAATCTATGTAGAAACAAGTTATCTTACATTTATCAACACACATTCAGTGGTTTATATGGACTAATGTTCCTAGATCTCCAAGAAAATCCTATAATTCATATCGAACCTGAATCATTTGGACATCTTAT